>OY855911.1:12261393-12861393 GCA_963693305.1 Meandrina meandrites | reverse complement strand
GACCTTTAATAAAACAGGTGGGGGAGGTGGGGGGGGGGGGGGGGGGGCTAGAGGGGTACAAAGTTTGTTAGTATATGATCGAACGTGAGAAGTTACCCAAATTGGAGTAAATATTTCGTTTCAAAGGAAGATGTAAAAGCGTATGATGGGGATTTAAGGTACGTTTTTCACCAGGGTTATGACATCTATCAATTAATACATCTCTTTACAACTTTCCCACAATGTATCATTTACATATTTTGAAATTAATCTACATTTTTGGTCATTTTCTGACTGTAAACGTCTGTTGCTATGGCCGTTACTATGTAAAAAAGCTTGAGTACCACTGTGTCCATTCCTTGAAATATTTCGGGCAATAACAAAACCTGGATCGGACCGCATCGGATCGGATCGGACCCGATTGTCAAAACACGGACCGGATCGGACTGGACATGATCCATTTGACAAAACCCGGATCGGATCCAAATCAAAGATATCTTCGAGATTCGACTATTTTCCATGGAGTAGGGGAAATCATAATATTGAAAGCGATTTACGATGCATTAACCCATTGACTCCCACTGCCGAAGGCTTTTATTAGCGCGCACCCCACCCCCAAAAATTCCCGGCTCTTTTACGGAATTTAACGTAAACGTGCGAGTGGAAAAAAAAAACATATGCCCGCGTACTAAATTCAGACAAATAATTCGTTTCTGAAGTAAACTTTTATTTCAACTAGACACGCTGAAAGGCCAATTTATGATTTAAAATGCTTAGCAACCTTGATTAATTTGATCCCAAACCAAACTTAAAGACGGTGAAAAAAATTTCTTCACCTCCGCGCGTCATTTTAACAACTCGCAAAAACACGAACTCTTTGTACAAATATAACACTAACTCAAAACACCCTGGTAAAAGGTAGGTTTTCATTCTCTACAACTGTCACTAACATTAATTTACCCAGCAGTGGTATTATCTTGGAGCAGAAAAGCGGTAATCGGGGATAATAAAATTACTTGCAAATCATGGTGCCGTGAGATAGCGCAAAACCGCTTGCAAAACTACTGAATTCTTCCACAAAATTAACACTCACATTGCTTTTTGTGCTTTCCATCACTATAACTAATGATAAAAATACTTGTTTGTGATTTTCTGAAGTACTGCTGGTAGAAAATCTTTACAAATGACCCGGGATACGAACAACGCGACGGTAGGTCTGATGCGTATCATGATCAGATGTCACCATTTGCTTTTCAAATCAACTCGCTTCAAAAGCCTAAAATTCCAAACGTAAACTGGACAAATGAAAGAAACTTGAAAGAAGTTTTGTTTTTGATTAATTCTCATTTCAAGATGTAGCTACTAATGTATTCAAAAGCTTCAAAATTCTGCACATTTTTATTTTAGCCCGACGGCTTTTTGCAGTCAAATTTTCACTCAGTGGCTTTACTGATCCTTCTAAAAATTCCAATCAAGTTCGAACTTCGAAGCAATATTGTACATTACCATTTTCCTTTCTGAAGTCTTGAGAAGCTGCATTATTAAAGTCGTGATCAAGTCCGTGAATTCGATCCTTCGAAATATTCCATTAAAGTTCGAAGCAATATTGTACATTACCATTTTCCTTTATCAAGTCTTGAGAAGCTGCAGTGAACTGTAGTCAAAAACACATCGATCACAAATTCTTAGTTTGCATGTGACGTCATAAAATTTTAAACTCATTATTGTGAGGTCTTCTAATTTTTTCCCCTACACTAGGTTGAAGATGACCTAGAAAAAATCGTTTTGCAAGTTTTCAGTCTTGTAGTGTCTGTCGCTTTAAAAATACAGCATTTTGAATTTCCTAATTTTAACCTTGCGTGACACGGAGATAGTGGCCGCGACAAATCTGTACTGGTTGAAAAAGGTCTCCTCTCATGGTTTTCAGCACTTACAACATTTTAAAGTCTTAGGAGATGTGTTTATGCGCATATACAAGAGCTCGCGAGCAAAGAGAAAGCCCTTTCATCGTAGAAGTGAATTTCAGATGATTTGGCGGCCATGTTGGTGTACTAAAGTTGTACACCAACATGGCGTCTCCATACAAAGCTCTATAAATTTGCGTGAAACGTTTTGGCAAATAACTCAGAAACGGCGCATTACAGAGACCTGAGACTTGGAGAAGTTTTTCCAGTGTAGGTCTGTTAAAACATTTCATTTTCTTAGCTTCTTTCATTGAACGGTTTCTAATTTATTATTTTTTTTATGGCGTGACAGTGCAAGCCAGCAATACATTTCTCACTGGCGACGTGCCATAATCTTCTTGGTTACCGAGAAAGATTGCGTGACGAGCTAAAAATACTTCTTTCAATGAAGATTCACAGCAGCTTTTAAGCATGTTAAATCGATGAATTCAATCGATGAATAGCAGAGATCTATGAAAAATACCTACCTGTAGTTTGCAAAAGGCTAGACAGGTTAAATGACGAGCGTGAAAATAACACCTCGGGATCGAGAAGTGCTGAGGCATTCCTATCCAGTGACGTTTTTATCGCCCACAGCGAAAAGTATTCCCTTGAAAAATTAAAACAGTCCCTTGAGAGTTTGCAAAAATGTGGTTCAGAGAGTGCCAAGGATCCTCATTAATCTTTCTATTTCACTTGAAACAAGCAAAATAGTCGAAAAAAGTCGGATCACCATAAATTTCGGCCAAAATAGTCACGTGATATCTCTAATCCATACAAGTTCTTCAGTCTCAGACCATCGGCGACTGTTTTTTTCCAGCTGCTAGTTTATGGCGCCAAGGCTACCCAACTTGAAAACGGGGTAACAAAGTCTTTAGAATCATCAATAAATGCGAGATGCAGATCTACGGTAACCGTACCTCATGATCAAAACGTGCAGGTATTATTCCTAAAGTGCCGATGAATTTTGGCCACTGTGATTGTAGTTCAAAATGAATTTCTAAGTTCAAAAAGATTAAGTTAAAACTAAATCGTAAGTGCTTCGAGGGCTGTAAATGAGGATGTGGGAGAACAGGCAATTGTATTTTTATTTTAGAACCAGAAGAAATAATCACAATGATCCTTATTATACTAGACATCCTAAGAGTTAGAAGATACATGTACATCTGTTATAGCTGATTGGATCCTCTACAGTGACAAGATCCGGTACTTCTATTTCGCCACGGTGGTCCTTGCAAATTTGCGTTCGTTTCCACTGCTAATGCATTTTTCCTGTTCGTATTTGTCGCTTCCTTCTTGATCTTTCCCTCTTGGAAAGTAAATCATAAGCACGGTCACTGAATAACAACACGTGACTATTTCGGTCGGAATTTATTGTGATCCGACTTTTTTGGATCCGATCCGGGATTTGTCAGTCGGATCATATCCGGTCCAGGCTTTGTTAATCCGGTCCGATCCGGTCCGATCCGATCCGGTCCGATCCAGGTTTTGTTAACGCCCAAATATTTCACAGTTATCAAGGGGCAAATTCAGCAAAATTGTTCCAAAATGTTTTTTTTTATCAGGGTTCAGTGGTTTTAACATGTGTTTAAATCGCATATTTTCAAAAAAAATAACTTTTTCATCAATATCGTTTAGGGCACCATTCCACCTTAAATTCGGGCGGATGTACCTACGGTTAGTCGTTAGCTTCCTTATCCACGACCAAGACAATCTCGTGCCGAGAGCCTGCTTTTGTTTTGGTCAGCAAAGCGGGCTCTGGGGACGAGATTGCGACCGACTCCACACCCCTCCTCATATTAATAAGGGGTAATGATCTCTGGAAGGGCCAAGTGACCCTTTTTTGGTGTCTTAGCATCCCCCTCCCCTACCCCACCTCGTCACCTAAAATATACTTTTAGCTGAGAAAGCAAAAGTCACATCTTCCTATTTACACATAAAGCTTTTTCCACAGTTCACTGGTCAATAATACATACTGAATTCAACAAACACAGTTTGCAATCAGCTTTCAAGATCGGGCATATTTCCTGATCAATATTTGTCCAAGCATTGGCCTATAGCAGGATCATCGAGTTTCTCGGCCGGATAAGCAGTTTGCTGTTAGTATAACGTGATTCAACAGCCCGGGGGTCCGTAGCCAGGATTTTGAATTGGGGGGGGGGGGGGGGGAAGTGTGCATGAGCTAACCGCTAACCTCCGGCAGTTAATCCCGAGCCCCCAAGGTGCGATAACGCAGTGGGGTGTGGCGGTATCTTCCCAGGAAATTTTGAAAAAAAAAAAGTTTATCTTAGACAGCATTTCGTGCGGTGCTCGGGATTAAGTGCCGGAGGTGCTTATAATGCACACCCTCCAATGCAAAATCCTGGCTACAGACCCCTGGGCTGTTGAATCACGTTATACATAGAAACTTTTAAAAACTGAAATCATCGTTGTTAAAATCCTAGCTATATTTTTTAGATTTCACCATAGTTAGTACTACTAACTATGATTTCACAGAAGGATATTCATCTTAAGTCTTTAACTTTTAATTAATGCATATTGCACAAATGAATTTCAAAGTAAATCCTCCCCCAGGCGACTCCCCGGCCAATAAGATCCGTGGACAGCGACTGGGTACGAGTCTGCCTGCGTCTGCGCAAGCTGCGCGCCAAATTTGTATTTCGCGCCTGTCACGTGTTGAAAAAGGTCAAGAGGCTTTTTCTCTTGAACGCGAGCGAAGATGTGGTACAGTATGTGGCCCTTGGTTCGCGAGTAAAAGTTATAATCTTAAATATCTTACGTGAATTAAAGCCTGATGAGCTGAAATTTTCCCTGAAGATAGATTTAATGTCTCTCGCTATAATTGCAAAGTGACAAGAAACATCATTTGGTCTAATCTTTATTATTCGTGGCATTTTCAAGCTTCAGTCTTTTTGTTGGAAGTCGTTGTGAGGTGCGTGTATGAAATAAAACCGGAGTATAAAATAAAACCGGAATTTCTTCAGATTTCTTTCAGACGAGAGTCTCCCACACAAACACGCGTTTTTATTTCTTTTCTTTTACCTTTAAATATGAGTTTTGAAACACTGGATGCGAGAATAGATGCCGCAGCAACAATGTGCACACCCGGTGCTTATTATTTTACTAAATTATTATTGTTTAAAAACAAATATTTTATCCAAAAACCAAGGACCCATATGCTAAAATTGTTGATAATTGTCAATAGTCGCTAAATCGAAAATTTGAAACTCTGCAGCAAATCTCTCCGCAGCAACTGAAATCAGTTCATCTATTTACTTGTTCTCCAAAAAAACACGTTTTCCCGTTGCGTTTTATCTGTGCACTAGCTTAGTAAACGCGACCATCTAATTCACGGAGCAGCGAAAAGTTGAAATTTCAAGAAAGGCAATTTGACCTGTCTGTCGACAAGCATGAATTTCTCACCGTAAACCAATAGTAAAAAAGCTGAAAAATTGCCATATTGAAGAAGAATAATCGATAAATCATTGGAAACATTCATTTCTTGCCGAATTTTAGTTATCACGGAAATATTAAATCATATTCAAAAAAGTCGCAGACCAAGGACCTCACGGACCAAGGACCACATACTGTACTGGCTCACAGTTCTGCCCTCCATCCATCTCTATTTGCAAGTGAGTTAACTGTGCTGTTTTTATATTTACGGGAGTTTCAATTCTATTTTCTTCCATGCTATTTGAGGTTTATCATCCTCGTGTTGCTCAGATATTTCAATAGATATTTATGCCTTCTTGTTGTACAAGAAGCAGCCGCTGCTTTCACTTCTATGCTCCGTTTGCGAGGCATCAAAATAAACTCAATCCACCATACGGGAAAAGATGGCGACTGGTTGTTTTCCCATAACTTTTTCGAATTCTTAGCGAAAGAAACGCTTATCAAAATGCACATTAAGGTCTAACTAGCGAAGCCCAGGATATGAAATTGCTGTGGTTATTTTGGTCTGCTTTTCATTTTAGAATAAGACAAGCTTATAGAAGTTCTCAAAATGCTTGTAGAATTTTAGTTTTGCAAACTGGACGGCAGGAAATATATAAAGTAGCATGGGGAAGAGAGAGCCAGGACATTTCATTTTTCTAATTTGATTTTTTTTGATTTTTTTTCTTTAAAATATGTAAAGAAAAAATGGGTTAAAGATTCTGTTCATTCAATATAATCAATGGAGAATCTTAAGGTCAAAGATTTGAAGGCTCTCGCCAAAGAGAAAGGCATCAAAGGGTATTACAGATTGCGTAAAGCGGAGCTTATAGAGGTATTGACTCCGGTGGGTGATTTGGTTGACCTCGGAGAGAACACAAAGAATGATCAACCCATACCGGAGATTGATATCTCGATTCCCACACCATCAAGAATAACGCAGATAAAGAATCTTGTTGTAGAACCCGTAAAGAGTGTAATGAACCCTAATCTTTTTAAAAATGCAGTATATGAACTCATCGAAGCTTTGACAAAACCAATTAAACCTAAAGAAACGGTAAAAGAGATCACCAATGATAAGAGTGAACCTATATTCGTTATTAGAGAGATTGAAAGTGATCTGAGTGTACCTTTCGACGGGGGGTGACAACTCTAACAAACGCTGTTTCGGGACATAGCTAAAATTGTTCCGGGAATCTGGAGATTTTTCCGGGAATCGGGACACTTGGCAATTTTTTCCGGGAAACACACGATAATTCCGGGACAATGCGGGGAATTCTAAAATTTTCTGGGAATGTATCCCAAAAATTCGGGACGATGTTCCAAATTTCCGGGACGACTTAGGTTAAGACCTAGTATTGCTCAAACAGCGTTTGTTAGAGTTGTCACCCCCCGTCCTTTCGAAAATACAGCTATCCGTTGCAGTGATCCTAATATAATCCCATACAACGGTTTTCCAAGATGCCCTCACCGAAAAGATAAACCCCAATGTAAAGAGTGTGGTGGGTGGAGGATCTGTACTCACGGCAAATTTAAACCTTACTGTAAGGATTGTAAAGGATCACAGATCTGCAGTCATGGAAAAAATAAACATCAATGCAGAGATTGTAAAGGATCACAGATCTGTCATCATGATCGAGTTATCTATAGTTGTAAAGACTGTATGGGGTGTACACATGGAAGATTAAAAAAATATTGTAAAGAGTGTAAAGGCAGCAGAATCTGCGAGCATAATCGAGTAAAGTACACATGTAAAGAGTGCGGTGGAAAAGGCATCTGTCAACACGGAAAGAATAGAAGATACTGTAAAGAGTGTAAAGGTAGTGGAATCTGTCCTCACGGAAAGAATAAACCTTGCAAAGAGTGTAACGCAAAGAAGTAATTGAATATTCACAAGGCTGTTAACACATTAGTATTCATAACGCGTATCACGTTATGAACATGTGTAATGATCATCTAATCACATACTTCGTATAGATCAAAGATCTGCAAAGATATGTGATTATTCATCGAAACATATACCAAGCTAATCCGCCAGCAACGATTGTCAATGCCGCAAGATTAATCTCATGTTTTGTTGAGTCGGGCTTAGCCGGCGGCGGTTTGGGTTTATCAGCAGGTATTGCTACAGGTTTAGGCGTCTCTTTCTTTATTACCATCTCTTTCACAACCGAAGTGTGAGGTAATAAAACCTTACTCTCTCCGAGGTTATGTTTTACTCCGACAGGCACAGTCTTCAAATTAACATCTAAATTCACTCCCAATTTCATGGTCGGTTCGACACGTTTCAGTCTATTGTTATAACCGATCGTGCTCTCCGTACTGATCACCATTCTCGACGGCATCAACCACGTACCGGGAGAGACGGCAAGATCGAGCTTAACTTTGGCCTCCTGTACAGCGAGTTGAAATCTCTGTACACTCTTGCTTATGTCCGGCTGTTTAATCGCATCCTCCAATAACACGAGAAACTCTTGTCGAACCTCCTGTGCACTTCCTGTGTTTCCGAGAATTCCGCTTCTTACGTTCACCTGCGCACCCAATACGCAGTAGACTAAAGCTTCGATCGATTGATTCAATCTCGCCTGACCGGCGTTCGTCAATCCGTTAGATACACGAGTCAAAAAGTACTCATACTGCTTCTCTGTCTCATCATTCAATATGTACTGTAGAAGATTACCTTTCGATCCCTCACCTCCCTCTTCGCTAAATTTAAAAAATCCTGGATAGGAAGAATCAGCCTTAGACGGTCCTACGTAAGCGACCCAAATGTAAACAGATCCCAACCCGTGATTCTCTCCTTTATGACATCGAAAGTCACTATCGTTCGAAATATTAAACTCTTTACAGATCCTCTTATAAGAAGGAATGTCGTATCTGTTGTTCTTTTCATTGAAGGGAGGATCACCGGGAAGAGCGATCGAACTCTGTATTCCTCCCATCTGAAACAGAATTCTCCTTATCGTAAAGTAGACGTGAAACCAGAGAATGGCTCGTATCTGCGGAGGAAGTTTGAGTTCACTGTCAGTATCATTCTTAAATAGAAGACGCTGGCTTACCCCACAACCTGTCGTTGCACACCAGACAGCGAAGTTAAGCTGCTGCGGCCAATACCTCATATTCGGTGCGTTCAACCATTCATGTGACTCTTTTGCAGAAGTGTGTTTAATCGTTGTATTTAAAAAGATATCTCTGACAGGTACAGAGAAATAATTTGTTGGCGTTGCGAAGATATTCAATCTCTTTAACTTCTCTTTCAAATTGAGAGTAATGTTCTCTTCGAAATCGATCGCGGGAATCGGTAATGAGGGTTTTGGATTAAGTGTCAACTCTAAAGGAAAATCTAAGGAAAGACCCAACGCTTTTTTCATCTCGTCGGGAAAGTACAGACTGTACATAAACTTACTCTTATCAAAGACTGCATACTCTGAACCGTCCCTACCAACAAATCTGACGTAAGGTTCTTTATCGTAATCATCGACGCCGTGTCGGAATTTAGTCAGGTCGGCATGGGGATATCGATCGAGAAAACTGTTCCACAGAGATTTGGGTTCGGGTTTATCATCTTTCTTACTCATTGTATTTATCAATCATATTTTTTTAAATGAAGTAAGGATTATACGGAGGATCTCTGAATGACTCATTCAGAGACTCATCTCTCGACAGAGTTATCATGCAATTACAGCTCACTCTGACTGGGCGAGTTTTTTTAACATCTCTGCACGAATATTTTCCTCCATCTTTTTTAAATCCACCTGTGGTATAGGGGGCGGTGGCTGATGCTCATTCTTTTCTCTTATCAATCTCTTCATCTCATAATACTTTTCACACTCTTTTTTTACCAAAAGAAACTCTTCATGGCTTATCGAATCATTTGTCAACGCTTTAGAGACTACGTCTTTCACTGTGTTTATCTTCGCTTGGCAGACAGAGACGGTCTTCTCATGCTTACTCACCTTCTTCGAGATGATCTTTGCAAGACTCGCTGTCGCTACGCTCGTTAAGGCACAGAGACCCCCTACAGCTCCCAATGCGATAGAGACGGGAATACCGACCCCGGTAAGTCCCGTTCCCAATCCTCCACCGCAGAGAGCGACAGACAGACTTCCACTGCCTGTAGACAGATTAAAAAGATAACTCCTTGCCCTCTTATACTTTTTGTACACTTTTTCACAATCCTGCAGATCTTTCTCGAGAAGGGATAACCAATCTGAACACTGTTTTAATCTAAAGTTTTCACCGGTGTATTCGTTCGGTAACTGAGGGTATATCTCTCTGTAACTCTCCATTTACTTTCTCTTACTCTTATTTTTAACCTGTTCAACGAAGTAGACAACGACGGCGACTATCAACAACCACGCATTCTTTGCAAGAAAACCGATCGCCTCACCCGCTGTTTTAAAGATGAAACTTGCTATCGCGCCGATCATTCCGGGAAGTATCTCTCCCAACTTCTTTCCTAAAGCTTTAAAACCCTTGCTTAGTCCTTTACCCAATCTAGACAGACCGCTCTTAAGATTAGATACGATCACACCGATCACTGCACCGACGGCGGAGAGAACAGCGAAGGCGGTGAAACCGTACTTTTTAAAGATCGCTTTGACTCTATCTCTGAGTGACATTCTCTCCTCTATCACTTCAATCTCCCTCTCCATATTCTCCCTCTCATCTCTCTGCTGTTCGATGTCTCGAACGATGTTCTCTCTCTGACTGGGCCCGGCATCTTTAAGAGAGGATTCGAGCTCCTTCTCTTTCTCTATTCTCCTTGTTATCCCTCTCTCATCAGTCTCAATCACCTCATCTGCGGTCGGGCCGAGACTGTCTTTAATAGTCTTCGGTAATTTATCGTTCGGTTCGCCGTTTGATTTGAACAGTTGGTATACCTTACCTCCCTGTCTTTTAAGTCTGACTACCACTCGATCAAACTTGTCAAGGGCGGCTGTGAAAGAGGATTTAACAGGATTGACCTTTGGATACTTTCTCTTAACTCTTTCCCAAGCCTCATCTCTGTTCTCTTCTCTCTGTATAAGAGAAGTGTTATCATCATCAATGAAAGAGGTCTCTTCATAATTGGGATTATCTTGACCTCTATCTCTTCTCGATGTGGATGTCATCGGTATCATCTCTCCCTCATCATCGTCATCACCGGGGTCAGTAGGTTCAAAAGGATTATCTCTGTCAGTCTCTGTCGGGTCAACTTCCATGATTCTTTACAGGATGGTAAAGAATCTTTAAACTTATTATTTGCTTGATAATCTTTTTTTTAATTATCTATACTTACCAGCCTTGTCATTTTGACAGTTAGAATAATCTACTCACAACGTAACCCAACGCCAACATCCCTCCTCCGACGTAGGCCATCTCACCCACTCTCTGATCATCACTCGGTCTGTAATAATCAGAGAGTCGAGGTTCTTGAAGAGAGTAATCAGGATGTGTCTGAGAGTAGAGTTTAAAAGCCTCATCAGTGTTCGAGAGATTCTGTGAAGCCTGATGCTCCTCATCTCTCTGCTGATTATACCAATCCAACAGTCTCTGCCTCTTCTCCTGGTAAGCTGCGTAATCTTTTTGATACTTTTCTAAAGCTTTATCGTGTCGAATTCTCTCTGTGTCCGTATTCGATCCGCTCAGATACTTTGCCAAATAAGATCCTCCGACAAAGGCGGTGGCGTTTAAAACTGCTCCACCGATCATTAACGCAATGGTCGCCATACCGAAGGTTAATATTATTGGTGAAACCTTTATCTATGAATATTATTGGTGAAACCTTTAATATGCAGAACCTTTAAGATGGAAGAATCTTCTGTTTCTCCAAATAATCTTTCAAGTACATACTTCCGGAAAGAACGGCGACCCATTTACCGTAGTTAACAATGCTGGATGAGGGATCGTTTATGAATGATTCTTTCATAGCCTTCTTCGCAATGTATCCGACTCCTGCCGATAGACCTATAAGAACGGATGCATCAGTGACGGTCTTCACAAGTTTATTCTCTGACATTTTTACTCTTCAGAGATTATCTTTAAATAAATCTCACAAGAATGTGTCGTAAGAATTTCCTTTACTCTTCTCCTCCTCGATTCTCTTCAACTCCCGTTCTCTCCTTACGATCATTCGGTGATAATACTCTCCACATTTACATAAACCCCCTCCCTCAGGTATCTCTTCTCCGCATTCACAAGAATTAACTCTTTTCATGGTCAGATAAATACCGAATAGACCGTAGGCAACCATAGCAACACTCAACATTAAAAAAACAGAGTTGTTCATTTTACAGAGGGGAGTAAATCTTTAATCTATCTTATTTATAATAATCATACCGTACTTCTTATTTCCTGTACCCATACCGTCAAATATGGTAGAGACATCTGTGGTCTGTATAGACAGTTTTGCGTCTTTGTAAATATCTAAAACAGAGATAAAATTATACGTTTTCCAACCCTTGCTTGTGTTGGGTACCGTGATGTTGATATTATCGCTCAGACTCAAAAAGGGTGCGGGATTCAGTATGAACTGAACAGTTCCGTTATCATCCTGTGGACCGGTCTTTAATCCATCGATAAGAGAGATAGAGTAAACTCCCGGATTCTTGATTAAGATAACCTCTTCATTGGCGGCATTCACGATGAAATCAGAGGGATCGCTCTGTCTAACGTACTTTGTATGATCACTCGTTCCGTTTGCATAAAATTTGACTACGTTTTCATTGTTATGTAAGAGATAACCTTTATAAAAGATTTTTTTCATCTGCAACTTAATGTTATCGTCGACGTATTTTTTGGTTGCCGCTCCTTTATCGACAACAGGGTCTTGATAGAGTATTAAATTCTTCTCCATCGAAACGTTTCCTTGATCAAACACTCTCCAAGAGTTCCAAACAGATGTGGGAATGTTGTTAAAGAACCCTTTACTTCCGTAAAACACGATGTAGACGGGTAATTTTTGGGGATAGGCAACCCCCGATCTATACTTTATCACTATGTCAAAGACTAATTTATCAGGATTCCAACTGAAAACCCTTTGGGTTCTTACCAAAGTTCTCACACGGTTCTCAAAAACGTTCGATTGCTGTGCAAATATGACCTCAGAAGAGTTTGAGGAGGCTTTCAGTGTGGCTGAATCGATAGAACTCGTTACACTGTCGTCCCAAAACATTTCGCACACGACCGTGTACTTTAAAGATTTAGGAGCGTAACGGAGGTTGACAGCGAAACTACTCTTGAAATAATCTTTTTTGAATTTAAGATCAAAATGAGCAGTCCTCTTGTTGATGGGGTGAAAATCTTTACTTGTGATCACTCCCATTCCTTTAATATCGAGTTCATCAACGAACTCATCACCACGGTTTCCCTCCAAAACGTATTTAAAATCGTTCTCCATCTCTTTGTCGACGGTGTAATCAAATCTCTCAGAGACGTAATCTTGATATTGGGTCTGTATAACGCTGTTACTGTTGCTGATAGTTTTGTTAACGTAATTAACGTTCGCAGCGAATGTGGCATCCGAAGAGGATGCCTCTTTAAGATTCTTTATCTCATTACCGCTCATGTCAAGATCACCAGTCATCTTATCTCCCTTCTTACTAACGAGGCTGTTAACGTGAGTTTTTACCTTGTTGTCCGCATAACATTTATTGACTGCGTCTTTGTCACCGACGGGATTGGCGAGGTTTACGATTCTCTTTGATTTAAGATCAAGATTCTTTTTATTGTCTTTTTTTAAGTTAAGGTTATCATCCTTCTTCGAATTAAGGGAATCGATCCTCTTCAGTATCTCTTCTCTCTGCATATAATCTTTCAAGTAAATACTTACGGAGAGGATGGCTACCCATTTAAGGTAGTCTATCACACTTGTTGAGGGGTCATCCATATTGATAAAGTAACCGAACCCTGAGGAGATACCTATCAGAACGGAGGCGTCATATATAGTCTTGAAGATCTTCTCTTTCGACATTTATTTTGAGAGAGAAGATCTTTAAATCTTCATAGCATCCCCATCTTCGGTACTGGAATCTTTGATTGTTGAGGTCTTTCTATCACAGGTTGTACTCCCTGACGATCGTAAGTGGGTGGTTCCGTTAAGGGAGGATCAACCTTTGTGTCTTTTCTGTAACTCATAAACATATTCAATGCGGTCAAGCCGATACCGACAATGGAGATCGCGGTTGTGAAAGAGATCTCAGGAATCCATCCCTCTGCTGTGAGATCCTTACTCTGCTCGTCTCTCTCCTCCGGTTCAGTTGCCTTCTCAGCATCACGTTTCATCTTCTCTTTCAACGCCTCTTTAGCCCTTCGGTTATACTCAGCGAGTTTCTTTCCTGCTGCGACCTTCTTGGGATCTTTCTCTTTTGTTTTAACATTCTCTTGAACTGGGGCCTTAGTGATCTGTTCAACATCTTCTGTCATTTTAGTAATGTACTCTGTTGTCTTTAAATCAACTGAAACGGTTGATATAGGTTGGCTTAAGAGTCAAGTTTACGGTACTGGTAAAAAGAAATAATCATCCTCATAGTAAACAATGTCCATAACAGCAGTGTGTTTCTGTACCTGATCCTTACTCATATTTATTATCACTTCCCTTCCTTTCTCAAAAGCGATTGTGATTATTTTAAACTGTTGTTCAGTGAAAGAGATGAGATCATTACCTACAGAAAGATCCTCATGTCGGAATCTTATTGATACAGCTTCCCTATCACAAATGGCTGAAAGCAACTTTTCTCTCTGTTCTTCAGAAATTTTTACTCTGTGTTCAACGTAACGCACAATGCTGGGAGCGTTATCGAGTACCTTTTCTTGAGACATTTTATTTAATAAGTGATGCGAATTCTTTAAATCATTTTTCCACTATTAAGCTTAAATCAACCGTTTCAGTTGATTTAAGTTTGCTGTTTTTTTTAAAACGGTGAATAGAAATAATCATCCGCATCAACGATTTCGTGTTTCTGTACTTGTTCCTCACTCATATTTATTATCACTCCCCTTCCTTTGTCAAAAGCGCTTGCGATTCTTTTAAACTGTTGCATAGTGAAAGCGATGAGATCATCACCTTCCCAGAGATCCTTGTGTTTAAATCTTATGGAGACGGCTCTGTTGTTATCAATGGCTGAATAGAATCTCTCTCTCTGATCCTTAGGGATGTTCACTCTATAATCAACGTAACGCACAATGCTGGGAGCGTGCTCTTCTAAAAAATAATGCGCCCTGTCCTGTACCTTCTCTTTCTCAGAGATGTTAACTTTGCGAACTAGAACCTTCTCTTGAGACATTTTAATAAGTCATTATAATTCTTTAAATCATTTTTCTAATACTGTTGAACCTTCATTAATTAAGCTTAACACCCTCTATTACCAATCTTCCGATAATAAAAGGCTTAAGTTCCCAATAAGGAATGTAGTGAGGGATTCTTATTAAGAGAACCCCTTCATCTCTGCACATCTCATCCTTCAAAGAGTCTTTCATAACTTGATACTCGAAATCACCCACACAGGAGTGAAAACAGGGAGTGAACCTCGAGTGTTGTTTACCGTCGTACTCGAATGCCAAACCTTTACCGAGAGGAGTTATAACGTCAGGGTTATAACCGTCCAACTCGAGGTTTTGGTAAGTCCAAAGATTCTTCAACCAATCGGGTCTCACCTTTTTAAACTCTTTTTTGAGTAACTCTTGAAATATCTTTCTACACTTCTCTTCATATACTCCGAATGACATTTTAGTTAACTATTAAGAAATGTTTAAGTTAAGCTTAACACGTGAACGAAGTTAACGTAGCACTTTCAGTGCTTCTTATTCAATTACTCTTAAGAGTCATTAGAAACCTCCTCATTCTCCTTAAAATTCTCCTCACTCGGCCTTAATTTTACGTGCTTAGCAACCTTAAACAGTCCGCTAGCTAACGCTACCAATCTTCCTCCCTTGAGTACCAAGAGACCTGCAAAGTTACTCAGTTCACGTTTAACAAGATCATCGTTCTTCAAATCTTCATTCAGTGCCTCCACATCATCCACGGGAATCACATAGGAGATAAGAACGGATGCTGCAGAGATGGCTGACTCCACAAGACCGGTAGATACCTTCTTACCCATGACAGTCTTATAACGATTGAAGTACTTCTCCACCTGTTTCGGTGATAGTCTCTTAATGTCTCCCAGACTCATCGCTTTACCGAGAAACTCCTCTGTCGATCCGAGTGATGCGAGTATCGCGAGTGATTCTCTATGAGTCTACAGATCGTCATTATCAGGCTGCTCTTCTATTTTCTCAGGCTGTAAATCTTCAATATAATCTTCAACGTTCGCCATACCGAAGGTTAATATGATTTATGATACCTTTAAATTCTTAATCTCACACTTCTTTTAAACCGGTATCTCAAGATAACACTCAAAAGGATATCTGAGACAGAGACAGAGTCGAGAGTATCTCTCCTCTTTTAACATTCTGTTGAAGAGTCTCTTCGTCTCCGTGTCTAAATCTCCTCCGTAATCCTCGAACAGGGTCTTCATGCCGACCTGAGAGGGATTGTGAAAAGTTACCACGCAGGCGACGTTCTCTCGGAAGGGTTTGGCGATAGAGGTCAACTGCTGTGTCAACACCCATACACTCAATCCGTCGTGTCTCCCGGAGAAAGCGAGGTCGATGAATTTATTGGAGCGTTGCTTAAGGTCTTTGGAGACGGCGCAGTCGTCGAGAATTAACAGTGTATTCGTCCCGGAGAAGATAAGTGACACGTCTGTAAGAAGGTCGTTAATCTCATCTGAGTCTGTGGCATCCGGAGAGAGGACTAAGAATCGTTTGTCATCCTGGGCGAACCCGTGGTAGGTCCTGTTCTTTGCATATGTCGGGCAGATCAGAACAATGTACTCAAAGACTTTTCGAAAGGGTCCTCTGAGCTGATCAATGAGGTACTTTGTTTTTCCACAGTTTGTCGGTCCTGTGATTATCATGTGAAAGGGAATCTTATCTCGTAACTCTTTCATTTATCATTATATTTTAGTCTTTTATATAAATATATTTTTAGTTTAGTAAAAATATATTTTACATGCGATAGCCGAAGTTCATTATCAATGTGATAACCCTCAGTATACGATTGACTTAAAATCTTTGTTCATGATCTCCATCATAGCGTCAGCTACCAAGAACATATGACAGGTGATGTTTCCCGATCCACCGGTCTTTCTCTTGATCTCCAGTTTCACACCGTCTTTTGTGTTGCGCAGACCTCCTCCATGAATACTGTTATCAAAAAAGGTTCTCAAATCAATCCAAAGACCGAACTTATCACCTGCGTAAAAATCCTTCTCTTTTACTGATCCCGATCTTCCCATTCGTCTCTTAATCGCTTCCCAGAAGTCAGAATGAATCATTCCCTTTGAGTATAGTTGATTCGGCATTCCGTTGATATTGATGCTTACCGATCTGATGTCGGGATTGACAAACTTTTCAGAGTCTCGTTTAGTGTCATAACTCTCTTCAAAAAGTAAGAGTATACCCGTCATCGACCTCCTCGATGTATCGACTTTCTCGTTAATTATACTGTCATTCGGTTTTGAGATAGTGAAACTTTTGAGAAGATGAACGTTCTCATAGTAAAATCCTTTACCCTTTTGATAAGTTTCCACTGCATCAAGAGCCAATTGATCACTTTTGATGCAGTGGTACTCTAACGCAATGTTTTCAAGTTTATAATTCGGTGGTGTCTTCTTCTCTTCCGCTTTATCATGATTTACAATGTCATTCACTTCAGGCAGAGTGATCTCAAAGGTTAGATCATGAGTCAGCGCACTAGGATACAGTGACCCGTTATCACTGATAACGGGATGGTCGATAGGAATTTCATACCTTTTACCATGAATTTTGGAGAGGGCTACATCCTTCCCGTCAGATGTGTCCTTATCCCCTGCTTCCGTTCTGAGTTTTCTCATATTCACTGATGAGATTCCCTGTCTTAATCTGTCCTCTCTTTCCTCAGTCTCAAGAAAGAGGTCATGGTAGGTTTGAAAGAGATCATATCTATCTGTATCCTGTAGTATCTCACCTCCGAAAAGAACCTTGAGTTTTTTAACAAGGTTTCGACCGATATTATTTACGACGGTGTTGTTTGCATGACCGCTGACTATCAGATCGAATATGAGTTTAACACTTCCAGGAACGATCACCACATCATCTGTCAATTTAGGTATGTGTATTCGGATGGTATGTCCGGGATTATGAGATGAACGATCGAATGTTATTCTGTTGAGAGATGACTCTGCCTTAAGACCGAGCGGTTCTCTCGGTACTCGGTTCGGTTTGATATTCTCAGGTACAGAGTACGACGACATTTTAAAAGAGAGAGATGTTATTTTTAAATGGTTAACGAGAAAACTAACGTTAACAACCTTATGAGAAAGATATACTACAGTACTGAGGGTTATTGGAAAGGGTACTCCGCAGTATCGAAGTTGGCTTCCGCAGCTAAAGTTAGTGAGGATGATGCGAGAGATTGGTTGGAGAGACAGGCACTTTGGCAGATCTATCTTCCTCCTCCGAAGTATTTACCGAGACCTCATTGGAGTGTGAGTAGACCGAATGAGATTCACCAAGCGGATCTTCTCTTTCTTCCTCACGATAAGGTGGGAAGAAAGACTTATAGATACGCTTTGGTTGTGATCGATGTTGCAACGAGATATAAAGATGCTGAGGCGTTAACATCGAAAGAGAGTCAAGAGGTAGCGAAGGCCTTTGAGACTATCTACTCTCGAAAGATTAAGAGACCTTCTCTTAATTGGCCAAAGACACTGATCGTTGATCCCGGTAAAGAGTTTATGGGATATGTTACAAAGTTGATGGAGAGACACAACGTAAAGATACAACGAAGCGAAGCGGGTAATCATCGAGCTCAGGCATTCGTTGAGAGAGCGAACAGGACTTTGGGAGAGAGATTATTTAGCCATCAGTATGCGCAGGAGATGATTAGTGAAGGGAGATCGAGAGTCTGGGTGAAGAGGCTGCCAGCGGTAATGAAAGCGTTGAACTCTCAGGTGATCAGGATCACAGGAAAGGAACCCGATAAAGCCCTCGGTTTAAAAGAGGTAGAGATTGATCCTGTCAATTACAGAAGACCTGTCGGATTAAAAGAGAAGAGGTTGCCCTCAGGTGTTCAGGTAAGGTATCTTCTCTCTCCCGGTGAGGATGAGGGAGGAGAGAGAAGGAGAGCGACTGATCCAATCTGGAGTATCGAGATCTATAATATAAATCGTGTGGTGATCTCTGCAGAACAGCCTGTTTTATATTATCTTCTCGACGGTCTGAAGAGATCGTTTGTGAGAGAGGAGCTTCAAGTCGTGCCGTCTGATACCGAATTGCCTCCTTTATAACCGTAAGCAAATGTGTGAATGTTATCCTCTCGTATTAATCTCTTATCATCGAACGGAGAGAGAGCAACCTTGTTAACCGTCTCGGTATACATGGTGTGAAGATGACTTCTGATAACATTCATCTTTCTCATAGCGGGTTTATTATCGAATAGACAGTCTTTGTAATCGTTGAAGGTGATGGTCTTCTTTATGACTGCCTTCTTCACTCCCTTACACTTCTTCTCCTCGTAAGACTCTTCCACTCTGTATGAATAGAGTTTAGCTCTCAAACCGACAAACTCAGCGATCTGCTTCCCTGAAGCCTCGTCTTTGAACATGCCGATGACCTTCTTGTTAACACCTGTGAGAATACCGCTTGGGTGATCTTTCGGGTAATTACTCGTGTCAAACTTCTCTTTTACATCACTCGATATGTCTCTGTAAAAATCTTCTGTCTCTATTTCGTAGGCGAGGCTGTCCGTGTCTGTAAAGAGTAATTTAGCGCTATCTCCGTACTTGGGTTTGATGTAATTATAATGAAAATCGTACATAAGGGTCTTACTCAGGTCGAGGATTGACATACCGAGGTAGACGGGTTTATTGAATTTTAGACTGACCTTCTTCATATGAACGGCGGTGAGATTCTCAGAGAATATTGTGTGATGTTGATAGTTCGGTTTACACGTCAACTTCTTTGCCTGACTCTCTCGAGTGACCAATCTTATATCGACTCTGTTTCTGATGTTCTCCATAGTCTTTCCGAATACGGAGTTATTCATCAACTTGAAAAAGTCTTTCTCAAAATCGTTGGTTGCCTTCGCCCTGAGATTCGTGTTAAGATCGATGTACGGTTTTAGCCACGCTGACTCTGTGAATTTGATCCCTCTGTGAATCTTGGTGAGTTTAAGACCGAGAGATAGATAGAGTTTCAAAGTTTCGTGATGAATAACGTAATTCTTTTTATCGTTGAGATTAGGAATTAATTTCTCAACCTTATCATAGTTAATAGAGGGGACTAACTATGACCTTATTCACGATGAGTCTCTCCGGTGCTAACGGATAGTCGTTATGCAGGTCGTGAAGTTTTTCAGGATACTCCAAGTCGACCTCAAGTATGCACGGCATACTCTCCCAATCTTTTAACTCTTCTTCATTTATCCATTCAAAATCTTCAGTCGGCAGAGGTTTACACATTGCCCAACCGTATAGATTGTTTGCATCGAGATAAGAGATGAACTTGTTCGGTTGATCAGGATCATAATCTTTCATATAAGGGTTATTTGCCTTTCCGTATCTCGTTGATATCATAGAGACACCTCCTCGAATACCTTTCTCTACCATCATTAACATGTCGTAATCATACAATAACTCCAGTTTGATCTTTGTGATTTTTAAACACGCATCCCAAGCAAGTCCGGGAGCTGTGTAATAGAACGCAGGGTCGAGATGGTAATTATCAAGGCAAACATCCCTGAAGTTTTCAAAGACATCGGAGAGAAGGAGAACATCACTCTTGAGATAGAGGTCATGGTAATCTCTCATGGTCTTCATATTGAATGTTTCCCAGACCTTCTGTGCGTATTGGTAATCCTCTTCTGTGATTCCGCTGTCATTCAATATGGAGTGGAATGACTCTTTCGGTGGAAGTGATGTTGAAGAGAGTCTGTCAAAAGAGTCGAACCAATCGTAGGGAAAGACACCCTTTCTTAATAGAAGTTTTAACTCATCACCTTTATAAAATTCTGTAAGATTTTTAAAAGAGTCTTTTGGTAGATTCTTTACCAAACTGTCGAGGCTCGCTGCCATGAATTTAAAAGAGTCGATGAATCTTATTTCACGCTTGACCTCTTTCTCTTCTCCCTTTTTATTAATGAATTTATCAACCAAGATATGCTTTGTGAATGAGATGTACTTCTCCTCGTTGTTGGGTATGCAGTCTATCTTTCCCTCTGATTTACCGAGGTTTTTAATGAATAGATGACTGTCGTAACCGGAGAGATTGTGAAAGATGACGGGATAGAATTTCGGTAGTCTGAATTTTAAATTACATATGCTATGGGCTGCACCTCTATACTTTCCGGTGAGGTGACAGTGGTCACGGACCTTTTTATAGTTTTCATCATCAGTATCTTCTAAATATTCTTCACAGATGTGGCAGTGAGTCGCGTTATAATAGTCAATCTTATCCTCCTGTGTCATCACCATCTTCTTCGGTATTTTAAACCTGTTGTAGATCTCCTTGATATCCTTCTCTAAAGACTCTACAAACAACTGAGGGATGTCTTCGTTCGGTGATTCGGCTGTGTACTTTACAAGTTTGGGAGAGAAGAGGTTATCATCGAAGCATTTTATCAGATAACTGTAACCTGAGGGTCTATGCTTTTGGTACTGATTGGTAAAGCTTTTACCATCGTCAGGTTGACATGTGTCAATCTTCTGTGTAAAACACTCGAAATCAGCATAGACCACAAATGGAACTCTCTGTTTTTTATAATGATTTTTAAAATAGAGTCTCCCTCCAGACATCTCAATCTTGACAGCCTCGTTATTCTGACAGTACTCGGTATGTTTATCCAGTGATTTTACCGAGGGGAATGAGTTTAGACATCTATAGCAGAAATATATCTTACCATTATGATTACTTTTCTGCTTTGATAAAAGTTTTGACATGTTTTTAATCCAACAATAGTGATTAGTCTCTTCGTTTGCGATAAGGAGAAGGTTTATCACCTGTTCATTCTTTTTGCTTATTCTCAAAGGGTAAACGACCTTTTTACAATCATCCTTTTTACAATCAACCTTTTCATAACCGAATACGTTGATTGCGTAATTGTTCTGCTTTTCAAACTTATCTATCTGTTTAAGTGATACAGGAAACTCGATACCTGACCAGTCAAACTTCTCTGAATCTTTTCTCATCTGTTTACTCAATCTCTCACCGTGTTCTTTAGCAGGAAACACTGCTGAGGTTACCGCCCACTTAAAACACTCATTATCCTTCTCATTCTTTACGTTGATGATCGCATTCTTCTCTGCTAACTTTTTCGGTAAGGGAATGTATGAGGAAGCAGACAGAGGATTGTATGGGTTAATGTTTATGTCGAGGTGTTCGACTCGGTCAAATTGCCAACCGGAACCTCTGTTATTAAAATTCTGAATCAATTCAAAGATTCGACTCGTCATCGTATTATATAGATCAGAGAGATCTGTTGACTCTGTTATTATCACCGGGTCTGTGGCAAAGTAGCCTATATTGATATCGATGTTGCCTGTGGCGGGATTCTCTTTGGTAAACCTTACTGTGAGAATTAACTTGACTTTGATAGATCCCTTACTCTTTATGAGATTTATTACCCTCGGTTTTACAATGTTAATAAACGTCTTTTCATCCATACCGTCTACTCCGTTAACTCTGAATGTTTTGAAATAACCCTTTATGGCTGTCTTGTGCTCTTTGGGTGTAAGGTTATCATACCTCTTAAATATACGGTTCACTCTCTCTTTAAGACTGTCAACTCTTTCATTCACAGTCTTTTTAATCGGTTCTGGTACTTTAGATATTATCCAGTCTGCAAACTTGTTTATCTCTCTCTTCACCGGCTTTGCAGCATTTGAGGCAAGATTCTTTAGTTGTGATACTTTAGAGGTATTTGCAGGTTTTGACGGTTCGAGTATGGGAATATCAATCTCCGGTATGGGTTGATCGATTATGTTTTGAGGTGTAGGATCACCCACCGGAGTCAATACCTCTATAAGCTCCGCTTTACGCAATCTGTAATACCCTTTGATGCCTTTCTCTTTGGCGAGAGCCTTCAAATCTTTGACCTTAAGATTCTCCATTGATTATATTGAATGAACAGAATCTTTAACCCATTTTTTCTTTACATATTTTAAAGAAAAAAAATCAAAAAAAATCAAATTAGAAAAATGAAATGTCCTCGCTCTCTCTTCCCCATGCTACTTATAAGATTAAAGCACGTGCAGCAGCACTGTACTATCGTTCCCTCGTTAAACATGTTAATTCTTTGATTGGGGTAGCACACGAATCCGACGACAGCTCTGCTTATCATTATGTTTGTATGTAGGATTGAACGTTGCCTTGCATATTTTGCTAGAACTGTTTTTTAAACAAATCGATGCAGCAAGATTCGCTGGTCTTCCCTACAACTCCCTCAAGGGTCATAGTTTCTGCATCGGAAGGTGGCTCGACTGGATTTTTTAGGGGCAACACCGCTCAAGTTTGAGAACTAACCAGACTGTCATTTACAATGCCATCGAAAAACGATCACCACAGCTGAATTAGGTAAAGATGAAAATTTGTTATGACCAGTGTTATTTTGACATCGGAGTTGTCATAGCAACGTAATGACGTCATCACGTTTATCAATTTCGTTCGTATTGCTCGGCACCAGGAGATTTTTTCGGAAATCGCTCAAGGGAGCATGTACCTCCTATACCTGCCTCAATGTTGGCAAAGTTTGAACAAATTCTGTGAGAGCGTTATCGAAATTTTTGGGGATGAAGTTTCGAGGGTCATAAGTACAGTAAAAAACATACTATTGAGATAATAGGGTAATATCTGAAGAACACGACGCGCTTTGGGAATGCAGTTTCATCTCATAGTAGTTTGATGCCATTTAAAATTGTGTATACAAAATTATGGGGATCGCCATGACCGATTGCGAAAAAAACGGATTTTATGAGCGTGCATTCAGGTGCTCTTGTTGCCACTTTTGTAAATAATTTGGTCTACACCTACAAATGTGATAATTATTTGGAAACCGCTCGATGAATTTTTTTAAAAACTTGTCAATCTCGAGTTTTGTCATCAGTTTATATGGCCTGCAAGCTTCAAGGTCATTGAAAACATGTAAGGCAATAAAATCGGGGCTCCAATGTACTACTTTTTTCTCCCAGATTTTGTGTTTACAAGTGAGTGTCCTCATTATTCACGGGCATTGTATTCAACTTTCATTTTCACGTGCACAACTCAGCAAAAAATTCATTTGCATTAAACAGAACGCTCAATTGCTTTCTAAAAATGTTCGGGAAACATGCTGATATGACTTGAAAACTGTAATAATATTTGTTACGCCATTAGACTGTAATACAGCAGTGCCGAGGGTCTCTTTCTCCAGGAAACGAAAAGCTATTTTTGTGTAGAACAACAGTTCAGGAAAAAAGTCTAAACTCACTGATAAAATGCAAATGAATTTTTTGCTGAGCTGTGCACGTGAAAATGAAAGTTGAATACAATGCCGTGAATAATGAGGACACTCACTTGTAAACACAAAATCTGGGAGAAAAAAGTAGTACATTGGAGCCCCGATTTTATTGCCTTACGTGTTTTCAATGACCTTGAAACTTGCAGACCATATAAACTGATGACAAACCTCGAGATTGACAAGTTTTTAAAAAAATTCATCGAGCGGTTTCCAAATAATTATCACATTTGTAGGTGTAGACCAAATTATTTACAAAAGTGGCAACAAGAGCACCTGAATGCACGCTCATAAAATCCGTTTTTTCGCAATCGGTCATGGCGATCCCCATAATTTTGTATACACAATTTTAAATGGCATCAAACTACTATGAGATGAAACTGCATTCCCAAAGCGCGTCGTGTTCTTCAGATATTACCCTATTATCTCAATAGTATGTTTTTTACTGTATTTATGACCCTCGAAACTTCATCCCCAAAAATTTCGATAACGCTCTCACAGAATTTGTTCAAACTTTGTCAACATTGAGGCAGGTATAGGAGGTACATGCTCCCTTGAGCGATTTCCGAAAAAATCTCCTGGTGCCGAGCAATACGAACGAAATTGATAAACGTGATGACGTCATTACGTTGCTATGACAACTCCGATGTCAAAATAACACTGGTCATAACAAATTTTCATCTTTACCTAATTCAGCTGTGGTCAGGGTCGGCCAGGGGGGTAAGTGGTATACCAATATACCTGAAAACATGTACCTAGTATACCCAAAATTTCCCCTCAAAATCATGCAAAATACCAAAATTTGGAAAAACACAGTACACTTTATACCCATAAAAGACCCAATTTTAGCTAAAAATACTGTATACCCAATTTAAAAACCCCATGTATACCGTATACCTAAAAACCCTGACCGACCCTGTGTGGTGGCGTGAAGTCACTATTGTCTATACTTGCACTTATCGATGGCTTTCCCGGAGGTTGACCCCGGGGACACCCCCGGGTATTTGTTTTCAGGCTCAAACAAAAACCTTCTAAATCCCTGGGGTATGGGGCAAAAAATTCACACCTTTATTTACAAAAAAAGAGAGACAAATCTGTCTATTTTTGCCGCTTTCTTTGCACTGAGTTTTAACAGCAGCATCCTAGAGACTTCAAATGCAGTAATCAAACTGCAGTATAGTTTATTTGTTGGATGCAAGTAACGCAACAAAACAGATCAAAAATAATGGTGGTAAAGTTTAGCTCCCAGAACGCAAATCACAACCACTCAAACTTAGGGGAGCTTAAGAACAACTGAAAGAACATGAAAGAAACCATCGCTCTCAATGCTTGGAGACTGCAGTAGCCTTCAAAAGACTTGGATCTTAGAGCCTCACAACTGTGGTAACGAAACGTTATCCAACGAACTTACTGCCACTTTAGATAATCCACTGATCCGATACACATTAAATACTACAACATTCTTTTAAAGGCTATTATGAATCATTCAACAAACACGAGCCGATAAACCTAATCAAATATGCCACAGAGCTAGAAAACACAATGTCATAAAGATTATTGCTGTAACGGCTCTATAGCTAGAGAGCGTAAAATCCTCCGTTAACAGACTGAAGGCTTACATTTAGCGACCAGCGGGAGCCATTTTTGGCCTGTCACATTTTATATTTTCACTGCTGACCAATGTCTGACAAATCCCAGGGGTGCATCCCGGGGGTCTGGCGCGTTCGTTTCAAAACCAAAACAATGCCCCCATCCCGCGGGACAATTTTTTTTCAAAAATGCACCATTCCCTGCATGTTCCCGGGGGTGTCAACCCCCGGGAAAGCCAATGATAAGTGCAATAACTCCAGCATGTTGCTGACCGGCCGGAGGTCAGCTCTTAGTGCCGTTTAGAGTTAGGCTTATATGACGCGTAAGCTTATGGCCCTGCCAACTTGTGTCCAAAGCAGATTTTCATAGGAACTGCGACATTAATAATGCTTAAAAGGATACGAATATGTGTTTACGGTCAAAACCTTAAAGGTCAAATGACCTCAAATGTGCACTGACTGTATAGAAGCACATCTTGTCAAGAACTGCATTGTTTCCGGAGAGCTGTTGTCCAAGCAAGTCTTGCTTTCTAAAGGCACTTCTCGAAGTTTTATGCTTATGGTATTCAGCAGGGGCGTAGGGTGAGTTTTTGAAGATGTACGCACGATAAGGATTTTTTTTGTAAGCGCCGAGGGCGCTTGCAACTAGGGGGGTGTGGGGGCATGCTACCCCAGAAAATTTTGAAATTTAGGGTCTCGGAAATGCCATCTCCTGGTTTTTCTGCGGGGTATTTTCAATAAATAATGCGGCAAAAATGCAGTAGAAAGTTGTTTATTTTAACCATTTCTCTATTGTTTTCTGTAAGCTACAGTGTTACGAAAATAAAAAAAGATACAAAAACAACGGAGACAGGTCACAAGCAAAGGGCGAGGCGTCGACCCTTAAGACGGGCAAACTCCGTTACCAAACTGTCAATATCCAAGTTCTTGTGTTTATGTATATGAAGTATTGCTAGGGAGCTCAATCTTTCGTCCGTCATCGTACTTCGCAGAGGAGATTTTAGTCTCTTCATACTACTGAAGCTACGTTCGGCAATGCATGTTGACACAGGGTACGTTAACAATGTTACGAGAGCAACATATACACCAGGATAAAATTGGGGGTTTGCGTGGTCAAGAGTCTCAACCAAAGACTGCGGCGTCACATTCGGATCCATGCCACTCCATTTGTGCTTCCATCTTGTTACTTCGGTTTTAAACTCCTCCTCAGAGATTTTCATGTCACTGCCGTAATAGCTGAATATATCAGCAATTGCTCTTTCTGTTAGAGCGATGAGCGTCCCTGTGTAATACATATAGAATTGAATAAGAATAAATTACCCTGTGCTAACACTATACGAGCATTTATTGTCATTTGTTTGTATAGGGTAATAAATAGCTAGATAACTGGATTTCCTTACCAGGAATAAGAAGCTGCGCTTGGAAGCCAGGAAGTGGTTTCACCAACTGCTCATCAAGCTCGTTGACGAGGTGATCTAGCTAAGAAGGGAAGATACAGACTCCTCATCGATCTTCCAATATGCAGATGGTGTGTCGGCTTCGACGTTGTTGCGATAAAATTATCAGCCAGCAAATTTAATGAGAAAAACGTTTTTAGGCAATTCCAAAAAAAAAATTTTTTCTCAGATGTCAGCTGTACGCACGGGCGTACGTGCGTATATGGACGCTACGCCCCTGACATCAGTGGCGTAACGTGGGTTTTTGATGATGTACGCACGATAAGGAATTTGTTCCTAAGCGCCGAAGGCGGTTGCAACAAGGGGGTCTGGGTGCATGCTCCCCCAGAAAATTTGAAATTTAGGGTGTCGGAAATCCCATCTCCTGGTTTTTCTGCAGGGCATTTTCAATAAATAATTCGGCAAAAATGCAGTAGAAAGTTGTTTATTTTAACCATTTCTCTATTGTTTTCTGTAAGCTACAGTGTTACGAAAATAAAGAAAAAAAATAAAAAACAACGGAGACAGGTTACAAGCAAAGGGCGAGGCGTCGACCCTTAAGGACGTTCGCGCGAAAAAGTTCTAGTCGAAAGATTTTTCTAAAATTTTTACTGAGGACGGATAATGAGTTACTTGTGTCAGAAATACCAAAAAAAGTGGGGGTCACCGACTTCGTTTCAGAGATAAAGTCTGTAGAAAACTACCCTGATTTTGAAAAATTGGCGCACGTAATTTCGCACGGCTTTCAAGGTTTGTAGTTTTAATTATCGATGATGAGAAAACGGAGGCAAACGATCTTGGTGATATTTTGAAGAAGTGCGTCTGTTGCGAAAATAATTTTAAGTGTTGCCATCTTTTATGCAAAACTTAGCCCTGGAAGAGGCATTTGAACCCGTCGTACGGCAAAACGAAAAGATCAAAAAGCGGAATTCGAACGTGCGTGGGGCAAAAAAAAATCAACCTTTTAATCGATAGATTTTTTTCATTTTCTCACAAGACGTAGATAATCGTGAACAAAAGTGATCTGTTAAGAAAAAAGTAGGGGTCACCGACCATTTAAGCTAGCAAACTGCAAGCGAAGTTATCGCAACGGCTACTCACCCTATATGTGGTTGGAAAGTTTCCTCAGCGCGCGCGCTCGATGCATGACGTGGCGTAGCGTTGCGACAGGAATTACGTGCGCAGTAAGGATGCGCATAAACAATTAGCGCGAACGTCCTTAAGAGAGGCCCTGCCAGGGTAAATTCCGACAAGCGACATGGGCCAAAAAGTAGCGACAGCGCTCAAACGAAATAGCGACAAACAACTGACGAAACCAAATGTATGTCGCTAAATTTCCGACAGCATTGTGTAGCCTTGACAAAATGCCGACACGAGACATTTTAAAATTCCGACAAGCGACCTGGGACACCCCCCTGGCAGGGCCTCTTAAGACGGGCAACACTGTCAATATCCACGTTCTTGTGTTTATGTATATGAAGTAGCTCAAGTCACGGAGATGTTCATTGGATTCTCTAACACTAGGGCTTCATCGTTTGACCTCGCAAGATGTATATTCCTAATCTCCATTGACGGCAAATACGTTTTGTTCTGAAGCCACACGTCATGGCATTGTAACCTCTCCTTCAAGAATACCTCTGGGGCTGGGGAAACTGGCGAGGCTGGCTGACCTTGAGGGAGGGGTACATGAGGTGTTTTATTTTTCTATTTTTAATTACCACTCAAATGCATCTTGCCATTAGTGGCCAGCACTGAATGATTAATGCTTGGATAAACAGCCAGCAAATTTAATGAGAAAAACGTTTTTAGGCAATTCCAAAAAAAAATTTTCTCAGATGTTAGCTGTACGCACGGGCGTACGTGCGTATATGGACGCTACGCCCCTGATTCCTCTGTTAGCGGCCTTCGCCCAAAAGTAATTTAGTACAAAGGCGCTTAAAATGGCCTGTGCAGGCGAAAAAGCATGACGCATGAGTCGATTAACATTTCATTTAACTTTATTGAGATATTCAGAGCGAAATGTAGTTTAGAAATGTAATTTTCGGAGTTTTATTCGTAACCCTCATAGATTTCAATATTTCTTTTGTTCGTCTCATGTCAGCAATTAATAATAAACCACGAACACATAGGGTGGTCTGCCTATTGGTTTAAATGCAAAGGCATGGTACACTTTTAAAATAAGAGAGCTTAGTATGGATTGGAGGACGCCTGTCCCTCCAATCCATACTAAGTGTACCATGCCTTTGAGTTTAAACCAATAACCGTCAAATTTGGTGAATTTACTAATTTTTGGATGCTCTTTCAGATGACGTGCCCCATTTTTCAATTCAATCGATAATGAATGTTTGTACCGAAGAGAAAATATGTTCGTACCCAGTCCCCTGCTCGTATAGAACATGGCTAATTAACGCTCGCAAAAATTAACACGACTTAAGCATTGTTTTTTTCAGGGTGGAGATCCGTTGGCGCTGAAGAGAACGCCCGAAGTAGCGAGATTCGTTTGGGTTTTGGATTTTGTTCGCTTGTTAACAGTGCCATACAATAAATTTGTTTCTGTTGTCTCTACAAGTTCCGTTTCTTTATGTGATCGCATTAATTTCCTTCACTGTGAAATTTTAGCACTTCTTTCGTGTTAATTTCCTTTATTGGAAAGCAATTTTTCCTTCACTTTGCGTTAATTTAAGTCGCGTTAATTTCCAATACCTTAAATTACCACGAGCGTTATTAACGTTATTAAATTTCCTATTGATCGGGCGGTCCGGGTTCGAGCACTGGCCGATCGAGCAGTGCGTTGTGTTCTTGGGCAGGACACTTTTCTCTCGTATAGTGCCTCTCTAAACGGGTACCGGCGAATCTACTGCTGGGGGAACGAGGTTAGGGGAAACCTAGACTGCATGCAGTCTGTTTTTCTCTCGAAATTCAGAAAGGGAATGCTGTAAACTAGGGTTTAAGACGCGAGACGTCCCAAGCCCTTCCCGTCCATACCGCCTGGTGGTTCGCCCAGTTCCCGATATAAAAGCGCTCCTCCGACCCTTAGCGAAAAGACCGACTACAAGTAGTCTAGGGGAAACCCTGCGATGGACTACATGCGGGAGTATGTATGATTTGGAGACTATATATGGCATTCTGGCATGAAGTATATTCCCGAAGGTGAGTATTGCGGGCTCATCCAACATGGCGTCGGGCTTCTTGCTGCAAACGTGTACTAGAGCTGTACTTTCACGGTTGTTTTCTATTCTTTCAAGGTATTGAATCTCGAACCATCATGCCAAAACGAAAGGTAAGGGGATGTGTCAGAACTATGTCTGCAAACAACCTGAAGACATGCGAGCAGCGTACATTTGTAATAACGTTGTGTCTGGATACCCCGGTAGCCGGGAAGCACTCTAAATGGGAAATTCTTATTTTGAGGGCAAATTCCTTGAAACAAATCCCAAATTAAGGACTTTTTTTTTCTTAAATTAAAGATCTTATTTTAAGAGAAATTTCTTACTTTGAGAGTTAGTTTTTACTTTAAGAAATCGATCTTTAGTTCCAGTTGGCTAGTATAAATTCTTAATTTAAGATGAAACTTTCTTACTTTAAGAAAATCTTACTTCTTAAAATTTAGGTTTCTCGATTGTTAATTTAAGAAAACAGATACTTCATTTGACAAATAATTTTTTTTTATTCAAATATTGATTTCTTTTTGAGAATACTGCAAATAAAGGAAAAGAGGTCTTAATTCCAGCACACGAAGCTCTTGCTTTCAGCACTTGTAACTTGCACCTTTGCTTGTAACTTGTACATGACGATGTGGAAGAGTGGCAAGAATTGGTGGAAGGCAAGGGCGACAACGACGGTGTTGAGTTGGAATATGGAACAGAACCAGAAGCCGTGGACATATTTTCCCCCACGTGCCCTCGAAGGGAAGATCTAGACAGCAGAGTGGTAACGAGTCCGCAAAAGCCCTTCAAATTGCCTGGGAAAGAGTGTTGTTGTCCACCGAAGAGGCAGTTAGGAACGAAGGCGAAGTCGGGGTGACGGTCGAGGTAGAAGTCGAAGTTGAAGCCGGGGACTGACGGTCGATGTAGAACTCGAAGTTGACGAGCTGCTGTGAGAGCTGAACGGCGAAGTAGTCGGCGGAGTCAACGTGGACATGCTATTGTTCATTGCACGCATGATGAACAAACGCTGCTAGACTTGAAATGTGTTAAAGTAGAGAAGCCACCAAGCCGTTGAAAAACGAAGAAAGAGGCGACGCCAGCTGCTCGAAAAGATGACCGCTTCGACTACCGCTAAAACACAAACGCAAACACGCTACACAAACGAAGCGACGAAGCTGCAACAAACCATGTGAGCCTGCACTTTGACAGGTGACTGCTGGCCAAAAGCGCCCGCAGTTAACTTTGTAAATGTCATTTACTAAATTTAAATTAAGATTTCTTGTTTTGCTTTATTTTTTTTAAATTCAGAAATTTTTTTCTTCGTTATTCTAAAGATGATGTTCTTAAAATAAGCTTTTTAATGGCTTATTTTAAGAACCTCGCCTTCCTTAAAATCAATACTTGAAAGTAAGTAGACATCCTTTTAAATCAAGAACAGATACCTCAATTTAAGAAAACCTTCTTGCAATAAGAAATCACCTTAATTTGGTTTAAGAAGATATTTCTTTATTTCAAAATACAGGTTTAAGAGTGAAGTGTGCAGTCTGAGCTAGATTCTTATAGAATTTCCACGAAATTTCTCATTTAATTCTTCTTACAATAGTAGATCAAGTATTATGTTGACTTTGTAGTTGAGAACGTTTTCAAGCTGGGGCATACTATAAAAGTTCGATGTTTTCAACACTTAAAAAATTATTTGTGCTCTGGCACGGAATCAACTCATAGAAATATCGTAAATGATCTGATAAACGCCCACCCTCGAATAAACGCCTCGTAATTAATAAGCGCTCCCCTTGACGTGCAAAGTTTGTATTAGACGCTCCCCTCTAATAAACGCCCCATTTCTAATAGATGCCCCCCTTCAATTCAAGAATCGCCTCAACCATCAAAGAGGCCAACAATGCCAGCATGGTTGACCCCGATGATGATATAAAAGACATTGATATCACACTATGAACAATATCTGTGCAGATTGGATTACTCACAGACTCTGTCTTCTATGTAACTCCATGAGCAAACTATGTCTCATTTGTTTTGCTGACGTTGTTATAGTTTAAGTATATACCTGCCAACTTTTTCCAAGTCAAACGTGTGAGACATTGCAAATATCAGAGGATGTTCCAAACATTTCCTAAAACACTCTGAAGATTTGTGAGTCCTAGTCCAAGGATGTGTTTTGTTAACAAAACCTCATCACAAGAACTTTTTCCTCCTGAAATTGTAGAATTCAGGGAAAGTAATAATAATAATAATAATAATAATAATAATAATAATAATAATAATAATAATAACAATAATAATAATAATATTTAATATTTATATTGCGCATTTTCTATAAAATAATGAAATGCGCATTACAATAAATACAAAAAATATGAACCTATTTACAATTTCTATGAAATCAAAAACGGAACTTACACTATTTACAATGAACTATAAGAAAAATAATTTACAGAAGAACTATATAAAAATCTAAATATAACCTAATTGTATTAACAAAATGCCTTCTTGAATAAAAATGTCTTAAGTTTCTGTTTATAATCATTTGTGGTGCAAGCAGATCTAATGCTTATGGGAAGACTGTTCCAAAGCTGTGGTGCTGCCGTCATGAAGGATCGATCTCCCATGGTAGCTTTTGTGAAACGCTTTGGGGTGCTCAAAAGAATTCCCTTTTTATTTTGCCGTAAATCATAGCGGGATGGCGGTAAAACAGAAATTAAATCAATGAGATATTTAGGAGCTGAGCCTTGGAGTACTTAAAAGGTGATCAAAAGGATTTTAAACTCGACGCATAGGCGGATAGGCAAACCAATAACCGGATAGGCAACCAGTGAAGGAGCGGCGTAATATGACAGTGTTTAGGTGCACAGAAAATCAATCGCACACTGGCGTTCAAGTATCATCAATTACACATACATTTCTATTCTTGTGTTGCTTTGAGTTTACATTTGTTAGAAAGTGTGTCAGTTAAGGCTGTAGTAGCTAACATTTCCTCCCAGGCATGAGAAATTGGTCCATAGGCGTGAGCTGGCGTGAGATGGAAATTTTTGATCCACAGGCATGAGACTCGTGCCTAAGGTGTGAGAGTTGGCTGGCATGGCTGTACAAGACTCTTCAAACATCCATAAACATGAAACAAACATGCTTTGAAAATTACCTCATAATGCATTGCAAAGCATTTTATTACTTCATGTATGGATATGGATCAAGTTATCAGTTTATGCCAATTGCACAAACTGGGTCTTGACTAAGATGGATACTCTAACAGAAGACATCTGCTGGGGGACTGGAACCTAGTTCTGCATATTGTGCTACCTTTACTGAGAAATGAAAGCCAACTGCAAGCAAACTGGAGTGGAACTTACCACAAGCAAAGCAGAGCGGAACTAACTGCAAGCAAACTGGAGTAGAACTAACCACAAGCAAAGCAGAGCTGAACTAATCACAAGCAAAGCAGAGTGGAACTAACCACAAGCAAAGCAGAGTGGAACTAACTGCAAGCAAACCGAAGTGCAACTAACTGCAAGGACACTGGAGTGCTTGGTTTCCAGGCTTCCAGATGATTTCTGATTTTGGACCATCTGTTCTAGTCACAACTCTAATTAACTTGAATTGATTGCGTTGCAAGGCAAAATGACAAACGTTGCTAGGCAGGAATGACAATGTTCTATCTGGGAAAAAGCATGTGGTGGTTTTCCCAGGCAGAACGTTGGCATTCCCACCTAGCAACATCTGTCATTTTGCCTCGCAACGCAATCAATTCAACTGTGACAACGAACGCGACAACAGAGACTGTTAAACGCTCAACCTGAATCCGCTGTAATGTTGGATCAAATTTGGAATATGTCTGGCCAAAGAGATTTGCAAGGACACATGCCTTGCTAAGCAAGAACAAAAATAGTTTTCCAACACTGTCCATGCACCAAATCCACAGGGGTGGTCTATGGACATGGGTCTACGTTTTGTTTACATCTTGTAAAAAATTCTGATTGAGTTTGCCCAGTGTGGACTGGAAATCACTTTTACAGCTGTAAGAACACTGGTCAGAAAAACTGACCATTGAGTGGCAGAAGTTGAAAATCTATTATCTTATTATATGCTTAATATATAAAAAGCTTTTAGCTTTTTAATTTTTTAAAAGAAGCTGATCAAATTTTATATAAATATAATCCCGAGATTGTAAACCACAAACACATTTACTGGTAACTGCAACATGTACATGTACATGCCCATGTGTATGTGGTTTACTATTCAGTCCTATTTTCCTTTGTTTAGCGATTACAGGTGACCAATGATTTATCAGATGATTCAGATTTTGAGGTAGATGTAGTGGAGATCTCTGACAGCAACAGTGATGCAACAAGAAGCCCTTCACCCAGCAAAAGACCATCAAGTTATCCTCGGAGAAATCAGAAAGTGCCAAAAGGTTCCATGACAATAGATAAATGAAACATTCATGTTTTGTCATACTTATGCTTTTTAATACAATGTAACTAAAATTAACATTTTTTATTCATTTTTTAGTTAGTAGAGTTTTTTTTAATATTGAACAAATTTCTAGATAATTCTATACTGACTGGTGTATACATGTATTAATAATAAAAAATCTCTGTCACCTATTTATTTTCTTGTGGAAATTGATTGTAAGTTGTGAAGTTATAATTTTCCAAAATGCTATTTTCATATTGACAAGCTGCTTTTGTATTGACAGGAAAAAGAAGATCCACCAGGCTCAATTCAAGAACCATTTCAGATGATAACCAACAAGGTTGTGTCATTTGTCATGGCTTTGAGGATGAACAGGAGCTCTTAGAATGTTCCAATTGTAAAACTGTTGGTAAGTATTACATGCATGGAGCTAACATTTGTATCTATTGTGGTTAATCACTATTTCCCTTTGTTTTGGTTTATGGTAATAACTACTTATTGACTGAGTGGGGTCTTTACAAGAAACTTTCAAACTGAGACCTTGTGGTGTTTGCCAAGTGATAGCTAGGCCGAATGTTCAAGATTAATAAGTTGTTAATTATATGGCATGTGTTACCCAAAAGATGATTCGCGTGGACTGTAGTTGCAACAAAAAGGTGCATGCAAAACCAATCAAAATCAAGAATTTTGTTATAGATACAATTATGACAATAATTGCCAACGAGGCAGCCGAGCCGGCAGAATCATAGTGACGCGCATATAGACGTGTATAGCAGAAAAAATTTCAACTTCTGCGTAAGGGACGTTTTTTTTTTTACCATATTTGGGTGTAAGTAAACACTCCATATTTGGGCAGTGAAGTCACACCACAGAAGTCACACCCCTTATTTGGGCAGTGACGTCACATTGGTTATCTCGTGCTTCGTCTGGGTCTTGCTAGGATTTGCACTGATTTGCTCCTCGTCCGAACGTGACGTTGCTTTGTCCGTATCTTGGTAGAATTTGCCCTGTTGTGTGCTAGAATTCTGAAGAGTTTGCTCCTCGTCCGAACGTCACGTTGCTTATTCCTCGAGCCGTCGTTGCATTTCAAGAACTTCTCATAAATAGAATCCCAAAATCAAAACTGCTAAGATTCTGTAGACGCTTTTCAGTATTAAATCAACCCAATCAAGCAATGATGGCACAGATTTCAGTCTTGCATGCAAATTGTTATTCGATGTCATGTTTATGCAAAACTCAATTCTCAAGCGAAAAAATAAATAGAAAACAAAACCAAAATGGACACTGAAGGAATATGTGTCTATTTGAGAAGTTCTTGAAATGCAACTATCCCTTTAAAAGATTAAAAGATTTGTCAAGAGTTATGAATCTGTCAAACCCGTGTCATTTAATATGAACACCAGAGAAAGAGCACTTTCTTCTCGTATTACCTAAACTATGATTTACCATATTTTGGTCATTTCAAATTATAAAGTTCTATCGAAAACCATTTCGGTATCCGTTCTTACGAACAATATAGGTACAATATAGGTACAACTAGTATTATTATAGTAAGAGTGATAATGAAAGTGATAGTGACAATGATTGTGCAATAATATTAATTCTAATTAATAATATATATAATATTTGATAATAAATATAAGACAAATATATATAAAAAAATATATATAAAAAAATATATAAAATATAAATACCAAATTGTACCGAGGATAAAGTGTACACTGACATAACAGTATAAAATACTATTCAAAGCTGCTTAATCGTCAAAGCTGTTGCACGCTTGACATGTTATGTTAAGTCTGCATCCAACATAGTGGCCTATCAGACTGGAGCTTATCCCCGTTTTTGTAGCATTAAGTGACTACAGAAACCCATAAGGGTTGAAACGTGTAACTCCCTATGATTCGCGTTGTACAAAGCGTTTGAACATTCGTTGCCATTAAGTACCATATTTGAAAAATCACGAGAAACAAATCAACCAATCAAAATTGCAATATTTGGATTAAATTCACAGCGCGTGAATTCCTTTAGTTTCTGTGAGTAATTCACGGCGTTTAGGTCAGAATTCAAGTGACTTACCGCAAAAGCGAGAGTTTTCTTGCGTGTGTCGTTATGTGTGTAAATCATTCGCGTACAAGCTCCTTGTGTTTCCAAATATGGTACTTGGCAAACTGAATGTTCGAACGCTGTGAACGCTCGTTATACGTTTCAACTCCTTATGAGTTTCTGGTGACTAGGAGTATTTGTACTCACTCCTTTAAGGGATGTCAGTACATCACAGGGCTACCATCCAGCATTAGTTTGCCCAAACCATTTGTGTTTTGCCCAAGAACACAGCACAATGACCTCAGTGAGGGCTTGAACCCAGCACACTAACCATTAGGCCAACAACTCTTCCATATGCTTGTACTGATATTTCCTGCTTATTTTTTTTCTAAAAGAACATCAGGAAAGTCTTGAAACGTCAGTGTTGCTTGTGTTCACACTACATGCTGTAGTAATTTTTATGTTGCAGTTAATTTTTTTCCTTCAGTTAAGTTTTATTCTTCCTTTGTTTTAAACTCATTATCTTATGTAACCATTATAACCCAACAGCCAAGAAAGAATAAAATTTAACTGAAGAACAAAATTTACTACAACATATACAACATCTTAGTGAACTCAGTAAAACATTATTGTTATACCATCAGTCCAAGTGAAAATATCTGGGTAGATCTTGAAATATAATTTTCTTTCTGACATCCGAAATGATTCCTCGACTTTCTGATAACATAAACTGTTCTGTGGCTTTCACCGAGTATCATTCATTCTTAAATGATTTTATTTGGTTGCTAGGGCACAGGTCATGTTGGAACCTTTCTAGTACTACCTGTCCCAGGTTAGACAGTTCTTTCTGGGAATGCAAAGAGTGTAAAACGTGTTATATATGCAATGCAGCTGAAAGTGAGGTGAGGTCTTACTCCGGTTTTTATGTCATTTAAATCAAACTTGCCTTTCCTTATATAAAACATAATAATGCTACCTCTGCATCAAAGAAGGAGGAAATAATTGCCTTGATGTTTTTTTATCAAAAAGAATGAGAGAAATTAGCAACAGGTGTAGTTGAAATTGCCAAACTGGGAATTACGCTTAAAAATTCCAATTTACAGTTGTGCAAGTTACCATAAATGTTTTTAATTTTGAAGTGCAATTTCCAGTTTGGTGATTTGAACTAAGCCTGGCACTAATTTCTCACATTCTGTTGATATTAGGGCAATTGTTTTCTGATAGCATTACCTTGTTTTATGCAGCAAAATGAAAACCGGAACATGCTCAAGCAAATGAAATATTTTATTATATAAACTACAGTGTGTTATAGGGATTTTGGCCACTGAGAAATGTCATATCAAAACACATGTGTTCTGATATCGTATCAAACACGTGTTCTGATATCTATTTTCAGAGTTTGCCATGTTACAATGCTCAATGGGCCAAGGTTAATCAATATTAAGTCGAAACATCTTCGGATCTTCCTCAGCAATCTTCGGGAATCTTCGGAAATTTTCGGAAAACTTCAGAAAATGTTCGGAAATATTCGTATGACTACCAGACAACATTTTCAAAATCTTCGGAAAATGATCGGAAATCTTCGGAAAATCGTCAAAAACCTTGTTATTAGTAGGTTTATTTAAAATAAATAGAATAATACATGGGAGCTTGGAGATATGAAACTTATCTTCTCGTGTTGAATCTCAATATCTCACTCGTTCGCTCGTGAGATATCAAGTTGAACACACGAAGATAAATTTCATATCTCCGTGCGCCCATGTATTATTTTCTATATTTTGAATTGAAAGTTGGAAGTTGCTTAGATCAAACTGTCAATTAGTATTGGTATATTGCACTGCAATATTACAGAGTTTCCACCATAAAAACATGTGGTTTGCCTGTAACTCCACCCTACACCTGTTGTATTTTGATAGCTGGAGGTATGTGAAAGCTGCAACAAAGGATTCCACTTATTATGTGTTCCTCAACAAGTTGAAAAGCAAGACACCACTATGTGTCCTGACTGTGTACAAGTAACCAGTTCTGGTGATGTAGCAACTTGTACTGGTAAGAAAAAACGAGGTCGACCAAGGAAGATCCAGCCATCATTAGAATTATCTCAAACGGACTGTGAATCAGAAAGTTCACCATCTAGTACATTATCCAAGACTGATGTTAAAGAACGACAGCATGTAAAAAGAATGAAGAAATGTCCCACTCTGGGCTGTGATGGGCAAGGTCACATGACAGGCAGATTTGAAATGCATCATACTATTTCTGGTTGTCCGAAATATCATAACATGACACCACAAGAGTGCAAGGTTTGTATTGAATTAAAAATAGCTCAGTCAATTCTGGAAACATTAACAGTTAAACTCTTTGTAATCCTCTTTCAATTGATAGCTGAAATAAAAGGTGAAAAAAATTTTTGATTAATTTTCCTTTTGTTGATAAAGCCGACGCCTGATGTAGACCATAATTTACGCTTTATGGAGATATTTTTAGATTCATTTATTGACTCTGAACTGATTCAGCCTAAACTGATTTGAAGTGACATATGTACAATTACATAATTTGTATAATAATTACTATTACCGGTAACAAGGGCTTGCCTCCAAAGGCCCATATGGGTTTCCTAAGGGCTTCTGATCTGTTCTCAGATTTTTCTTTTAAACTGTCTTGTAACGTGGAATCTGTATATCTCAATTGATGGATAATTACTGAGTATAATATTAAGGTCATGCAGGACCCTTATTACCGTCACCTTCATTTAAAGAGCCCTAGTGCCCCTCATAAGTTGTAGAGGAATTCATTGATGCTCAATTCAGAGAATTAGAGCTTTACAAGATAACACCTCCTCAAGAAATGTTGCTTATTACTTTATTGATGAGGAAGGGTCCTGTTTGACCTTTATTTGGGTGTGCTGTGTATAGTAGTTTTTGATGGTGATGTTGATAGTGGTGATTTCACACCACTAGCACTGCAGGGCTTGAAAATAGTCACTTCTGTTCATCTGCAGGGACAAGTAGATTTTCCTGCTGGGCAAGTAACTTTTCATTCTCACTTGCCTGATGGGCCAAGGCAAAGGCAAGACTTGTGCTGACTAAGTCATAAGAAAAATAATGAACAACAAGCATGCAACTTCCCAGGGCAAGCAAAATTTAAGAACTGCTTGTCTGAAGTACTTATTCACCACTAAATGAGTACAATAAAAGAATTTCTTTTATATTGATCTCAAGATTAAGATTAAAAATTTAAAGTAGTAAAGAATAACAATTGCTTACAAATTTAATGAAAAAATTTATATTCATTCTTGAGTTTGTGTACCCCAAGGTTCAGTATCATTTAGTTTGGTTCATGTGTGCAAGGGCAATTATCTCATGATAAATCAAATTGTTTGTTGTTCAATTGCTGACAGGAGAAAGCCAAGGAAAGAGAAAAGGATCTGGCAGTCTCCCTCAAGCAAACAAAGGTCAAATCAAGCATTTCACCCAGCATGGATGAGCTACCCAAGAAGACATTAAGAAACAAAGTCAGTTGATTACAAGTGTGAACTAATTAAAGTGTAGATTATAGCTGCAGTCAGCTAACAGATTTATTGGCTTAGTGCATGCTTATCATGAAGAATGTGCACTGTACTTTACACACGTTAATTCCAATCAAATTAAAGCAACTAAATGTAATTAATAATTATTAGAAATAATTATTTAGGAACCATTACTACAGTAACTCTCCTTTGCTCAAATGAAGCTGTTAAGAGTAATAAATTATTCATATGTAAACAACATCCCAATGCTACCCAACACACAAGTTACAAAGAAGTTAATGATAACAGGATTATGAAAGCTTCAGTTAAACCTGCTTGGAACATGATTCTTCCAAAAATATTCAGATTAATATCTTCATAGCCACTTAGCAGTGATTAATTAGTCCACTGCATGGTCACAGGTTCAGCTGTCCTTCATGCCAGAAAAGATCCGTGCAGCTGTAACAAGCAAGGAAATTACACCAGAGGAACAAAGTCTGCAGAAAAGCAATGATAGAAAGGTCAGCAAGATTTCAAGTGAAAGTTTTCAGAACACTCCAGGCCAGCCATGTGAATCAGATACAACTAGAACTGCAGTTATTGAACAACTAGATGAAGATGCTCTCAAAGAAATAGCAACTGAAGCTGATTTTGCATTGTTTAAAGAGGCTTGGACAAAATCTATAGAGGCAAATGAAGAGGTGAGTATAATTATAATTTCTAAACTTCTAATATATAGATTTATCCAAGCCTAAAGTGGAGCTCCACATAATAATACATTTTTTCCACATAATTATAATTTGTGAAAACATTCATTGAAAATACTGTCATTGAAGTTATTACAGTGCGGCTACTGTTACCGGGGTCACCCAGACAAAGTTAACCAATCACAAAGCAGAACGAAAACAATAGATTTCAGCATTTTTACAACTTCAGCCAATGAAATGTCGAATACAGAACAATGAAATTTCAACTTGTTCGTTCGCCATGAAAACAGATCAATACAAATTTTGGCGGTATGGCACTGAGTTTTCAATTAATTTCGATTATATCCCTTTTAAACTTGAGTAGTTGTGACAGAGCATTGGGAAGGTAAATATTAGCGATGTTTATGAAAGAGAAACATCCGTACCGTTTGTTTCAACTGTACGTGGCGGAGTTTGCTCCGGTGACAATTTCAAGTTTTTTTGTTTGAGTAAATAACAATAAAATTTGCTAGTGAAGGAAGACTTTCTGAACTGCCTAACGTACCAGTGAAAGCGACGGTTATAGTTTAGGCAAAGTGCGTGGTGTATTTGCAAACAACCGCGAAACGACGGCTTGTTCACCAGCGTGATAAATTTAGTTTTCTGCGCTGTCGGATCGTTAAGTTCGACCGAAAGCGTATCGGCCGTATACATCCAAAGTTTCGGTAATTCAGCGAGTTTGAATAAACACACACAAAAAAAAACACACACAACCATCTGAGAAGAATATTTGCCGGCATGGGTTTTATTTCGTTTTGGAACGTTTTACTCTTCGACATGCATTCCAACAACATGAACAACCAACAACAACTTTGTTTTGTGATCAAAATATGAAGTCACAAATTATAAATACAACAAATATCGTTAGCGTATGTTTCAACTGCAAAACGGTAATGACAATTTGTCGAGTACAAGTTCCTGGATTGATAAAACTATATACATGCGATAAAGGTGCCCTTGATTGGCAAACAAAGAGTAATGCATTCAAATTCCGCCACACAATTTGCCAAACAAAAAGCCGTTGCGTTCACTGCTTGCACAGAGATTGACATCGATTCTGGCAAACTTGCATGACAAATGACATTCATTTATACAGCATGTGAAACTACTCAAATTTTAAAATCTAAACGTCAACGCTAGCTAATGCTCTATTCAACATAAACTACATAAGCTTCAAATTGAACAAATTGAAATTTTATTGTTATTTACTCAAACAAAAAAAACTTGAAATTGTCACGAGCGAACTCCGCCACGCACAGTTGAAACAAACGGTACGGTCGCTACTTTCCCTGTTTCGAACTTCTCTTTCATAAACATCGCTAATATTTACCTTCCAAATGTTGCTGTCACAACTACTCAAGTTTAAAAGGGATGCAAGCGAAATTAATTGAAAACTCAGTGCCATACAGCCAAAATTTGTATCGATCTGTTTTCGTGGCAAACGAACAAGTTGAAATTCATTGTTCCGTATTCGACATTTCATTGGCTGAAGTTGTAAAAATGCTGAAATCTATTGTTTTCGTTCTGCTTTGTGATTGGTTAACTTTGTCTGGGTGACCCCGGTAATAGTAGCCGCACTGTAAATATGCCTGGCATATGCAACTTCTCAAGAAAGATTCCATAGCCAAAAAAAATCGTCAACTCCAATTGCAGAAATTCCTCTGACAAAATCCTGTCATTGCCCTAGACAGAAAAAAATAGGACTTGAGCCTGTAATCCAATGGAAAGCCGTTACCTGGTCAGCAGGACTTCAACTTCAAAAAAACACACCTGATGTCGATGAGGTGTACACCTGAGCCTGCCATATGATCATTTGATACTGGTCAGCAGATGCCGAATATTTTGACAGCTGTCAACTGACCATAGATTTCCAATATCAAAGGTGTAACCGAGGCAACATGCCATGGTGGACCTATTTCTAAAATATAGCTGCCATGTTGTGCAACCGTAGTGACCCATCAGGCCGGAGCGACTAGGAGTATTTCTACTCCCCCCTGATTTTATTCTAAATTAATGATTAAATTACCAATTATGTTAATTAATAGGTCTGGACAGAAACTAAGTCATGACAAGTAACAAAAAAACATAGAAAAAGACGTGTATATGTTGTGGTTAGTTTTAGCCGTGGTACAAATTGGTATTAATTTCTCCATTGTAAAATTCAAAATGATGTTTTATACAATAATAATAAATCAGATTGAATTGGAATTGGACAATAAAATTGAATTTTTGTCAATAGATTATCAATCAATTAATTAATTTTTAATTTTTCATTGTTGACGGGGAATACAGCTTTCTTAACTTATTTCTCTTCCTCGTAAACCATTTTCAACTCCTAAACCACGCCGCTCCTTCCTCGTTCATGGCTGGGACACTAATGAATCATGCATGCAATCACGTTCTTACAGAAAAGGTCAAAAATTTGACACTGCATAATTTCCTATTGTTTCTTTGACAAAACATGTCACTGTATAATTTCCTATTGTTGCATTTGAGAAGCCAGCTCAAAAACTTGTGCTTCGTTTTTCATCAGGGGTTCCAAACACCTCTAAACAATAATAGCACTCTGCCTTCGACATCGTGCTTTCTTCTTTTTCTCTGTGTTTGGAACCCCTGATGAAAAACTCACACTCGTTTTTGATCTATTGCATAAAGCATGAAGTCAAAAAATGCATTAAAAAAGAAGTTCCAGTGGCTTGCGCTTCACTTAGACGGACTGAGAAAAAAGATCAAGGTGCCGCTTGTAGTCTATCATATTATGGTGTGTTGTATATTAATTTAAATTAATTTCCGTGTTTGTAGGAACTGCTACCATTAAATGGTAGATCTGGAAGCCGTTCAATTGAGTTTGGCTCATTTGAGATAGATACTTGGTACTCTTCGCCTTATCCTGAGGAATTCCAGAGACTACGTAAAATATACATATGCGAATTCTGCCTCAAATACATGAAAAGCCAAACTGTTTTAAGAAGGCATGTGGTAAGTAGTAAGGTTTTGAGAGAGCCAAGACATTTCACGATCTAATTTTGAATTTCACCATGATTTTATCGACAAGCACGAGAAAATACCCCATTCGTAATACTCTTATGATTTACTCAAGTAAATCATATGGTAAAAAATGAGTTAAACAAATTACTTCCATAAATATAATCAATGGAAAAACAGACCGTCAAACAGTTGAAGGCCCTTGCCAAAGAGCGAGGTATCAAAGGTTATTACAGAATGCGTAAAGCGGAGCTGATTGAGGTGTTGAGTACGGATGAGAGTGAAATTTATGAAACTCAGAGTAAACAAAAGAAAAAATGCCCTCACAGCAAACGTGAATATCAATGTAAAGAGTGTAAAGGTGATGGAATCTGTGAACACAACCGACGTAAATCAAGTTGCAAAGACTGCAAAGGTAGTGAAATATGTGAGCATAAGCGAGTAAAATACATTTGTAAAGACTGTAAAGGAAAAGGCATCTGTCCTCATGGTAAACAAAAATTTTTCTGTATAGATTGTGGAGGATCACAGATCTGTCCTCATGGTAAACAAAAATCTTTCTGTAAAGATTGTGGAGGGTCACAGATCTGTCAACACGGCAAGCAAAAGCGTCAATGTAAAGAATGCAAGTGAACCCCTACTTTATTTTTCATAACTCAACCAAGTTATGAAAATAACCTTATCATTCATCGAAACATATACCAAGCTAATCCGCCGGCGACAATCGTCAAAACCGCAAGATTAATCTCATGTTTAGATGTCTCAGGCTTAGCCGGAGGAGGTTTAGGTTTAGGTTTCTCTTTCTCATCAATATTTGGTCTTTCCACCCTCTTCACCACATGAGGTAACAAAACCTTACTCTTACCGAGGTTATGCTTTATTCCGACAGATACACTCTTCGAATTAACATCTGAATTGACACCCAATTTCATGGTCGGTTCAACACGTTTCAGTCTGTTGTTATAACCTATTGTGCTCTCTGTATTGATCACCATTCTCGACGGCATTAACCACGTACCGGGAGAGACGGCCAAATCAAGCTTCACTTTTGCCTCCTGTACCGCCAGTTGAAATCTCTGTACACTCTTACTTATGTCCGGCTGTTTAATCGCATCCTCTAATAACACGAGAAACTCTTGTCGAACCTCCTGCGCACTTCCTGTGTTTCCGAGAATGCTGCTTCTTACGTTTACCTGCGAACCTAATACACAGTAAACAAGCGCTTCGATAGATTGATTCAGTCTCGCCTGACCGGCGTTTGTCAATCCGTTAGATACACGTGTGAGAAAGTATTCATAACCATCAGATGTCTCAGAGTTTAAAATGTACTGCAGAAGATTGCCTTTCGATCCCTCTCCTCCCTCATCGCTGAATTTATTAAATCCCGGGTAAGAAGAGTCAGTCTTTGACGGTCCTACGTAAGAGACCCAAATGTACACAGATCCCAAACCGTGATTCGCTCCTTTATGGCAGCGAAAGTCAGCATCACTCGGCACATTAAACTCTTTGCAGATTCTCTTATAAGAAGGAATGTCATATCTGTTATCCTTTTCATTAAAGGGCGAGTCACCGGGTAAAGCGATCGAACTCTGTATTCCTCCCATCTGAAACAGGATTCGTCTGATTGTAAAGTATACGTGAAACCAGAGAACGGCTCGTATCTGCGGGGGAAGTTTGAGTTCACTGTCAGTCACATCGATTCCCCCCATCTTCTCCTCTAATAAAAGACGCAGGCTCACCCCGCAACCTGTCGTTGCACACCAGACAGCAAAGTTAAGCTGCTGCGGCCAATACCGCATATTCGGACCGGCCAACCACTCATGAGACTCTTTTGAAGAGGTGTGTTTAATTACCGTATTCGAGAAGATGTCTCTGACAGGTACAGAGAAAGAGTCTGCGGGCGTAGCGAATATATCAAGTCTCTTTAACTTCTCTCTCAAATTTAGGCTCTTAAGTGGTCTGCTCTCACCGAAATCGACCGCAGGAATCGGTAATGAGGGTTTTGGATTCAGTGTTAACTCCTGCGGAAAATCAACAGGAAGACCCAACGCTTTTTTCATCTCGTCGGAAAAGTACAGACTGTACATAAACTTACTCTTATCAAAGACTTCATACTCTGAACCGTCCCTTCCGACAAATATTACATGCTCTTTTTTATTTTCTCTATCGTATTTTTCAAATACTCGTTTAAATTTAGACAGGTCGGCATGGGGATATCGATCGAGAAATCTCTTCCACAGAGATTTAGGTTTATCATCATCTTTCTGATTACTCATTATGTAACAGTCAATATCTTTTTAAACAAAGTAAGGGTTATAGGGAGGATCTCTGACTGTCTCATCAACCACTATCAGGCAGTTACAGCTCACTCTGACTGGACGAGTTTTTTAATATCCCCTTGACAATATCTTCCTACATCTTTTTTACATATACCTGCGGAAGCGGAGGTGTTGGATGATCTTTGTTTTTTTCTCTTATCAATCTCTTTATCTCATAATACTTCTTATACTCTGATTTTATCAAAACAAACTCTTCATGGCTTATTTTATTATCCGTCAACGCCTTTGAGACGACGTCTTTTATCGTGTTTATCTTCGCTTGACAGACAGAGACGGTCTTTTCATGCTTACTCACCTTCTGGGATACGGCTTTTGCAAGACTCGCGGTAACTACGCTCGTTAAGGCACAGACACCTCCGACAACACCTAAACTGACTGATACAGGAAGACCGAATCCGGTAAGTCCTGTACCCAAACCTCCTCCACATAGAGCGACTGACAGAGTTCCGCTGCCTGTAGACGTATTGAGTAATGCACTCCTTGCACGCTTATACTTTTTGTATATTTTTTCACAATCCCGAAGATCCTTCTCGAGACAAGATAACCAATCTGCGCACTGTTTCAATCTGAAGTTATCACCGGTTTGGGTATTGCCTTTGATTAAAGGCAACTGAGGGTATATCTCTTTGTAACTCTCCATTTATTTTCTCTTCTGCTTATTTTTAACCTGTTTGCTGTCTCTCACAGAGATGTGTTCAACAAAGTAGACAACGACAGCAACTATCAACAACCACGCATTCTTTGCGAGAAAACCGATTGCCTCACCCGCTGTTTTAAAGATAAAACTTGCTATCGCACCGATCATTCCGGGAAGTATCTCTCCCAATTTCTTTCCTAAGGCTTTCAGTCCGTTACCTACACCCTTTCCGAGTTTCGACAGACCGCTCTTCAGATTAGATACGATCACACCGATGACGGCGCCGACGGCAGAGAGAACAGCGAACACTGTAAAACCGTACTTTTTAAAGATGGCTTTTACTCTGTCCTTAAGAGATAAGCGTTCTTCTATCACTTCGTTCTCCCTCTCAAGATTCTCTATCTCTTCTCTCTGCTGATCAATGTTGCGATCGATGTTCTCTCTCTGGTCTTCTCTTGCATCTTTACGAGAAGACTCAAACTCTTTGACTTTCTCTCTTCGCCTCGTTATCTCTCTCTCGTTGGTCTCGATAACTTTCTCCGCAGAGGGCCCGAGACTCTCTTTTATGGTCTTCGGTAATTTATCATTCAGTTCACCATCCTGTTTAAAAAGAGGGTAACTCTTACCTCCCTTTCTTTTCATTCTCACGACCACTCTATCATACTCATCTATGTCAGATGTGAAAGAGGAGTTGGCAGGATTAACTTTCGGATACTTCTCTCGGATTCTTTCCCAAGCGTCATCTCTTCTCTCTTCTCTTCGTATCAGAGGAGTATTTTCATCCCAATTATCAATAAAAGAGGTCTCTTCTTGGTAGTTGGGATTATCATAACCTCTTCTCGATGTCGAGGTCATAGGTATCGATTCTCCCTCATCATCATCATCACCGGGTTCAACCGGGTCAAAAGGATTCTCTCTGTCGGGTATCTCTGTCGGGTCAACATCCATGATTCTTTACTTGATAAGTAAAGAATCTTTTAAATTATTTGCCTGATATTTGAAGAATCTTTTTACACTTGATATCTATACTTTACAAAAATCTGCTTGCAAAATAACCCAACGCCAACATCCCTCCACCGACGTAGGCCATCTCACCCATTCTCTGGTCATCACTCGGTCTGTAGTAATCAGAGAGTTTGGGTTCTTGAAGAGAGTAATCAGGATGTGTCTGAGAGTACAGTTTAAAAGCCTCATCGGTATTCGAGAGATTCTGCGAAGCCTGATGCTCCTCTCTCTCTTGCTGATTATACCAATCCAACAGTCTCTGTCTCTTCTCTTGGTAAGCTGCGTAGTCTCTTTGATACTTCTCTATCGCTTTATCATGTCTAATTCGTTCTGTGTCTGTATTAGAACCGCTCAGATACTTTGCCAAATAAGATCCCCCGACAAACGCGGTGGCGTTCAACACGGCTCCTCCGATCATTAACGCTATGGTCGCCATCATGAATATTATTGGTGAAACCTTTAATATGAATGAAAATACAGAAGCTTTATCTATAAATATTATTGGTGAAACCTTTATATGAATATTATTGGTGATATTCTCTATCTTATTAAGAGGGAAGAATCTTCTGTTTCTCCAAATACTCTTTCAAGTACATACTTCCTGACAGGACAGCGACCCATTTACCGTAGTTAATAACACTGGATGAGGGGTCGTTTATAAATGATTCTTTTATAGCCTTCTTCGCAATGTAACCGACTCCTGCGGAGAGACCTATCAAAACGGATGCATCAGTGACGGTCTTTATGAGTTTATTCTCTGACATTTTTACTTTTAGGAGATTATCTTTAAATGAATCTCACAGAACGGTATCGTAATCATTCCCCTTCTTTTTCTCCTCTTCGATTCTTTTTGACTCATCTTCTCTCCTTATGATCATTCGGTGATAATACTCTCCGCATTCACACATTCCTCCTCCCTCAGGTATCTTAACTCCGCAGACGCAGTGTTTTTTCGGTAACATCAAATATATAACGGCTGCCACCAGGATTTCTGTTAGAATGAGAGTTTTCCACATTTTACAGAGGGGAGTAAATCTTTAATCTATCTTATTTAAAATAATGAACCCGAACTTTTTATACCCGTTACCCAAACCGTCAAAGACGGTTCTGGCATCTGAGGTCTGTATCTTTAATGAGGTGTTTTTGTATATATCTAAAACGGAGATAAAATTATACGTTTTAAATCCCCTGCTTGAGTTGGGTACCGTGATGTTAATATTATCACTAAGACTCAGGAAGGGTGCGGGATTAAGAATAAACTGAACGGTTCCGTTATCATCATCTGAGTCAGTCTTCAAACCGTCGATCAGAGATATCGAGTAGACTCCCGGATTCTTGATTATTATTTTCTCATCATCGTTGTCATTCACAACGAAATCAGAGGGATCACTCTGTCTGGTGTAACGAGTATGATCCTCTGTTCCGTTTGCAAAGAATTTGATGAAGCTATCATTGTTATGGTGAAGATAACCTTTATAAAAGACTTTTCTGGGAACGGACTCATCGATGTATGTTCTCATCTCACTCATCTTTCTCAAGGTGATCGACTCACTCTTGTCAACTGTCTTATTTACATAATTGACATTAGCTGCGTGACTGACGTCTTCAGGTTCCGGGGTCTTTACATTATGTATTGAATTCCCTCCCATGTCGAGATCTCCCTTATTACTCACATGGCTGTTAACGAGAGTTTTCACCTTCTCATCAACGTAACTTTTGTTAACTGCATCTCTGTCACCGACGGGATTGGAAAGGTTTATAATCCTCTTTGATTTGAGATCGAGATTCTTTGCCTTAGCCTTATTTGTGTTAATGTCGTTATCCTTTTTCGAGTTAAGGGAATCGATCCTCTTCAAAATCTCCTCTCTCTGCATATAATCTTTTAAGTAAATACTTCCGGAGAGTATTCCTACCCATTTAAGGTAGTCGATCACACTTGTTGAGGGATCATACAGATTAACAAAGTATCCGAACCCTGAGGAGATTCCGATCAGAACAGAGGCGTCATAAATCATCTTGAAGGTCTTCTCTTTCGACATTTATCTTGAGAGAAAAGATCTTTAAATCACGATGAACAAAGTTTACGGCATTTTATAGCATCCCCATCTTGGGTACGGGAATCTTTGATGCTATCGCAGTGGGGGGTGACGGTTCAACTCTACTCGCTATCTCTCGCAAAGTCGTGTTTGATTCCGGTAATCTTACCCGGGGAGGATCAACCTTTGTATCTTTTTTATAACTCATAAACATATTGATCGCTGTCAAACTGATTCCGACAAGAGAGATCGCGGTTGTGAAAGAGATCTCAGGAATCCACCCCCCTTCATTCGAGAGCCTTGCTCTGCTCTGTGACTCACCCGTTTCTCTCTCCTCTTCCTTCTCTGCCTCACGTTTCATCTTCTCTTTTAAAGCCTCTTTTGCCTTTCTGTTATACTGTGCGAGTTTCTTTCCTGCGGCGACCTTCTTGGGATCTTTCTCTTTTGTTTTGACATTACTCTCAACAGGGGTCTTTGTGATCTCTTCAACTTCTTCTGACATTTAGTTACTCTTAAGCATCTCTTTAAATCAACTGATGTTGTTGATTTAGTTAAGTATAAGAGTTTACACATGGCTGTTAATGAGAGTTTTCACATGGCTGTTAACGAGAGTTTACACCGGTGAGAAAAAATAATCATCCTCATCAACGATTTCGTGTTGCTGTACCTGATCCTTACTCATATTTATGGTAACTCCCCTTCCTTTGCCGAAAGCGTTGGATATTTTCTTAAACTGTTGGAGAGTGAAAGAGATGAGATCATCACCTCCCCCGAGATCCTTGTGTCGGAATCTTATGGTGACAGCCTCATTGTTATCGATTGCTGAACAGAACTTTTCTTTCTCTTCTTCAGAGATGTTCACTCTGTGATCAACGTAACGCACCATTTTAATAAATAATAAAAAGTCTTTAAATCATTTTTTAAATACTGTTAAACAATAATGAACAAAGTTCATGGTACTTATCAGTACTTGTTTCAGTCAAGCTTAACACCCTCTATTAACAATCTCCCAATAATAAAAGGCTTGAGATCCCAATAAGGAATGTAGTGAGGTATTCTTATTAAGAGAACCCCTTCATCTCTGCAAAATCTCTTGCTTTAAAGAGTCTTTCATCACTTGATATTCGAAATCACCCACACAGGAGTGAAAACAGGGAGTGAACTCTGTATGTTGTTTACCGTCGTACTCGAATGCCAAACCTTTACCGAGAGGAGTGACCACGTCAGGGTTATAACCGTCCAACTCGAGGTTCTGATATGTCCAAGGATTCTTTAACCAATCAGGTCTCACCGTTTTAAAATCTGTTTTGAATAATTCTTGAAATATCTTTCTGCACTTCTCTTCATATAACATGTTTAGTTAACTCTTAAGAAATGTTTAAGTTAAGCTTAACAGTCTTATTCAGTTAAGCTTAACATTCTTACTCAGTCACACCTAAGAGTCATTAAAAACCTCCTCATTCTCCTTAGAATTTTCCTCACTCGGTCTTAACTTTACGTGCTTAGCGACCTTAAAAAGTCCGCTAGCTAACGCTACCAATCTTCCTCCCTTTAGTACCAACATTCCTGCAAAGTTACTCAGTTCACGTTTGACAAGATCATCGTTCTTCAAGTCTTCATTGAGAGCCTCAACATCATCCACGGGAATAACATAAGAGATAAGAACACTCGCGGCAGAGATTGCTGACTCTACCAGACCTCCCGTCACTTTCTTTCCCATTACGGTCTTGTATACATTAAAGTATTTTTTCACCTGTTTGGGGGAGAGTCTCTTAATATCTCTCAGACTCATCGCTTTACCGAGAAACTCCTCTGTCGTTCCGAGTGAGGCGAGGATCGCGAGTGATTCTCTCTCTGTCTCGAGATCATCTTCCTCGATCTCCTTAATCTCCTCCGTCTTATCCTCGATATAATCTTCAACGTTCGCCATATTGATTTATTACTAAGTCTTCTTTTAAACCGGTATCTCAAGATAACACTCAAAAGGATATCTGAGGCAGAGGCAGAGTCGAGCGTATCTCTCCTCCTTTAACATTCTGTTAAATATTTTTCGAGTATCCGTGTCAAGATCTCCTCCATAATCATCGAACAGGGTCTTCATGCCGATCTGAGAGGGATTGTGAAAAGCGACCACGCAGGCGACGTTCTCTCGGAAGGGTTTTGCTATCGAGGTCAACTGCTGCGTCAGTACCCATACACTCAATCCGTCATGCCTTCCCGAGAAAGGGAGGTCGATAAATTTATTAGAGTGATTCTTCAGGTCTTTGGAGACGGCGCAGTCGTCGAGAATGATCAGGGTGTTTGTTCCTGAGAAGAGATCTGACACGGAGGTAAGAAGGTCGTTAATCTCTTCACTGTTACTCGAATCAGGTGAGAGGACAAAGAAGCGTTTATCTCCTCGGGCAAATCCTCGGTAGGTCCTGTTCTTCGCATAGGTCGGACATATCAGAACAATGTACTCAAAGACCTTTCGGAAGGGTCCTCGGAGCTGCTCTATAAGATACTCTGTCTTTCCGCAGTTGGTCGGCCCGGTTATGATCATGTGAAAGGGAATCTTATCTCGTAACTCTTTCATTTATTTATACAGATCTCCGTCTTTTATACAGATATATTTTTGAGTCAAAAAATATTTTTAGTCTGTTAAAAAATATTTTTACAAAAAATACTTTATCAGTAATTTAATACAATAAACTTCGTTTATGGTACTGAACTTTGTTCAGTACAGATTCACAACGTGAATCTATGTATTAATACATGATCGACTTCAACTCTGTGTTCATGATCTCCAACAGAGCGTCCGCGACCACGAACATGTAGCAGGTGGCATGTAGCAGGTGATGTTTCCCGATCCTCCGGTCTTTCGTTTGATCTCTAACTTTACTCCGTCTCGTGTGGTGTTTACGTGAAGGCCTCCTCCGTGAATACCGTTGTCAGGGAAGGTTCTCAAATCGATCCACAGACCGAACTTGTCACCTGCGTAGAAATCTTCTTCTTTCACCTTACCCTTTGGGTCCATTCGTCTCTTGATAGCCTCCCAAAAGTCGGTCGGTACCATTCCCTTTGAGAAGAGTCGGTTAGGCATTCCGTCGATGTTGATGTTGATCGATTTAATGTCAGGATTGACAAACTTCTCAGAGTCTCGTTTTCCCTCATCATAATCCTCTTCAAACAGACAGAGAATTCCCGTCATAGACCTTCTTGGAAGATTGACGTGCTCGTTAATGATGCTGTCGTTCGGCTTTGAGATAGGGATCTTTTTGTGAAGTAATACGTTCTCATAGTAGAATCCTTTACCGGCCTGATAACTGGTCATCGCCTCACGAGACAGGTCTTCACTCGCGATGCAACGATACTCCAACTCAATGTTCGTCAATTTATAGGTAGGAGGCGTCTTTTTCTCCTCCGCTTTATCATGATTTACGATATCATCAACCTTCGGAAGAGTTATCTCAAACACCAAGGGATGAGGAAGAGCCTTCGGATAAAAAGCTCCGTGATCACTCAGAACTGGGTGGTCGAGAGGAACTCTGTACTTGGTGTTGTGAATGTCGGCGAGGGCGACTTCTTTTGCGTTAGAGGTGACTTTATCTCCCGCGTTTGTTCTGAGTTTTCTCATATTCTCTGATGAGATTCCCTGTTTTAATCTGTCCTCTCGATCATCAAGAAAGAGGTCATGATAGGTTTGAAATAGATCGTATCTCTCTGTGGTCTGAAGTGTCTCACCTCCTAATGAGACCTTGAGCTGTTCAACGAGGTTTCTTCCGACGTTATTCACGAGGGTGTTGTTTGCATGACCCCCGACTTTCAGGTCAAACAGAAGATTAACACTTCCCGGAACAATCACCACGTTGTCTGTAAGTGAGGGAATGTTTACACTAATTTTCTCACCGGGATTCGCTGAGGACGGATTAAATGTAATCCTGTTAAGAGATGACTCCGCCTTTAAGCCGAACGGTTCTCTCGGTACTCGGTTAGGGTTGATAATCTCGGATATAGCTTGCGACATTTTAAAAGAGAGAAAGATTATTTTTAAATGAGTAACGAGAGAATTTTAAAAAAGATTTACTATAGCCCCGAGGGTTATTGGAAAGGGTACTCTGCGGTATCAAAACTTGCGAGTGCGGCAAAGGTCAGTGAGGTTGAGGCGAGAGATTGGTTAGAGAGACAGGCACTTTGGCAAATATATCTTCCTACGCCGAAGTATTTACCGAGGCCTCATTGGAGTGTTGATAGACCGAATGAGATTCACCAAGCGGATCTTCTGTTTCTTCCTCATGATAAGGTCGGAAGAAAGACCTTTCGTTACGCGTTAGTTGTGATCGATGTTGCCTCGAGATATAAAGATGCTGAGGCGTTAACATCAAAAGAGAGTCAAGAGGTGGTGAAAGCCTTTGAGAAGATCTACTCGAGAAAGCTTAATTGGCCAAAGACACTTATTGTCGATCCCGGTAAAGAGTTTATGGGTTATGTGACAAAGTTGATGGAGAGACATAACGTGAAGATACAGAGAAGCGAAGCGGGTAATCACCGAGCTCAGGCATTTGTTGAGAGAGCGAACAGAACTTTGGGAGAGAGATTATTTAGTCATCAGTATGCGCATGAGATGATTAGTGATGAGAGATCAAGAGTCTGGGTAAAGAGGTTGCCCGCCGTTATGAAAGCGTTGAACTCTGAGGTGATCAGGATCACAGGCAAAGAACCCGATAAATCCCTCGGTTTAAAAGAGGTTGACATAAAACCATACAGTTACAAAAGACCTGTCGGAGTAAAAGAGAAAAGATTACCCTCAGGTGTTCAGGTAAGGTATCTTCTCTCTCCCGGAGAAGATGAGGGAGGAGAGAGAAGAAGAGCGACCGATCTGATCTGGAGTCTCGAGATTTATAATATAACTCGTGTGGTGATCTCTTCCGATCAACCTGTGTTATATTATCTTCTCGACGGACCGAAGAGATCTTTTGTGAGAGAGGAGCTTCAGGTCGTGCCGTTTGACACAGAGTTACCTCCTTTATGACCGTAAGCGAAGGTATGAATGTTATCCTCCCGTATTAATCTTTTATCATCGAACGGAGAGAGAGCAATCTTGTTAACTGTCTCGGTAAAGATTGTGTGTAGATGACTTCTGATAACATTCATCTTTCTCATAGCGGGTTTATTATTGAACAGACAGTTTTTGTAATCGTTAAAACTTATGGTCTTCTTTATCACCGCCTTCTTCACTCCCTTACACTTCTTCTCCTCGTAAGACTCTTCCACCTTGTATGAGTAGAGTTTTGCTCTCAGACCGACAAACTCTGCGATCTGCTTTCCTGCTGCCTCGTCTTTGAACATGCCTATGACCTTCTTGTTAACACCTGTGAGTATACCGCTTGGGTGATTCTTCGGGTAATTACTCGTGTCGAACTTTGAAGAGACATTGGAGGAGATGTCTCTGTAAAAGTCTTCTGTCTCTATCTCGTAGGCGAGGCTGTCCGTGTCAGTGAAGAGTAATTTAGCTCTCTCTCCGTACTTGGGTTTGATGTAATTATAATGAAAATCGTACATCAAGGTCTTACTCAAATCGAGGATTGACATGCCGAGGTAGACGGGTTTGTTAAAGTATAACTTTACCTTCTTCATATGAACTGCCGCAAGATTCTTTGAAAAGATTGTGTGATGTTGATAATTCGGTTTACATGTCAACTTCTTTGCCTGACTCTCTCGAGTGACTAATCTTATGTCGACTCTGTTTCTGATGTTCTCCATAGTCTTACCGAATACGGAGTTATTCATCAACTTGAAAAAGTCTTTCTCAAAATCGTTGGTTGCCTTGGCTCTGAGATCTGTGTTAAGATCGATGTAGGGCTTTAGCCACGCACACTCTGTGAATGTGATCCCTCTGTGAATCTTGGTGAGTTTAAGACCGAGAGAGAGATAGAGTTTGAGAGTTTCGTGATGAATTACGTACTTTTTCTTATCGTTAAGATTGGGGATTAATTTCTCTACCTTATTGACGGTTACTCTCTCCGGTGCTAACGGATAGTCGTTATGAAGGTCATGAAGGTGTTCAGGGTACTCAAAGTCTACCTCAAGTATGCAGGGTTGATTCTCCCAATTCTTCAACTCCTCTTTATTCATAAATCTAAAACAGTCAGTCGGCAGAGGTTTACACATTGCCCAACCGTAGAGATTGTTTGCGTCGAGATAAGAGATATACTTGGTTGGTTGATCGGGATCGTAATCTTTCATGTAAGGGTTGTTGGCCTTTCCGTATCTCGTCGAAATCATAGAGACTCCCCCTCGAATTCCTTTCTCAACCATCATCAATATGTCGTAATCGGTTAATAACTCCAGTCTGACCTTGGTGATTTTTAAACACGCATCCCAAGCAAGTCCGGGCGCTGTGTAATACAATATCGGGTCGAGACGGTAATTATCTTGGCATACATCCCTGAAGTTTTCAAAGACATCAGAGAGAAGAAGAACATCACTCTTGAGATAGAGGTCATGGTAATCTCTCATAGTCTTCATGTCAAATATTTTCCAGACATTCTGTGCGTGTATGTAATCCTCTTTTGAGATTCCGCTGTCATTAAGTATGGAGTGAAATGACTCTTTAGGTGGTAACTCTGTATTAGACAGTCTGTTGAAAGAATCAAACCAATCGTAGGGAAAGACACCCTTTCTTAAGAGAAGGTTTAACTCATCACCTTCATAGAATTCTGTAAGATTTTTAAAAGACTCTTTTGGCAGATTCTTTACCAAACTGTCGAGGCTGGCCGCCATAAATTTAAAAGAGTCAATAAATCTTATGTCACGCACGACCTCTTTTTCTTCTCCCTCTTTATTAATAAATCTGTCTACGATGATCTGCTTGGTGAATGAGATGTACTTCTCTTCGTTGTTGGGTATGCAGTCTATATTTCCCTCTGATTTACCGAGGTTTTTGATAAAGAGATGACTGTCGTAACCTGAGAGATTGTGAAAGATGACAGGATAGAACTTCGGTAGTCTGTACTCAAGGTTGCATTTGTTATGTGCTGCTCCTCTAAACTTTCCCGTGAGGTGACAGTGGTCACGAACCTTTTTAAATCTTGGATCTTCAGATATTCCTCCCTCACAGATGTGGCAGATGGTTGCCTTTTTATAGTTGATCTTATCCTCAGGTGTCATCACCATCTTCTTCGGGATTTTAAACCTGTTGTAGATCTCTTTGATATCTGATTCCAAAGACTCAATAAATAACTGAGGGACATTATCGTTCAGTGATTCGGCTGTGTACTGAACGAGTTTTGGAGAGAGAATGTTATCATCAAAACATTTGATAAGATAACTGAAACCTGAGGGTCTGTGCTTTTGGTATCGGTTTGTGAAGCTTTTGGTATCTTTGGGTTGACAGGTGTCAATCTTCTCTGTAAAACACTCAAAATCTGCATAAACGACAAAGGGAACTCTCTGCTTTTTATAATGATGCTTAAAAAAGATATATTTAGGTCCTAAGAATTTTCCTTCGTCATCTTTAAACATTGGCATCTCAATCTTTACAGCCTCGTTATTCTGACAGTACTCTTTATGCTTCTCCAGTGATTTCTCTGAGTAAAACGAGTTTAGACATCTATAGCAGAAATGTATCTTACCATTATGATCACTTTTTTGCTTGGATATAAGTCTCGACATGTTTTTGATCCAGCAGAAGTGATTGGTCTCTTCATTAGCGATAAGTAGAAGGTTTATCACCTGTTCACAAGAGTGCTCATTCTTTTTGCTTATTCTTAAAGGGTAAACAACACCTTCATAACCAAAGACGTTAATCGCGTAAGGGTTCTGTTTTTCAAACTTATCAACAAATTCCTCTGAGACGGGAAACTCGATACCTGACCAGTCAAACTTCTCTGAATCTTTTCTCGTCTGTTTGCTGTGTCTCTCTCCATGTTCTTTAGCAGGAAACACTGCTGAGGTTACCGCCCACTTGAAACACTCATTATCATTTTCATTCTTCACATTGATAATCGCATTCTTCTCTGCCAACTTTTTTGGTAATGGAATGTATGAGGAAGCAGAGAGAGGATTGTAAGGGTTAATGTTTATGTCGAGGTGTTCGACTCTGTCGAATTGCCAACCGGAACCTCTGTTTTGAAAATTTTGAATCGATTCAAAGATTTTATCAGTCATCTGATCGTATAATTCAGAGAGATCGGTTGCCTCCATTACAATCTCTACGTTTGATGAAAAGAACCATATGTTAATGTCGATGTTACCGGTGGCGGGATTCTCTTTGGTAAACTTTACGGTGAGAATTAACTTGACTTTGATAGATCCCTTACTCTCGATGAGATTTATAACCCTCGGTTTTACACTGTTCATAAACGTCTTCTCATCCATACCGTCTACTCCGTCCACTCTGAATGTTTTAAAATAACCCTTTATGGCTGTCTTGTGCTCTTTGGGTGTGAGGTTACTCTCTTCGGTTGATGGATGATCATCTATAGGTTCTTGGTGATCTTCCTGTCTCCCGAATATACTGTTTACTCTCTCCTTCAAGTTCTCAACTCTTTCATTCACTGCATTTTTGATAGGTTCGGGAATATAATTTAATAACCAACCTGTAAACCTGTTTATTACACTCTTTACGGGTGCTGCCACATTAGAGGCAAGATTCTTTATCTGCGTTACTCTTGATGGTGCAGGAATCGGTATATCAACCTCTGGTATAGATTGATCATTCGCTGTTTCATAAATTTCACTCTCATCTGTACTCAACACCTCAATCAGCTCCGCTTTACGCATTCTGTAATAACCTTTGATACCTCGCTCTTTGGCAAGGGCCTTCAACTGTTTGACGGTCTGTTTTTCCATTGATTATATTTATGGAAGTAATTTGTTTAACTCATTTTTTACCATATGATTTACTTGAGTAAATCATAAGAGTATTACGAATGGGGTATTTTCTCGTGCTTGTCGATAAAATCATGGTGAAATTCAAAATTAGATCGTGAAATGTCTTGGCTCTCTCAAAACCTTACTACTTGGTAAGTATATTATAAATTTGTGATGTGACCAATGGTCTTCTTTCCACTTGCTGATGATGGCAAATACAACTGTAGTTATGGCAAACATGAAATATAATTTCATTACCCGAGTAGCTACATTTACTTTAACTATCCCCACCCCTACCCCCTAGGAGAAGACTTCTTGTTAACCCCCTACTCTAAGGCCACAAGAGCCGTCTTTGTCTAGAGGGTTTCCTTGGCATGGGGGATGGTTGCAGAAGGAATTTAACAACGTCATTTAAAACTTGTTATTTGTTTAGGCTAAATGCAACAATAGATATCCACCAGGAGATGAAATATACCGAAAGAATGGCCTTTCTATATTTGAAGTGGATGGAAAAAACCACAAGGTTAGTCACCAAATTGTACCTGAAATCGTGAATACTACATTACACTTGTCTGATAACATGATTTGGGACACAGGCCTTCGTTTTCACCTTGTTTTTGCTGGTTAGGTTTACTGCCAAAACTTGTGTTTACTGGCCAAGTTGTTTCTTGACCACAAGACTCTGTACTATGATGTGGAACCTTTCCTGTTTTATGTTATGACGGCAGCAGACTCCACAGGGTGTCACATGATTGGCTACTTTTCAAAGGTGAGACATTACAAGTATGTTGTTCCCTGTAAAATACCTGGCACTGGAAATTCTTTATTATCCTACAATCCATTGTCCCACAAAGCTATGACTATCGATACTTTGACAAGTGCAACTACTTTGTGACACACCAGACAGTTTATTTGATGAAAACAAATACCTTGGACCAAGTTGACCATGTTTTCTACAAGAACAACTGTAATGCCAACTTTGTTGGATGAAACACTACTCTGAGAGTATTGTGCAGATTCTACAACCCTACAATATCTGTGTAGCTCAGATCACAAACCTATAACTGTGTTGTGGCATTAACTGACCAACGTCAATGATAGGGAGGAACCCAATGACAGACAGGGAGCAATTAATAAGATCAAATGCTTTGACTGCCAGACCTCCAACATCAGAGAGATTGGTGGAAACCTTAACACAAGACTGATTGAACACAAACGAGCTTCTAGAAATGGTGATGTCAGCAATGACATTTTTTAAACATCATTGACTTACTGATCACAAAATCAACTGGGACTCTGCTCAATGTTTAACCTACAGTACAAACTATTTTCAACAGCTGACTCTCAGGTTGTTTAAATGTCAGTCACCAACGTCAGTTCTTTTCAGAATTATTCTCACCTGGACGATCACACTATGCAAACTACTGAATACTCCTGGGTTCAAACCATTTGCCAACAACAGGAAGTCTTGTAAAATACAACACAATATTTAACACAGATTGGGCCAGGTCAAATTGCAATCTTAGAAGAATACTGATAATAGCTTTCGTTTACTTGTGCAATACTGTGGCACAAGGTAGCCTAAAGATTCTTTTGATTTAGCCTCATAATTCCATAATGTGTGTTGTCAATGTGAACTTAAAGAACTTATTGTGTATGTAGTAATGCATCCAGCCTTAGTTCAGCTAAATATCAAATATTGGCATATTGACTATAGTTTTTGGTTTTTCCACTTGAAGGAAAAGAAGTCCTTTTTGAATTACAATGTCTCATGTATTCTCACCTTGCCAATATACATGAAACAAGGATATGGCAAAATGCTCATTGACTTCAGTAAGTTGTTTATTTTGTTTTTGTAATAATTTGCTAATATTTATAAACACACACATAAAAAATAGGAATACAGGGATAACCTTTGGATTTTCTTTTTTTCGTTGATTATTACATGATCACTCATGGTATTACACTGTTTAGTCCTCCCCATCATCATTGTTATCAGTGCTAATAACTATCCAATCTCATAATAAGTCACACTGGGTCAAGAAATAATTAGTTAACACTAGTTTAGGTGTTCCTGCATTAGAGCAAAACTGTGTCCACCATATGATTATATTCAATGACTTTAGATGGTCCATGAACTCGAAGCTAAGTGCATGACCACTATAAACAACATTTACACCCCCCCCCCCCCCCCTTTTTTTCCTTGGATTCATTCTAAAAACTATTGTTAACCAACCATCTTTGAAGTGGTATTGTGGAATCTGGGTTGTGTTGTGGGTGTGGTGCTCTCGCTGAAATTTTTTTTTCGGCCCCCTCTTTCTGATTTTTCTGGATCCGCCCCTGGAACTTGCCAATTTGTGTAAAACATAATCTAATACAAAGAAACCAAAATAATTATTTAACTCTGTTTTACACTGTGTTGGTATTCTTTAGGTTATCTTCTATCAAAAGTGGAAGGAAAAGTTGGGTCACCTGAAAAGCCTCTATCAGATTTAGGACTTATTAGTTATCGCAGTTATTGGAAAAGTATTTTGCTAAAATATCTCAAGAATTTTGGATTTGACAGGATATCCATTAAAGGTGAGTAGACATGTGCATGTATTAACCTTTAATAGGTTTGAAGAGTGTTTATATGGTCAAAACAGATTTTAATGAACCCAGTTTTGCATCCTGTGACTTGCAAACACAAAATACACAATGTAATAGATTTTAAAAATTTATTAGTTACAGATTTCAAGTTTAATATTTAACAATTATCCTGCGAAATCGTGCGGAATATTGCCCGATAGTTTGCCAACAAAGCTGTAGGCTGAGTTGGCTAAAATCAAACAATGTGCCGCAATATTGAACAGGATAATAATTATGGGTTGTTATTTTTATTATTCAACAATTTATCAACAAAAAGTATTTTTACATCTAAAAATATTGTGGCTATGCAACGCTTTGCGATACCAGGGCTCGACACTAACTTTTCAACTTACTAGCCTAGTGGCTAGTGACAACTTAGATGTTACTAGCCAAAAAAAATTTTTACTAGCCAAGCGGTGATGTCTGGTATGTCCAACAACAGCAGAATTACTAGCAAGACTTGAAAGCAAAACGCAAGCGACAATCTTTAAAACATAATGTGGGTAATTACATTTTACTTCAACCATTATAAGGTTCAGAGATTGCTATTATCCAAATGCATCTTTAAACTAGTTCCAATAATTTAACAACAACAATATTTTGTGAGATGCCACATGATTAAACTACTTGAGACTAAAATTCAAGAGATAAATTTAGCTGCAAAAGGTTTAGATATGCCAGATGGTTTTCTTTTTTCGTACAAAATCATATTGCACCGTTTTTAATTTTTTTCAATGGCCTTGTGTTTTCCTTACATCAAATCTCTCAGGCCGACAGCTCACAAAGGAAAATCCAGAGATTTTCCCGTAAAGACTTTCAGGACTCTGTTTTTCTGTGAGACGCTTTGGAAAAATATCGAGACACTGAGATGTCATTGTGAACACTGTCGAGACTTCTTTACAAACAGGCGCCGGGGTAGAAACATTTCAAAAGCAAAACAACTATCTGAACAATACTGCAAACTGTTGTTGGTGAAATTTGTATGCTAAAAACAGCTGATTTAAATTTGGAAGGATATAAATCTTTCTCTAATTATTTTTGTAGTGGCAAGTTTTGTCAGTATGCATATGATGACAAATCACCGATGTGTTGTTACGCAAAATGACATGTTATCCCTTTATAGTTCCGCACAATTTTGCACATGATTTAATCAGGAGAAGCTCGTGTTTTGTTCTACTAATTTCGAAACAGAAAAGAACATCGATGTGTGCTTTCAGAAAATGCTGTTTTGTTTGTCAAATGCCACGCAACGAAAAGTTAACAGTCTTAAATTTGCATACACGCTGAACAGCACGTGCCCAGTAACATGATATGTCAACAAGAAATTCGGAGAAAAGTGTTTGCGTATGGCTTCCTTGTGAATGACAGAAACTAGTTCGGCCAATTTCATTTTGTTTACTAGCCAAAGTGGCTAGTGGAAATTGCAAACCTACTAGCCAAAACTGAATTTATTTTTGGACGATTAGTTGCAACCTACGTATATCGTGGTTATCTGCTATGTGTGGATAATGGATAACAAGGACGTCCAATATGTTGAATAATAATAGGTAATATCCATATCAATATGTAGCATCAACAATTATTCTATTCATCCCGTATTTTCATTTACCCTACCAACCCCCAAGTTATAGAAATATCCCAAAATACATGTATCATTGGCCAATCATTAGAAGTGTTTCTGAACAGATGTCAATGATGTAAATGTAATGATGATGATCATAATAACAATAACAATAACAACAATAATGATGGAAATGACATGTCAATAAATAGTTTCATTGCTTCCAAGTTTATAACTGAGAGTACCAGGCAGAGTCTAAAATTTACAAGTAGTGCCATTAAATGAAGTGATGAGAATCGCTGTCTACAGATGAGAACCAATGTTAGCCCATTACAGTTCTGTTAGCCAGTTATTTTTAAAGTACTGTTTATTATTTTTTTTACTTCTCACTGCTTCCAGATATCAGCCAGGAAACAGCAGTCCATCCAAGTGACATTATTAGCACTCTACAGTATCTGGGTATTCTAAAGTACTGGAAAGGAAAGCATGTCATACTAAGAGCTACAGTGAGTGTCACTCTGCACAAAGTCATATATACCAATTTGCCTAATATGGTAATGTTAATGCCTGGATTTTGATATTTTGTTACTAATTAATATTTCATCAAGTTAAAACAATGGAAACCATAACTGTGATGGAGGCCAGAAAAATGTGCTCTTCATTGTCTTTGATTTTTATGATATAATTTCGTTTCAGTTTTTATGGAAAATGTGTTGAACACTCGAGACAGTGATACATTACATTCAAACACCTTAAATCTTGTCACAAATACTCTGCAGCATGTCATAATTATTTTCAGCTTTCTTCTTGGTGTCTACAAATGCGATGGAACACTGTCTCTTGTGTTTTAAATATAGTGTATACAAATTATACATTGGCCTCAGATTTCAGTCTACTTAAGATGCAGATTTCATGGCTTAGTTATGCCAAGATGGATCATTTTATGTTAAGACTAAGTAAATGTATTGCATTGCTACATGCAGTTATAAGTTGTGATTCTTATCCAGCCAAAGGAAATTTTATCACTTTATCAGTTGGGCTAGACTCAAATTTGTAAAATGCATAATTATCAGTCAAAAGTTACATGGTGGTTAAAATTTGTTTTTATCTACATTTACTTTAAGTAGAACTTTTTTACATGATAGAATAGCTGACAAATGTTTACTGGTTTTAGGATCTGTTTGATGATTACGAGAGGAAGGCTTCATCCAGGCCTGCCAGCTACCAAGAGATTGATCCCACATGTCTTGCATGGGTCCCAAGAACTATTCAAGATGATAAAACGTGACAAGAAAGGCCTTAGATTGGACAAGTACTGCAAAACCAACTATGCTCAAAATGTTTGGAATGTTGGTTACAAAACTGTTCTTGTTGATATTTATTCCTCTGCTAAGGGTACAGGAATGTTGCTTCCTTATATAGGCATGCAGGGTTGCAAATGTTTTGCTGCAAATAAGGTACGATCCTTTAAATAAACTCCCAGACCGTTCACACTTTGACATTCCGCTCTGATATTTTAAGATGTTAACGTTAATTTGTTTTGTCTTCACTGACAAAACAATGAAAGAGAGGAGATTAAAGTCAGTAGATCTGTTAAAGCATGCTAAAGGACCGCTGTATGTCTGAGAAAGGGTCCTACAGCAAACCCTGCATTAATTAACTGTCCTCAGATGTTTGCCACAATTAAAAAATACCTTACAGTATAGCTTTGATGTCGAAGACATGAGTACAGTGAAAGATCTTAGGTCTTAGATCTTAGACAACGCCAAGGATACAAATAACAATCAACTTCATCTTTTGTATGCTGGCTTTTTTATTTACGTTTTTTTTATATATACACATATGAAAACATGGCAAGATCAGATTTACCACCAAAACACATCCTACAAAAACTCTAACCGATTATCAGATAACCACAGTGTTGGCCTTTAAACTAACTGTAAACCATACATCTCTTTTAAAGGAGCTACATGTAGATGTTTATCATAGTGTTTGTGTCATTTTTCGCATGTACAAAATAACAGTTTCGTAAAGTATAAAAACAACAAAGTACATGTAGTAAGAATAAATGCTTACAAAAACAAGGATAGTTACAAACAAGAAAGCTTATAAGACTGATTATGATCCATACCTGGCAGGATTTAGGGACGGAGTTATTCCGTAGGGCTTCTTGTAGGGCCTTACAAGCCCTACAAGATGGCTGGCAGTACTTATAGATAAAGTTGCTAAAAGCGTCATATAAGTACCTTCATGCACAGTTAGGTTGAAAAGTCGTTTGCTGACGGCTGGTAGTCGTTGAAAATACACAAAAAACTACAAGCCCTACAATCGTGCCACATTATGATCAACAAACTTGATGATTCATCAACAACTGTTTAACATACTCAGATGGCCCTCGGATGACCTGTATGCCAACTGGAAAAAATTATGATTATTTCTAAAGAACTGTACATTGTTTTTCCAAATTAATTATCTTTTTATTGTTACTTTTTGTGGAGAATTGTGTTATCCCTTACAGATGCATTTATTTTCATGTGTACTAAGCACTAAGTGTATTTATGTGAAAGCCCCAATTGCTTGAATAGCCTTTGCTCTATATACTAAGCCTCATTCTGCCCCTCAAAAAGGGTTATCATAGGGCTTTTATGTTATATAACTTTATTAATTTTAAAAACAAAATGAGAAATGTATGGCACCAGCTGTAAATACCTTTGTGTTTAATAATGCTACCAAATAAAAGTGGTTAATTTTACATGTGAGTGATGCTAGTCAATCCTAATACCCTGGTAAGCCATAATTGCTTAAATTGGATGTTACAAGTCTATAAAAGTAGCACTTCATGAAAATACACAGATGTAGGTCTGATATTTGTAATGATTATTTGGTAGCTTATAATACAGATATAAATGACCAGCAATCTAGCCAATTTATATAAAAGTTCAAATAAGGCAAATCAATTGACCCTAATACTGTTATACTTAGAAAGTGTGGAGACCCTTGACTAACTGACTACAGCAAGTGTGTGTTTAGGTTTTAATTCTTATTCATCACTGGTCCATGTTTTGCTGTGTCTGTTGTGGTTTGGTTTGACATAACATAATGCCTACTTTTCCTGTCACTGCATGACTCTGTCTTTGGTCCTTTAGAAGTTAACAGTCTAAAAACGTTTATATAATCCAAATGCCTATATACACACTGTCAGATGTTAAACATGTATTTAACATACAATGTTTGCCCTCCCACCTAACAGTAATTTAATATAATATGCAAAATCAACTATCGTGTAAAATTATCTTATTTTACTTTTGGTGAAATTAATATTGGATATTTTACGGCACTTAACTGTCAGCTAAGGATTTAAGGATCTAGCTATCCCGTGTTTATATTTTCTTATTTTCTCCTTTATCTTGTTTTGTCTTGACACACAACTTTAGCTCAACCGTCTGTCTTCGTATACTGAAACAAGGAAACAAAAAACTTCTTAGCACCTTAAGGTGTTGGAGTACTGCTATGCATAATCAAGATATTGTCTGGAGAGCTAAAAGCTCACTGTTTGTATACAGCTTTTAGCACTTCAGGGCACGGTTGTTCAAATGGTGGATAACGCTATCCAGCGGATAAATCACTATCCAGTGGATAAGTGTTGACAAAACAACTACTCCATCTGGCCCCAGTTGTTCAAAGGGTGGATAACGCTATCCACCGGATAAATCGCTATCCAGTGGATAGTGTAGTTTGTTTTGCTAACACTTATTCGCTGGATAGCGATTTATCCGGTGGATAGCGTTATCCACCTTTTGAACAACTGGGGCCTGCTGGATAGTGATTTATCTGGTGGACAGCATTATCTAACCTTTGAACAACCAAGACCAGATATATTGGTCATTTCAGAGTTGCACAGTGAACTTGGGTGAGCTTCCAATTTTAATAAACTGAGCTTTCAGTACAATATTATTTTATGTTTTAGTTTGTCTCAAAGACAAACCAGTTGGTAATGTAGAGCATGATTTAATGACCCACCTTCAGAACCCAAACAGCTGTCCCTGGCACAGTGCCAATCTCCATTGTCACATTTACTGCAAAACACAAAAATTCGCCAGATTATCCTATGTATCTCCTATCTTTCCTTGTTATTGAAATTATCCTGGTGGTCAATGTTTTTGAAAACATGTCAACTGTACATGTAATAAAAATCTTGGAGCCTGAATGTAACATGTGAGTGAAATTAGTGTTTGTTATACACTTCACAGAGTTTTGTCTCCATCATGATGCATATGAGCAGCAGTTTTTTAAATACATTTGGACCAGAAAGTGACAAACAGAAGATTTTCAACATGCCATCTGTTCAACAAGCCATCTTAATGAAGGAAAAGAGAGTCTGGCCCAGGTTTTTTACCAGGTGCAGACTTGCTGGCTCCGATGAACATATAGCAACCTTGATTGAAGGGGTCAGTAAAGAGTACTACATATGGACCCTGCAGATGCTGGGGTTCATTAAGAAATCTGCTTGAATGTCACTCACTCAAACTGGGTTAGCCCAAAGCATGACAATGAGTTCAGAGATTTCAGGAAAACCTGCAATAAGCCATTTATAATAGGTTGGTGTTTTGGCTTGTTTGAGCCCTGATGGGGTTTCAGTTGGAGGCAACCAGCTAATGGTTTGGGACACCATCATTGATATGAAGACGGGATAGCTGACAGAAAAGATACAACTTTAAAATTGAGTGGTGGAGAGAGTATGAGGGTTTACTAACTTCACCAGCAGAGATGGAGCTACAAGGGTTAGGGTCGATTTTCCTGGGAGATGAATTTCCAATAGCAGGGCTGAGTAAACCTGTTGACTGAAAGGTGTCTTTTAGAGCAGGTCCAAATTGTGGAGGAGTTGGGGCAGCTTCTTTCTCTTTGCATACTACAGCAGCAGGTTCAAATGTTCAGTCAAATCTTGCCCAAGACGATCAACAGGAGCTTCCCAGAAGCAAAAAAGGCAGCAAAACAACAACAGAAAAACACAGCACATGAATTTTTGTTCAGCTGATTTAGAACTTCTCTAAGAAAAGGTTGAATTTCAGATCAACTGAAAATCATATACAACAATGATAGTACACTTTAGCTGTCTGTGGTGGCCTCAGATAGTGACATTGTGACCCTAAAGCATCTGGTAATACCTGAAAAAAGTCAGAGTGAGTGGCCTATTGGGTTTATTAGAAAAAACTGCAGCCATTCCACAATTTGAGGAACTTGTCCCACCAGGCTAGGACCAAAATAAAATTCACAGTTGAGGCAGATTGAGTGGTCTTTATGGAATGTACATAACAGGTTGATGCAAGAAGGAGCAGCCTTGGGGGAAGACCTTGCATGTGTGATGAAGGTGGCATATCCAATTCATGCTTCTTGTAGGAAAGCTTCAGGGACAATGTTTCCCACAGGTGAACTGTCCTTCCAAGCTTATCCTTGTCAATAATGCTTGTACCAAAGATGAACCCATGTGTTCCTGCTAACATGTCTTTGGCAGACAGAGATATCTTCAGAGATAGCTTCAGTAAGAATGTTGTTATCCAGTGAAGGTGTTGTAGCGGGTAGCATGATGTTGCAAGGGTTGGAGCCGAGGTTGAGGCACTGGACGAAGTAGTGACTGGGTAAGATGATGACAGCCTGTTATTGGTGGTGAAGTGAGGAGGACAGACTATATATTTTCTCTTAGAAATATTATGAAAGATAAAAAGGCAATGAATAAGAGGAAAAACTCTGTAAAAAAATGGAGAAAGAAACTCCAATAATGATGATGACAAATTGGAACTTATTAAACTGCACTACACTAATGTACCATGCTACGACAAATTGGTAATTTTGCAGAACTGGATTGCTGGCCTGCTGACCACTCAGGTTAAGGAGGATCACTAAGTTTGTTGTTGTTAACTCGGTTAAGTATTGATTTAACTGCACTAAAAAAAGTAAAAACTGAATGTTTTGAATTAAATCATTTTCATGGGTTTGTGATCTTGAGTATATATGACTTGGTAAATCATGTCTCAGTTTTTTAAAATTTTATTTTATTTTGAAATATGTAGCCTTGTAAATAGATGTTTTTACCTGAAAGAGTATGAACAAGGAAGATTTATGCGTACATTGTCAAACACACTTAAAATGCTCCACTTTCATTATTTGTCGACATTTTACTTATTAGGTGCATCCCTGTTATCCAATGGGTGCACAGTCTGGTCCTGTAACAGGTATATTTGATTTATGTAGCGCAACTTGCACCTGGCTGCCTGTCACCTTAAATGGCATCTGAAACAGTGTTGAATGATTTCTGTTGTAATAAGGCAACTGTAAATTGATAGAACTGTAGATTATTTTGTTCAGGGTCAGTCACATCTTGGCCTCTCTCTCTAGCCACAAGTCATTGTTTCTCCCCACAGATTTAGCTCATGATATTGTATCAACCACACATTGACATAATTGCTCGTGTTAGTGTCACTACTTTGGTTTACCATCTGTCCCAAGGTTAGGGTATGTAGACTTCGAGATGAGACACCCAGATGGTCTAAGTGTTTAAGTCTGATGTCGTTGTGCCTCTTAAACAGTTTTATGTTTTAAACTTGAAAGTTTAGCCTATTTCCATTTCTTACTGTGTGGGATAATAAGGACTGGAAAGAGCAGTAAAAATAAAGCCTGCTAAGACAGGAATTTGATTAAAATGCAACACTCACCACAATGTGCACTGATCCTGCAGTAGTTTCAAGTCACCATGCAGAAACTTTTGTCCATCATACATACAACCTGACATAATAAGTGCTTTAGTTATTTGTTTGGAAAACTGTATTAGATATATAGTTAGATGAGAAAAATTGGAAGGTCTGCCAAATTGGATTGGGCCAAAGGTTCAATATTAATGCAAAGTATTTCCAAATTGGACAACATTACTGTCCAAATTGCTGTCCTCTATGAGGCTCCTTTAGTGTTCTTTCTATCAACAGGGAATTTGCTGCACTTACCTTGCTGAATGGTATCTGGACAAACAGGACAACACCGCTGCTTGATCTTCATTGGTGCTTGACAAAACACTGGTGGACAGTTAGTCTCAGTGCATTCAGGTTTGCGATCACTTCCACAGTAACAAGAGGTACACTCATCTCTCTGCCACATTTCAGCTTCCCTGTAATACTTTTCTGTCACTGTGTCATAACACTTACTGGTTGATTTTATAACTAAACAAAAAGTAAAAACATTTTGATTCTTTACCCTGCTTTGCAAAATGATTTACATATAATTAAATGAGAAGGGAATTAATCCATTCACATAAAATATAAAAGTAGTACCATCTATATTCTTGCAGTTTTATAAATTTTGGTTGCCTTTATGATCTGCAGACATAGTTTTGCAGTGGTTGAGGTAAATGAAGATGTATAGAAATTAAAAATCGAAAGACTTGTTTTCAAAAAACCTCCATGGATCTTCTATCATCAGTAATAGATTTGCAAATTATTACAAGTTCAGAAACAATGCAAAGTGTAATTAGAAAACACAGTATACGAAATCAGTGAGTTGTCTACCATTCTCATCCCCACACTTCGGGCAGCACTGACTGTTATCACGAAGGAGATCCTTGCACTGAGGGTCTCTTTCACACATCTGCACGGCACATGCTGCTTTGCCACTTTTGCCACAGTAACATGTTGTACACTGGTCTAACTGCCAACTCTGACCCACCAGGTAAAACTGGCCTGAATGAATGTCCCGGCACACATCTTGCTTTTGTCCATGATTAATGCTCACTTTAAAAAAAGCAGATGATTTAAGGTTACAGTATACCTTCAGATCGACAATTTTACCCGAAATCGGATTTTTACATCCAATTAATAGTCCAAGTGTGATCTTTCATTTAAAAAAAAAAGTTTTGAAAAAGAGTGAATATCGGCGGAGAAATGAGCATATTTCGTTTTTGACCGGAAGTAAAAATTCTTCTTTAGAGTGATGTGTATGCACTCAAGGGCTCAAGGGAGTGACTATTCAGCACTCAGTTGATGTTGTGAGACTTCTCATTTTTCCATACATGAAGTATAAATCACACTTAACATTTTTTTTTTTCAAGTTAAAAAAAGTGTCAACAGTAGGATTTGAACCCGGGCCGCACGGGAACGCTATCCACTAGGCTACCGACGACCAGCTGCAAGAATTCGTAAAATTTTGGCTATATATCCTAACCTCAATATAAAGCTAACCGCAAGCAAACTAAGCTAACGTAGGCTAACCGGAGTGCTTTTTAGGCTAAATGGAGTGCTAGTAGGCTAACCGGAGTACATAGTAGGCTAACCGAAGTGTATAGTAGGCTAACCGCAGTGCTAAATAGGCTAAAAGAAGTGCTGTTTTGTATTCACTACATGAACTGAGTGTTACGTGGTATAAAAATGTCATGAGGTGTCTCCCTATTGTCTTTCAACATCAACTGAGTGCAGAATAGTCACTCCCATCAACCGAGACGGTTTTCACGGGAAGTATCACGAGAGCCTCCATTCTTGCGCACTGATTGGCCTTGTTATTCGAGAAGGTGTTGCAAGCTTCATGTGGGCGGCGTTTGTTTGCATTGCAAGATATTTTTTTAAGCGCTGTTTTCTGAAATCAATTTTTCTCTTTGAACGCGACACTTTAAAGAGTTACAACTCCAAAGGAATTTGTCCCTTCTACGTCAAATTTGGCGAGCAGCTAGTTTAACATGTTAATAACAAAAACGTGTCGGTGATTTTTTTATTTTTGTATACTTTTTCTACTGGAGCGATTTTTGTATGATCACTCCAGTGCGTTTTAGTCCTATTTGCGAAATGTCTTGTATCTTTTTATTGCAATTGAATATGACAAAACGCCGACACGTTTTCTTAGCGCTTGGGGTCCGGAAACCAAAGAACAAATCAAATTAGCGAAATACTAAATTCGCTTTGACTTGTAGCCTTCAAAAGGCGACTCAGGCGCTCGTGTTTCGAGGTTCCTAAAAGATTGACATTTCATTCTACTACAAAATGGTTTTTATAGATTGAAAGCCAGCTCAATAAGCTTTAATTTGATATAGGGTTTTAGCTGTGTACAATTTATTCCGACTGCGCTATATCGTTTAGACGCGAGACACCCTCAAAGGTATACGGTAACCTTAAATAATGTAATCCCATTTTCACAGCATCTAACTGCCATATCCTGAAGTTTCATACTGAATGACAGTCTTGATCATGAATTTGCAGTAGCTTATGAAAATACAACAGTCACTCAAATAAGAGGAGAAGGGGTGAGATTAGAAGGGGCTTGAAGGTAGGTTCTACAATTTATACTGTTCTCATATATGTTAAGGACTTAAAATAAGTTTTTATGCAGCACATTTAAGCTTTTCTATGCAAAAAAGCCACAGTGAATAGAACATCAAAACCACAACAAACAATACCAAAACAACAACACACCTAATACTGTGTCCAGCTTGTTTTCTGCAAAAGCTTTGATGAGATCTAAAAAGACAAGTAACTGAAATCAGTAACAATACATCACCAAAAGAGGGTTGCAAATGGAACTACAGTGCACTTAAGGTTTTGCCAAAAATCTAGGTAATTTTGGTTGAAAAGCAAATGGAACAGTACTTTTGCTGAGAATCTGTTTCCAAATTGTGGACTAGGTTTTGGGTTATTGGGTTTTTGTTCAGTTCTAGTCTTGCCCTAAAACACTTCTCATTTCCATTTGTTAAATGTAAAACCGGATATAAAATTATGGTAATTGTAAAGTGTCCCCTAGCTCCAACTGGACTCAGCCAGCTGAGAAAAAGTCACTAATCATAATGTATGCTTAAGTCACCATGGCCAAAGTCACTAATCATAATGTATGCTTAAGTCACCATGGCCAAAGTCACTAATCATAATGTATGCTTAAGTCACCATGGCCAGTTTTTCCTGCAAAAATGGTAAGCACCTAGTTAGTAAAACATTCAAATACTGAATAGTTGAAAAATTGATGAGTGACTTGTATTATTACCTGCCTCATTATGCCCTGAAGAGCTGGGGTCAACCAAGGGGCACACAGGGCAGCACTGCCCCTTAATATACAAAGGTTCTTTACAGTCTGGGTGACGGCATACTGTTGCCAGGCACTCTGGTGTGCCATTACGGCACACACAAACGGTACAATCATTTGGCTCCCAAGATTCTGCCTCACCATAAAACTTGTTACTTGGTGAGTCATGACATTTTGCTGGTGTGATAAAACATAAAAAAATCAGCATGTTCTTTGTAAATGGTTTGGTTTCAGACATTTGTGGATTTAGTGTGATTGTTACAGCAAGCTTCAATGTAGGTGACCATTGGTAGTGAGTTGTAAGGGAATGCTGTTTATCAGTTGATGGCATTTAGTCTGGTACATAGAACTGGTTGATTACCATCACTATAAGGCTGTCAGTGAGACTCAAGAAGAGGAGATTTTTGTCTACTCTACACTTAATTTGCTGTTGTTTAGCATAAATTCAAAGTTTGTCCATCTCTTTGATTAAGGTGGTTTAAATAGGTCATAATTAACAATTATTCACCGAAGTGGAGGTAAATATCCACCACTTTCACCGACACTGAGGTGAATAATTGTTTTAGTATATACCACACAAGTTGCATAACTAGCAGACCAAAACATTACTTTCGGTACCCAAAGCGACGCACAAAGCCATTTTGTTTCTCTTTGGCTGCTCGGAGGTGAACAGTGCTTTGCTAATCACCTCTGAGTTAACCAATCAGCGCGCGTGGAAAGCACTATTCACTTGTGTGGTATATACTAAGGTGCATTAGATTTAGAGAATTAAACTACCTGCATTCCATAGTCCACAATTCTTGGTGTTAAACTGCTGGAGAGGACATTAAGCTGTTTGAAATAATTTGTTCAATTTTGTTTGTTGCTGGAAAGTGGAGAGTTTTCCCATTTAAGTCAACAAAGTTTGAACAAAATTAATTAGCTGCTCCAACATGACTTGTCCAATCATGAACAAACTCTCAGGTTCTTTTGTTTCAAACATGTGCTGCTATTGGGTGAAAACTCTTAGGTGGCCATGGCTGAAGTTGTTGACTGTAAATTGAACTAATACTTTAAATCACTACGAATGACAAAATATTGTGACATAGCTCCTTTACATCTAGGTTGAAGACTTACCTTGTTAAAGAACCTTTTAATAAAAAAAGTTACCTCAGTTTCTCTTTTTCTTTTTAATTAGTTCTCTTTTAGAAGTTACAGTTTTCATTTCTTTACAGCTTGCAATTTCTAGTGAATATGTCTTGTTGCTGTTGTGTCATTGTTGACTTACTTATAACACCAGCTGCCGTACTAGGAACCACATCCTTTAGGTGTGCAACAACTGCAGACTGTAGACTGGCACTCCGGTCAAATTGAATAGCACTCCATAGCTAGTTAGCCTGAATAACGTTCCAGTTAGCCTGGTAATACCTCTCAATAATGGTAACACAATATATCCTTAAAAAGTCTGCTGGTCTGCAGTCTGGATTTGTTACACACCACTTCCTTTAAACTATTGTAAATCATTACCCTGAATACTTAAACCACAAATTTAGTTACAGTTTGTTTACCGATGTAAGGCCTTGTTGTTGGCAATGTTGTAGGGTCCTTCACTTGTTTCTGCTCTGTGGATTTAAAATTTGCTATCAGTCTTTGCAATAAAAATAATAGCACCAATTCAACTTGTTCTCTAAGTTTGAAATTACAAAGGAAACAGAGATCACTGTCTTCAGTCAATGACCTGCTGAGCTATCCCCTGTTTAAGAATTCTAGTTGGTATTTTATTTTTTCTAGGTTCTAGCGTATATCATTTGAATCCCCATGCAACCCTTATATTTTTGATATTTTGCAATAATTAACTATGAGTTAAGATCAGACAAGCATATATATATATTTTTGTGGTGGCCCAGCATCTCATCCAAGGGCAGAGCATTCTTGTTAAACAGCTGTGGTGTTTATGCAGACATCTGTAGATCCCTTAGCATGGGGAACCATGGTAATGTGACCCTAGCAAGAGGTGTGTTTGAGTGTATTCAGCAGGTGTTTTACAGTGACTTACATTGCCAAAGTTCCTGGCCTTTGCCGCTTGTAGCCTGCGAGCAGAAAGGCAACCCTAAAAGCTGGAATCCGGAACTGGAAATCGGAATCCGGAATCAGGAAAACAAAATGGGAAAGACCAAAGAAAGCAAGTTCTTTCAATCCGAAACAAAACGTTGCATAGTTTGTTCCTGATATAAAAAATGTAGTACCCAATAAAATCAATGTGAATTCTAGGTCTTAATGCTTGAAAAATAATTCTTTGTTGACCAAAATTCTTGAAGCTAGAGCAGCTAAAGATCTTTGGTTATAGAATCTCAACTAAGTGCGTACTGGGAGAGCAATGGAAGTCTCATTTACTGCGTGGTCTCGTAAATTGTTTTCAGCTAGATATTGAACGTTACTTTCGATACTGAAGGCAAAACTGGCTCCTTTCGTTTAACCTGGCTTGTTTCGTTTAAGCCATATTTGCGAGTAAAGCAATTTGCGAAGTACAGTTGACTCTCGCCTTGCGGACGCCCCGCTATTGTGGACACTCACTATTAATTATGGACAAAATCCAGATCCCCGGCTAAAGAAGTTTGACTGGAAATGACCCCCACTGTTACGGATTCTCGCTATAACGGACACTAAATGACGCCACGAGCGTGTCTGCTATAACGAGAGTTGACTGTACGTACTGTCTGTCCACTATTTATTTCACGTTAAGCTCTTTTAAGGATGATGAGCAAAACAACAGAAGTTTTTTCCTATAAGTGTTTATTAGTCGTCGCTATAGTGAATCATTTCTCTCTTCACTCATTCTCAATATTAAAACAACTTAAGCAGATCGGATTCCGGATTCCGGCTTTTAGGGTTGCCCCGAGCAGGCTGACATTTGGGTCACACAGGCAAGTGGCGATAAGGGAGTGGTGAAGCCACACTTTCTTGGCGCTTCCCCACCAGACTCCTCCCCACTGGATTGCTTTGTTCCCAGAGTCGCTCTTCGCATCGCCTGCACGTGTGACCCAAAGGAGAGCCTGTTCACAGGCTAAGCAATGAGCAATGTTTGCTAACTTTGAATGAGAAACATTTTCCAAGTATTTCGGTGAACCTGCCTCACAAGTTGCAAAGTGATGGTATAAATAGAAGCACTTGTTTGAAGATTATGAAGAGGAAAAGGGCAGTGCAAGTGTTTATTAGAAGAAGTCTCAACTTCCCCATTTCATTGGGATCAAATTACAGGACATCTTAAGACCGTGGTCCTGTCCCAGAGACAAATGTCGATGCTTACAAAATTGCCTTTTGCAAGCTGGACAGGTACTTTTGAGTCAAGGTGAATGGCATGTTTTCTGTCAATTGATACTGGCAGTTATGCAATGGGACATACAACAGACAGTAATGGAGAGTTCCTGGTGGACATCCCAGCTACTACAGGGTCATAATTTGTGGTGCATCACAGAAATATCAACTAGGGAGAATGACTGTCCTTTTGCATTCACAGTGACTAAGAATCAAGAAGAAACTTGCCAAGAACCTGTGGTAGATGCTGATGGCATTACGGAGAAGGTGTGCATTGTTTCAACAAGCAACTCATGAGGATACTAGAAACTTAAGGCGCAATGTCTTAATGTGTTCTGATCCTGATGTTTTTTTAATATCCCACAGAGAGATAATTACTTGACTTTTTGCCTCAAACATTAATAAGAAATTATAGCTTTACCATTGCTTTCATCAGAGATTGTGAAGTCATTGCACATGTCCTGTTTGCAGCATTCTACTGTGTGGTTGTTACCTTCCTGACTTGTACACTGTACTCTGTATTGCTCTGAGTTGGCAAAACATCCTTTTTTTGTTTGCGGTACACCTCCAGTTGTGTGATTGACTATGGTGAAGCACCCAACAACTGTGGCACATCTATCTTGACCAGAACAATTTGAGCAGCGACATTTGAACGTTACAACTGGCAGGACAAGGAGCATAAAGTTTTTATTAGCATGTGTTTATAACACAGTTCAAGGAGACTTGTGTCATATCTTCAAGAACTCGCGTTAAATAGTAGTTTACATGGAAGAAACACTTGATATTCAAACTACAATTTACTTTGTCGCTCGTTTAAAAGACAAACTGAAGGAGTTAGAACGTCCGTCCATCCCACTAGCAAGCACCAAGGCACAGCTGCAACTGACATTTAAGAGAGGGATTTGATTATTATAAAATTGATAGGACTTTTCGTGGAAGAAATAATTGCTGGATATCAAGACCTGCCATTCAGCCACTGTTCTTGTACACAAATCACACTGTTATATGCCAGTGACCTCACAATTGGTAACCGTGGTAAGTTCGTCTTGGACTTTGCATTAACGCAATTGACTTGTGAATTTAGTAACCAAATAACTAAATACGGACAAAATACATTACTTCATTTGCATATCAAGTATTGGCATTAAATAATTTATCTCTCAAATAAATAGGAAAATGTTCGATTTCCTGATGTATGTGCACGGCTGGCATGTAATTTTAGCATACACTTTGGCTCTGTTCAAATATTGTATCTTCACCATGCTCTACAGTCGGTTTTTTGTTGGGCACTGTTAACAGGTTTTTAAAGGGGCACGGCGGGTCAAGGATTTTTTTTACTTTTTTAGTAAAACGGCACCAAAATTACGACTAAGTACTTTCAAGCATGCAGAAAATGCCCCTAGAACGTAAAGGGAAGGAAATCTAGCAAATAGTTTAAAAAAGAGGGTAACCATAAATAATGGTGTAAACATCTTTTTGGGCTGTTGAATTTTTGAAGTTATGCTCGTGACAGTGCCCCTTTAACATACATTGTTTTTGAAAGTATCTGGGTGCTTAGCTTGGAATTCATCAGATAATAGGTATATGTTCATGTGAAATGTAAAAATGTAGCTGAGATTTTGAAATTTATCAGTTAACTATTTAGTTTTTTTTTTTTTTTTTTTTTTTTTTTTTTTGTTGGGCGCATCTTTGAACGTATGGCCTGTTCAATGTGACACTATTAAGTTGCAATCCACTAAGAAACAACCATTTAAAGTACGATGAGTTGTCTAGCACATCATGTAGTTATGTTTTTTTAAACTGAATTTTGGGATGTAACCTGGACTAGTTTGCATCATTTACCTCTTATCGACATGAATTGTTACTTGACAGAACTTCATAAAATGAAAATCTGAATTCATTTTGTTTTGTTTTGATAAGCAAATTATGGTCTTTAAACCCTCTTTAGACTTAGCTTCAGATTCTGAGATCAGGCAGCATTCTAAATAGGTATCACAATGTGTTTTAGAGGAGGTATGTAATAAAGATCTTTGTGACACGATCAGGTTGAATGTCAGTTGAAACCATAGTTCGAAGGTACGAGCCTGCATAGGTGTCTTTGTTAGGTTAACTCCAGTTTCTTGATTGGCCTTGTTAATTTATATAAATGTTAGAAGGATACGGTTTTAAAGGATGTTATTACTAAACTCAAAATTTTAATTCTCACACTTTTAGTTCACATGAATTTGTTTGTTTGTTTGTTTTTTAACCAGTAAGGTGCTTATCATAATTCTGTTTCTAATGTAAGGCTGTCATGCTTAGGTGTTTTCTAGCTAAATCATGTTAATATTCCAATTTCTTCAGAAGAAGTTTGGAATAGTCTGTCTTGAACAGTTGTGCCTCTGGAAGTGGTTCGTTGATTAAGTTTTGTGACGGCATCTAAGGGAGCTTCCACTTCTCTGTCCAGCATCAATGGCGACCTAATAGCCTTTTCACAGTTATCGTTTCTCATTTACATTACGACAACATCAAATGTTGATGGGCATTTTCTGCCCAAAAAATTGCTTCTCATCCATGTTGAATTTTATTGTAATGCAAATAAGAAAAGTTAACTGTGTTAGGGCTATTATTTAGGGGACACCCCTGCCAGCTCTGAACTGCACTTTGAAATCCCTGCAGGTCCCAGTCCTTTTGGTCTTGTCTAATCTTTCTACACAACCCATCTGATTGGGACTGGAATGACATAGCACCTTGGTCACTGTGAAATTGATGGGCTGCAGTGAAGCTACAAGTAAAAGCACCTGACCAACATTTCAGCAACTCATTCATGGTTTAGGTTTGGGTAGCTCTCAGTCCATTCAGTTAAGTGATCACTAACTACCATTGTGTACACGTTCTTTTGTTGAGTTTCTGGCAAGGTGTCAAGAATATCAACAACAATTACATTCCATGGGAACTCCCACCATGTAATGCTGAAGAGTTGGTGACATTTCTTTCCCACACCACACAGTAACCCACAACCCATTTGTGTGCTGCTGAAGTGAATACTGGCCCTTCTGTACACCATTTTGACTTGCAGTGGTTTGACTATTGTAGGTGGCAAAGGCAGTCCACTGGAGACTGTTGAGAAAATAACCTGGTTATTGATATGGACCCATGTCATTTTCCCAAAGTACACCATCTCTAAAGAACAGCTGGTCCCACTGTGCTCTCACTGTCTTTGCTGGCAACACATCCTCCCTCAATGGTCTTCCAATATTTAAATATGAGTGTAAGATCAGGGTTTTCCTCCTAATCTACTTTCAGTTAGTGAAAGCCATTGCTGGTTCCAATTTGACTCTGACACAATGATAACAAACAGAATCTAAACAATCCTTAAGATGCCCATTGCAAAGGCAAGAAACAGATGTCTCAATCCAGGCACCAACACGACAGATAGGGACTTGTTTTCCAGCTTTCCAACCATTGTCTTAACAAGGAAGTGCATCTGTATTCTTTTTGGACTTATCAACACTACGGTCTTGAATCTTTGAGCTTATCATGCCAGTAATAGTGTCAAGTCAGGCAAATTTTCTAATGAGGATCCAAAACTCCATTAGTCTTTAAAATGTAGTGGGGATATTACAAAGCCCAAATGGGATAACATTCTGCTCCATTGTCACCAGTGTAGCACAGGGAATTTGTTTAAAGCTGGCCTTGCATTAATAACACTACATTTCTGCCTCTTACAACTCACTGGAGCAAATGGCATTTGTGTCATCAATCACACTTTTAAACTTACCTCATAGGGGAACCCACAGAAACTTAACTATTGCTACATTATAAAGCCAATTAACATAGCAACCTCCAAAACCATTTCAATTTATATTTATTTGGTTTGCTTTGGGACAGAACTAGGGTGAATACAAATAGAATATTGCTTTAGCTAGATACTGAACATCATAGTTACCATTCAGTGGTAAAATCAGTACAGCACTTAACTGGTTTGAATCCTATTTACTGAACTATATATCATTTACAAAATTATGCGTATATCATAAGCTTATGAACTATATAACTTTCAGACTAATTACCTAATAATTGAAAGCCTTTTTAAAAATAATATTGGGCAATGAAATTTCACTTAATTATTTGAATTTATTGGTTAATTATTCTTCTCACTTTATTCTATCTTTATGTACTCTTGAACTGTCACAAACTTGTAAGCTGTACTTTTGGATGTTAAATTGGCAAGTGGGTGCATAAATAGAGCAGGAGTTTCTTTGTTCTCACCTGAGGTAACTGGGGCAGTGGTGGAAGAAGTCAAGCTATATACGGAAGTTGTTGACAATGAAGCAACTGTTGGGGCAAGAAAAAATACTCTTAGTTTAAAAAGTTCCATTTTTGGCAATTAATGCAGCTTTCAAGTTTGTGATAGATGGTTCAAGATAACTAGAAAAAAAAAAACTTTTTAGCCTTTAAAGCATAATTGAACGTAATTAAGAAGGTAACAAATTACAGTAATTTTTATGGATATATTAGGTAATCATACAGTAGCTCGACAGAACACTTCAAGACTGTAATATATTTTCAGTTATGCACATTCTAATATATCATCTAGCAACTAGGAAAACCAGCCTGGTTACACTGACACTATGGTTTACTTGTTTAAACCAATATTTTTCTTGTTTAGAAAAAAAACCCCACAAAAAACGATGCATTATTTATTATTTTTAGTCACAATTACGGGAAACATTCAGCGAAAACATAAGCCTAATATCTTGATTGCTCTAAGCTGTCATAATGGAATGTGGCCCAAGTGTTGGTCACGTGCTGCTGTGGGCCTATTAAGACCTTATCACCTGCTACAAGCAACAGTTTGAAAGCATCTAAAGAACGTCAAGTGCTTTTATTATATTTTTTACCCGTTGAAATGTGTGCTTAGGTACAACATCGGTGTAATAATTATAGTTTTCATCTTTGGCTCAATTTCTGAACATGTAGTCGCAGCGTTTATTTGGCTGATAGTGATGCCAAAAAAACATCGAAATATTACGACTAAATTTACTCTTTTTGGATATCAATCATACTTTGGTTGCTTCAAAGGATGTTGATTTCGGGTTGTGCTTTGTGCTACATTTTCTTCGTCTGTTATGCACTCATGAATTTAAGTATTTCTTAGTGAGTGCCAAAACTGGCTCATGTAACTTTTCTCTTGCATTATTTTGCTATAACTCAACAGTTTAACCTAATTTACTCAAGTTTGAGTATACCATGCATATTTGACAATATTATAACTACATCTATATAATTCAATACTTAGTATTCTGAGTTTTTTTCTGTTTACCAAGTTTGAGTTTCCAGTTCAAGTTCCACTTGACCATGCATAAACATATGACTTAAAATATTCACCACACAAATAATCCTTCGCTTTCAGCTGGAAAACAATCAACATAAAACGTTTAACTCTAGGTAAAAATTAAAGTGATAACCCAAACCTTTCACTCAAACTTGACCACAAAATTTTACCTTGAGGACTTTAAAATAACTTGTAGCAAACCAGCACAAAGGTCAAGCAACCTTTTTGTGTTATCTTAAACTACAACTGAGTTCCTAAAAACATATATTTCTAGCTGCATCCTTTATATACTGTGATGCTTGCTTGCTAAATTGCTTCCTAGCAATGTTTGCTAATGACTTCAGCCTCTCTTTTCTTTTCATTTTATTACTTTTTAGCACTACAGCTATTTAGCAATACCCATTTCAATGAGTATCCTGATCATCGCTGTCAACACGTTATTTTGTTTTATTTTGGCAAAGTACAAACTTTGGAAAACAATTAAGTAACAACTGGCCAGTCACTAAATCCCAAACCCATGTATGTACAATTCCACATCGATCTCATTGAGACCAGTCATGCCAAAATGCAGACCCTGCAGGCTGTACAGGCTTATCTCATATTAATTGTCTGGTACTCAGTTACATTTTTATAATTGACATTTTGCTGGAAACGTTTTTAATGCCAACCATCTACAAAACTACAAAAGATAGTGAGATAAAGAAAATGAAAAAAAGGCCGAAAGCCTGAGATTGTCTCTCCTTTTGTCTAAAGTTTGCTTTGGGGCATACCCTAAGCGAAATTCTTTTAATACAAACAAAGTCAATTAAAGTGTTGCGCTGCACTCCCTTGAAAAAAACAAACAAACAAACAAACAAAAACGCTACAAATAGTATGCACGACTGTGTGTTTAATTTAATTTGAAAAGCGTAAGCACACCAGAAGCCAGAACGCACCGGCCTAGTTTACATGAAATGAAAAACATTGTTTAAGCACTGTGGTTGCAGAGGTTATTAACAAACAATCTGATAATCTTGTAAGGTTGAAACCTAACATACAGTGTATATTCAACAGAACTGATGTACATGTAGAGCAAAACAGTTCTAAAATGTTGCTCACCACAAGGACGAAGCCTTAACATCAACAGGACTCCTTCAGAGTACCATATTCACAGGACTGCTTAATCCAAATGTTTTTTTCCTAAAAAATGCAGTTAAATTTTATATGCCAATTTTGAAACTTCTGTAAGCTTCTTGCTTTCAGAGCACTGCCGTTTGGACAAGTGCCAAGAGAAGTGCACCAAAAACTATACAATTTGTGCACCCCCAGCATGTTTGAGACTTGCCCGGGTAAGTGAACGCTAAGTTCCATACCTGCCCTGTTAAAATGAGCAAATAATAACATTTCTCTGGTTCAACTATCTGTTCTGAAAAAGATTCGTTTCATCTGCGACTCCTTTTAGTGTGCATATTTAAGTCTTTTTTCAAAAGTCGAAAGGGTCTTTGAGCCCCACCAATGGAATTCTTACTGATGGTTTGATGGACCTGTTACTCCTTTCAACATCTGTGGCACCTTTAGCTAGCCACTAAGAAGACATTCCCAAAACACTGAAACCAAAGAACCTCTTTTTTAATGGGAAACTGGGCATACCATTCCATACATGGAAAACGTATTTGTGTGCTTTGAAACAAAATGGCCATCTGGTCACCATGAACTGAAGAATGAAGAAAGCAATGTAAAATGAACAAGAAAGCTTCTGACTGTTCCAACAATTTTCAACAATCAGAAGGGAAAGTCAACAGTCATAAGCAAAAGTGGTAGCAGAAGCCCTAAAACGTCCTCCTATTAGAAAGATATGTAGCCTTATACCACGAAGATGCCATAGGAATGATGCTCTTATTACCACAAGAAGCAACTTGGATGATTCAGATGATTGTTTGAGTGATTACTTGGGACTCCTCAAACACATATGGGCAAAAGCGTTGTTACATTGTGGTACCGTAAAAGTGATAAGGGTATTGTTGAAGTTGCTGTGCCTGCTAAGAAGAAAGCAGAAAAATGAGTTTACAGTTTGAAAAAAGAGCACTAAGTGCATTTGGAAAAAGTGATTTTTGCAAACAGTTGTGGAGCTTGAGTCAACTAGACCGCTCGAGGAACCTGTGAAGAACATTATGACAGAGCACTTGTACCCGGTATACATAACTCAAAGACAAAGGAGCCCTTTCTTTTGCACTAAGAACATTGTGAAGGCAACGACAAACAATGGTGACAGATAAACAACTACTGAAGTATATGACGCCGTATTTGACTTAAAGTCAAAAGTGCATGCAGAAAGGAAAACATGTAGAAGGATCTCATCCTTCTACTTGTTTTCATAAGGTATGGAGCATTTCCAGCAATTCTAAAGATGAAGCAGGTCGTCTGTTTGTCAAGTTTGCAGATGTTGTATCAGCCATGTGTCATAAGGATATCATCACCATCATGTCCAATCTCTCCGTATGGAGAATAGGATAATAAAGATAATATTCATGTTAACATTAATTTGCAATAGAAGATAGTTGACAATCGACCTTGGAAAAACTTTAATGCGTCCAAGTACTGATTTCATTTAACAACTGAAATTTTCCCCCAATATTATTCAGATTTAGGAGCAAAAACAACATAACAGAGGAATTAACAAGAATTATGTCCATACAGTAATGAATGTCGATGAAACGTTTTTGTTAGCCTAGAAAAAAAGAGAGTTCTTTAAAAAAAGAGTTTGATTTCAATCAATGAATTTTAAAAAGATGCAATTTTCATTGAGCGTTAACTTTTCTTCGAGTGTTTTAAAAATAGTGACAAATTTAAAAATGAACATCTAGGTTTAGTGAACACACAAACCAGAATCTATTCTAGAAGTAGTTGTTAAAACGTAGAAATAAGTGTCAGAAGGAAAGCAAAGAAATTACCCAGCCACTGGAGTCTGCATGGTCTGCACAATCTGAGGGGTCTGCACTTTGGCCTGACCACAATGAGTCAGGTGTATGTTTAAGTGGGCTTATTTAAATATTTACTACTTTAAAAATACCTCTTGCTATAAGGTATTGAAGGGATAATATGATTGTACCATGTCTTCAAAGACACCGGTATGGAAAGGCCTGGATGTATCCTTTTAACTGACATGTTACTCTCTAACCTATCCATAAGAGAAGTAATGTCTGTGCTCGTTTTGCATGACAGTTAGCCATCGCTTAATTTTTGGTAGTTATTGGTACGTCTTCTTAGAGCTCCATACCAAATGGCAGCCCTAGCACGGGTTTTACCTTTTCTTTTCATGCAGTGTTTCTTGCAGTCTATCTTGGTGTGAAAATTGTTCATGTTCCCTTTACAGCCACCATATGTGAACTTCAAGCATTTCTTGCTAAATGAGTTATAATACCAGCGAGGAAAAGAAGCACGGCAAGGCCCTGTAACTGGTGGCAAGTAACAGACTTCTGTCCACATTGCAATGGGTGGTTCTGCATAATGGAAAAGCACAGATTTACTAAAAACAGGACCATCAGCTACTGCCATACACCAACTACACCAGAGAAATAATTCATGACCAGGTTGCACTTTAGCATCAAATTTAATGTTTTGCTAAATAGTTTCTTTTTGATGGTTATTTAGCCCACATCATGCAAGATACAATAATGAGGGTTTTGACACCAACATTATCGCAAATTAATGTTTGCAATTCTTTTAATCACTTGAAAAAGGAAGACGTTTGCTTCTTCGAAACCCCTTTTATAATTCTCCAAAAGTACCTGGCATGATGAAAAAAAAAAAAGTGTTGTAGCATTATTTTACAGTCAAATCAGGTCAGGCATTGCTACCAATAATGAAGTAGTTTATTTCATTTTTTTGCTGTACTATGGATATCCCGTCTGGCTTCACATGGGAAGCATGTGAGAATTTGAAAGTATCCCTAAATTCAATTAAAAATGAATCTGGTCAACAACAATTTTTTCTTTTTATTTCTCTTTAACACTGCCCTTCTCTGGCCTTGCCAGTAATGTTGTGATATGTTGTGACAGGGTTGACAAGTGACTGACAAATAGAATAATGGGAAAATGCTGCCTGTAACATTCGGTGGTTGATATTTTAAACTGAAATTATTCCAATTCAAAATGAATCTCACATGCCTATTCTGCAAAGCCAGACGATAATAATCCAATCAATATTCCAGTTTTGCATTGAAATGCAGTTTGAATATTGGATTATTCATTTCAAGAATACACAAATGAAGTGAATAACTACATCAAGTGTCCCTGAATTAAGTCGTTATTTTCTTTGGCACTGGTGGGAACCCTTCAACCATTTTAACTATTTGGAATGAACAGATAAAAACCTTTCTTTTGCAAAAGACATTGTGACGAAACCTTTTTCTATTACTGTTACAGTGCAGTAACACTACATGGAGTGAAATATTTCTTGAATGTAATCAGTACCATGGAAGAAACTTGAACTTTGCAATGAGCCACAAGAGGAAAGTAAATTAAAATTGACTGACAGTCAGTTAAGGTACTTCCCCAGACAAAATTTAGGGCTTTTGTTTTCTCCAGATTTTGCTGCTACTGACGAGAAGATAACAGCAGTCAGCTGTCAAGCAAAAACCTCTGCATTTACTGGAAGTAAAGAATTTCCAATGAAGGAACTGGATACGTTGCTAGGTTTTAGTCCATTTCTTCTTTTGCCGTAATATTTTTCTTGTAGCTACTTTATGAAGCTGTTTCGATTGTTTGGGTACTGTTCGACGATGTGAATGCCATTTTGATTTGATGTTTCCCTAGTCTTTTAAAGTCAATATCTGATAAACGGAAAGTTAAGCACAAACATGTTCTACAGGACTACAGGCCTTTAAGTTGGCTGGTAACAGTTTCCAGGACTTTCAAGCTGTTGTACTTTGATGAATTAATAGTAGCGTTGTTTTTTCCAGTTGATGCGACAAGATTGCTATCAGCCAAGTATTCACTAATTGATAAATAAGTCGTATTCATTTTCTTTACATAACAGGTTACCGTCGCGACACTATGACCTGTCAAAAACCTTTAATATTAGCATTAAGAACTAATAAGTCAAAAACAAGCTTTGTGACTCCATTTTATCACTGATTAATGATAAGCATGTAAGACACAACTTTCTGCATAATGGAAAATGGGTTTGGGACTACCTTAAATTTTCACAAATTTGATGACAGCTGATCAGACCATAGCAATTTCAACACCAAGGAATCTCTTCAAGTTCACATTTATACTCTGCGCTAAAGCAAAGTTTGTTGCCTTGTGGAGTAGGGTATCATGATAAGCCCCATGACATACTCAATCTCATCGCTACAGAACTCTGTGGGTTCTCAACTCTGATTACCTTGTGTGAAACAGTGTTAGACCTGACTGCCAAATGCCTTTGATGAAGCATTGGTGGCAGCTCAGTAATATGAATCAAACAAAAATGTTCTGGAGAAAACATAGCCTGTAAGTGTTTGCTACTACCACGGTGGAGGGAGGAATGCCTTGTCAGCCAGTAGCAGTGTCTTTCAGACACAATTTGGTCCTCAACAAGGTGCTGAAGAACTTCTACCATGGGCTAAGGAGGTCTCTTCACAGGAAGCTAAAATTTTACAAAAGATGAAACATACACCTCAAGGCAGACAACAATTAAAGGTGTGGAGTCCAAACAGTGTCCCTGGAATGTTTCAGTTCTATAGACCTGTTCTGTTCAGGGAAACTTGAGAAGGGTCAGTGTGGGGCACTATTGGAAGTGACCCTTCCATGACCCCACAAAGTGCATTCCTGAACTGTAAGGTAAATCATTTGAAATGTCAATCTTCACTGGTGTGAAATTGTCAACCACTGATGGAATCTGGACAGCTTGCTAAAGTCTGCAGAATCACCATGACTGAAACCATCACATCGTCTCCAAACATGATTGTAGACATACCTTGCACTGTCCATGAGGCAAATCACTTAGATAAGTTAGTCAGTGCTCTAGGACAGCCAGACAAGTTCAATGAGCAATATGCCACTGGTGCATTTTTAAAATGCAGTGACTAAGGTGACCAAGTCCCAGGTAAATTTTCCAACCATGCAACAGACCTCTCCAGGTGTACTGGTACAACAACACAGGGATCTCTACCTATTAGAAAGTGGCTAGAAGACATCAGTGGTGGACAGTGTGGGTATTCCTGGAAGAGAATAAGGGCAGGCACTTCACACAAAGATAACCTGGTGGCATGGATGCACTATTTTGAAAGAGGGCTTTGAAACTTTTTGTGCATTAATAAAACTGTTCTCAATGTGGTAGTTGCTACCTAAGCTGTGCTTCAAGAGGACCATCCGATTTAGGAACTTCACAGGGGCTTCAGCACACTACTCCCAAGGGAAAGACTATGGGGAATCAGATGAATCTATTATGCTTTCATTCCAGGATTTCACCCACTTATAGAGAGACATTTCGTGGAGTGTTTTTTGGCAAATCATGATGGCACCCAGACGTTTACAAAATGCTTGGGAGTTTAACAGTTCAGGGAGTCACACCTTATTGAATGCCTGCATTTGCATGATTTACAACCAGCCATAGTGTTGCTGGCCATTGCTGGAACACAGAATGTTATCCACGCAGCAATTCACTGCATCTTAATTTGAGCCAAGCGTGAACATTTATTTGTGCCAAATTAAATAACATCATCTGCTAGTTTAGTCTGACTGAATTTTCCCTTCCTTTGCAAATTTATTTCATTTCAATTCCCGTCTCACCACTAATTCTGATTATTGATGAACATTTTAATGGCTTGTGTTGAACTGAATTGTTGCATAAAATTGAGTGATCAGAAACACTGTATGCTGAGGGGAGAGGCCCTACAGTAATTCACCCTGCCTAGTTATCTTGTCCTTGCAGTTTGGCCAAATGCTGGTATTGGGGTGTATCACCAGCGAAAAACTCATCCCAAAACACAAACTGGGCTTGCCCAGGCCTAGTGAAAAGCAATCATCAGCTCTTAATTACAGGTGGTTTTTAATCAATTCAATTATTCCGATGCTTTTTCTGTTTTATTGTACAGTATCTTCCAATAACTTACTCAGCCATATAAGCATTTAGCCTCACCATTTAACATTTAAATACTTTGCTCTTCATGTTCAAAAATTATGCTTATAGCCATTAAATGAACGACAGGCAGTAAAAGTTTTAAGATTCCTAACTGTGTACTTTGCATGTCCATTTCACAAAAGTTGATTGATAATGCATTTCCTCTTCAGCTGAATGTTTGAATCTTTAATTACAACAGAGCATGTAATTTTAACCAAACAAACAGCAGCCCATTTTCATTTCACATGCAGCCTTAATGACTTTACCTACACATTTTTACATTCCAGTTCAAAAGTGTGGGCAAAACGTGGGGTAGGCCATATGGCCTAAGGCCATGGTGTAGGCCATATGGCAACAGTTTTTGCAACAGACTAATTGCAAAGTTCCTAATATACAGCATGAACCTGCACAGATTGTCACTGGTGTTCATCCACTGCCTCTGTCAGAAACTTGATGGCTGGTTGCACAACCTCCTCAGCAAAGTTATCATCCTGAGATCTATGCCTAGCAGCTCTTCTCCCTCAAAATGCTAATGTTTGATGATTTTCTTTTGCAGATACAACCCTGTTCTCTGGAAGCATTCCAGGTTTGTCTTTCCCATTCATTCACTAGATGATGGTAAATATTCTGCTTTCATTTGTTAATGAGTCTTGGAATAAGAATACGGTAGTTATGTTGTAAAGTTGTCTTTTTATACTTCTTGGGTGATTGATTGCATTATTCCTGCTGTGTTGCTTTAAACATCCACTGAGATCACATAAACCTCCTTTGATTATAGGTGGTCACCCAGGCTTCCTTTTTGCAAAGTACTGGAACAGTTGTGGAGGTAGTTATAGTCACTAATATTCCTTACTTTCTCCAAGCACCACTGGACTCTTCGGTCACTACTACATTTAAGAGAATGCCCACGTGAACTTGTTTAAGGTGCCACAAATGCACAGTAGAAAGTAAGGGTATTCCAAAAGCATGTTCCATTTGTTTTCAGCCTTTCATCACTGATTTCTTTTGCAGTCCTCGCATCTACTGCCTCTTCCATAACTAACAGTGTATCATGCATGTTGCACATGTTAGGCTGACACATCTTCTTAAATCTTTTAAGGCAGCCATTTCATGTAATAAAGGGCTTTACTTCTAACTTTTCTCAAAACTTTTCTGCAATAATGGAAAGGATTCATCCAGTAGTATTGTCCCTGAAACTGGTATATTGAAGTATCATAACATATGCAATACATGTAAACCATGATAGTTAAAGATATTCAGACAACGCTAGTAGTAATGGCATGACTATTTTTGTGTTTTATATTTGATGGAAATTGTTCACGTTGTTTAAAAGAATATAAAATATGAAAATAAAAATAATAACATAAAAGGCCACTTCTTCTGGACAGATCCTTCATCAAGGAAACCCTACTTAGATAGCAATCCGTCTTGTGGAATTTTTCTCATCACTCCGTTCAATAATTTGTGTAACTTTTGTAATGATTTGTTAAAGATCATTCTTCTTCTTCACTTTAGCTTGCGGTAATGTTCAGTCAAACTGTTGCAAAAACAACTGCACACAGACAGAAAACAACAAGGGCTCTGATTCACTTGACTTGGTTCAAGCTGCTTGTAATCGGATCATTTAAGATATGTCAACAGCCAAGTAGCGAATATTAATGTAGAATTGATATTTTGGGGTATAATTGTTTGGAAATGGAAGCTCTTTGGAAACTCTTGTATGTTGATTTAAGGGTCTATTCCCAGAAAATCAAAAGAACATCACTTTATAATTAGCTTAGTGAAAATGATATCATGTTAATGATATCACGTTATCACGTTAATGTGTTTTGATATTTTTTCAGCTCTCGCCTTTTCATTATTTTTGACTTCTGTCTATCTGAGCTTTTGAAAACGATGCCAAAATAAGGCTGTATATATATAATTTACATTCTTGCTGGCTGCTTAATAGCAACCTTCTTTCATAACTGGTTGCTTAAAGCTGTTTCAATAAGGTTGTGGGATTGAAGCTTCAAGCCTACATGACAAGACTGAATGGTGATGTGGCTATTCATTCCAATTTTGCATATCCTTGTAGACGAAATCTACATTATTAGTTTGTATTTTAATTTTGCAGGTCAAGTATTTTTTCTCAGTCTATGAGGCCCTTCCCTGTAGCTTTTCATGCCTTTGAGTTTATAAAATTCATATAAAATACAGTGTGGCTAAATTAAGTAACGGGTCTCCACACGTCTAAAGAGAAAGAAAACACATTTGCCATGTTTGCCATTTTGTTATACCTCATTAGTATTCAGCACGTGCAGCAGCACTCTACTTCTACCCTTACTACCTTTCAGTCTTGTCACGTAAGCCAGAGCTTGACGCTTTGATCCAACGGAGTTTGTTGAAATAGCTTATACATGTAGTTGGCTACTAATAGTCAGTTCAATTTTATACATGACTCTTTAGCTGATTTTTATACAAGTCCTGTTTCCAGATATGTTGGGTTTAGCAGTCGGGAGAAACTACATAGAGTAACCCCCTGAAGTCCATTAAGCAAACTCAATTCATAAGCCACATAATTTGGTAGAAGGTGAGGTCCTTCTGTAAGTTCACATCCCATGACCATGATCACGTACTACACACAACAATATTTCCCACATAAATAATGCAATGATTCCATAAAATATATTATATAAAAATATAAAACCAATAATTTAAATTATATTTTCATGTCCAGACATTCTGGTAATATATGTAAGGCATTATTATTCAACAAATTGTCATGATGCCTATATATGATCAGGAAGTCCTTGTTATCTGTCATCCACACGTAACATATATCCTTCATTATTATTCAACAAATTTGCGCAATGCCCATATATAGTGAGAAAGTCATTGTGATCATCATAACAGTATCCTGCGATATACGTAGGTTGCCAAGATTTGTCTGAAATCTTGCAAAGCGCTGCACAACCACAGTTTTTTCACTGTAAAATTCATTTTGTTGACAATTTGTTGAATAATAAGATAATAATAATAATAATAATAATAATAATAATAATAATAATAATAAAACAGTAATAATAGTAATAAAACAATTATCCTGCGGAATATCATCTGATTTTAGCCAACGCGGCCTACAGCCTTGTCAGCTTAGAAGTACCAGGTGATATTCTGTGCAATTTCACAGGATAATTGTTAAATATACCTAGTCAATCCTCAACAAAAGTCCTTGGGACACCTAAGGGAATAGTAACCGGCACCAAATCCTTTTGTGTTAAGAACTCGCTGTTCAATTTTCCGAGGCCCCTTCCCACCAAAACAATGTTGAAATATTGCCGCACAGTTGGATGGACAGAAATCAACATTGCATTGGACGTGGGGAAAATTATTTTTCTAGCTGTGTAACATTGGCAATTTTTTGAGTAATAAAACAATATTATTATCCTGCTCAATCTTGCAATATATGTTGGCCCAGTCCCTAATTTTGGCCTTGTTGTCAAAGTATCAGGCAATATTCCATGTGTTTTTGCAGGATAATATTACTGTTAATAATTTATAAGGCATTATGATATATTTCCCACCTGGTGTTTTGGTGTTTCCAATTTCTGGAGTATGTGTCTGTTTAATACCTTGCACAGAACCTGAGGAACATGAAATGCAGTTATGAGAGGTAGGTTAAGTTGTAATCTTCTGCAAAAAAGAATAACCATAACAAGAAACATCATATTGTAAATAGCATAAATTTGGAGACTGCATACAGTCCCGCAACATTGAAATAAAATTATCATAATTTTTTTCTGTTCCTTAGAGGAAAAGGAAACAATGAACTTTTCAAGGTTGTTTATACAGTACATGTATGAACTTACTTGTGTTTCGTTGCATGCAGACAAGTTTGCAAGCTGGTTTGGTGTAAAAGTTATTGGCATTTCCTTCACATCCACCATACACAAAGACCATGCATTTTCCCTTTTCTTTATTGTAATACCAACGACGAAATGCAGCTCTGCATGGGCCTTCACTGTGTGGTAACAAACACTGCTGAGGCACTTTACCTAAACATTGGTTGAAAAAAAGCACATTAGGCTGACAAATCCCTCCAAATGTTTCTGTTTTTTTTTATTAGCTCTTATACCCTCTATCATTCTCAAGATTAAAATCTACCATAGCAATGAATGACCACCATTATCGTGCATTTACAATTGTTTATTATTGCAATACTGTAACTAAAATTTATAACACTTCTTTATCTTAGAGTTTAGTTTTAGTTTTGGCCCTGAGTGCCTTAGCTAAATTTCAGGTAATAAAAATATGCAGTTAATAATTAATTGTTGTATGGTTGAATTTAACACCATTATATCAGTTATTTTAGGTTTAAAGCCATAATCCCGAAGCAAAACTAATGCAAAACAATTTTTTACTTAATTTTATAACCTTGGTCTGAGTCTGAGTTTTTGACATGTCTTCTTTTTCTTCCATAAGAAATTATTTGCCCTTATTGTCTTTAAGAATGCATTAATTGGCTTGCATAATTCAATGACATCTGACCACAAGTGAAGGAAAATCTGTGCTCAGCAAGCTTTTGAAAACTGAAAACGGTATACAAATAAAACAAGAACTTAGTGAATAAGAACAAAATTATGGTCTTTGAAGATTTAGATATTTTATACTGTTTATATACACTTGCCAAGCTTAAGGAACACCCATGTCTATGCATGATTGCATTTTATATTTGCTAACCACCAGCTGCATACATGTACATGCCACTTGTTTCTTTACATCATAATTTGTGCATGCAAATCAAGGCTGCTGCCTAACGGGCGCCCGGTCGCCTGGGGCGCCTAAGTTACGAGTGCGGGCGACTAAATTTTTGTTCAAGGAGCCCGGATGGGCGCCTAAGCATAGATTTTCCATTCTCATCTAATGACTTCAATTTCCTTGTAACTTTGTTCCACTGGCGTAAGATATATCCCGTTTAAAACCATAAGCGCTTCATTTCAAAACGGAAATACTAAATTGTCCACAATAGAGATAATTTTAGCGTATAAATACGTGCAACTTCGAAAACCAATTACAGCGGATTCAGGTTGAGCGTTTAATGGCCTCAGTTGTCGCGTTCGTTGTAACGGTTGAATTGATTGCGTTGCGAGGCAAAATGACAGACGTTGCTAGACGGGAATGCCAACGTTCTGCCTGGGAAAACCGCAACATGCTTTTTCCCAGACAGAACGTCGTCATTCCTGCCTAGCAGCGTCTGTCATTTTGCCTCGCAACGCAATCAATTCAACCGTTACAACGAACGCGACAACTGAGGCCATTAAACGCTCAACCTGAATCCGCTGTATTTTCGACTGTTTAGGACTGGGACTGACTCCCAAATATGGAATGAAGAATGAATAGTATTATGGGCTGCTTCTCGTTTCGTTCGCTACGTTGATGTTTTGGAGGATTTTGGAGGAGTTTATAGTGAATGTGAAGTAAACATTTTACGGATACAAAAGTGAAATCAATCTCCTGGCCATTCATGCATCAGGTCTGATCATGACAATTTTAATCTGTAAAAGCTTGATACAAAAACCTTTTCAACAAGCCTAAAATAATGTGCAGAATGTTTTGATGTTGCACTTACGAATTACTGTAATTAAGCTTGTTATTTAACTCAAACTTTTATTTTTTCACTTCAGAGAACGCTTAATTTCATAACAACAGAAAATGTGTGCCTTTTCTGTTACATTCTTATCAGCTACCGCTTTTTGTGGATCAAGTTTGTTTGTTTGTTCATTCGAACTGTTTCGTGTTTTATCTCGGTTATTGAACCGTGCAAGGAGAACATTACTCTTGAAAATAATAATGTGCTAGAAACTTTGCTGAAAACAGTTTGAATAACATGAATTGTTTTTAAAACTACTAAAATCTATTGTATAAGCAACTCATTTGATAAGCCTAGAAACTGTTTTTATTTTCACAACTTAGTTTTTCTGGTCTATTTTTGACAACTGATTATGAAAATGTAGATAAGATCAGAATTTAATTAAAGTGTTTACACAGGTGTTTTGACTTTTTATTACCTTTGCCTTAACCTTCAAATAGACCTGCTAAATTGTAATCTTGGTTCTGTTAAACCTTAATTACTAAAAATAATTCAAGTTCTTTAGTGATCTTGCTGTGCAAAAGTGAAATAATAATTTTGCTGCTTCATGCTTCATTGATTTTGCTTCAAAACTTTGGATGTTCAAAACTCCTATTAAACATTGTTTTATTTGTTCTACACATTTTTAACTTACTTTATCCAACATTCATCACAGCACAATATACTGGTTGGATTTTCAAACTCATTTTAAGCCTACAGAAACTTTCGAATATACACACTCCTGTTCATGTCACCCAATCAGTGTAAAAAGGGTTTTATCGAAGGAGAGGCTCGGTTAAATAAACTTTCAAGTTAAGAAAGCTGGAATTTCTCACACAACTATTTGAGGGAGGTTACCTTCAGAAGCTTGCAGAAAAAAATCTTGTCCGAAGGAGTTTTCTGTTCACGTACAAAGGCTCTACTGACAAAATAAAATGTGTGTGCATGTGGAAGGGGACGGTAGGGGGGGGGGGGGGAAGGGCGGCTGCTCCCCAGACCCCTCTCCTAGATTTTTTTCTTTTACCCCACCCCCCTCCCCCGAGGATCGACCATGGCAACTTTTAGGCTGGGCTCCTAAAGTAATGGCTTGGGCTCCTAACTTTTGATGTTAGGAGCCCGAAGGGCTCCTTAGAAATTTCCTTAGGCAGCAGCCTTGCAAATGTTTAAATTAAAAAAACAAATGAGCTGGCATGCACATCTGATGACTTGTTAAGTTATGGCTGCGTAATTAATAACAATTTAACAAACAAGTCTCCTCTAACAAAGAAATAAACTAGCAACAAGGCGACCTCACCTTGCAAATGTGAAGTTGGTGAGGACACTGTTGAAGGTAACATTTCACCAGCTGCTTCTGTGTCTAAAAACCAAGATCCTGACAATTAGTCATAGAGGTATATTTGAACAATAAAATTTGGCAAAAATGTTCTCTTGATCGTTGTTTGCAGTGCTAGTGTCTCCATGACAATCTTCGCAGTCTGCAAACTTAACACAACTTGCTGCAGGTTTTATTGGAGTGGCAACAAAATGTGAAGACAAACCTTTCAGGAGGGTTAAACAACTGACCCCAACCACCCCACACCCCCCCCCCCCTCCCCCCTACATGCTGCCATCCTATGGACAAGTTGGCTGCCAACACCAATGGATAACACATGGAAAGCATGTGCTAACAGTAAAATATACAGAATGTCAACATACTTGTTGGATGTCCAAGTGTGCACACAGCTACCTCTGGAATGCCGGCCTCTGGAATACCTGGTATCTGAACTTTGCACCAATAGCCTTTGGGGCAATCTGACTGGAGCATTCTACCCAGGGTATCTACAGCAGCTGTACAACTTCTTGACTTTGACGGTTCACACTGGGCTGTAGTACGACATTTCCATTCTCCATGAAAACAAGTGCTATCACATAACAAAGGAAAAATGTTCTTCAATCTAACCTTGAATGTGTTTCTTCATTTCAAACCAAACAAGACTTGTGCAGTAATACTTTCCAGATCCACTTATTTATTAATTTACTGGTCAAGATTTATAGCTCATAATTGAAATGCCAACAAAAGTGTGAAGTACATAGCAACTTACCACTGTTCACATGGGTTTTTCCCTGTTCTTGTTTCACCAAATAAATATGTCTTTGTTCCATCAAGACACTCTGAGAATTAAAACAATTATTTACAAGAAATAAGCCTCAAATTCCCATTATGGCTTTGACACCTCCTGTATTAATCTAAAATAAAATTACAATTACAACCTTCAGTTAACTCCACATAAAACTGAATAATTGTTTTGTTCATCAAAAGACAGTGTCTGTCTCGATCTACATTGTTTTTAAGCAGGATGGCCAACTAGAGGGGCCCTGCAGGTTCACGATATGACCACTTGCTGCCCTCGTGACAAAAGAAAGCCGAAAGTTTGCACTTCACATGACCATTTAAATGTGGCATGATCTTGTCTGACCTATTTTTGAATAAATCTCCACAATTTGAACTATGTATTTTGTGATTGTCCATTAATAGCTGTAGTTTACCAATAATTGTTTTTACAGTCAATACAGTGGTGAAATTTTAATATGGGTCAAAAACAGTGTACCTTCTGTTGTTGAAATCACAGTTGATCAGTCACTGCACACCAAAAACAAAATGCAACTGTGTATCCTTTCTACATCCTTTATTACGTACTGTGTTCACAGAACCATGCAATGGAAGAGCTAGAACACTGCAACCTAACTATGCCCTTCTATAGTGATGTTCTAGGTCAAAATAGCCAGTAACATAAAAAAAGCACTCAGGAACTTTCATCTTACTTTTACAAGGTCCTGCCATGACTCCTATAGTTTTAGCAGAATCACACTCCTCTTTGTACAATTCACATTCATTGCTGTACTGCTTGCCATTAGAGTATCCACATACTGGCTTATGCTTGTAGCCATTACAGGCTTGAGGGCAGGTGCAGAAAGGAAAACCATCATTCCCTAGACTGCAAACCTCACGGAAACCACACTTTTTCCCCTTGCAAACAGCTGTAGAGTAAATGAATTTCCGATGTGATGAAAACTTAACTTTAATAAACAACATCCAACTAATTAACCCCCATAAAAACTACGCCCCCTTAAAATCATAATAAATCAAGTCATTTAGTCGGTGGAACAATGAGTTTGTGGTCAGTTTTAGGGGTGGTCAGCAGTTTTAAGCACATGCCAGGCTTGGCAATCAATCAATGCTTCCAGTAGCAGTATTTGGCTCCTTCTTGGTGTAGAAGACACAGGTGACGTCACAATAGAACACTGCCTAGCAAACCTATTGTTTTTATTGTATTCCTCGTTCTTTTGTCCTTCTGTTCTCTATTGTTATAGGTGAACTGTGTCTTCTACACCAAGTAAGAGCCCAGTATTTTCAATCTCTTTCCCAGAGCCTGCATCCCCCTTGACCAGCAGTTGGGAAATGCAAGGGGTCTGGGCAATTCAAACACCAGAACCAGGAATTTCTGGTTCCACAGATTTTGGATGAAATGACCAAGTTTTCAACAGATAAATGGACATGGTCCCGCATGGTCCAGGATTTCAGTCTAGCCCAGAGGTGTTAATCCCTGGTGCGGCCTCTGGGGACGAGATTGCAGTGTTTTCAGTATTTTAATGAAAATTAATTACAGTCAGAGACCAGCTCAAGCATTCCTATCAAGGGTAAATTAATGATTTAATCAATGGAAATTTGATTTCATTCTTCGCTTCAATATTCCATTCTTGAAGTGAATATTTCAATGTTGAAATGGCAACTTGATTCAAATCCCGAATGTTGATTGGGTTGTTGTCTGACTTCACACGGTGAGCACGTGGGAATTTGGCCAAAATTTGCATAATTTCTACTGCAACTGGTCAACTGTCAAAGGTCACTGTCCCTCTCCGCTGGGGTTTAATTTGACTAGTGTCCAGTCTATTTCGGGCTATTTTGTTACTGTCGTGAGCGACACGGCCTATATGGCGGCTATTTTGAACAGATTTTTTATTTTCAGAAGCGACTAGTTGCCGGGATATGCGAGGTATGAGCAAGACGTTTCCAGAAAAACATTCGTGTGTCATTGTTTCATTCACATGCAGATCCGAATGACAGCCAAAACTATTTTTGTGGGTGAAATTGTAGCTAATTTCAACACCTGTTGAACGTTAGCAGGCCCGTAGGGTGGATTCTGTTGAGGGGGGGTTCTTTCATTTTTTGGGAGGTATTTTTTAACCGGTGCTAACACGAGCGCCAAAGGCGCGAGCCTCTAGGGGGGTCTGGAGGCATGCCTCCCCAGGAAATTTTGCAAATTTAGGTTCTCTCAAGTGCCATTTCCTGCATTTTGACATCATTTCTGAGGTGGGATGCATTTTCATTCAATATTAGCTCTTCCGAAAGTAATTATGATTCTAAAAAAAATTCTGAAATGTTCCGAAATGAGTGTGTGCATTTAGACAGTTTTGAAAACACAAATATTAAAATTATATGCAGGGTGGATGATTGGACAAGAAATTGAAAGGATGATGAATGATGACGAATTATCTGACATCAATTAACCAATCCAAAAGATTAGAACTTCTCATTATAGTGCCAAAATGTTGCGGCTTTCTCCGATAATCCTGGCAAGGAAGGTAGTCTTTTGATTGTTTTGTGTACATTTTTTTATCTTTTCAACTTTCCAAAAATGCCAACTTCAAAAATTTTAGGGGGTTCGTTCGAACCCCTCGAACCCCCCCACCCTACGGGCCTGGTTAGAAGCGACTGAAGTGTCCTACCTTGTCATATTATTATACACGGTAACAGTAGCTAGTACAGTAATAGTAAATAGATGTAAAATAGCTCTAAACTGCTTGCAAACATGCTGTAACGTTAGCAAACAACACCATGTTATATTTCATCGACTTTATGTCAGTACCAATTTCGCCTTTATTTATTGTTCAAAAGTTCCCCGTTTAAAAACCCATACAAATTCTAAAGACTGCCATTTTAATATATGCAAAAATCATGCTTGGTCTACCCGTGACTTCACATGTATCTTGTGCATCATTTTTTTAAACATTTTTTTACAGGAACTGGTAAACTTGAGCGTTACGCACTGATCAGTTACATCAACACTGTGCAAGAGACAAAAATCAACTGAAGGGAGGTCTTTGAATTGGCAAGGAAATAATCTTCTGGGGTTTGTTTTAATAAATTACCATTTCATTTGCACATTTTTTTGTCACAAAAGCCTTTCAATCATTAATAAGTTGAAAATGCTTCCAGACTCACACAATATTGAATTTCCACGTTGGGCAAATATTTTGTCCAGTTTTTGTTTGTTTGGTTGGTTGTTTTTTGAGTTCCAGTGATAAAATGCACTGTCAAGTGGCAAGCAGGTGAATTGAGCCCTGCTCAATTGGTGATTTAATATTTTTTTGTTCAGCGCCTTAGGGCTTTTAATTAGCGGTTTAGCAGACGGCAATCCACACAACCATGCATCACAATAGTGCATTCTGCACTAAAAAGTATTTAATAAACAAATATATGAAAGAAGCAATAATCCCATATCAGCATCAATAAAAAGTAAATATGATGGATGGTTTTAAAGAGTACAGTCACACTCTCTTTTCTTGTCCATAAATTGTCATTAATTATCTTCCACCGCAGGAAGGGGGGGGGGGGGGGGGGGGGACTATGAACTTCCAGAGGGAAACTAGTCAGCTTTTACAGTATGCCAGCCATGGAAGGGTCGCCTGTTGTTTTGTGCCCTAAATTTAAACTTGATAAGTTAGGTCCATCTTTGTTCATACATACTCAGTCTGATGTATTCTTTACTGTCAGTAAAACTTGTCAGGAAATAATTTGAAAATTACCAGGTTCACATGTGCCTGCTCCTGCCTTGAGACGTCCATCCCTCACCACACATTTCAGACCAGAGTCACAGCGTCCCAGCGTCTGCCACTGCCCACCACATCTCTCTCCCTCTACCTTGGCACAAACACTACAGCAGCCACAGATGGATTTCACCAAGCCTCCCTTACAATCCACAGGAGCTGCACACCGCACCCATGAGCATGGAATACATGAAAGAGACAGGGCTGGAGAAAACGTCACTGCAAAGCTCCCGATGAACACCAATCCAATTAACATTGTGGTCAGGATATTTTCACTGTCTTCTAAATGAACATAAAGAAAAACATATTACTGGGCTTTTCAGCCAGTCCCAAATGTCTTAAGGCAAATGGTGTTTTGTCATAAATTCAAAAATATAAACTGGATATTTCATATGTTATACACCATTTGAAAAAAGCAAGTTATAGCTTTGAAAGAAATGGGTTAAAACATTAAAAAGGAAAAGACTAAAAGAAGTGTTTTTGTCTGAATACAAAATTATTGTGCAGATCTCTAGCCTGCGAATACAGGCGTCTCTCATTCGCTCCCGCGACTACGTACGAAACGCGAAGAGAGACGTCTGCGATTCACGGCCAAAAATTCCATACTGATGACTTTGACCTCTAATTAGATTTCCGGAATACAACAACAACACATGCAATTGGTCTCGCATAATTAATGTCTTCATTTTCAGTTGCCCATTGCTAGCTCACTGCTCCAAGAATAGATTCATTGAACAATTATTCATTGAACACAAACACTTTCAAGGCAGTCAAGGACGCATAAACAGCGGACAACTTGGTCACGAAAATCCCTATAAGAGTTGCACATTAGCTAAGATTTGAAAAACGAAGCTGTGAAATCACTAAATGTTTCACCAATAAAACCCACGGGTGTCAAAATTGATCTAAATGTTTTGAAACTGGCTGCAGTGGCGCATCCTTTCTGAACGTCTTTGAGATCGTTCATGAAGCACTCTTTCCTTAGTCTTCCAATAAGGTATGAAGTGAGAAATGTTGTAAGTTATTGCTCCGGTGTATCTTCATAATCCTGCCGCACCCGGTGTACTTTTGGTCCACAATAACACCCGGCGTTGACGGCGTTATATTTCACATACATTATGCAAATTACCTAGTTGACCAATCAGCGCTCCTGTCCGGATTCCGGACAGATTTACGTCATCAGTATGGAATTTTTGGCCGTGAATCGCAGACGTCTCTCTTCGCGTTTCACACGTAGTAGCGGGAGCGAATGAGAGACGGCTGTATTCGCAGGCTAGCAGATCTCAGTATAATGGTTAATTTCAGTTATGTTGCACATCACATATGGATCAGGCAAAAAAGTTTCAAAAGTTATAGGCTGGGTGGTCAAGCAAGTCACAAATAAGGGGTATAATTTTATACTTTCAAACTGCTGATCTTTTGAAGACAAGTTTGGTGCCAAAAAGGCAAATAAATTGGATAAACATTGTAAAAGCAGTATGGCTAATGTGCCAGTTGGCACTCTTACGGTTTAAGCCTGCATGCATGTCATTTAGGCTTTATGGTATACATGTATGTTTATAAATAGCATAGATACCAAGTCTCATCCTTTTGGCGCAAGACTCGTGCTTCCAACCCAATCTCAGGCAACCACGCCATTCAGACAAGCTATCATGCTTTATTAAATAAACGGCACGCAATGCATGCAGAAGCGATGACGTTTCACAAGGGGTCTTTAAGAATTTTCAGGAAATTTGACAGAAAATTTCAAGAAAGTTAATAAAAATAGCTGACAACTTCTGTGTTGAATGATTGTTCAACAAAAGTTGCGTTATGTTGCAGGGAGATATCTGATACTGACGACATATGATACAAGGTCAAGCGCTGTCTTGAAATTGTTGAGCCCTTTTGTTTTAAAAAAAAATATAAAGATTTCTGTTTACTAAATCTTATAAAACACATCAAATATAATTAGTCTCTTTCACTTATACTTAGAATTAGTCCTTTCTAACTGCCCGGGAGTATTTTGCTTTAAGTTCTATGCAGTGCTTTCTTGTTGAGTTAAACATGATTTCTTTTCTACTGACGTTTATTCCTGAACAACTTCTGTGTTGAATGACTGTTTGACAAAAGCTGTGTTATCTTGTAGCGCGACATCCGATACTGACGACATACGATACAAGGTCAAACGCTGTCTTGAAAATGTTTACAGCCTTTTTCTTTTAAAAAATGTAAAGATTTCTGTTTACTAAACCTAATAAAACACATCAAATATAATTTATGTCTTTCGTTTATACATAGAATCAGTCCTTTCTAACTGCCCGGGAGTATTTTGCTTTGAGTTCTACGCCGTGATTTCTTGTTGAGTTTTACTTGAATTCTTTTCTACTGACGTTTATCCCTGAAGTTAGTTCCAAATTTTATTCGGCTCTAGAAAGATCGGTCGATTGCAACAGGCAACAGATCCCGTCCGTCCACTCGCACGACGACAAGAACGAGAACACAAACCATGCACCTAGTTCCCAATGCTCTTCGGTTCAATTCAGGGAGTAATCGCGCTCACACCGTAACACCAAAAATTCCATAAATTCCATCACTTTTTCGCTTTACAGCATTAACCGATGACGTCATTATATGACGTCATCGCTTAAAAATGCTACAACTCACAGAAAAAACTGTGCTAAGAGATATAATTTCAGCTGTACTTCCATGTAGAGAAATACTAATCATCAATATGCCCACAGTCACAGCGGGATCTCATCTGTCCCATACCCAGATCTTCCAGTCCATAGTCGTGGTAGCCTCCCATGCAGTCGTTTTTAGGGGAGATCAGATTGCATTCCCTCCCCACAAATGCCTGCTCAACCAAGAGCAATTTCCTTTCCCATTGTTTGATTTGCGAGACAACCAAACCAATAAGCACTGACACATCTTCTGTGATGACTAATCAAAATGATTTTATTAAATTTTCCACGAATTTGATCCATGGCATTTACAAGTCATAAATCAAGAGAGAAAACGGCAACAACAAATCAACCACATGTGGTGAGTTATATTTTGCATTCAATCTGAAAGGTCTATTCAATTCAAAGACTTAGTCTAGCTTTTCGTGCTTTTCTGAGCTACCATCATTTATAGTACTTAGGGCAGTCTTTTGATTTTTGGGCAGCGAAAACAAATTATGATGTTGGAAGTATTAGTTTATCAGCGCAAACGACTTCGCTTTTGTGAAACGGCAAAACCAAATTTGTTTGCTCCACTCGCACTTAACTTGACTTGTTCCCTCATCAAATTTACAAGAGGAGACAATGCACAACACGATCCAAAGAATCAGTGACACTGTCAAACATTGAAGGCAAAGCTTGACAAACATGTACATTAGCGGACATTTACTGTTATTAACGAAAACATCACGTTTCTTTTCCCATTTGCAAATTCTGAAATTGTGTCTCTGAAATGAGTTACCGGTAAGTGAAAAATCCTATACATGTGAGTTTATAGCTCTGTCAACACCATGCATATACATGTTGTTTTGATCTCGCCACATGAACAGCATTATGCGGTCAAGGTCAACCTACCAGATATTGGTAGGTAAAATTTGATTGCCTTAGCAGCAGAAAGGAATGTAGCTCTTGTTTGAGCAGGGGATTGTGGGGAGCGAGTGCAATCCGATCTCCCCTAAAAACGACTGCGTGGCAGGCTATAGTTGTGGGAGATCTGGGTATATTCCATGATGGTTTTAAAACGACATGCTGTGCTCGCCCAGAATGAAGGAAATCGCTTTTCTGCAGTAGATATAATTCAGTCATTCAATCTACAATATTGTTTGTTTTGCCTGCCCATCAATCCAGCCAGAGAGGTTTATTCTATATTTAATTTGTTATTTTGCAATTAGCTTTGTTTGCTTGCTTATTACAAGTAAGCGAAATTCACTCTCTGCCAACTAAGTAATCTCTGTACACAGATCAGGTTATTTAGGGAGGATATAAAAAGATCCTGTTTGAATCAGTTTCACTAATTGATCCAGATGTGAAATCCTCATTAGAATTTAAACCTATTTACTTCTTTAGGAAAAGCCTATTAGACAATCATGTCTGTAGCCAAATGGCTGACAAGCCAAATTCATATCATGTCTCCTGTGTGACCCTTTTATATACCATTGTTAAGGTGGCTGAACACAGTTTCCGTGTGCTCTTTGGATTCAACGCTGATGCAAGTCCCAAAGGTGCATGCTCAAGGCTTGAGACAGATAAAATTTAAATGCTGCACATGTGCAGTTCATCAAAAAGTTGTGACTGGGCATTTTGTCTTGCCAGAAAGGCACGATTACAAACAAGCCTTTGGAGAGTCATTAGAATTTTAAGACATTTTACAAAGTTGTACCTTAGGAAGCAAGAAAACTGCTGATTACAAAAAAAGTGAAATTTAACAAGGAGTTTTTAAACATTCTTGGACATTACGGGAGAACAAAGCAACAAAAAATTAAAATTCTCCCTATTAAAACTCTATTACTTCAGTAGTACACAAAGGATGAAAAAAATCTGACCAGTGACTGAATTTCCTGAAATTGAGCAGAATTTAATTTGTTTTGGTTGATTTATATTTAGCTGGGTTGCCATGATGGTAATGCAACATGATCTTAAGCAACACACAAAAATTACAAATACATATGGGTTATTGACTAAGCGTGAGGTCAAGAGGGCGGGATATTAGCCGAGTTCTCTTTTTGTGTGTTTATGGACTGAGACGAGGTCGAGGTCCATAAACACACAAAAAAAGAACGAGGCCAATATCCTGTCATCTTGACCGAACAAGCTTGGTCAATAAAGGATTTATTATATGACTTTTTTCGAGCACTGAAAAGGAAGCCAGTTGCGTGCGCAATCAATGGCGCACGCTAAATCATTTCATTGGTTTAAAAGTTTAATGAGTGACTGTCAAATTCTTGAATGAATCAAGACGAAGTAAAACGATGCGACAACAGCGAAATTCACCTCATTTTAACCCTCAAAAGGATATTGAAATGGCTTAAATTTGCGAAACAACGTTGAGTTTGAAGCCTTAAAAGAAGAATGTCCATTCCATCTGGCCGCCAGCTTTTGATCATTGAACGTTTTGCAGAGTATTTGCTCGCTTCTGGCGCTTTAGTGGTGCAAAAACCTGTGGTGACATACACGAGCTAAATATGGAAATTGTGATTGTTGAAAGCGTTTGGGATTTTAATACCACTTCACAGGAAAAGCTTGAACTTTTCTACATCCTTAATTTAAATGCTCGACTCACTCTTACTCGATGTGAGCGTTAGAGGCTTCGGTGAAAAGATGTTAGGTTCGCCGTGCCGTCTGCTTTCTTCCATTTTTGAAGATGTTACACAAACAACAAGTTTGCAGAGCACTTTATTCTTCAGGTATGTCACTGACTTCAGTCTCTCCCTTTTCCACCAAACAAAGCTGATATCATCTTTGCGTTTTAATTTTTGTATCAGCCGGTTTTTGCCGCAAATAAAATTCACGAAACTTGTTAATTAACATTTGTAGTTTAATTTGTTTGCTCTCATTCACTTCAAGACCTATTTCTTTGTTGTTGGACTTCCTTTTGCTAGAAATAGACAGGAAATCTATGTGTTATTTCGGAAAATAGTTTCATAACGAAAATTTACAACAAAAAGCTTTTTCAAGTAGCGTCGGTAAAAGTTTTTTTGCTTGCAGGAACACAGCAGGCGATCCCGAGCGGTCAAGATGGCTCCATCTTGACCGCCCGGGTAGCCAATCAGAGCACGAGATTTGCTTCATCTTGACCGCTCATGGAGCTAGTCATATTAATAATAAAGAAGCTTATCTTGTAACCTGACAATTTTGAGCTTGTTGGACATTAAAGCAAATAAAGGATAGGTACTCCAAAGATTGGAAAACTGTGTTCAGCCATCTTAATGGACAAGATAACCTTTTCATATAGTCTTGGATTGTCTTGGATTAAGCAGCTTCATCCATGATCCAGAATGTTCTCTTCTGCTAAATAATTTAATTTAAAAATATTTTGCTGTGATAAGCTCTGTTTTGTTTTGCCTTGTTTTATTTTTTTGTTTTGTTTTGTGTATTCATAAAAATTTTAAATAGCATAAGTTAAGTCCTTCAACACGATCCTAGTTACCACTGTTAATCGGTCTGTAAGTTCAGACAGCTTGTAGTTTATTATTGATCACGGTTCTAAATGGTTGCTTTTGGCTGACTGCCACATCCAACGACGAAACCCGACTCCAGTTTACGTTCTATAAACCATTCTTTCAGCTCTTTAAAATACGGACAGGGCAGTACTCACAAACTTAAAAGGCAAACATTTAAGCAATGTCTCTCGGTTTTAACCATAGTTTTAACCGTGAAAAGCACGTTAACAAAAGAAAGCATGCATAGATACAAGATTTTAATTGATAGGATTATTGGTGTTTGTAGCGCGAACAATAACTTGATAGCATGCTGTGCCCTTTGCATGCGTCAAGAAATGCAAACGATAAAAAGGCGAGGACTAGCTACAGACTACTCTGGATTTACAAAAAACTGTCATTCCTTGATGCACAATAGATCCTAAGCTATATCGAACAATGCAGACAAGGAAATTGTCGTACGAACGGAAATCCGATTAATAGCTCGCACTTCTTTCTTCACTACATGCGACGTGCTGCATTCAATTCAATGAAATATTTTCATTGCTGCCATCAGCGATCAGTTACGAAGAATCTCAACCAAAATAGGCCATAAAAGTCAACTCTTAAACACGCGGTTTACACAAAATTAGCTTGTTTTCGCGCTTTTATCTTTAACGTGTAAGCTTACTTCAATCTTCAATTCTGACGCGAGCGATTCTAAAATATAATTGTTTACCTTTTATACTCACACTCGCACATTTCTCTTAAACATATTGTCAGAAATAACCTACCTTGCTGAAGTAATAATATTCTCGTCAAATCGACGGTATAACGAGGATCCTTTTGGTATTGAAGGCAACCCTTCAGTCGTGATACGCAAACGTGCGAAACTGATATGTGTGAAACTCTTGACGTAGTTAGTGATCCGGGGACTGTCAATCAGTCGCAATGTCTGGTCGCCTCAATAACATTGATCCATGCAAATCCAATCGTCTCTTATAGATACTGGCTATTTTCGACATTCTTGATCGCAGACTACAAAACTTTTTTGTATGTTTTAAATGCTATGGAACCTCACAGGGAGTGGGGTAGGGGTAGTTGGCGGGTCAAGTAGCCGGACTCCAGGGCGTATATTACTGGCGGGATTCCGTGATTCTCCCCTCATTTTGTTCTCCACAGCACGAGCGCGACACGCGAGTCCTCGCGCGCTGGAGAATTTCGGTAATACATCTGTCAAAAGTCAAGCTTTTCCGCTAGGTCGTAAGAGGGTCGTTAGCGATTTCCCTTTTCCAAGTGTTCCTTAGGGTTTTTCCGATATGTTATGACGTCAGCATGACCACTAAGGGAATTTTCTCGTGTCTCGATCTCCTTCGCTTCGGTGAAATTTCCTTTGATGAATATAGAACAGGTAGAAGAGACGTTATAATTGTTTTGCTTAATGCTTGGCGCTCTTTTTTTTCACGAAAATCTGTTGGTCAAGGCAAGAGAAAATGCATTTTCTCTTGCTTGGTCAAGGTCGTCAAGCCAGTTTTCACAGAGCTAGAAATCAATAAGGCAAAAGCTCTATTAAGCCCTCGCTCATGAAGGGCGGCGCAGGGTCTCTTTTCATACCATAGTCTCATACAAAGGAATTATAGTGCCAGACTTTTTCAGTATGTTTAGCGCTGATTTACAACACATTTTCACAAAATGATTATAAATAATGAACGTAGTTGACAAATAACATCAAAACGTAAAGTTACCTCGTTTTCTTGTTCAGCCTGGAAAGGGGGGAGCTTAAGGCGGGGGTACACCGCTAAACTTGGTTTAATGCGAATATCTCGTCCGCGTTTCAAGTGATCCAGAAATTCTATGCTCATTTCACAAAGCTATGTTTAGCGGTGTTTTGTAAACTTTTTGGTGATTTTTGGGGATGTTTGGGAAGAGATAGGTTTTCTCAAAGGATTAGTAAAATTTGGAGAAATAAGAAATATTAAAGATTTGATGTGATTTTAAAATTAGAATTTGAAGTTACAAATTAGTATATGGACACCCAAACAGTCCCCTGACAACCTGGGGTGCTCTTGCGTGGGGGTCAACTGTCTGTCTAATTTTCTTTCTTCTATCCCTTCCTTAAACCTCTTAAAATTTCACTCAAAATCGGGAATACCCCCACCTTAATTAATAGACAGGGGGCTATTTAAAATTGAACTCACGGCCGGACACTGATTCTTGGTTTTCACGTGGCGTCATAAAATTGTAAAATCCAGAATCGCAAGATCCCTGAGTTTGTATCCTTCACTGGCTATTAGACATCATTAATATACATCTTGTTGAAGGTTTTTAGCTCGATAGCAGCCGCCGTCTTTAAGATAGACCATTTTGAATTTCGGAATTTCACGCCACACGACATCAAGATGGCCGCCAGACGGGCTGTCACGTATGCTTCAAAATAATGCCTTATCCTACGATTTTTAACAATCTGAACAGTTGAGGTTTTGTGAGAAGTGTTTATGTGAATGCTTACTTGTTCATGAGAGTGATATAACTGCCTTTTATAGCAAAAGTGAATTCCAGATGTTTTCATTGATTTCCGGCCGCCATGTTGGTGCCCAACTACATGGGCACCAACATGGCGTTTCCATACAGAGCTCTGTAAATTTGTGTGAAACATGTTGACGGATAACTCGAGTACGGAATACCGTACAAACCCGAGACTTGGACAAACAGAATATCTGGTAATTTTCTACAAACTATAATATTCTTGAGTTTTTTTACTCAATAGTTTTGGATTTACTTTTCTGTTGCGTGACAGTGAAAACCAGCAATTAGAGGTAGGGGGGAGGGGGCTTTATAGAGCTTTAGGGTACACAGCTGAATTTGCAGTAAAGAGAAACTGCCTTTACAACTTCTACTTTTTTCGTGTTTGAAGTTCTTGTGCGGCCAGATTCTTGTACGATGAAAATTTTGAAACACTGAGAATTTTCCAAATTGATTGAAGGCTAAAAGCCATTATTTTAGATACTATTTCATCGTTTGCTTGTTACATTTGATGGGTTTTGACCTGTTTCCTATGGAACCACCACCCCACCGGGGTGGGATGTATTCAAAAATGTTTTGTCCAAATCCCATTTTTTGACAGAAAAGGTAATTAACCCATTCACATTGTCATACCTGCAGGAGGGATACATATACATCTCTCGATGAATCGATCGTCGTTCGGTGGGTCTGTTCAAGACATTGTGAAAGGTCCTTTCAAATACCAGCTTTATGACAGATTTCCCTCCCTTTTGTATACTTTTGCTACCCTTTTTTATACCCCAACTCGTGAAATCTCTGCCCTTTTATATACCTTTGATTATATACCAGACTTACCTAGAGCCTGCAAAAGGTACACATTTCGGGCAAAGCCTCTCCGGTATAGTCCACTAAAGGAGGTATCCCCCGGGCCACCACCACCCACCCACCCACCCCCGGAGGAAAGACACTGATATAAAAGGGACGGGATGTTCGCCATCTCTCTTAGAGGTGTAAATTTTGCATTTTGGTCTCACTTAGAGTGTGCAGGGAAGAACTGAAGAACGCAAATATTAAGCCATCGTGGTTTCGTTTAGGGTTGCATGTGAAGAAATAAACAGCACCGTCATACCGCACCCAGATTGGTCGCCTTTACGGGTTTAATTCAAATTTTCCGACAAGCATCCCCGTTTCTTTCATATGGGAGTATACACCCTCCCCCACCCCCACCCCCACCCAACCAGCGGGTGCGTGCTCTCAACAAGTGAAAAACTTTCTAAATGTCCGGTCCCAATCATCTAGCGGCAAGCTGGTGTTTACAGAATAACGCTCGTACACGGATTACATAATAAACTAACGGTTGCTTTCATCTAGAGCCCGAAAGCTTACCAATAATACAAACGAACTAGGCTCTGAATGTACAACGGCGTACAACACTGCAATCATAGGACGAGTGCGATGCACTGAAAACGACATCTGCACAATAAACTCAATTTGCAAAACTGGTTAACTTTATTCAGCTGAGTTTCTGAAGCTTGTTGCCACTTCAAAAATCCTGCATTGGTAAATTATAAAAATAGAGCTGCACAAATGATCCCGGGCATGAAGAATGGTATGGATTACAAGGATAGTGAGTAATATTCCTAAGCCCGTGTTTTGACTTCACAATTCTTGGTTTACTATTTTTTATCGACACTTATTAACAAATTCACGGCGTAACGATTCTATGAAATTTAATCTCATAGTCATTCAACAAAACTCCATACATTTATTTGAAGTGATAAAATTGTTGTCGGATTCTGGTCGATTCTACAGACATGACAAAGCTATCTAAGCATACATTGGCATAACTTTAGTCTGGTTTGTTTGTTAGAGGTCGGAGTGCACGTCGATGAAGTTTACTATATCAGACATGACAGAGGAGGAAGACTGAATGACGTTTCGAGTCAATTTGCTTCTTATTTACGGAGTGGAGAGGTCATTATTTAAGGTTGGGGGGGGGGGGGGGGGACTGGTGAATGGGAAAAGTCAACATAAAAAACTTTCTTCGCCTCCCTCCCCCTCCCTTATAAGCTCAAGTAAGCTTTTTAGTTCCTTCTTACATCATGCATAAGGAAAACTCCTGGGAAAACTTTTTTGCTCCCTCCTCTCCCCGAAACCAATAGTATCAAAACCTAAGTGACCAACCAATGAAGATGTATGAGCTACTTGAATACTTGGTTTAAAAGCATGCTCAGCATCAAAAGGACGTCAGGCAAATGTTTTTTTGCTTCGTCAAAGAAAAATAAATCCTCCATATGTTTTGTGGACACCTTATTTATGTACTGTACATGATTGGTTACATGTTACAATAAAAAAGACTAGCTAGACTGTTACTGACATTTCAGAGATAATCTAAATAAGCTGGAAAAGAACCCTATACGGGGCGGGCAAACTCTAAGTGAGACCTGACAACAACAGCAACAATGAAGATGAAATGTTCATTATTCGCGAGTATGGGGCAAAGAAACAATCCGAGTCCCCAACAGGAATTGGACCCTAGCCCTCAAATAAAATACCGGGTGCTCTAACCACTGAGCTACGAGAGATTCTTTAAGCGCTAGGCCATTTGCTGGGTCGTCTTCATTATTTCTAACAACGACAAACTTTATTTGTACTTTCCCTGCCATTCAAGGCGTAAGGCGTACATGCGCATAATGCAGTTTTTAAGCGATGGCGTCATTCATATGACGTCATCGGTTAATGTTGAAAAGCGGAAAAACGATGGAATGTTTGGAATTTTTGGTGTTACGATGTTACGATGTGATGATTACTCCCTGAATTGAACCAAGGAGCAATGGGACTGAACTAGGTGCATTGTTTGTATTCTTTTTGAGATCCGCCATCTGAAATGAGAAAATCGATTTTTACGTCCGAATCTCAAATTTTACAACTTTCATCGCTTAATGTCGTCGTGCGAGTGGACGGGATCAGTTGTCTGTTGTCTGTTGCGATCGACCGATCTGTAGAACCGAATAGGACTGGGAAAAGAAATCAAGTAACTCAACAAGAAATCGTCGCGTAGAACTCAAAGCAAAATACTCCTTGGCAGTTAGAAAGGACTAATTTACAGTATAAAAGAAAGAGACGAATTATATTTGATACGTTCTATAAGATTTAGTAAACATAAATATTTCCATTCTTTAAAAACAAAAGGTGTAAGCAATTTCAAGACAGCGTTTGACCTTGCATCGTATACCGTATATTGGATGTCACGCCAAGATAACGCAACTTTTCGGAACAATCACTCAGCACAGAAGTTGTCAGCTACTTTTATTTACCTTATTTTTTTGACAAATGTCCTGAAAATTATTAAAGACCCCTTGTGAAACGTCATCGCTTCTGCATGCTTTGCGTGCCGTTTATTACTGTAGAGTCAGTGTCAGTTCCATTTCCTATCATGTGAAATGGAATAAGAGAATAGTATAACGATAAAGCAGCAGCTTGGAAAGGGAAGACATGTCACTCAATGAGAAGCTAGCAACGATTACAACACTTTCAGTAAAGCAGCAAAATCATCTGTATGTTCATGTCTGTTTGATGTCCTTCCTGAACGTAAAAACACTGATAGGACATTGATAGGCTATGTGGCATCGACACGTTAATAAAGTTTTATCTTATCCTATCTAAGTTAAGTGTAATTATAGCAGCAATTTGAGTCATCTGTTAATTTGTTTATGCCTTAGGGGTGGACCATTTGATTTTTGATGGGGGGGGGGGGGGGGGGTTGCAGGATTTTTTATTAATGTCCATGTCCTTGCACGATATTTTTTAATGGAAATTTAAAACACAAATTTTGAAGTTAACTTGACCGTCACCAGCCACTCAAAAATCACCCTATTAAAACCGCCTTTACACGCAATGCCTTTTAAAGTTTACATCTTTCTTTCAAAGCAATAAAGAGTTTCATCTTTATTCAATGCACACAGAAATACATCTCCACTAGCCTGGGGCTAGTGGATTTCCCTGTCAGGCTAGTGGACTGCATCACTTGCCCACTGGGCAAGTGAACGTTTTTTTCCTGCTAATTACGTAACGCTACTGAGAAAAGCCTTCAGCCTTGCGTGTAATGGTTCCAACTTGTCCAAAGGGCGAGCTGGAAAATCCGTCTTATTTGCACCCTGTTTATTACTTTCAAAGCAAGAAAGAGGGACTGCAAAGAAGGAGAAATTGAATAGTAATCTGGCTTCTCAAAATACGTATTCAGTATTTGGAGTTATCTAGAGTTTCAAAAAATGGGGTTTCAATAGATGGGGACTTCACTGTAGATTTTACCAGTTAAGACGAATTTTGAGTGGACGTAGAAGCTGGAGGGGACATAACCAGCAGGTGTTGTCAATGGTCCTTTCTAAAGGCCAGTACCAGGGCAGTTCCATTCACACAAAAATCCTTTGCCACGCTCTGATTACGGCTGCTCGATATTTTTTCCTTCTTAACAATTCTGCATGATATTTTTTAAAACCACAAGCACATGCTCGATATTTTTTTTGGGATTTGCACAACCCCCCCCCCCCCCCCCCACCCACCCATCAAAAATCTAATGGTCCACCCCTTAGCCAGAGTTTTATGTACAGAGGAGTTTCCCTTTGTATTACTAAAAATAGACATCAAGTGGTTGTCAACCCGGCAAAGTTTTTTGACCCCTCCCTTCTGTGACGCGAAATTTCTTTGTCCCACCCCCAATAAATAGGCGAAAACAGGCGACAAAACGTTTTTTGCCCCCCACCTCCACCAACATTCACCAACCACCCCTTCCCCTTCCCCTCCCCCTCCCCATAAATTATGTTTTTGATAAATTCCGGACTAGTTTTCTATCTGTTCTATACTTTCTACTCTTCTCTTATTTTCTTGTGAGTTTGCTGTGAAATTCCGCGCTGCGTATTTCTCCTTACTTCTCAAGCTCCGTGTTTAGCACTCTCATAAAGCTTCATAAAGGCAAACGGAGTCGCGGTAGGTACGCGGACTGTATAAGCACGCGCACTCTTACAACGCAGGGCTTCAAACTGTCATGGTCATTGTACATACATGGTCATCACGTGCCCATATATTTGGGCAAGAGGTAGCCGGCCTAGCCTGCGAACGTAGACGTGTTTCCGGTCGGCGGAGAGAAGGGCAGCCTGCAACAACCGAATATACAAGCTAGGCAAGGAATATTTTGGGTTATTGCCCAGCACCCCTCCCCTACACCCCTACCCCAAATAATAAAATGGTCAATACCTCGAAATAAATACCCCGAAATAAATACCCCAAATATAATAAAATGGTCTGTACCTCGTGGAACTTCTATCGTGAATGTCAGATGACATGTCATGCTTCCGTAAACCAAGAGTTCTTATGCGATGCGAGTATACCGCTGATCAGACGAGCTATCGCTGTTGTCATCTTGCCTTGTCTTGTGTTTCATCAAGAAAGGTGAGAACGGAGTTTCTTTCGCGATTGAATACATCTTGGGCAACGGAAATCTATTCATAAAGTAGGAACACAAACAAACAGGTATTTAGTCTTTGAATATCTGTAATAATAGCGGTTTTCCCTTTCGCTTTCATGCTTTGCGTCGCCTTCACTTTCTAATCCTTTCATCACGTCTGCCAAGGTTCTTACATGGATGGATGATTGCTCTGAACAAGAAGGACAAGGGGTAACCCGTACAAAAAGGTTGGCTTTATTTCGTTGCAGTAGTAATAGTGAAGCAATAGAGTTTATTTCCAAAGTTTTTAAGTGATTTCGTGATTGGACTGAAATCAGAACGGAGAAAACAGATGTATTCCTTACATGGCTTTGAGCCCGCAATGGCTCTACGTTTGACGAAAATTTCACTGTGAGGACAGTAGGTAAGGACAATAGCAGACATGCTGGATCATACCAACATTGCTTGTGCGAACCTTCTGAAGTACTTAAGTGAACTAGACGTCTACTTACCTCTACAGCGACATAATTATTTTATACAGTTTCGTTTCCTCAAACATGAACTGAACGCTGCATGTTTACCTTAGCTAGACGTCTCAACAATGTGAGCTTTAAGCTTACATTTACCGAACATGGAATAATAAGTGTGTGGTTATCAATCAGGCAGATAAAAAAGCTAAAAAGATGGTTCCAGTAAAGTATTTTCTATCAAACACCACACTTTAATCTGAAATGTGCTGATGTTGCAGTAACTCCTTTAGAAACGTGATACATTGTATGTATAGCACATGCATTTAAACTCTTAATGCCAGTGCCTAGTTCCTGCCTGTGACAAACAAAGATCATTACACATATGTAATGTAGCTTAAGGTTTAGTGATTATACTGCAAACAACTTAAGTGTCAAAATGTGCGAAACAAATATATTTAAAAATTATACTGTCATAAAAGGCATAGTTACAGACCTGCCAACCCCCAAGAGTGAAAAAACTGGAGGTGGGCCAAAAAAAACCTGAGGATTGGGTAAAAAACCGGGAGATTTTGCAAAAAACGTCACGTGACTTAGCACTGCTATACTGTGGAGTTAAAAACAGGTACTTACCTTATGTTGTCGACATGTAAATGTTGTTCTGATTCACGTGGTTCAAAGCCCGCCATACTTGCTAATGCTTGTAAAATTCTCTCACGCTTAGGAAAGCAAGTTGGGAAGGCAAAGCCAGCTAGTCTTGTACCAAGACCCTGGCCCAATGGAAGCAAATACGGAAAATGTTCCGTGCGCTTCACTTTTTTTCAAATGAAACAAACCTTTAAGAGTTAAATTTCATAATAAATATCAGCTAAGGTTTATTCAGAAAAACCGGGAGATTTCAGGGCTTACCAGGAATCTCCCGGCGAAGCCGGGAGGGTTGGCAAGTCTGCAAGTACAAAAACCCGAAACAATGAAATGAAACCAGCCGAAACGAAATGAAACTTGCTTGTCGTTAGCTGTTACTCCAGTTTGCTTGCGGTTTGCCTTTACTCCGGTTTCCTTGCTTTTATTTGTTTTGTTTCGTTTCAGTGGTTTTGCCATTTTGTTTTGATAGTTTTGTTTCATTTCATTTCACTTCATGTTTTGGTACATGCTGTCATAAAAGTCACTGGAAACTTGAGGACACTACAGAAATTTAGAAAACACAAGTTTTCAGGGGGGGGGGGGGGGGGTGAACGCTTTTTATATTTTCTCCAATGTTCCAGACCTGCCAACTTCATGATTCTTCTGTGAGTCTCGTGGTTTTTTATCTTTTCTTGTGGCCTCACAACAAGACTCCCAATCCTAGGGGTGGGGGGTACACAACAGAATCTTGGGTAGGGAGGTAAAGCTTGGCTGCCTAAACCTAGACTCTGTTTAAGACCCCCTTATTTTCCAACCTTCTTTAAGATGGAATGCAGATTATTTGATACGCCATCTAAGGCATTTGTTGTAGCAGAATCAAATGGAAATTAAGCTTGGTATCAATTCCAAAGTCAGCAGAAGTCAATACTAAGGAAGAACTTGTAAACTTACCTTTAGCCTAAGTTCTTATAAATAAACATACTGGCATATATATGCTTATAAAGATACCCTATTTAAGATAAAAAGGACTGAAATACATACCCTATTCAATAACAAAGAAGCCTGAAAACCATACCCTATGAGGGCGCACATCCTTGTAAAACCCTTATAATGAAATCCCCCCCCCCCCCCCCCCCCCCCCACTCTTGGGCTCCCACTGGAAAATCATTCTGACATGAAATATTACCTTCTTAAGTTAAACACTGCACCATTACAGTTTGTACTTCTGTTTACTGTTTTTTTTTGCATAGTTCCTATGCCTCTGCTTATTAATTTTATGCAGTAGTTGTTATAATATATGTTGTGGTTTAAATTTATCTTTGGTTTAAAATTTTTCAAACCAGTTTGATTTTTATTTTTCATTGTCTTACACTCATTACCATAATCTAAAACAAAGGGAAATAAAAATCCAACTGGTTTGAAAAATTTTAAACCAAAGATAAATTTAAACCACAACATATACCAGTAAAGTTAACCATTAACTGAACTAACCAAAACTTGATTCCTAACTGAGTTTCCCAGTCTTTACAAGTTAATAATCTCGACTGGAAAAAAACTGAATCTCACTACTTTTTGTAGAATCTCCTGAAGCAAGCCCAAAAATAAATCACAGAAACAAAGCCTTCTGTCAGCAATGCCACTCATTCCACTTCTCTTTTTGTTGTGATCTGATACTTGTAAGAAAATAAAATAATCTAGAGATCTATGAAAAATAAAGAGAGAAAGTGTAAAATTTATTGAATATGATTTTATGTCAGTATTCAATAGTCTTTATTTCAATTCAATTCCCGCATCTGCAAGTACTGATACCTTTTGAAGAAAGTGCAAATTTTGACAGCATTTCTCTGCATACATGTACATATCTCTGTTGCACCAGCAATGATTGTTATTCTTTCATTTTATCCTTTCTGTCTCTCGATAATGGAAGAGGTCAGGACGACAAACAGGCAAAACAATTTAGAAAGTGAGAAGTATTATTACTGACAGTAATATTTCAGTTTTGAAAACATTTGTCCATAAGGTCCATTTGACCATAGCTCCCATGATGTGAAATCAGTTTTTGTTGTCAAATGCTTCTCATTAAGTTCTGAAGCGTTAAGAAAGAAACCCAGGCTTGCGGCAGGTTGAAAAAAGCTATGAGATATAGCTATTTAACAATGTTGTCATAAATGTTCAGAATTTGAGGCAAGGAGAAATGAATTTGTAGTGATTTGTAGCGAAGATGAAATCCTGATTTATTCAATACGTCATGTCATCATCATCATCAGTCCTTTAAACGCCTAGTGGCGCATAGGGCATCAACAATTTGCCTCCATTCCTGTCGGTCCTTTGCAAGCCGTGAAGCTTGCCCCCAGGTAAGGTTTAGAGCCTGAAGTTCTGCTTCTGCAGTTCTTCTCCAGCTGGATTTTGGACGGCCTCTTTTTCTTTTACCCTCTGGTGTCCATCTGAGAGCAACTTTAGAAATGCTGGTAGTTTCTCTGCGGAGCACATGGCCAACCCAACTCCATCGTTTCCGTGTAAGAACAATACTCATGTCCTCCTGTTCTGTCAATTTAAAGAGTTCATTGTTGGAGATCTTTTTTGGCCAAAAGATGTGCAAGATTTTTCGGAGACAAGATGTGTGAAAGCTTTGCAGCTTTCTCAAGTCATGCACAGTCATTCTCCAGCATTCAGATCCGTAGAGTAGTACAGAGAGTACACAAGCTTGGTAGATCTTAATCTTCGTTCTTCTGCTGTAGTTTCTGCTTCTCCACACGGGTCGCAATTTTGCAAAGGCCCCTCTAGCTTTACCAATCCTCTGTCGGATGTCGATGTCAGCCCCCCCATCACTGCAGACTGTACTACCCAAATAGGTGAATTGTTGGGTCGTTTCAAGGTCTAGCTGTCCCACTTTGATGGGCAATGGTGCTGAGATGTTGACAGGCAATACTTTCGTCTTCTGAGGGCTGATCTTAAGCCCTACCTGCCGAGAGAATCTGTCAAGCCGGTCAGTTTTCTCCTGCATGTCACTAAAAGAATGGGATAGCAAAGCAATGTCATCGGCATAATCCAGATCCTCCAGAACAGTTGACAGCGTCCAGCGTATTCCTCTCCTTCTGTCTTCAGTAGCTCGAGATAGCACCCAATCGATGACAATGTTAAACAGTAGCGCTGACATAACGCATCCTTGTCGAACACCCGATTTGACATGGAAGCTCAGGTCAGAGCCTCCAACCGAGCAACAAAAGTCAGTGTAGAATTGCTTTATCACTTGGACAATGTGTGCAGGTATGCCATACGCCCTGAGGATACTCCATAGACTCTCCCTGTGCACGCTATCAAAAGCCTTCTGGAAATCGATAAAATTGATGTACAATCCTCTCTGCCATTCATGACACTGTTCAATGATGTTTCTCAAGGAGAAAATGTGTTCTGTGCACCCTCGGCCTTTTCTAAAACCGGCTTGTTCCTGTCGCAGCACTTCATTGACCGCCAAAGAAAGACGTTTCACAATAACCTTACAGAAGATTTTACTAGGTAGGGATAAAAGAGTGATACCCCGCCAATTACTACAGTCAGACAGTGTGCCTTTCTTAGGAATTGGTATGATGACCCCTTTGCTCCAGTCACTTGGTATCCCCTCACCATTCCACACCTTAGCAAAGAGTGCGAGTAATATCTCTGCTGCAAGCTCTGGATGACATTTAAAGAGCTCAGCATTAAGCTGGTCCTGCCCAGGTGCTTTACCATTCTTAAGATCTCTAATGGCTTCCACGATCTCTTCTTTAGTGGGTGGTTCAATGCTAATGTCAAGGTCTTCCTCGGCATCCTGAGCAGCAGCTGGCTCCTCCGGGACCTCCTTGTTAAGTACTTCCTGAAAGTGTTCCGCCCATCGCTCTTCCTGTTCCTTCTCAGTTGTTAGCAATGCCCCTTGCTTGCTGCAGATAGGTGCCTTCCCTCTCCGCTGACCTCCACAGATTTGCTTGGTAATTCTGTAAACTGTGCCTTGCTCCTGTTTCTGCGCAGCAGCCTCTGCTTCTGTTGTGAGGTTCTCAACAAATCTTCTTTTGTCTGCTCTAGCTGACCGCTTAACTTTGGCATTGAGCTTGCTGTACTGAGCTTGTAATTTCTCTTTTAGGCGAGTAGACCTGGCCCCCATTATTTTGCCCTTTGCTCTTTTCCTCTCTGCAATAGCATCCCAGGTGTCCGCACTCAACCATTCTTTGTGGGATTTCTGCTTATAACCAAGGGTGGACGTGGCAGCAGTATGATAGATCTTGACTATCTTGTCCCATTCGGACGTGATTGAGCCTTCATTAGCTGTACCGGTGTTTTCTTCTGCAAGAGTCTCAAACCTGTTACATAATTCTATACAGAACTGGTTCCTTGTGTCATAATTCTTGAGCTTGGATACATCAAAGCGCCTCTGGTGACATGTGGTCTTTCTAGAGCGCAATAGCTTCAATTGAACCATAGCAGTAACAAGGTGATGATCACTCCCAACATCAGCTCCCCTTCTCACACGCACATCTTGCAGGGACCGCCTCCATTTCCCATTAATGAGAAGATGGTCAATTTGGGACTGGTCGCGCCTGTTTGGAGAGTTCCAAGAGATCTTGTGTATGTCCTTGTGCGGAAATAAGGTGCCTCCAATTACAAGATTATTCATACCGCACAGCTCCACCAACCTTTCACCATTTTCATTTAAGTTACCATAGCCATGTTTTCCCATGACCCTCTCACTGCCGGTGTTGACTGTTCCAACCATAGCATTCAAATCACCCATAATAATCAGGAGGTCTTGTGATGGAGTATTTTCCACTTCAGCTTGAAGAGTTTCATAAAAGATGTCTTTCTGCTCAGGATCAGCATCATTTGTTGGAGCGTAACACTGGATTATAGTCATCTTGACTTGCTTCCCGAAGAACCTCGCTCTAATTAGCCTCTCGTTGATAGGCTTCCACTCAAGAAGTGACTTCTCCACACCCCTCTTCAGGATGAGAGCTACTCCTTGCCGGTGCAGGTTGTCATTCCGGCCTGAAAACAAAATTGTTTCGCTGCCTTGCGTTCTCTGTGAACCAAATCCTGTCCATCTGCACTCACTAATACCAAGGATGTGAAGCTTATTTTCATTCATCTCTCTGGTGATCTGCGCGAGCCTTCCAGTACTAAACATTGTTCTTACATTCCAGAATCCTAATCGTGTCTTTGTCTTGGTGCTCAAGGCTCCCAGTCTCGCAGCGACAGCTTCCTGTTGGCTTTCACTGCCGCTGGTCATTCTAACCCGTAAAGGCTCTGAGTTCCCTTGGTGACCAAAAGGTTGAAGATTTCTTGTTGGTGTTTCCGTGACAAAATCTTTTTTACAGGATGAGGTTGTCAACCTCACGCCTAACCCCCAACCTGGAGGACCAGGAGGCTGGTTTTAGTCAGGACCCTCCCCTAATGGCCTGTCCGGCAAGGTTGAACCTACCAGGAGTATAACTCCCACCGGTATAGCCCAAAAGGATCATTAAGCCTCGCAAGCCATCCCACCACGTCAAGGTAGCAGCCTCAAAAGGGATGGAATACGTCATGTGAGTGGCAGAAAACATCTGTACACTGTAAATGTTACAAACTGTCAGTGAAAGTGCTGTATTTAGTACTGGGAGATTATGGCCTAAGGTCTTTGTGCTATGGACTGCAGCTTGAAACAAGGTCTTTCTGGTATGAAACAAGCAAACTGAGGTTCATACAAGATTAATATTATACTCACAGGTTATCTTGAAAGTGAAGATTCTCTGAAACAATTTACAAGGTTTCTAAGAGTAGATTCAATTCCAGAACTAACTGTAGCTCAAACGTCATACAAAAATACTTTTGTCAGCTATTTGTAAGTGAATTCCATGTAACACCACCTTGCTAAAAGCTAGTATTATTAGCAACATAAGCATGAGGATAAGCCTATTAAGCTTGTGAGGATGGTAACAGCAATATTGGCATAAGGAACAACAAAGGAAGTCATTTGGGAACAACCACAACATATCATTTTAGCATAAGCACATTCAAATACAAGAAAAAACAAAGCTTGTTGTTCTTATTGTGCTATAAATAGTTATGCTTACGGTCTTTGTTCTCCATGGTGATATAGCTAGTGAGTACCTCGTGCCTTCTTACGTGACTGCTTGTGGTTATAATACTTATCATGGCTTTTTTAATACCGACATGAAATCTGGGACAAGTTAAGAAGAGAAGGAGTTTGTTTGTTGCTTTCCTGCTTGTGCTTATTGCTACACTGTTGTTACAACTGTTGTCACCTGTAAAAGTATGCTTAGGTTTATACTGGTGTCACTGGTGAATAACAATCTTCAATGAGTTTATTATAAACAATTTTTTCCAATTGGGTTATGCAAAATTGCTGTTAACAAAATATGAACAATTTAATATACATTGTTTATGTTGTTTTTTGATTCTTTTACATTCAGAAATAAACTACAAGGAAAAAGAAAGGGATCAGCAAATCAAAATTCTTCCAGCGAGGTGGACAACAAAAGGTAAAAGGAGAGATCTATGTGTATTGAAAGTTTTTACCTTTACCAATATACCTGATTCTTAAATGTTTTTTAGTTATTTATAAAAATGAGTGACCACATGGACTTGAACACCACAATTTTACACATTCTATCCAGTCAAGTATTTAATCCACTTCAAACATGATTGCTTTTTAGAAAACAGAGTTATGTAATGTTCTATCTTTACTGTTGTAAAAATGCCTGGGGCAAGTCAGTTGTCAAAAATATGACACTGTTATTTATTCACTGTTGATCCAAAACCTGTGAACAGTTTGAGTTGCTTTTTATAAGCCAATTATGCAGCTATTGATAAGATACGAGATCAATCCACAAAGCTTTATCTAAATAGTAATGATAATAAAAATAGTCAAGAGCGATTAGCTTCCCTGGGAGGAGACAGTTTTTAAACAGTGAAACAAAATCTTTTTTGGCTAGTGCATTAAGTTTACTCCAACTGTAAACATCAGCTGTTTTTCAATGTGTGGCTAATTAAGGCAGGGAAACTAACACTTTATAATTATCTTTGTTTGCAGCTAAATTTAATCACAAATATCTGTTTATTACTAGATCTAAACCTAGCCAGCCTAGGAGATCATCTTCATCAAGCAAGTCTCAGCCTTCTGTAAACTGTACATACAAGTAAGTCATTCACTCATCAGGCAAGCTTTTAGCCAGATCAATTGGACAGCCACCAATTTTTACAGAAGATTAACACAAATTGTTGTTATGAGTTAATTTTCCAAAAATTTGTAAATCTTCAAATCAATTTGTACTCAAAATTTCAGGAATTCGCCCTTATATGCTTGAATTTTGTCTTCAGACGCCTCTTTGCCCACTTTTCAAATTCTGGCTAAAAGTCTGTTATCAGAGATTTATTGACTGCACCAATAATTATGTTACAGACTGTATAATATAAAATGTCAGTGTAAAAATGGTTGACATGAAGTTAAGTCTCCAATGAGGATAATTGATTCCCAGGGGGGGTACTCGGGATTTCAATTGACGGGGATGATTGAATGGGAGCAAAAATCAAGACCAAAAAAAATCCCTAGGGCTTCCAACAAAACCCCAAAAAATCCCTGGACCAAAAATCAACCCCTAAAAAATCCCGTGCCAAATTTCTGACCCTTAAAATTTTAAACATTAAAAACATTAGAAATTGAATGTTTGTGTTTGTTTATTCATCATGTCATCTGAATAATCTTTCCTTCATCTGGTTTAACAACACTAGAGACATCCAAGAACACTTTGCCTTGGTCAGTAATACCCAAAAAAATCCCTACTGAAATCAAGCCACCCCCCCAAAAAAATACTTGCCAAATTTTCCTACCCCAAAAAAATCCTGGAATCGAAAATTTCAAACCCCAAAAAATCCTTCTATCATCCCCATCACTTGAAATCCTGAGTACTCCCCCTGGGAATTGATTAGGATGCTTGTGGGAACACACTTGAAAATTACTCACTGCTTCTCTTGCTGTACATTTTACATTACAACTCTCACGACATACACATCCTCATACACCTTTATAGGAAGGTTGTGATTTACGTACTAGATTTTTGTTTTGCAGGCTGTTGAATTTTTGAGTTTCCCATTGGATGTTGAAAGAATAAATGATGAGATGTAAATGCATTGAGTTCCATGCTACACATAAATGATAACACTATGGATATTTCAACTTGCATGACATTTCTTTGAAGGAGTTTGATTTATTTTATGTTTGTTTTAGTTTAAGATCTCGCAGTTTGTCAGCAAGCCCTCGTTCCAGCACCAGTGATTGCACAATCCTCAGGTAAAGTGAGCCATCTTCAGTCACCAACAACAACAACCATTTTATTTTACCAAAAATAAATAGAAAATATAATAGCATAAAATAAATTAATTAAAACAGGCAAAAAAATCTACTCCAAATAGAAATAAATAAGCTGAGTAGTTAAAAAATTAAATTGCTATGACTAGGTTGTACATGATTAAAGAGAAAAGATGAAAGAAAAAAAAAAGATAAGACAAGTAATAACTAATTAAGTACACTGTTATTAAGTATGTATAAATAGTAGCTTAGATTATAAGTAGAAAAAAAGGTAACAGGAAAAAATGAGAAGAAAAAAACAAGCAAAAAAACAATAGTACCAGTTAGTGATGGAACCAAAATTTGTTTATTACAGGTAAAGTCATTCAGACTTAAACAACATTGTGCAATTTATTGGTTTCATGGTGGTTACTCTTTTCCTTAAGCTGTTGCTATCTACTTTAGTCAAACATGTACATGTAACTTAGTTCATCACTTACGCTACAAAATTCTTTGTTACCAATTGTACATGTATATGTTGTGGTTTAAATTTATCTTTGGTTTAAAAATTTTCAAACCAGTTTGATTTTGATTTCCCTTTGTTTCAGATTATGATAATGAATATGACACAATGAAAAACCAAAATCAAACTGGTTTGAAAATTTTTAAACCAAAGATAAATTTAAACCACAACATATACAATAAATATGAAGAAGGGTTCTCAAGTCAAATTACTCACAGGAAATAAAATTTCCGAGGCCCCAAAAGGGAGTTGAACCCATGACCTTCCAGATACTGGTAGGATGCTTCAACCACTGAGCTATCAGAGATGTGGTGAGCAAGGTTATAAACTAGGTTCATATGTGTGACACATCTCATGCCATACCTGCAAGGCTCAATATGTTGAAATAATTTCTTGTTCTTGTTATTTTTCTGGGGTACATTCTACCAGCGAACCTGTTTTTTTTTTTGTTAACCAGCATTAAATATATGGTCTTTAATGTTTTTAATTGTTTTTCCTTTTCTGATAAAAGTAGTAAGCCAGCCCCCCAAGAAAAACAGGAAGCCAACAGGAAATCTGTCGCTGTGCCATCATTTGCTGCAACTTTCAGCAAGTCAAAGCAAACACAGCCGTCGTTATCAGCCATTGGTAATTTGGTGACTCCACAACCCTCTACACCTCATCTAAGTAGTTCATCTTCATCAGCCATTGGTAACTTATCATCAACCTCCAAGTCTTCCGCCCGTGGAAGACGTGCTGCGTCAGCATCGTCACTCTCTGATAAGGCTGCCGCAACAAATCAGTCCACTTCCCAGACCACCTGTGCACCATCGCGAAGTTGGAGAAGAAGTGACCCGCCTGAGCCTAGCACAGGCTTAAGGCGGTCACAGAGACTCAAAGAAACAACGGGATCCTGTGCTAGCAATAGGTACACAGTCATATACATAAACAATGTTAAATATTCAACTATTTGCATCCATTTTCAGGCTTGAATGTGTTGCATCATTTTTGTTGTTGTTGTTGTAGGGCATCACTTACATGTTGTGTATATGTGGAGCGTCAGCTGGAAGTTAATAAAGGAAGCTAAAAATAAACCACTGTAGCAAGTTTGGAAAAGGTGATGTTTCCAAGCATTAGCCCTTTGTTGAAATGCCAGCTTTTCCAAATTTACAGTCAGTGGTGGTTAATGCACCTTTATTAACTTCAAGTCAATAATCAACTCTTACTGCACTTCATGTGCCAGCCAAAGCAGCACAACAGTTTTATTTTGAATCTAATCATGGTTAATTTTTTGTTCGTTATGTTCTTCCTGTAGTACATGTGCATATTGCTGTTATCTGTGATACTTTAAAATAATATATAATTTTGTTTTCAGTCGGCGTGGGCCGCAAGGGAAGAAGCAGTCGTGGACACGCCGACAATCACCCAACATGTCAGCTGACAAGTATGTGGCACATTAAATATTCAAAAATTACGATATTGTAAGTTCCACAGAGAACTTTCAGACAATACCTGTCCAGATCTCAGTTGAGGCCTGTCAAAGAAAACTATAACTTGTTACTACATGTACATTTAATATCCACCTAGTGAGCCAAATATTCAAACATTCATAAAATATCACTTCTTGCATGGCAAAAAACTTTTATTTAAATTAATGACCATGTGTCACACTACTTACAAACACACTGCCTATTAACTTACTATTAATATACATTTACTACATGACAAATTGTACATTGGATCTACAGAGATGTTAGTCAATCATTTGTATATCACATGAGAGGTTGCAGTTTTCTCTGTGACTCTTTTTATGATTTGAGTTATATGAAATGCATAGAATTGGAATAATTTTCTTTTGTTAATTAATAAGGCATCATTTGCTATAATTTGTGCTAAGAAGAGAAAGAGTTGATTTTAAGCACAAAATTTGAAATGTGTGGTCTCGGACCCAAAGCAGTGATATTAATATCAAAAATATTTTTGCGAAGTAAATTTTGGAAAGAAACTAACAAATGTACTGTATAACACATGAACATTCCACTGGTGTGACTGAAAGTTTTTGAAAGTTATAGCTAACATTGTAACTTTGTTTTTAACAGTGCACCTCAGGACCCTGGTTCTTCAGATGCAGGTAAATACTTCATGTGCAGTACACTGAAATAACTCTTTCTTTTAGGACTTGAGACAATATGCAACCTCATGTTATTGTGGGTACAGTACTTCTTACATTTACAGTGTATTGAGGTATTACAGTATTCTGTGTAGACTGCAGGTAACAAATAATTGTTGTTATTTGTTTCAGCCCATGGTAGTGTTGAAGATTCTGTTCCTTCTGCTAGTGGTATGCAACAGACTCATTATTCTTGATCCATACAAAACTTGTTTCTTTACTCTCCTCTCGATAATCAATTTTTGCAAAAATTTACTTGCAGTTCTTTTAATCAATTTTAATATAAATTCTTCTGCTGGCTACACATAGGCTTGTGGAACAATGCATGTATGTTACAAAGAACTTATCACACTGACATGTGTCTTAACTGATCTGTTACAAGACATTTTGTAGAAACAAATACACATCTGTATGCATTTTGGAAAGATCAGAGGGAGGGTGAAGGTGCAGGGTACTGGAGGCATCAGTTTAAAGATGAAGTGTAGTTTGCACTGGATAATGTTAGTGTTTGCACTTTAGGTGAGGCCTCGAGAAGTGAACTGGAGGGTTCTGGCAGCTTTGAAGATATGGAGCTGAAAGATGGGGAGTTATCGAGATTACAAGGTCAGACATATTATTTTGAATGCATTCATGTTTTATTGAAACTGGTACATGTATTTCTCATTATGTCACCAAAGTTTAAGTGGAATGTAACAATATTATTCACCAATAATTACCAATACGAGGGTGTCGTCTTGTTTTAATGGTCTTAGCTGGGCTGTTATGAGCAAGCCTGCCTAATGTATTTTGCTATCACTCTTTCAACCCGTTTACGCATACTTCGTAGTACTGCATTTTTTTTGTTAAAATCTATCATTCTAGGGATCTTGGTCATAATCATTGTAATGTTGTACGTGATGTACACATGTTGTGGTTTTATTTTATCCTTGGTTCAATTTTTATTTTCTTTTGTTTATGGTATAGTAATTTATGATAACAAGTTTAGAACAAAGGAAAATAGAATTTGAACCAAGAATAAAATTGAACGACAACATACATGTATACAGCCAGGCAAACTACAACAAACATGGACAACAAAAAAAGACAAGAAGTTACTCACTAGATAAAACACACACTCTGAAACTCAAGCTAAGGTTTTTTAATGAACTCAAATGACCAGTTTTATATCCGGGCTATATGCATGGTCTAACACACTTCATGTAAGACATACATAATACGGTCATAATTACGGTCAAATATTGTATTGCCTCTTCTAAATACTGAGCATTTTAAGAAAAGTTTTAGTAATAGGTTAGCTTTTAGATATAATTCAGCAATTAATTCTTAGTTTTTTATATAGTTCTTATATCATTGTCGTCATATTGTAAATATTTTAATTTTTATTCTTATTCCTGTATTTGGCTCTTTCTAATATTTTTACTATTGTAACTATTGATATGTATTTTATCAATTGCAATAAAGACACTTTATTTATTTATTTATTTATTTATTTATTATCCACCTTGCAATCTTTACCAAAATAAATCAACCAAGCATTGGGTCGGTGTTGCCGAAGGTATGGTCAAATCAGGCTTGTGCAAATCTTTCACACAAAAAAGAAGAAAAAACAACAAACTTGTAAGACAAAAGCAAATACCTAGTAATTGAAGGGCTCGGTCTAAAAAGGGCCCTAGCGTTTTTTGGCAAAAATGAAAATCGTCAAAACAACTCCAAATTTCGCATGCGAGTTTGTTTATGTGTGTTAAACATTGTCCTGCATTTATTTTCCCTAGTGTTTGTTTGTTTTTGGAGAAATAAAGAAGAGAATATACTATTAGCAAATCATTGTTCCAGAACGAATCTAAATGTTTATGCTGGTTTCATTGTTCGGAATAACTAAAGGTTTTTTGTTTTCTCTTCCTGTTTTTGTAATTCAATTGGAATTTACTTGCTCGCTCGCTTGCTCCAACAAGAGATCTGAAAATGGTCGGTACAGCAAACATTGTGACGTAAGCTTTTCGCGCGCAAAGCCTCTTCAGATTTTAATCGGACAAGTTGAATGCTCACCTCCACCGCGCATGAAGTACACTTCTCTCCACTGATTTTCCCTTATTTGACATATATTTGCGTCCGTCTGGTGGTGGAAGGACATCATTAAGTCTGTACACCCGCAAGCTCACCAGCATGCCTTAAAGAAACAAGGCATGTTTGTTCCATGATCGCTAAAATGACGGTCGGAACTCTGATTCCAGACGGAGAGAGTTTAAATGCACTTCTCTTCCAAACCAAGTTCACCTTCGTTCGTTTGGGCTCATTTGCCATCATTTGGCGTGTTGAATGTTTGGAAATGAAGAATGGCTTTTAGACTCTGTTATTTTCTCTTGAAGTTAAAGAGTAGACTTTCCGTGTCGAAGAAACTCAGGGATATCCCATAATAATCTTTAATGCATTGATCGTGATTATTGCGTTATTTTTGAGTGTGACTTGACAGTCGGGCGAAAGGCGCGGCGGCAAAGTCTTCATTCATTTCACTTGTGCAAAACACTTTCGCGCGGATTTATCGAAAGCCCAAAAAGAACAGAATAGGAGCTTACTGTAAGTCAAGCGGAATGAAAATCAACCGTTTAGATTTTGTGAGTGCGCATCATGGAATTCCATTGATTGTTTCATGGCTGTCTGTTGAGAGGAATGAAAGGACAAGACTGAACCCTGGCTCGCATGTAAGTTTTTTGTTTGTTTAAGCTTACTTGTTCTTTTCCATCGGTAAATTCGTAAATTCGATTCAGTGTATTCATAACATGCCTGTAGGAGAAACAGCCTATTCAGCTTAAAACTAACTTCTTTTGTGTTGTCTGAAAAAACCGTTTTATGAAACCAGACTTTTACTGCCATTTTCGAGCTACTGTGAACGGCTAACTTTTTAGCGCATTTTCTCACGATCGAGCAAAACATTCAAGTTTGTCTAGACAAACTGTCGTGTTTTACAAGTGAACCAAAGATCAGTCAACGAAGATCGCTGTCTCAGCATTTACCAGAAATATAAAGCCGCCATTTGCTGTCGACATTCATTGAAGAAACATAAAACATTGACGCAGAAGTTTTCGATACCTGTGTTTCATGACCAGAAACACACAGGCCGAGTTGCCAAAACTTGACATGTTTACGCTCCAAACACGACGGTTTGTCTAGGCAAATTTGAATGCTTTACGCGTGAAAATTCGTGGAAAAAAGCTCGCCGTTCACGGTAGTTCGAAAATGGAAGTATCTTTTTTAGTGAAACAGACTGAATTTGCTTTGCTTACGGCAGTGTAATTCACAAAAAATAATCATTTCCCTTAGCGAAATTTACCGCTGAGAAATTTCGAATACGTTTTCTTCCGTAATAATTTTGTAATTCGTCACACAGACAAAGCATAAATGGCAAGCGCTTTGCTGATAGCATCAGTAAATTTCAAAGGCTTTTGCAGCATCACAGTAGTATCTACGAAATGTCACAGCTTGCTCTTTTTTTACTTTTCCATAAAACAGCGCACGAGAAAGTTTCTTTTTATATAATAGTGTTTTCTTTTTTCACGGATTGCAAAACGTTCACTCTCTAGACACTAATCCTTGACTCTATTTAGATACCTACTCATGCCATGAAATTCAAAAGAAGAGATTTCTTTATTTTTGCTAGGATAAGCCTATGCTAACCCTAACCCAAACCTAACCCTAACCCCAATGTTTGTAGAGTTAAAACAGTAATCGGTTCAACTTCGCTGATTTCATTGTTTCACGGAACAAAAGGTTTCTTTCGTCAAAGTCCAGTTTTTGCATGCGTAATTTGTGGGAAACAAGGCAGACAACAGCGGGAAAAAATACAGGACACTGTTTAACACACTTAAACAAACTCGCATGCGAAATTTGGAGTTGTTTTGACGATTTTCATTTTTGCCAAAAAACGCTAGGGCCCTTTTTCGACCGAGCCCTTCAATTATACCTAATACATGTACAAGCTAAGTTACCACCCTCTTGCCGGATGGATCACCAATAAATCAGAACATAGGTTTAACATAGGTTTAAGATTTTTTGATGAGTGAGTAATATTCCAAAACTGCAGACCCAGTTTGATTTGGCCCATGAGGAAACAAGATGAGTGGTAATAACTTAGCTTAATGTGGTACTGTCAATTAAATAAAAATAATAAAATAATGTACATTTAAACATGTGCTTTGTAATAGCCGAATGTGCTCATATTTATGATTTGAATCACAGCTCTTCTGGAGGCACGAGGAGTTCCTTCTCATCTCATTGGCTCACTGGGACCCCGCATGCATCAACTGCTGCATCGAACAATAAGTTCCAACTCAGGTAAATAGTTTAGTTGAGGACAGTTTTGTAATAGTTGATTCATAGGATCAAACTTTGTTGCATGTGATTTTTGTAATGGATGCATTTTGTGTCATGCAAAAATCATATGCATCAGGGATGTAAATGATAGGTAGAAGGCAGAAAAAATAACCAACTGAGGACTTGACTTTTCTTGATTTTTGTGGCTTAAGTACCATGTCTGGTTAACTCTTTCTCTTTGATATGACCCATTATTGTTCCATCTGTGATCAACAAAGTTTTGCCTGTTGAAAATCTTAGCGACATCCCTGATATTATCCCTAAATCATCCCTGATGTCATCCCTGAATTTAGTGTGTAAGTAAAGAATTTGCCTACACGCTAAGTCAATGTAACAATCCCCTGAATTCAAATTTGAAAAGTAACCATCCCCCAAAACAAACGACCCTCCAGAAGTTGAGATAAAGTCTCATAGTTATTTGCAAATAAATTCCAAAGGTACATGTACCATTAAAATTTTGGTAGTTTCAATTGGTGGATGATATTACAAAATAAAGTTACTTTTAATTAATTAATGCCCTCTGATGACAAAAACTGTTGGCTGCTTGGATGAAGAAGTTGGGCCTACTTTCCCCTGCAATTGGAGTAATTATAGAAAGATTCTTTCAAACAGTTGGTTACTTTACTCAAACCAGCTGCCTACTAACTCCAAAAGTTTATTGAAACCCCTGATGCTTCTAATGTCCACAGCATTGCATAGTTTGTGTTTGTTATCATTAACTTTCCTTGAAGTGGCATTAAATGTGATTGTGTTTTGTTGAATGTGCAGGTGGCAAAGTGCAACAAATGTTAACAGGTATCCAGTCATCTGATGAAGGACAACAGCTTCAGTCTGTTATTGAAATGTGCCAGGTGAGGTGCAGCTTAAACATGCTGTCAAAATGGAGCTTGTAATATAAATCATTAATGATATTAAACAGAATAGACTTTAAACGTGTACTAACATCAATCTTTTTCAAATTTTGAGAATTAGCAAGGTGAAAATTGATGCATGTAACTTTATTTCTGTTAACAGTCATTGTTTCTCAGTTCTAATCCAGTCTAGTCCTCCTGGTGCCCATTGCTCATAAGGCCTTAGTTTCTCAGTTCAGGATGCTAATATTTTTATTGGGTTCAGAGCAATGATTCCGAATAGTTGTATCCTTGGCTGGTTTCGTAAATATGTTCACCGCTTGTAAAGTAGGCTGTGAACGCAGACTGATTTCAACAAATAAAATCCATGTTTTAAATTAATTAGAGCAGCCAACTATAATTATTCAACTAGTCCCATGATAGCTAATGCTTCATAGACAAAGCTCTACAAGAAAAAGTGATTTTTCTGCCTCACATTGGATACAGACAGACCAATATGAAATAAACTGTGTTTTCTCCTTCATCAAACACAACAAGCACAAATTATTCACATGTAGTTGTGTATGTTGTGGTTTAAATTTTACCTTGGTTTAAAATTTTTCAAACCAGTTTTATTTTTATTTTCCTTTGTCTCAGATTATGATAATCAATACAAGACAATGAAAACTAAAAATCAAACTAGTTTGAAAAATTTTAAACCAAAGAAAAATTTAAACCACAACATGAACAAGCAATTAGCATGGATGCCCTTAAGTAAAAAAAAACTATAATACCTCTGGTTGGTAAATAAGGGTACATATAATGTGACTGTTACTAGAGCAGGTTACCACATTGGTGATGTTCCTGCTTCTTAAGACCATTTTGGATTTCTATAATCCTTTAACTTCCTTAGAGATAATTATGTACTCTACATAACCTGATTTTGGTGTGTTTACAGTTGTTTTTTGCTCTTTTGGTTTAGTTCCTAGTAATGGGGAATGAAGAGAGTCTTGTTGGTTTTCCTGTCAAACAAGTTGTTCCAGCACTTGTGAGTAGTCACTGTTTTATTCTTGATGTGCGTATACAGTTAGTAAAGTCCACAAGACCACACTTAAACCATCCATACTATGTACGTAAGCTGTAGTTAAAATCATTTTTACATGGCCTGCAATACTGTTAAAAAAATCTTGACAGCAAATAGCAGACAAAACAAATCTCTTAATTCATGTGACACCATGTGTTTTCACCAAGCCACCAACAAGTTAAAACAGATTCCTGTTCTCTCACAGTTCAAGAGTGTATAATTACATGACATTTCATATAATATTTTTTGCTTTCATACAGTTTCTTTTGTTTTACATCAATCATTCAAATAAGTCTGGCCTGACCTTTCTGACATGGTCAAGCAGTATACCAGAGTTTGCAGTATGAAAGGCATATTTAATTTGTGCTGAAAATGCATTCCCTAAGTGAAGTTTGTTTCTCTGTAGGTAAACTTGCTTTCAATGGAACATAACTTTGATATGGTGAGTTTGATATTATTCCCTCCATTTTAATTAAAACACTAATTAGTTTACATATTAAGACAAATTCTGCTGAAGTCCGAGCAATGAGTGCAAAAATTAATTACCAAAAATCTGCTCAAAGCACAGTAACATTTTGTATACTATTTGAAACATCTCACTGTAATTCATTCCCATAAGTGACTCCGTAGTTAAATTCTATTAGCATTCTCAAGAACGTTAATGTCAAACCTTGTAAAAAATGCTTAAAATATGTGTTGTTTTGTTTCGAACTGATGTCAGAATTTGTTAAGTGCAGGGCCCAGCGACATAGATCAAGAATAACCATAAAATTAAAAGTTGTCAGTTATATGGGATTAACCATGCTTTAAGCAGCTGGGTGGCATTTTTAATTTACCAGTAACAGTTGATTTCCACATCCCCATTCAATCCTAATACCTTGTTTACAGGTTAATTTTGATTATTATTATTTTTAGCTTCTGTAAGCTAAATACCTACCCTGACACTTAAATAAAGTTCTTATTATTATTATTTTTTTATTTTCTTGTAGATGAATCATGGCTGTCGTGCCCTGACGTACCTGATGGAAGCTCTTCCCAGATCAACGGCTGTAGTAGTAGAAGCAGTACCTGTGTTTATAGAGAAGGTAAACCAGGAATTGTTCATTGTGTTAGTCAAAAGTTAGTGTAATTGAGTGTTATGGTGTAACCATTGAAGTGTGCCAAATATGTTACTTGCATGAGTTTTCCAAGTTTTTGGGCACGGCTTTTGATGTACATTTCCACCAACAATGTTATAAAACGATTGGTGAGCACTATTGAGTTACTGGTTCCCGCAGAAAGGAAAGTTTAGAGAGCACAAAGAAGCATTAATAGTTGCTCAAGGCAATAGCAAAGAGCAACTTGAGATTCTTGAGTATGCGCTGAGGCATGAACCAATTTATTGTTAAATGTCAGTTTGTATGTGTCTGTTCCAAGTAAGTTTTCCAGCTGTCAGTGTTGAGCAATGTAGAACATTTACAATAAATCTAGTTGATTTGTTGATGCATGAACTGATAGTGTTTTTTTAACTGTGTAGCTACAAGTTATACAGTGCATGGATGTTGCAGAACAAGCACTGACGGCTTTAGCAATGTTGTCCAGAAGACATGGAAAAGCTATCCTGCAAGCTGTAAGATTTTTTTTCTGACACTACAATAATCTATTATAATTAAATGAGCATTTTTTGTTAGTAAAAGCTAAACAGTTGGCTAAACATTTTGCTGTGCATCTGTTAAGTTATGGACATATAAATGTCACCAAAATGTGGTAAGAATAAACTGTGAGTACTTACTTTGTAGAGACAGTTTTAGGTTTCTCTGAAATTATCTATAGCAACCAAGATAGTGGGTTATTGATTAATATATCAAACACGAGAAACATTGTTTCATCAGGATATCCAAACACCAAGAAGAGAGTTGAAAGTATGATGTGCAGCAGCATATTTTTGATGAAATTTGACGTGTTTGGATAGCTGATTAAACACCGTCTCAAGTATTTTGATATGTCTTCTCAATCAAAACAAAAACTAAGGAGTAAACAGAAATAAAATCATGAAAATCTATGCTGATTGAGACCAGATATTCAAACCTCCTTCATGGTTATGACTTTGTTTGTTTTAACTTGATGAATTATTAAAATATGTTTGAGATGAAAAGTTAGAAATTTCAACTTGTTTTGACAACATGTTGTTTGTTGAACGCCGTTTTCATGTAGATTGGTGGATGCCCTCTGATTTGTGGGTGTCCTGTGTATGTAAGCGGAACTACATTTAAAACTGAATTAAAATATGTAATCTTATATAAATATATAATACATATTCAATCATCTTTTTTAAAAACCTGCTTATATACTATCTTATGGGGCACTTCTAATGGTTAGCTGAAGTTCTGGAAAAAATAATTATTTTGAGCATTCTTCAGCATTAAATGGTACTTGCTGACCTTGGAGGATGCAGACTATGTTTCAAGACTTATTATTAATTTGGCTGTTTTGCTAAATTATACATGTACTGTAAGGCAACATAGTTTATGTGGCATCCATTGATTATAATTGATTATGATTTGCATTTTCTTGCCTCAGGGAGGAATGTCTGCATGTCTTTTGTTCTTGGATTTCTTTTCAATATCTGCTCAGGTACAGTATGACTCAAGAGTCTCTTTCTTTCTTTTTGCCACTCATCACTTTTTTGAACATCCCCTTTGGGGAGGTCAGTGACATTAACAGATTTGTTACAAAGTCACCAATTAAAAAAGCACATTATGCCCTTGCAGGGCTGGGGTTGGAAATTTTTTTCATCAGTGACTACATGAAGAGAAAACTAAAACCTCGACACTGTCACCACCAGTAACATTTTTCCTGTGACTACTTTCCTGTAACATGCTATATTGTTTAACTATTTCTAAAATTACTCACATGTATTAATACGTGATTTTGTATCTGTTCTCAGAGGTCAGCGCTATCTGTGGCTGCAAACTGTTGTCACAGCATTGGTGTAGGTGACTTTCATCTTGTTGCAGATTCCATCCCGATCTTAAGTGGGAGATTACAGCATCAGGTACCTATCTTCAGTCATTAAAAGTCAAATGAACCAAAATTTCGACATTCTTTCTTTAGCGATTTTAAAGCAACCAAACGCTAGAAGAATTCATTATTAAGTAAACTTAAAAAGAAATTTTGCTTTCTGAGCCTTAAAGCGTGAACTATGACAAAAACTACGAAGATTTCCGAAGACTTCACGAAAACGTTTCCAAAATGACCGCGCACTGGAATGGAAGGAATGGATCAAGCTTTGAATTTTGTGACGTAATAATTTTTTTTACGGCTTCGAAGAGACGATGGTTGTTTAAAGAGTGAATAATGTAAAGCTTGAGAGTTTGAGTCATTCTGAGTAATTTCAAGTAATTCTGAAAGGATCTAAAAAATTTTTGAACATGGTAGTTATATTTTTTACTACATTGGAATACAGTTTCAAAGATTAATAATTATTAAAGCACTGAGTAAAAAGCATTGTACGATATAGGAGATTTTCAAACACTGGATGGCGATCATGGCATATAAAAATCATCAGTCTGCTCAGCTTGGTATAGAACAGTTAGTTTTGTTATATATCCCAAGGAAAATGCAGTTTTTTTTTGGATTCGCGCGCAGTTATAATCAGGATGTGTGCGGCTTGCAACCCGGATAGGTATGCATCGCGGAGTTATCCTAGGATGTGGCCAAAAGCTAAGATTGAGTTCACTGTTTTCTTTTTTGTACTTGTGAGTCACACAAAACACAAAAATAAATATTTGTTCACAAAAATTTAACTTGAATGAAAGGATATTTCTTAATGCAAATTCAAAACTGCAAAGCATCACGCAGGGTGAAACTTCAGCTGAAGGAAAATTCAGTGTTGAAATAAATACAGAGTGTTTACACAGTACCCGCGGAAACTGTGAGTTCTGATGGAGTCGAGTAGAGTCGAGTTGTGTTGATGGAGTTGAGTAGAGTCAAGTTGTGTTGATGGAGTCCAGAAGAGTCGAGTTGAAATTGATGAAGTCGTGTTGAGCTGGTGGTGTTAAGTAGAGTTTTGTTGGTGGAGTCAAGTCGAGTTGAGTTGATGGAGTCGAGTTGTGTTGGTGGAATAAAGAAGTCGAGTATATAGAGGTTGTATTTGTTTTGGTTGGTGGAGTAAAAGTAAGTAGCGGCCTTTAAAGTAACATACTGGTAGATGTAACACACTAGTAGAGCTGGTAAACAAAAAATAGTGCCAAGTTAAGAAAGAAAGAAAATAAGGAAAATTGAACTCTTAAAATGTAAGGCAGTCGAGTTGGTCGAGGAATTGGAAACTCCACCAAAATTTAAATTTAAAAACACCACAAAAAATGGCAGCGTTAAGAAGGTAAATAAAAATCTAAGATATAAGGCCGTCGAGTTGGTCGAGGACTTGGAAACTCCACCAAAATTACAGATCCAATTTTGGCCCAGGTATACTGTATTGCTTCTTTCTGTTTAAGTTAGCTCAACTTTTGTCCCTTATCCTCAATTTTTGCAGGATAAAAAGTCTGTAGAAAGTTGTTGTGTGGCATTTGCAAGACTGGTGGATAGCTTTCATACTAATGAGGTGAGTTCAATACAAATGATAGATCTTGAGTTATTGTTATTGTATCTATGTTAACAATTAGAATTAAGTTGTTGTTAAGAGGGTGCAAATGTTAAAGTGTACTTATAGTTCACATGGGTTTAGACAAGGACAGAATTTTAACAAAATTAATTTAACGATTTATAAATAAATTGACATAATTTAACTCTCCAGACAACACCTTATTCCAAAATGGCGGAAAATACATTATTCTTTTGCCTATATGTTAATTGACCCTTGTTGCCTCGTTTTAAGCCAACGATTCTTCGGGATTCTGTAGATGCAATCGAGGCCATGAGGGCCAATTAACATGAAGACAAAAGAATAATGTATTTTCTGCCATTTTGGAATAAGGTGTATAGTGTGAGTGACAAATGGGAGCAACTACTGACAGTAGTTAGTGAGCCAGAGGTTTGCAGTTTGAGTTGAAATTTTTGTGAATAAAATTTTGAAATGAGGCTCAGTATTTTTTTGTAGTGAGTAGTTAATTTACATAACATTTACAATATATGTAGAAAATTACATAATTGCTAACAAAGAGATTCAAAATGTTAAATCATTTTAGAAACATCTTGAGGAGCTTGCTGCTCATGGACTTCTCAATAACCTGCAACAGTTGGTAAGGATTTTTAGTAATTATAAATTAAATGTTTTGTTTTGTTCCAATGGTACGTGCTTTTATCTGCAGTAGGTTCTCTCTTTTATGCAGAATAGAAGTATTGAGGTCTAATAAGTACTGTATTGAAAGGTCAGGTTGTAAGTCTAGTCAGTGCTTCTGTTGTTGTACTTCTAGCCAAGATACTTTCCTATCACAATGTTTTCTACACCTAAGTATGATAGGTGTAGCGGGCTATGCATACCAATGTTTGTCAGCAAATTCTTAAGCAACCTGACAGAGCTACACCATGTGTGATGGTGGATAGCCTGTTTACAAGAGGGCTTGTTATTAGAATTTGAAAATAATTCATAATATTTTTTTCTCATTCTATTACAACGTAGCTGATGATGGCTCCACCAGTTATTAGTACCAGTACTTTTGTGATGGTGGTCCGCATGCTGGCCATGCTATGCTCCAACAGTCCAGCAATTGCTGTACAACTCTTGAGACAAAGTAAGTTTATGTTATGTGAACAAATCGTAGATATACGTAGCATTACAGTCTAACGTCTTCCTGCAACATTGGCTGATTCAAAGGAGATACAGGTCTGTAACAGACGTGAACTTATTAACCTCGTACTTATTTTGCAGCTTGTCTTAGACACCACTGACACCAAAAACATTAAGTAATGTTTAATAAATGAGCAGCAGTGTTTTATCAAGTTTAAAACATGAGGCACAGCCAAGTGTTTTAGACTTGATAAAACTCAAACTGCGAATTTATTGAATGGCTTCAAAATCTTCTGATGTAGATCAACTCATTCTTGCACTAATATTCGGATTTGGGGCTATTTTGGCCTAGAAAATTGGAATTAAAGTTTAGCCGTGTCTTTATCAGATATAAAGACACTCATTAAGCATTTATTTCTTTTGTGTTTTCTTTATAAATTATTAAAATGAGTTTTTGAAAGAAAAATAGAAATATATTGCATGGTATGAAATTCCTCAGTTTCATGTTCAAAATGACCTTTCCACCTTCCATATTCACTAACTTGCAAAATGTTAAGCCTTAAGTCATTTTGTCATTGGTTCCTTCCTGCAATATATCAGTAAAACATAAAAACCACTTCAAGTGTGGGCCATAGAAAGCTATAATTTGCATGTACTTATGGTTGGTGATTTTTTTTTCAGATGTGTCAGATACAATTCTGTATTTGTTGCTGGGTACCACAGAGCCTGCTGAGATAGAAAATGCTGAGGTACTGTCCTCTATTCCTAAATCTGTAATTTTTTTCTTTTGTGTTAATGTTACAGGTGGTAAGACAAAAATTAGTGGTTAATAAACACAATAATCTTGGAAAACAATTTTTGGAAACCAGTGCATTTCTTATTTCTGCAGGAACTTATTCTTAACATAATAATACACATGCAAAAATTTCGGCAAGCTCATTGGCTGAGAGCACGTCAATTAATCCGAAACAGTGCAGAAAGATGAAATTAAGTGCAAAAAGATGAAATTGAGTGCAAAAAGATGAAATTGAGTGCAGAAAGTTGAAATTAAGTTGATTGACAGGAAAGCCGCGAAAGCGCGCCAAACAAAATGGCGGCCGCTGCCAGAGGGTTTGGATAGAACAAAAACATCAATTAATACAAAGTTAGGCCGATTTAACGAAAATTATCAGTGTATAAACTAATATACTAGCAACTGGACGTTTGTGCAGCACAAAAGATGCTCTACGAAACTACTGAAGGCTACCAATCGAGGATTTTCTTTCGCGACAGCTCATAAAGAAGGAAGATTACAAGCCTGAATTGAAGTCGCACATTTCAGCTCATTCCCATGTAACTGAATGAGGATAAAAGTACCTGATAATGCATGACAGAGAGCTTTAAAATTCCGTAGCAGTATTTGGATTTACAAAGCTTGGCAACTCCGTAATGTTTTAACGATTTGGAAAGGTAAGCGACCGAACACATCTTGTTTGTCATCCACTTGCAGAGAAATTTTTGTATGTGTATTATTAACAAGTAATCACATGATTTTTCTTGTGCAATCTGGGAAAAATCAGCACTTGTAAATTTTTCAAAGACTACAAAGTGCACTCGCCCTACGGGCTCGTGTAATTTGGTTAGTCTTTGAAAAATTTACTCGTGCTGATTTATCCCAAATTGCATTCGAAATCATGTGATTACCTATACAAACTGATGTTTAGAATTTACATTTTTTAAAATCTTTCTGTTACCTCTTGTTATAGTTGTTATCACGAAGTCCTCAAGAATTCTTTGAAATAACTTGTTTTATCAGGTTTGTTATTCATTTATGGTTGTCACTTGCTATGCTTTAGAAATTAAGCCATGTCAAAGCTACACATAACTCCTAAAATTAATAATTATTTTCTCTTTACATGTTGTTTTCAACTGCTCCCTTCAACAGTTATGAGCAGTTTAGGAAAATAATTGTAAGAAAAAAGTGTTGCAAACTGTGTCCAGAGGGAGGGTGGAAGTCTATGGATCTAGCTGCAATGCTTTCTTGGGCTCCTTTTACTCAAAGTAATTTTTTTTTTTCCTGTATCAGTTCAAATCATATTGTATTATTGTCAAGTTAAAAGCCATCTCTGCCATAAAACTCCATTCAATCCAACAAAAATACTAACTAATAATGCCACCTCTTATTTCCAACAGTGAACTTCTGCCAAAATTGCCATCAAGTGGTAAGTTTTTTAACCCTTTACCCCCTAAAGCAAATGGCCTTTTTTCGTAAATTAAAAAGTTTCAACCAGATTTCCATGTATGAGACACCATTTGAAAGGTGTGGATCAGTAAATTGCATAAAACACTTTGGCAAATAAAAAGAATGTTATAGCTTTGAAAGAAATGAGTTAAAACATTAAAAAGAAAAAGATTCAAAAAGTTGTTTATCCCCGTAAATTTTAGGTATACCCCTAAACTATATCTTATTGTGCAGCTCTCAGTGTAGTGGTTAATTTCAGTTATGTTGCATACCACAAATGTATCGGGCAAAAAAGTTTCAAAAGTTATAGGGGTGGTCAATCAAGTCACAAATAGGGGGAGGTACAATTTTATGCTTTCAAAATGCAGATCTTTCCAAGACAATTTTGGTGCCAAAATTTCAAATCAGTTGGACAAATATTGACCAAGTTATGACATTATGTGCCAATTGGCACTCTTAGGGGTTAAAGGATTAATGGTAGCAGTGAACTACATATAGTTTGCAACATGCATTAATTTTTATATTAATTTGGAAAAAAAGTAGCTATTTAATGGAAATAACTTGTAAATATCACATGTAATAAGCTGCCATGAAATGTGTAACATCTTAAAATGTATGAGAAGTTATTAATCAACAAAATGGCACAGAATGTCCCTGTTACTTAGCTGACAGAGATGTAAGCTGAGTCAGCTAACATCTGATAATATTCTTCAAGACTGAGTGGGATAATTGCTTTTATTATTCAAAATAAACCATTCGCTTTTTTCATGATCCCATAATACACCTTGTTTACCCCCCCCCCCCCCCCCCCCAAATGTTTGCATAAGCATTGTTTTTAGTTTCTCTAGGGACGATTGTATGTCACTGTAAATCCCATGAGAAATAGAAAACAATGCTTGTGCAAAAATTTTGGGGGACCCGTAAACAAGGTGTATTATGGGAACGGTGAAAACAGCAAATGGTTATGCAGCTCTTTACAAAAGGTCTTGGCAAGCTACATAAGGTAGCAAGGATATTTTGTGGGCATTGTGACGACTATATGACAGTTGTGCTGTGTTGTCAGGTATATTTACAGTGGATGCCTTGCTGTGCAAGCCACAGCAGAAGTCAGAACAGGGACTGTGGCAGTGGAGAGATGACAGGGGACTGTGGCACACATATTCCTGGATCGACAGCAAGATTATTGAGGCTGCATATCAGAGTGGAGAGGATGAACTTACTCTCACCACTCTTGGCAGAACATACACAGTCGACTTCAACAGTATGCAGCAGGTAGCTAATATACAAGCTAAATATTAAAATAATTTGAAGAAAACCTCCCCATTTTTTATGGGTTTTGAGGTTAGTAATTAATAATAATACTAATAATGGGAATAATTAATTAAAATAAAAATATAATCTTAAGTCAATAATATTCACCAGTTTGTTGAGCCCTTTTACGTCACCTGGCACTTCAAAGATGGGTGATGATGTTGTTAGCAACAATTATTGTCCTGACAATTTTTGAAATCCTGTCACACAATGAGTGATGTTCTAAAGCTTGTGAATTTTTCTCTGCAGACAAATGAAGATACTGGAACATCAAGGCAGATACAGCGATGTCCAGGTGGGAGCGAGACATCCACAGCCTCGTCCAAGACAGATGAAGCAAAAATCACAAGGAGTGATGAACGCTTAGTGATTTTATGTGAGGAAGCTGAGTTAGCTTCATCCTACACTTGTGGAATGTTTTCTGCTCTGTACAAGATATTCAGTTCTTCAGTTGGACCTGCCGTCCGACACAAATGTGTGAACGCTATTCTGAGGGTGCTGTATCATGCACCGCCTGAACTTTTAGGTGTGGTCCTCAAAAGACACCCAATCTCAAGCTTGATAGGTGGAATGCTTCAGTCAACAGACTTGAGAGTCATTACTAATGCTCTTCAAATGGCAGAAATTGTTATGCAAAAATTGCCTGATGTTTTTCATGTGTCATTCAGAAGAGAAGGAGTGATGCATAGAGTTAGAGACTTAGCCAATGGCTTGCTGGCAACTAAAGCAAATGTGTCAGAAAAAAACTGTTCATCAGAGTGTCTGGCAAACAGCAGTGAAAATGAAAGCCCCACAGGACAGAGAGCTGCTGAAAATGCATCATCGTTACCAGTCACCAGGTTTGGGATAACATTTCTGTTTTTGCATGTACATGTAGTTGTTAACCAAGCATGAGGGCCGTACTAACAGAATACCAGCCCTCCAGGTCTTGACAGTATGGATAGACTGCAGCAAAGTCTGTACAGAAAAGAAGGAAGGTCAATATTCTCCCAGCATGGTCCGAAGCAACCTCAGATAAAAAGAGATATTACATGGCTTACCGAATCCAATACTTAAAAAAGCTTGGACTGGTCATAAATCACATTGATTTGTTGATTTCTCAGTTGTTGGTGCCCTTAATTATCCACTGTAGGGAAAAAGATGGTGGATGTACATTTTACCATTGGCAATGCATTGCGATAAACAAGACAGCCAATAGGCACATAGCAAGCCATATGTTTTTTTTTTTGCAAAATTTGTCCCTGCACTATCAACATTGTGCATGCCAGGTTTTAAACAATTTTCGGGTTTTTCATACACTAACTTAAAGACTGTACCAGTTGCCATATTTTTATAAATGGTGGATTGTAACTGTATCAGATTAGTTGCTCTCATCAGTGTTCCATATGGGAGGCACGGTGGCCTAATGGTTAGTGCGCTGGACTCCAGATCGAACGGTCGGGGTGCTGCGTTGTGTTCTTGGGCAAGACACTTTACTCTCATAGTGCTTCTCTCCACCCAGGTGTATAAATGGGTACTGGCAAATTTACTGCTGGGGGTAACCCTGCGATGGACTAGCATCCCATCCAGGGGGGGAGTAGAAATACTCCTAGTCGCTTCATGCTACGGAAACCAGGATAAGCTCCGGCCTGATGGGCCACTAGGCTCGTATGCAGACTTTACCTAGTTTACCATCAGTGTTCCATGATGGTATTGTTTTTAACTATTTTGTTTTGCTCATTAACCTGGAAAGCTGAGTTTTATATTTAGGGCACCACACTGACTTTTGCCTAGCCTCTTCTACTGTCATCTTGTACACATATTGGTAATCTTTGCTCAATGAGATATTACTGATGTGTATGCCAAACAATATTATACTGACCCAGGGTCATGGAGGCATTCACTGTGTGCTTGCAAGTGCTTGTAGCTGACATTCCCATATGAATTTTAATGATTGCTATTGTGTTTAACTGCAGAAATGTATCAGCAACGTATCCGTGGATATTAGTTTTAGGTTCTTGTAAGCTCCTAGTAATGTCCTTGAATTTTTGACAACAATCTGGTGCTTTCAGTAAGCACCATTTGACCACTGACAAAAAGCATCAGCTAGTTTGTTCTACTTCCTTCCCCCTTAATTGATAAATGTTATTAATTAAGATAGTTTTAAACAGTTGGTTACTCTACTCAAACCAGCTGCCTAATTAAAATTTTATTGAAACCCCGAACAATCTGTTACTTCTGCATTATAGGAGGTTAGGAGATGTCTTGCGGAGGAAACGCTATTCCAAAAGACCTGGCAGAGGCAAGGCCACCAGCTTTCCTAGCACATCTGAAGTACATGTAGAAGTTAATCGGCAGCAGATTGGTGGACCTTCTTCAAAGACAATGCTTCAAGAAAGCAGAGCTGCTTTTATGGCATCTCAATCATCAACAAGATTAAATTCAAGATCGACATTGCTCTCAGAGAGACCAGCTAAGGTGCAACATTATTTTATCAACATGTAGTTTTTAAGCACATTCCTTTTAATATACTGTTAGAACATAATGATAATCATCATCTGATTTATTTAGCACACATGAAATAAGTTAGTGTTCATGTAATAATTATAATAAGTGCATTTTTTTAGATGGAGACATCAGCTGGGAGCAGTATTTCAGAAAACCGAGAAAAAATTTTGAATTGGATCAAAGACCAAGGTAAAACATATTTTTTAGTTGGTTTGTAAGGATCAGTGTTACCATGTGCTACAACTGATATTTACCTTTCTGTACAGATCATAGGAAAGTGCATGTACTATGTAATAATACAGCGCTGTAAATGCTTTGTCTTGCAGCATCAAAGTTCTGTGCTGAGTACTTTGATCAACAGAAGGGAGATTCCCACCCCGCACTCAGTGTCCTGCGCCAGTTAAAGAGTGCATCAGAAGAATTGACATTAGATGTAAGTGTCTGACATATTTTATTTGAATGGCTGAGCTACAGGATGAGGTATTAATCATGGAGCATGCCAAATAATTCCTGTGTGGAATACAGGCACTGCAGATCGATACACTCTTTGTAATTTTGCATCCATTTATGAAGCCAGCAAAGGTGTTTTCCATTGAAGTGTTGGAAATCTGGATAATGATGATTGGTCAGTTGCAGTGGAGAATGAATTTCAGGCTAAAATGATTTCAAACTAGTTAGGTGTGTATTTTAATTCCTTTGTTCCAGATCTATATGCTATAATCCTCAAGGAAAATAGAAATCAAACTAGCTTGAAATCATTTTGACCTTAAAATTCATTTTAAACTACAACATATTGTCAGTCATGATGAATTCCTCCTAGCCAATAAGGAGGCCCTGTTTCGGCAAATCTGTCAAATGCAGGTAATAACCAAACTTCATGGGACAATTCCTCATTGTGTTCCCCATTTGCTTTCTTTAACCAACCTTCCCATGATACAGAAACAAAGGCATGGCTTTCTGGTGTACTGTAGAAGCTAAAAAAGGCTTACGCTGAATATTTTTAGCCCAGTTTTCATTTTTCCATATCCGTATATCAATTAAGATAAGATAAGATAAAAACTTTATTACCGTGTCTGTGTGTTTAGCCCTTATGGACTAATTGGGGACACAATTAAAATACCTAAAATACTATTAATAAGATGCCAGATGTCAAATAATTACTTTGCATGGTTACCAAAGATTTTACCAACAAAATTTCAGGAATGTGGCTTACGATGGATTCCTCAGGATTAAAGTTTTACAGAAATTAATTGACATCAGATTTTTATGCAAAACTGTAAGTTTCTGATGTCTATTGCTTTACAGTGTGACTACTCCAACCAAGGCCACCCAAGCAAATTCTTTACAAATTGATGAATGAGAATCTCGGATATAAACAATAAATTTTTTGACAAATAAGCGATCCAAGCAAGCTGCACACCACAGAATCAATACATTTACCAGTGATAATTTTTATCGTTTCAACACGCAAATGCTATTGGTCAATTTGCAAAGAATTTTCTTGGGGTGGTCTTGGTTGGAGTAGTTACACTGTAATTAACTGCGAGGATCATTTCTTAACTAAAACAATTCTTGTTTGTTTCTTCCTTTCGCAGAAACAAAACTTTGTGTCAGCACTCAAGGTAAATAACATATTTTGTACAGTGTAGTTGTTTGAAACATTAACTACTTGTGCCTGAGAAATAGTTAACTTCAAGCTAGATGTACATTTGAATGCTGTTCAAATCGATTGAAGTTGATTGACCTCTCAACATTGTTTGTTTGTGTGAACAGGAAGTCTCTGATGTTATGACTAATGAAGATAACAGTGCCTGTGCATTTGAGATCCTTCACAGTGGACTGGTACCAAATCTCCTTAGGTATGCTGTTTAGAACCATGAATGTCGTACCAAGTAGAACTGGAAATTCAGTTCCCTAGCTTGGGCTAAAGCAGTGATTCTTTTGCCATATTTGTTGCATAAATGGAGCTATTTTGACCAATATTTTTATTTTATTTTTTTTCAGATATCTAACGTCTACAGAAGGAAGTGATGCCCTTCCCCAGGAAAAAAGACTTAGAATATTTTTCCATGTTTTCATGGGATTACCGGTAAGTATAAACTAGCATTTATGATTCTTGTCCTTGGTTGATATTTTTGGCACACCAGTAAATCACTGGTGGAGTAATCAAACCTCATCATTGTTTTCTAAACTACAGGAGACAAGCTCAACTGAAGATTTGAAAATTGCGGTAGGTATATTTCTTCTCATATATCCGTAAAATGTATGGAACTGTTGTTTGATTTTCTGCGTAGCCAAGCACACTTGAAATTATTGGTTTAAACCATCATAAGACCAAAACAATATCCCTGGTTATTAAATTAAGGTGCAGGTTTATGGACATCCCTAAAACTTTTACATTGTATGCAAAAGAAGCCTTGGCATTCATCTTTATTATTATAATACATGTAGCTGATTGGAAAATCACTGCATGAACTTTAAATAAGAGAACTGATTTGGTTCAATCTGTATTTTGCAGAGTGAACCCAACATAGCCTCCATGGCTGCACTGATACAGAAACTCCATTTGTGCATTAACCAGTTAGAACAGGTGAATGGATAGCTAAAACCCTGGGTGCATGACTCTATCTTTAGAATTATTTTACATGCACGCAAATATAGCTGGTTAGAAAGTGATGAACACAACTTCACAGCAAAGTCTGCTTAGCCCCTGGGTAGCGGGGTGGGAGCATTCCCTTTTTGGCCCTAAATGGGAACGTGGTGTTGGGTAATGTATGGTTCTTAAGGTCATTTGTCTTGAACAGGGAAATTCTTGTCACTATTTAGTATCTGACACAGGATATTTGTTTGGTGTTTTTTGTCGGAAATTTTGAGTTGGGTATCATTTCCGCCGTCCACTCGTGTTCGGTCTTTCCTCTGAGTGCGGGCTCATTCCCCGAACAGCGGCTGGTAATCGAGCCTATATCAACGTGTGATGTCTTACATAGAGTAGTTGACAGTACTCTACTACACCTTCACTGACAAGGTGTTTGATGTGTGACTTGTATTTACAAAAAAAAGTAGTATGATTTTTTTTAACAGTCTTGAAAACAGGATGTGATATCTGAGTTGTATAAGGCACAATTATTGATTGTCACAAATTTGAGAACTAAGGATAATTATCTTTGTGAGAACATTTTGATGACAAGTAGATAAGCGTTTGTCTTGAATCGAAAGTTTGTATATTATGTACTTGTGGCTATTTAATTTAGATCACTCCACAGCAGGCCCCAAAGTATCCATTTGCTTTAAAAAGAAAACATGAATTTATCTCTTTCACCAGCTTCCAGTCAAAGTTCACGACACACCAGGAGGAGCTGTAGCAGCAAGGTACATGCCATTTTGTTATTCATTAAAAATAACCAAGTTAGACCAGCTTCAATCTCACGCTCATGACTGTTTCTTTTCAGGGGATCACAAGCTCTCAGATTCTTCAGTTCTCACCAAATCAAGGTTTGTTCATCTTTTTGAACTCTTTGTATTCTCTTTACTGCTGGATGGAAAGCCTCGCTGTCTGGCAATGATTTTCAATACAAAACTTGAAAACTGCTACAAACTATCAACTTCACAATGTGTTTACAACCCTTAGTGCCTTCTACAAAGACACCCTGATTGTGAGGGCTTACGGCAGTGGAAACGTGGCCCTGTGAAAATTGATCCTCTTGCACTTGTTCAGGTAAGATTCAAGCTTCATTTACATTCTTATATGCTTGTAATGTACATGTATTTAATAACATTTTAATCTAATTCTGGATCACTGGTTCTTACTCTTAGGCCATTGAGAGGTATTTAGTTGTTCGAGGCTATGGAAAGAAGCGAGAGGTTAGTGGGAATGTGTTGCTACCAAAGCCATAGCTAGTCCACCAGATACTCATTACGTTCAGTTAGTTAGTACAATAAACTGCCCTTATTGTTGATATTTTTTACATACCATGAGGCCTTTTCACCCTATATGTTGCTTGTACCAACTTGTGTAGCAGTTTCTTGATTTTGTTTGTTTGTTTGTTTTTATGACAGAATCCTGATGATGATGGCAGTGAGGATGATGGGTAAGCAAGTGAACTTTAATGGATAAATTATAGCAAAGCGGAGGACTGTTCTGTCGGTAACTTTATTGAAATGATAAAGCAGCAGTAAAGAATGATTTCTATAGGTTGTAGAATGTCTTTGTAGATGTAAACTCATTTGATTTATGTGTCATCATAAAGGAAAATAAGTTTCTGAGTAATATTAAGTGAGACATTGACAATGTGGTTACTTTACATTTTCAGATCAGATGATGACATAGATGAATCCTTGGTAAGTATGGTTTGCTGTTCCTGTTTATTTTACAGTTGATCTTTCCAAAAAATAATGCATAACATGAATCTGCTCGAAGTATAAGAAGTTTGTCTTGTTCCAACAGGCAACTGAGTTACAAGGACAAAACAACTCAAGGTTTGTCCAAGATATTTCTTTCATACTACATTAATGTTACTGTGCTGCGCACCGTGTCGTTACCAGTCAACAAAGTTTTCTGACAAATTTCTAATGGCTTCCGTTTTAACTTGCTCTCTAACGACTGTCAGCTCCTCCTCACTCACTTTTTGCATCAAGAAGTTGTCAAAAAGTCTTTGTCAACTGGGAACGGTATGACACGCAGCACTCTAATAACTTAAACACTGGGGTCCTGTTGTCTTGTAAGTAGACTGTTCACAGGCTCTTTGTTTTCAACGCAAAAGAACACGAGAGCAACAGCGAGCGAAGTGAGCAAATGTACGGAGCAGGGGCGGGGAGTGTGGGGGGGGGGGGGGGGGGAAGTTTTCTTGCGATCCTTTTCCCTCGTTGAACGACTGTAGAAAAATACTTGAAAATTGGACTGTGAACAGTCGCTCATGTAACTTTTTTTTTTTTGAATTTGTAATTTTGTAACTCATTATCTGTAAGTAGTACAAGGCTGAACCGATTGTTACAGCTTTGCTGAACAAGTTGTGTTTGTTCCGATGTAGGCATCAACTGGAGATTTTATTAGGAGATCATCTTCTTCCTTACAACATGACAGTCTATCAAGCTATCAAGCAGTTTGCTCAGGTACATTACAGAACTACACATAAGCACTAAGACAGATGCTAAACTGATCAGTTTTTAAAATAACTCAAATTTCTTGTGCACTCAGTTGTTTTTCACTGTGAATAAGGAGAGTTACTCACATTAACCTGAAATTGTTGAATGAGATTAAAGTCAGATGGATAATTGTATTGTGACGCAAAAAGCAAAAAATAAACTGAAACAACCGAGGCAGAAGGCTGATCATCAAGTCTGACAACTCTGTTTTTCTTTTGATTTGACAGAGTGGTATTTGAACTGAGTGTTATTGTACCTTAACATGCTTGCCTTGCAGGGTGACGATGACAAAGACTTTGATGAGGATCATGGAGGTATCCTAGGTAGACCGAGTATCTGGGTCTCTACACACACAATATGGTAAGACTATTGGTACACAAGCTATTGCTTCAGTCACTAACATCAAAATGGACTTGCCGTTGTTGTTGTTGGGATTGTTGATGCTGTTATTACTGCTGTTATTTTTGTTGCTGTAGTTGTGCTTGCAGTTGTTATTGCTGTTGCTGCTGTTTCTCTTGCTGTTGTTGTTGTTTTCATACTCGTCATAACAGTTACCATGGTGATATTTTAGGTTTCGACCTCTGAGTCAAAACCAAAGGGAACAGCAAACAGTTAATGGCAGTAAACCCAAGAGTGGTACCACCAGTGCTGCTGCACGAGTCTCCAGAAAAACGTGGAAGGACGATGGTAAGCATTTTTATACAGTTGGCAATTATGTCATTTCCAGATATTCACTGTCAGTGTACTGAAAGAAATTTGTCTCCTGTTTATATGTTTAATAATTGCATATGCATTGAAGCAGTGAATTGTCATGCCCAGTCAAAATAGGTAGTAGTTTGGATGCTTTTATGTTAAAACAGTAAAAGCTTATTTTAACCTAAGTATTGCTGGTAAAATAGTACTGGTAATATGGTACACTTATGCTCAATCAAAGCAGCACTCAGGATCAGTTACACAACAGATGATATTGGTCGGTTGTTATTAACTTCTTCAAAGATCACAGACATCACATGTCCTTTGAATGATTCTTCAACTTAGCCAAAATTTGAGAGGCCGTTGTTCGGTTTCCAGCCCTATTCGCTACTGGGGGAAAAGGAATAAATCAAGTGAAGCCTTTTTGGGAGAAAGCTGTTATGGAGTTCTGAAAAGATGAAATGCCCACAGGGATGTGGTTACCTTCTGACCTTGATTCTTAGATGTGGGCATACCCTTCACCCCTGTCTCCCATCCCCTAACAGAGGACAACGCCTTAGCTATGTAAAGTGGTTTATAAATAGCAAAGGCAAGTAGATGCAGCACCCACATTGACCTCTATCTCTTTCAGATTCAGAAGTGTCCATAAGTCAACTCCTTTTGGATTGTGAACCTCAAAGCTTTAGTAAGTTGAAACAGAAACACGAGCAGTTTGTTTTGTTAATAAATACGGCCTGGCCTAGCAATCAATCCTTGAATTCTTTGATTCACCTCTTAAAATTAAACTGGAAAAGTGATCAACGAAACCTATTTCACGAAAGAAAGTCAGAAAACGTTTACGCAGCATAGATTTTTAAAACATTCTGCTATAAAGGTTAACCCCACCACAGTGTAGTATTTTCTTATGCCACAAAGTTCTTGTGTCTTGTTTTTGTACAGTATGCAGGAGATGCGCATGACAGGGATTTTTTCAGGGAGTGGGGTTAGGGGGGTGCGGGGGGGGGGGGTCAGTTACAGTTTTTGTTTCTTCTTACACATAGGTATAAGGGTCTGCCTATAACCGTAATGCCATTTTTATTAAGTTATCGTTGCCATTTGTTTTGTGTTTATAGCCACTTGTGATCCAAGTATTGAAGTGATTAGTCTTATGAAAGCTTTACATGTTCTTAACCTTCACTGGACAACGCTTTATGAGGTCAGTATGACTGTTATGTAAACTGTGAAAATGATTAAAGTGAAAAAAATGAAGGAAGAGATATTGAGATTATTTTTTGTCTGTTTTTCAGGGACAAAGCCGAAGAGCATTTTTGTCTTCTAATGAATTCATAAACAATAAACTTGCGGCAAAAATTACTCGGCAATTGCAAGGTATTGTTCTTGTTTTGTTTGCATTCAGTATTCGATACAGACTCTTATATGAAGTTCTTGGGTGTAACATGGGTCTTTTGTATTCACATCAGATCCCATCACAGTAATAACTGGCAACTTCCCTGCTTGGGTAGAAGAACTTCCACGAAAATGGTAAGTAAGCTTTTGTGATTGGAAAACTATTGCTAATTTGTTTGCCCTTAAATCGTGATGTTTTCCAAGACAATTCGATGGAAAACAAAATGAAATGTTTCCTTCGGGAAGCGGAAAGACTTTGAAGTTCTTCTCGTCTGCTATATGCTAAAGCTACTATATTATTTAAAGTGGCCCGCGGCTATTTTTTGGGAACGGAGGTGCTCTTTTCTAAATCGAGTTTTGGGCATGTAAACCTCAACCGATTTTTCTGATGTTTGGCGGTCGAAATAACAAATGTTCAAATTTTATAAAGCTTTAAATTATAGGGCAAACAAGGCAAACGATCACGAGATATGAGCGCTTTTGAAAAAATATATTTATGAAAAAAACGCGAATATTTTCCAAACGCGACGATAGATTTTTTTCTAATTAATGTCAACAAGTTCAAATTATCCAAGTTTTAAAGTGAGCAAGTTTCAACGAAATCGGCTGGGTAGAAATTGCTGCACAGTTGACTGTTGAATTTTTGCTTCAAAATATTGCTTGTGTATAATTGGGAGCTGTTACAACAAAGTTTAAGTAATGCTCAGATCCAATGGATTATTTGAAAGCTTAATACCAGCTAAAACGTTACTGAAAAGTATGGAATGATCGGAAACTCCTAGAAAAAGTTGTAAACGAATGAAGAGGAAGAGGTTTACGATGCGTAAATTGTGAATTTTAAAATATTCATTTTTTTAGAATTAAAAAAAATCTACCGATTTTTTTTCTTTTATTTTTAAGTATGAGAAAATACAGCATATATGCAAACGGCTTTATCTAGTTTCGTGTGTCTAATCTCGATGAAACGCGTCGAATTTTGTTCGCCAAGATGGCTAGTTCGCGTCTTCCATTTTGAAGCGCTTTGGAAACCCTCGCGTAAGAGTAAATTATTCAAACTTGCGGCATTCTCAAGATTATTTAGCACCTGGAATTGAACATACCACGCCACATGCCACATTCATTGCTAAATAAAATGCATGAATACAAAGCTCAACCGCAATTTTATCCGTGGCATGTTTATTTCCAGGTGCTAAATAATCTTGAGAATGCGGCAAGTTTGAATAATTTACTGTAACGAGAACGTTTTCAAAGCGCTCCAAAATGGAAGACCAGAAGTAGCTATCTTGGCGAGCCACATTCGACGAGTTTCAACGAGACTAGAAACACGGAACTAGATAAAGCCGTTTGCACATATGCTGTATTTTCTCATACTTGAAAATAAAAGAAAAAAAATCGGTAGATTTTTTTTAATTCTAAAAAAATGAATATTTTAAAATTCACAATTTACGCACCGTAAACCTCTTCTGCTTCATTTGTCTACAACTTTTGCTGGGAGTTTCCGATCTTTCCATACTTTTCAGCAACGTTTTAGCAGGATTTAAGCTTTCAAATAATCCATGGGATCTTAGCATTACTTAAGCGTTGTTGTAACAGCTCCCAATTATACAGAAGCATAATATTTTGAAGCAAAAATTCAACAGTCAACTGTGCAGCAATTTTTACCCAGCCGATTTCGTTGAAACTTGCTTACATTAAAACTTGGATAATTTGAACTTGTTGACATTAATAAGAAAAAAATCTATCGTCGCGTTTGGAAAATATTCGCGTTTTTTTCATAAATTGATTTTTTTAAAAACGCTTATATCTCGTGTTCGTTTATTTTGTTTGCCCTATAATTTAAAGCTTTATAAAATTTGAACATTTGTTATTTCGACCGCCAAACATCAGAAAAATCGGTTGAGGTTTACATGCCCAAAACTCGATTTAGATTTGTTATTTCGATTGCCAAAAATCAGAGAAATCGGTTAACGTTTACTTGCCGAAAACTCGATTTAGAAAAGAGCACCTCCGTTCCCAGAAATAGCCGCGGGCCACCTTAAATGTTGTGCCAATTTGTTTATCTATTATCTTTGTCTCCACACGAGTAGCTCTGGGTTTTTTCAGGTGAAATTACATGCGGTTGAATTTTTATTATTTTGAAATAAATATCCTGTTGTCGTTGCTGTCACACTTGTTAGAGAGAATCTTGACCCTCCCACTCACGCCTGTGTTTTATTGATTATGTTGACGTTTTTCATGTTGTTTCTTTGCAGTCCATTCCTGTTCCCGTTTGAATGTCGACAACAGTTGTTTTACTGCACTGCAATGGATAGGGACAGGGCTCTCAGCAAGCTACAGGTAAACACCCACTGTGTTGTCTGCAGGCTGTACCCAGGATAGCTCGATATTTATAATGGCGCTTTTTTTTTTCGTCCACAGGAGACATTACCAGAGCTTATGAATACAGATGCATCTGATCGTGTAGCACCGAGGTTTGACAGGAAAAAGGTTTGTTTTAATAGTGATAGTAGATTATTACTTATGAATAGCGTAAGTAGAAATCTTTATGGAGCCAGAAGTTGATTCAGCTGACTCCTTGTTCACTTGATACAATCATGGAAAAGCTATTGAAAAGTACAACACTCCTGTCTCTCCAGTCCACTCCGCCATCATTATGTTGAGCCTGAAACAAGTTTACCCACACGAGCTTCACAGCAAAGGGGGCGTGTGTGTAGATTGTCAGGGACTAAAGATACTGTTACATTCAAACTACGTTTGGCATTAGTTGTCTGAGCGACCTGTTGTGGATGTGTGCATTCTGTAATGCATATTGTGTTTTAATACATTTATGTATACGATGATAATGAATATAAATTGGTTTTGCTTAATCGATTGTAAATGACATCAGTTTTATTGGCTTTACTCTTGCAGCACACTGTTTCTCGTGTGGGATTGTTAGATCAGGCAGAGAAGCTGATTGGTGAACTCGGTAGCTCACAGTCTGTACTGGAAATACAATATGAGGGCGAGGTGAGTAATACTCCTTGGCTCCATGCCCTGGTTCTGTTGTATGCATTACAGACAAGAAAGGTTTTCCTGTTTAGCTGTTTTGAATCTTTATCAACAGTTAGGTTGACAATTTGCAGTCATTATGCCTCTAATTTGAAAGCAGTTGAACGTTTGTTCGTCCAACAAGTGCACTCCAGGTCAATGCTAAAACATCCAGTTTTCTAGTTATTTTTTAAGCAATTTAACACGTAACCAGCCTAGACTAACCGGCCTCCAGAGTCCTCATGGGCCCGATGAGGATAAGAAAGTAGCCTAGAGTAGCGAGCGTTTCTTTGTAATGTTATTGAGGTATAATTGTTGTTGGTAGGTTGGGACCGGTCTTGGCCCCACACTGGAATTTTATGCTTTGATTTCACAAGAATTTCAACGTGCTGACCTGGAGATGTGGAGAGGAGAACAAATGCTGCCTCCTGGCAGAACAGGCAAGAATCTTGTATTGTGTCTGTCTTGAGGTGTTATATTCTTTCCATAATTGTTTTTAACATCATAACTCTTCAATTACAACTTCAGTTTCAATATAGCATATGAAGTACATAATTTATTGAATTGCAGCTTGTTTTACTCAGCGTTTTGTCAAGCTACTTCCAGCAGCTTTCTACCAATTGTCTGCGCACTTGGTGGGGGTGGGGGGAGGGGGAGTTAGGTAGCACAACACTAAGGTATAGGCTTAGCTCAAGCTTGAAGTCTCTTCGCGTACAACTTAGAGGTAGTGTTTTTCTGCTGTGTCCAAATTACCGCCAAACAATTGGATTTAATGCCTTGTGATGTTGCTTTTACTTGTGCGGTGGCCAGCTACTGGGCAGAAACCAAGAAATTGATTTAATCTTGGTGCGGAGAGCCTTCTGTGTTTAAAGAAATAGCCATCACTGTTAATGTAGCATTCGTTACTCACAACAAATCTAGCAAACCCTCTATAAATCCATAAAAAGTCAGCCGCAACTGAAACAAGTGAATTGCTGAACCAAAGTAGGGAAAGCTGTTTTCGGTTAAAAATGGATGCTTTATTTTGCAGGATTTGGAGAAGACGTTTCGTATGTTTACTCCCCATCTGGCCTTTATCCAGGTAAGCTGAAAGATTTTTAATGCATTTAAATGTCATTGCAGTGTATTTTGCAGATAAATAGCTGTTTTGCAACTAGCTATATAGTATATGTATGTTTGATCTTCCGTCATTTCTTTCATTGTGTTTGTGTTTTGTTCGTTAGACGAAAACGAATCAAAGCAATAGCCTGTGTACAGCCGTACCTGTACACAGGCTACAAAGCAAAGGACGGATACTATTTATTTATTTTAATTTGTTTTTGTTCTTTAAACAAATTGTTATGCCATTATTCACTCAGCCCCAGTGTCACGCAACGTTAAAGTGGCGACTGTGACGAAGCTGTGCTCCAAGTTTCAGTTCCTTGGTAAATTCCTGGCTCGCGCTATAATGGACTTCAGAATCCTGGACATCCCGTTCTGTCAGATATTGTACAAATGGCTGCTCAATCAAGAAGGGACATTAGACTTGGGTGATCTAGCTGCTGTTGACCCGGTAATGGCGCAGTCGCTGACTCAGCTGCAGCAGGTGGTACAGAGGAAGAGACAGCTGGAGCAGGACACCTCTCACACAGCAGACAGTAGGCAGCTGGCTGTGGACAGTCTTACACTGGATGGAACACCCATTGAGGATCTGGGACTGTCATTTGCTCTGCCTGGCCATCCAGATATTGAACTCAAGGTACAAACACGCAATAACAAGTTCCATGTGACACGTTTTAGCGTGAAAAGCAAGTGATAGAATATTCTTGGGAATTCACTTCACTTCGTGGGTGGGGAAAACATGCTGATTTATTAATTGTCTTGTGGCCAAAATTTGAAATCAAAATTTAGAGGCACTTTATTTTAGACCACAGTAGGAGCTCAAAAGTTTAATTTAGATAAACAAAAGAAGGTGCTCAATATTTGAGCTTAGTTGTTCTTGTTTTTTCTTTATTTTAGCGAGGTGGCAAGGACATCACAGTCACCATTCATGATTTGGAAGAATACATCAAGGTAGCGTTGGCTTGTTTAACTATACCGTTAAGTGTTATTTTTATTGATGGAATTAATTTTATTGACTTGCTTGTTTTGTTTTCCAATTTTTTGATAGCAAAATAATGTTCTGTTTTGCGTAAAAGTCATTGAAAAGTCATGAAAAAAATCATAACATTTTGATAACGAGGTGCTGTTAAACTTGAGTATTGCCAGTATCTAAATAGAAGGTTGATGTGCACAGATAATTCTTTATGTTGTTCATATTGTGCGCATCATTTCATTTGTTTTTAGCTGGTTGTACAGTGGACTCTTGTTACGGGTGTCAGACGTCAAATGGATGCTCTCCGTGAAGGCTTCAACTCCGTGCTGCCTCTTTCAAACCTAACTAGCTTTTCTTACACTGAGGTAATGTGTCTTTATTAACCCTTTAAATTGCCACGTTTGACTTCGAAGTTCTCTTCACTGTCTTCGTCTATTTTATATAACTCCTTTCAGGCGAATACAGCGCTTCAAGCTGCGACCATTTTGGTCGCCATGGCGAGTGGAAATAAAATTTGGCGACTAAATTTTCCACACAGGTCGCCAATTTGGCGACCACTGTAATGCACATTTCCTTTCCATTGTTTTAGTGTACTGTACAAGAATTAAACTTGTTTTGCATGTTTATCTTCCTTACCTGTTTCTTAAATCTTTTATTTACTTTTCTGCATGATAATTGGGACAGTTGAACAAAAAATCTCTTTAATGCAAACGAAAATAACTACGTCGGAACGTTCTTCGAACGATTTTAATTCGGCTCATAATGGTCAGCGGTATTACTTCATGTACAGTGACATAAGGTGTCCTGCTTTGAAAACGCTTTCCTTTTTGGCGACCAAAATTTTTCTAGCGGCGACCATTTTACAAAAGGAAGTCGCCAAAAGGCGACTTCTGGAAAACTTGAGCTTGAAGCACTGGAATAAAATATAAATCAGAGTCTGCATACAGAAAAACCCTGCTGGGTTATATAGTAGATCACTGGTGTTCTTTGCATACAAAAGCCTATTGTTCAAACACAGTCATGTCCTACTTACTTGAACATGGAGATAATCATTTGAACATTACCTTGTTACGTTGTCCAGCAGATAAATCTTGTGCGACATTTTCTTGTAAAGACGACTTTCAGCCAGTCCAAGCTGGCTAATTTTTTATCAAATTTTTGTTTGTTAAAGTGCTACTGTGATCAAATTTTCACCCCTTGCAATTTTAGGCGTATCGTAAAGCATTCCGCGAAAGATTTAAAATGCCGTTTTCCGTTTTCAAATATCTGCATTAGTTCCGGAGATATTTAAGCTTTAAAATGTGTAAAATATGCGAATTAGGCGACTGATGACGTCATTTACTCAACTCAATTTTAAGTCATGCGCAAAAACGAAGCTTATGATTTGTGAGTTCATCACAGAGCTAGTGGTAGGAACTCATGTCAACGATAACTTCCAACGAAACTGTCGTATTGCCTTGATGGCTAAATAAAACACGACGTTGGAAGGCTGACATTTCGAGTGTTAGTTAGCCTTTTGTCTGAGTTTGCATTTAAAAACCAAATGTATTTTCGTTGACAAAGAGCACACGCTCGAAACGTTAGCGTTAAATTACCTTTATTGACTTCAAGTTATTGGTTTAGATCAGACTTGCGGTGTTTTATATGTCATTGTTGTTTGCAGATGGAGCTGGTCCTCTGTGGTAATGTGGCTGAGAAGTGGGACATCAAATGTATGTTTTATTTTTGTTTATACACCTTTTTTCTTTTGTTTATTTCGGCTATGTACGTGCACTTGTGTTGAATGCCTCTTGTGTTTTGTACGAGACTATGCAGACAGTTCATTTTATGAACGAATGGAGGCCTTATCTCGGTTTCTATTGGGACATGTAATAACTTGTGCGACAGTAGTGACCGCACATCGTGTTACTAATGCGCCAGATACTGACATACATTTATTCCATGGCTCTTGTACAGTGACAGAGTAGTTACTGTGCCTGTCTCTCAAACAGCATATCGTACAATTGGCAGTGGGTAGTTACTGTCTAACTTTGGCTGACTTTTCCGTCAACTTCTGCCGAGTAGCGTTGATGACTACATGTGCTTTTGTTGTTTTTCTTTTTTAACTGAGAATTTCAACAACTTGTGTTTACTGGGTAATGTCTGTTGCTGTATTCTAAGTTATTATTTTTTATTTCAGGTCTTGTGGAGAGCTGTCGACCTGACCATGGCTATACTCATGATAGGTGAGGCTTGCTTAAAAAAATTCGGCTATTCTTCTTTTGTCGCTTATTTTGTCACATCGAAATTCCAGGAATTTTTTTAATTCACGTCCAGATATTTTTCAACTTGATCACTCCCTTTATCTTGTTTACACTGAGTGATGATCATGTCAGCTAATGTTGCTTTTCACAGTAACAGTGTAGCTGTCATTCGGTCTCTGAAAACGCACTTCAATAAATCAGGAGTGCTTTGCTAAATTGTTATCATATTTGCTTGTGTTGACAGTCGTGCCGTGAAGATTCTGTTTGAAATTCTCAGCTGTTATACACAGGAAGAGCAGAGACTGTTTTTACAGTTTGTCACAGGCAGCCCAAGATTACCTGTTGGAGGTGAGAACACTTATATGGTGGGCATTTAACAGTTGATTCATGCTTTAGCGTGCACTGTCGAGTTCTGGCGCACGCGGGAAGTTTGAATAGCACGAAAGAAACGTAACAGTAACTCATGCTTCTCGAGTGTTCTCCAAACTTCCCTCGTGCGCCATAACCATGTTGCGAAATTTGGGGGTTAATGATCTGAATTTTACAGTACTGTTAGCCAATCATATTGGTCTCTAGACGCTCGTTTCTGGGATGTCCCTGCTAGCGGATAGAAAACTGGGTACTAATCTGGCATTCATCATTGTTTGTTTCGTCATAGGCCTGCGCAGTCTTAATCCACCACTGACCATAGTTCGTAAGTCATTTGAGCCTCCTCTGTGCGCTGATAACTATCTGCCGTCCGTCATGACCTGTGTTAACTACTTGAAGCTGCCAGACTACTCCAGCAAAGAGATCATGGCCGGAAAACTAAAGCTGGCTGCTCTGGAGGGACAGCGCTCATTCCACTTGTCTTGAGACTGCGCTGTGCTCCATTTATATCCGCGGCTTATCAACAACTGTAGATTATTATTTTAAAGTTCCAGTTTTTAGCATTTATTGCTTGTAAAAAATTTGCTTAGAAGTTACCGCGGAATATCACAAAATCAATCGAAGAATCCGCTAAATTAAACAGTAGGTAATAGTGGCTAAATCTTAGCTTCCAGGCGTACGGTTAGTTGGGCTTGGGGGGGGGGGGGGGGGCTGTCTCCGTATCTTCAACCTTCAACTTACCCTTGTTTTTTTACTAGCTGTTCTTCGAGCTTTCCTCAATTAACCGTATGCTTGAAACGGGGTATTAATTCTTGGATAAACCAAATCGCTAAATTTAGTTATCGCTAAGAATATAAATCGTAAGGTATGTCTAAGCCCGTCATGTCAAATCTTGTTATGTTTATGTTCATAGGTTTTCTGCTTCTTGCACAGTGCAGGGTGGTTTGGTTACTTTACAGTAATATATTAGTGAGGTCATGTCAAGTCGACGGTTTTATTAATGTTAGTAATAGAAAGACCTTGTTGCAGTATGGCACAGACCAAAAAACACTTCATTTTATGTCATTCGTACTTTTTTTCTGTTTTTGTTTTTCCAAAGCTGTTCTTTCTTTTCCTTATTCTCTTTTTATTCGTTCACAAAATTAACATTGCTAGAATATAACTTTGTTTTGTAATATATATATAAAGAAAGACTTTTTATATACGCAAAGCAGTTGTATATAAACGTGATGGATTGTTTCCCCTTCACAGCTCCAACAAACAATTGCAAACTGCTTTAATACGTTTTTATTTAAAACAACGCGGTAGACATATTGGAATGAGGTCGCTTGCTATAAATTAACATGTTATTGTTGAGTGGAGGTTTTAACTTGAAATATAAACATAGCTGACTTTGCTAGCTAAGGGAATGTACTAAGTTTAAATATGCAAAATAACGAGAGTTTAAAAGTGTTCATTGTCATTGTAAATAAATCGACTTAACATAGTATTTTGATCATCACTAACAGTTTCTTTTCTTGCCGTCATGTTGGACTCATTAATTCGTACACGTGCTAAATGTAACAACATTTTTTTGTAATTGTACAAAGTAAGACATGACAGTGGTACCAGTGATCGCTGCCATGGACGGCTCGGGTACGACTGGGACATGTGAACATTCTGTGTTTTGCTTGCAAATAAAATAAAAATGTTAATTGTTACGCTGGTAATTTGGTTCATTTTACATCATACACACTCGATGAAATGGGATAAAGTTTATGGAGAAATAAAGTAGCGAATTTTATGAAGACATAACGGGCGATAGGCTCGATTTCCGCTGCTCTCTCAAGTCCGGTCTTTTTCTCTTCCCCGAACAGCGGCTGGCACTGCGAGCCTAAACAGACTGGGAATCCCTAAGAACACGTCACGTGACGAGCTCAAAGACCGTCTGCGTAGGAGACAATCCGCATTACGCCCCCAAATTTTTCTTTATCGTCCCCGCAAATGATCCCATAAGCGCACCCTTGGCCCAATAAATCCCCAAGAAGAATTAAAAGGCCCCTTTGGCCATCTCGTGTCACACTTACTGGAGGATGAACGTAAACAGCTGTTTAAAAGAAAATTTTACATTAATTTTTTTTTCTAATTCACCCCAAATACATATAACAGTGAAACCTATTAAGTGGACACCCTCGGAACCTTCCTGTAAAAATGGCGCAATATTTGTTAACCATAAAACAACATTTGTTAATCAGGTTGTTAGGAACCCACAAATGCTGGCAAAGTAGCAGTTTCCAGGTAAAAAGTAATCAGGTGTAGGATATGGTTTTACACTTCTTATGGTGACAAATCTCATGTGAAGGGCTGAAGACAAAATTAGCCAAAGAAGGATTTGAATGTGAATAGCTTTGCCGTACTTTGTTAGAAATAGGTCAACTTTGATCGTGGATGACAGTGACTGCCGTTTATTAAAAGCTAAATGTTTGGATTTAATACCACTATTCACCAACTGGCGCGTTTAAGACGTTCTGTATTACCGCGTTTCCCTTGTCCGTTGAAGGTAAAAATAAGACGCTTGTTTCGGGATTAGACTATGTGTCAATCGCAAAATTGACAAACATTAACTATGTGATAAAGAATAAGAAAGTTTCTGTTAATTCTAAGAGAAGTCGTCAAATAAAATTTCCATCTCTGTTTAAGTCCTTTCTAACTGCCCGAGTGTATTTAATTTATGTTCTACGCAGCGATTCCTTCAAACCTCTCAAATGATTACTCGGTAACCCGTGAGAAGAATCGTTACACAGGAATCATACATTAGGAATGCAAAGAATTCTTACACAGGAAAGCAGAAAGTCCCCACATGGTGACATAAACTGCATTCAGTAATAGGCCGTAACGATTGATATCGTATGCCTCGCGATGGTGGCAACTTTACGAATTTCAAGAAAATGTGTGCTTATCTCGCGTGTGATGAAGAGAAAAACAAGGTAGGATTACATTTGACTTCAGAATTCTAAAATATCCTTCCATTTTGACTGACAATCGATAGAACTAATCATTCCAACCCTTACTATGCTACTTATTTATCCAGTTACGTATTTATCTTGGATACTGAGTACAGCCTTGGTCGGAAAGTAAACAAAGCTTTATTGAACACTAAATCTACAATTTATTAGAGTGTGGGTTCCAGAACCTGACAGAAAACCTGTTCAACCACCGAAGGTCCCTTTATCTTTTTTCTTAAGACTGCTAGCTGTTTTATATAGTCAGTTGAGCGGCGTAAAAGCGAACATAAACAATCACGCGATGCGAAGGTCGGACGATCAGCGAAAGTGAAAAGAATGAACTGTTTTTCTTCAATCTCTTTCTTGCTTGTTTTCACCCGCTCGACTGACTAGAAAAGGACCGCTACCTGTCTGTATGAAGTGTTGCATTAGCATAACTCAGTGCAGTGGCTGGCTATTGGCAAAGACGCAATCTGATTGGCTATGCAAGCACATACTATTGATTGAGTATTATGGCAGAAAAAGAATCTTTAATCAATCAGATTTACTGATATCAGTCAATGGGTTATGTTAAAACAATTGGACTGCCCGCTATGCGTTTCGCTAATTTTGCGTATTAATAACGGTACTAAAAATACCCTGCCCTGTATAAATAGATGCTAATTCTAAAGAAGAATCGAGTCTTCGAAGTAGTGTACAAGTTGGGGGCCACTTTACTAAGCAACATTTCTGTGGACTGACCCCTCTTAGTCTAAGGTGGCATTTCGATAGCATTACAAGTGAATACAAAAACAGTGCAGAAAATCATGGACTTGTAGCGAGTTTAAACATATACAAGATGTGGTTTGTTTGGTTGATAAGTCGGTTAGCACTTAAGTACACAGCTTCTGACCTGAAAAACACATGAAAAAAAAAAGATGATGAGTATCATCCAGTCTTTAGTGAAACATTGTCCTGACAGATTTGATAAATTATTTGGGAGTGTGTGAATCTGATTACTATGCTTGCTGCAAGTAATAAATACTTCGTGAATTGAAGTTTCTATTCAAGCCTTGGCGGGATCATTGTGTTGTGTTCTTGGGTAAGATACTTTGCTTTCAGTAGAGAGATTAAGCATGAGGTTATACGACAGACGGCAAACGCGAGCTTGCCTTTCATTTTGTTCCCTTTTTACAGATTCTAAAATAAATCGCTCAGAAAAATACACATGTAGGAAAAAAATCACATATTCACGACAAACACAAACCTACTCATTTCCGCGCACAAACACAAAACAGCAGACGGCAGAAGTGGAACTTTTGCCGTTCGCGGAAAAGATAAACGTCGTGTTTATCTCTGTAGTATCTCTAGTCCATTGCGGTTATACCCCAGGGTACATATTGTCCCATCTAGTGAATATAGCAATTCTCTTTGCCAGCCAACCCCTTGGGCTCCAGAAAGGCTTAATGATGGTTACAAAATATAAAAAATAGAAACCAACCATTGGGACCCTATTTAAATCTAACCTTTGATCCTTGAAGTATTGCTTTAAAGTATCACTGAAATTTTTGGAGTACTTGACAAATTCCTTTTTGTTCCGCTCTAGACCCTACAAGGACAAAACCATTGCATAACCATAAGATTGTTACATTCTTTAAGTAGTTGCTTGTGTTTCTACAGAAAATAATGCCGACAGGAAACAAACAAGTACCAATCATCCCTTCATTTAATAGGCTCAGAGATCATGTTTTTCATTTCTTCCTTTTAAGGTGGCTCATAACAGTTTAGTCAGAATTAGACATGCCTGTTTTAGGTGTTCTATCGCAGCTATACCAATAATTTTTAGAAAAATCTTTTAGTACAGACTTGTACAAGTTTTACCAATGAACAATTGACGTCATTGTGACGTCAGATATCGTTGCCATGGCAACGTCATATGAGGTCAAAGATACCCTATTTTGGACCTTTTGAGGCTAATAACTCAAAAACTACTCGGTGAAAGTTCTTGTTTTTGATATATTTTTATCCAACTGACAAAAGAAAAATTTGCGCAAAGTTTTAAAAAAATCTGTAGGTAGGATTCGAAGCTACGTCATTTTTTCACGAATTTAAGGAGGCTCTGAACCCTACCTACAGAATTTTTTTAAACATTGTTAAATTGCTTGTTTTGCCCAGTAGGCAAACATATATGAAAAACAAAAACTTTCACCGTCTAGTTTTTAAGTTATTAGCCTCAAACAGTAGAAAATAAGGTATCTTTGACCTCATATGACGTTGCCATGGCAACGAATTTTGACGTCATAGCAACTGAAATTTATTCATTGGTAAAACCTTTACAAAGTTGTATTAAAAGTTTAACCTCAACGTTATTGGTGTAGCTGCAATAGAATACCAAAGACCGGAATATCTAAACCCCTTCGAGCAACCTTAAATGGCGAGAAAGGCCATTTACTGGGTTCACATGTGACACGCGTGAGTTCTCTTAGCTCAGTGGATAGAGCACCCACCCAGTGTTTGAAAGGTAAACAAGCCGTGAGGAGCGTGGGCCTTTATTCCACTTTTGACATCATCACCTTTAACCAAAAAAGGCATCATTTATCCTCAAGTTCTGCAGGAGGAAGAGATCTTTCTAATGATACCCAAAGCAGAACGAATGGGTTAATTGAGCTTGAAATAAGTACAAAAATGCTTCAAAATTTGAGTGAAAAACTCGAAGAAAAATTTGTTGACGCTCTCTTGGGGAATTTTTGAACTGAAAGCAAGCTTAGTATAAGGCCAACAACTGCAGTAAGAAGTTAAGAAAGGAGGGAAGAAAATGTGAAAAAAAAACAACAGAAATTTGAAACAGGTACTAGGTTTCTTTCTCATCCAAAAATTTGGTTTGTGTGCATTCTGAACAAAAATGCCATAAAACAGGATGCTAGTGGAAAGTGAGGCATGCTTTCATGTTGCAAATGCCATTTTGAGTAGTTTGAGGATGAGTTCCTAGCAATGTTTTAAAATAAGTACTCTTAATTTACCTCTTTATACTGTGACATCTTTCCAACATTTGGACACTTTTTAAAAACTTCATTTACTGCATCTAGCAGGTCCCTTATGGCAGTTGCAATATCTCTAATAAAAACAAAAGCGGTATTTTAATACTGTTTTATTTAAAGGAACCCTCCACTGTTTTTACAAGTATTGCTTAAAATGTTCCGAATGTGCTCATTAGTAGATCCTATATTAAAAAAATGCCTTACCTAGCGAACTGATTTTTTATCGATTTTCAAAGACGAGCCCCTCAGCCTCTTCGTAATTCCCACGGCTGCCATCTTGAATAGCGTGCAATGGACTGTGGGCATTGATGACGTATCGTGGTTGCTCGCTCCAAGCTCTGCTGTATGAATTCGAGATAATTTGGCAAACATGTCGCAGATTTTGCCATATCACCTGAACCTAGAGTACTCTTCTAACGAAGAACGACCAGAGAATGCATCATAACAAGAAGAAGAGGAGGAGGAAGGTTCCATTTTAAAGTAAGAAACTGTCGATCGCCATCGAACACGTCTTTAGACCGCTTATGCGAACGATGTTCTGCACTGCCGATCGAGAAGCCATCAGTGTGTTGCAAAGAGCTGGCATTTTTGTCGAAAGATGAAGGTACACAGTGATGCAGAAAGGTCATCTATGCTCTGTGTTTTTATTTATAAAAGAGACTTAATATGCTTCATTAAGTATTTGTATGATTTTAAAAGTGAAATAAATTTGATGAATGGAACTGATCATGAACTGTTGATCTTTATTTTGCTCGTTTGTAAATAAAAGCCACTCGATTCTTTAAAAATGTTTCTTCATTGTGGCTCGATATTTTTTAAAATTCATCAGAAAGAAGAGTAGAGTTCCAGGTTAAAAGAGTACGGTAGGTCCAGGTGATATGTGGCTGATGTGGCAAAATCTGCGACATGTTTACCAAATTATCTCGAATTCATACAGCAGAGCTTGGAGCGAGCAACCACGATACGGCATCAATGCCCACAGTCCATTGCACGCTATTCAAGATGGCGGCTGCGGGAATTACGAAGAGGCTGAGGGGCTCGTCTTTGAAAATCAATAACAAATCAGTTCGCTAGGTAAGGCATTTTTTTTAATATAGGATCTACTAATGAGCACATTCGGAACATTTTAAGCAATACTTGTAAAAACAGTGGAGGGTTCCTTTAAAGTATTGAAATACTTTCAAACAAGTGACTGATTTCATGTTTTCTTGTACCCATTATCACATGTACTTGTAGTTGTAAAATTCATTTATAATAAAATTATTCAAAAGGAAATGGCTCCAATCTGTGTAGGTATTTATAATGGCTCACCTTTGGCTCACCATTGCAAATACCCGTACAGCTTGGCCGCTCATATTGTATCTATCACTTGCAGACCCCCCCCCCCCCCCCCCCCTTGCAGGTGTGACTCAGATTAGACAATCACAGATTAGGGACGTCTGTTCACAACTCAGTAAATCACTGTTACACAAACTCTAAGCAAGCCATCTTTGCCTTCAAATCATTTCAAATCATTGGTGTTCATCTAAATAATGTAATTTTAAAATTAAATTTTAAAAGTCATCACTTTTCCAATTTCTTTCAAATCCAATAATTCCCAACCCCTAATAACTCCTAAATAGCATCTAAAAATTCTACAGTAAACATTCCATACAATGTAGGAACATCTACTTGTAAATTGACGTCAGGATTTTTAGTTCACAAGACGTCTCAAAGAGATATTAAATAAATGGCGGGAAAGTGGAAAACATTTCCCAGTGCTCACTTACTTTATAGTTTGTAAAAACTTTTGCCTGTTGCCGATTTCGGCTGGAATTTTTGCTAATATGGACTTGAGGTCTGCAAAAAATATATAAATTGTACACTATTGGCTATACTCAACACTGACATGTATATAAGCCAGTTTTATCATGTAACATTTTTCAAAAGATAAGTCCTTTTGTTGTAACATTTGTGTAATCCATCCAAAGCAAACAAGATAATATCGCAAAAGACTGTATTTAGGTTTAGCAAAGTGATCACAAACATGTGAGAGGACCTGATCTGAGAATGGTTTAATTTGTCCACTCAGAAGAACCTCTTGAGTACACGCATGCCATTTTAACCAACAAAAGCACTTTAATTTGACCATTTACAAGTGCTCATTGTCTGTTTTAAAAGAGAGTTTACACGTAGTTAAAGTATAGTGCCTGAAGTACAGTGGCCAACAACTCCAATGCCATTTTAGAGTATTTGAGCTATTTGCATGCCTTACCTTTAGCTTTTTTCAACAGTGCAGTGAACTCTTCTTCTTGTACATTAAACTTATAATCTGTATATTAACAAGGCACAACATATTTAATACCTCCTGACCAGTTCCTTGGTCAACTCTGTTAGTTGATAGAAATGTTAAATATGAGGAAAATTTGTTTATAAACTCTTTCATTGCTAAGCTAAGCCAATTGTTTTTTTTTTCATGACTGAATTTAGTTCTCTTGTTTTAGGGACCAATATTCTGGTTATTAGGTGCACAAGCATGCCATTTTGTGAGTGAGAAGAAGAATGACAAGTTAATAACATAACTGACGAGCCTTGAGGAGCAGGTAGTTAACTTACCTTCACTGTTTTGTGCAGCACAGAGAAGAAGAACTTCATTCATGTTCACTGATAATGACGCTGTGGACAATAATAACTATGCACCTTAGTATATCTTACATGTATGGTTCAATTTTACCCTTGATACAATGTCAGTGGTATTTTCCTTTGTTTTACCTTCAGCATCAAATTATATTAGCAAAAGAAAAAAAACAATAGAACACCAAGAAAAATATAGGGCAAAAATATACATGTATTATACAGATTGTTACCTGATTTTAAAATTTCGCCAACGATTTGTTGTGTGAGACCTGGTATATCTTTTTCAGCCTGACAAAAGAATTCAATACGTATGTTTTAAATCGCTTAATTCCAGAACCCCTGAAACTAGACATTCACCCATGCTTAAAACTGTTATTCTGTTGTCAAGATGATTGTAACTGTTCCCTCAAAGCTATCACCAAGATCACAACTCAGAATGCGAGAGCCATTATTAATACTGTTTCAACAAGATAGAGTTGCTGAAGCAGTGAAAGAGATAAACGTGGGAGGCGCTGTGGCCTAATGGTTTGTGCGCTGGACTCCGGATCGGGCGGTCCAGGTTCGAGCCCTGACCGGGGCACTGCGTTGTGTTCTTGGGCAAAACACTTTACTCTCATAGTGCCTCTCTCCACCCAGGTGTATAAATGGGTACCGGCGAATTTACTGCTGGGGGTAACCCTGCGATGGACTAGCATCCCATCCAGGGGGGAGTAGAAATACTCCTAGTCGCTTCATGCTACGGAAACTGGGGATAAGCACCGGCCTGATGGGCCACTTGGCTCGTATGCAGACTTTACCTTCAACAAGATAGAGTTGCTGAAGCAGTGAAAGAGATAAATCCCCCTTGTTCAATATTCCTTGGAGTTAAAGAAGTGCTCAAGAAAGACATGGAAGAGGACAACCCAACAAGATTTTTTGTAAAGACAGGGCTGTGCTCTAAGGGTGCTTGGGTGCCTCAGCCGACTAACTTTTGCCTTTGGGCAGCAAGATAATCTTATTTCTTTTATATGAGCTTTATGCTGGGCGCCCTGGATCACCTCCTTGTAATTTTTCTTAGAGCACAGCCTTGAAAGACCTCCTCCAAATGCAGACTCATAATGAACCATATATCTTAAGTGTTCAGAGTCCTTTGACTGTCTACAGAGATGCCAACCTAAAATTATTGAAATCCAGGAGACGACCAATTTTGCATCAAGATACCTCTTCTCAATCCTCAAAATGGAGTTAAAATAGAGCACTGCTGATTCACCCCCAAAAATGTGTTAAAAAATTTCAAAATTTCCTCACAAAATCGGCCAAAATTAGAAATTTTAAGAATTGTCCTTTGAATCCAGGAGATTTGTTGAACTGTATGGGAGAGTGGGAGATTCTTTCTGTATCCGCGAGACTCCCGGATAATCTGGGAGAGTTGGCATATATGTGTCTACTGCAGACTAAACCGTAGACTTCAAATGATTTTTTTTAAACTAAACTAAAAGGAAACCACTATGTACAGTATGGTAAATGTTATTTTGCCTTATAACCTTTGATTTATAATACAACGGAAGTTTCACCTTGACAAAAGCAGCTCTAAGATTTTCAACAGCTTTCTCGTCAAAAGAAGGTTCCATCTAAAACAAAAAAAACAACAACAGAAGGCAATAAGGGAGTGCAGTGTAAAGTACGTTCTTGTTTATTACATTTCCCATTAGAAGTGCAAATGGAACACAATACTTGAACCTGTAAATGACTGTGCCTGGGGTATCACATTGAACGAAATTGAACAAATTTTTCATTGAACTCAATCGAACAGAATTGGAATCTAATCGAACGATTAAATTCGATTTTGTTCGGTCATCGAACGAAATCGGACGAAATCGAAATTAAGCGTTCGATTTAGTTTGATTAAGTTCGGAAATTGAACTTGTAGCTAAAATTTAAAATAATGAAATTGGAACCTAATGAGTAAGTAAAAAGTTATTGATTATTCCTTAAATGGTTTTGGAATAAGACGGTATCGTATAATCTTTGTCTTTTATTTGATCCTAAAGAAACAAAACATAATATTCGAGCAATCTAATACGCCCGGGAATACGTAGTAAGCCATTTATAAAATCGTATGAGGGATGTAATTATAAATACTCAAATACAACCGTAACTGACGCAAATTACTTTCGACACTCAAGTGAAAATCGTATTTTAGAATAACATTTTGCGAATTAAAACTTGACATACTCTGTGAATGTCGGGTCTAAAGGAAAAATAAGTATGGAAATAAAGGAAACATAACTTTAGATGGCTGGATTGATTAAGGCCTGTTCCAAATGTCACGCTATTGCCGTGCCAAACTAAATTAAAGAATTGAAATTAAAGAATTTGAAACCATTCAGTTCGGCAGGCTGAATTAAGTTCGGCTAAAACTAATTAGCATGGCAGAGCTTGCCGTGCCACACGCCAGTAGCGTGACTTGGTTCCAAACGGCGTGATATTGTTGTGCCGAACTAAATTCATAAAATTACCTCAATGTATTTTGAGCTGTTTTGCAGCTTGCAGTTTGTTTTGTTGTTTCTGATATAATTTGAATTTGGCGCGACTGCATTAAATTCGACATTTGAAACCATTGCCGTGCTAACGTCATGCCACTGCCTAGCCTGCGTGCAGACGTCTCCATTTCCTTTGCGTCTCGCGGAAAGGGACGTCTGCGTAACGCCGTTCCTAATCGTGTTCCAGTATCCCGCTGTTCGGGTTTTGAATTTCGCATAAATTATGGTGTTGTTGTTTTTGTTGCAAGGCCATTGAATTGTAACTTCAACCAGAGTTTTAAAACGATCTTTCCGTCTGATCGCTCCAAAATTACCGGTCTAACGGGAGAAATGGGAACTGTTGTGACAGGATGAGCAGTTTTCGCGGGAGTAGATGTGAGTGGCGATGTAAGACTGTTTGGTGAACAAGAAACCGATTCGTCGAGAAGAATTCGCTTATCTGGCGAAACCGATAACGATTAATCTACACTCTCTTGGAACTCCTTCTTACTGTGAGCCATGCCTTGAAGGTTTTGAACTGTAATCATTAAAAAGTTCCTCGCCAGTTTTCTTCAAGTTATCATGAAGTTCTCGTCACTTCCGAAGCTTTGCAACACACGATTTACATATACAGGGCGAACTAGAATGAACAATAAACTGCAAACATTACATCAAACTGAAGAGAACTGATTTCTTCGAAAACTGTCCACGACCTTGAACGAGATATTTGTCGTTGTGGTTCACGATCGGTGAAAAACACAGCACACAATCACTCATGCTTTGGTCGACATGTTTTGAGCTGTCAATAGAAAACCGCGCTTAATCTAACCCGCATAAATTATCTTAAATGTTTCGCGATGATAGCCAATCAGAGTTGATTCTAACAATGCCTACTGTTAAGAAACCAATCAGAATGCGGTCCCCGAATTCTGGAGAAACAGCGGGATACTGGAACACGATTAGGAATGGCGTTACGCAGACGTCCCTTTCCACGAGAAGCGAAGGAAATGGAGACGTCTGCACGTAGGCTAGCCACTGCCAGGCCAAATTCATTTGAGTTGGGCACGGCCGTAGCGCGACGTTTAGAACAGGCTAATGCATTTACCCGGGCATCCCGTGATAATCAAATGATGGAAAACCGAACATTCGCTCGATTCAGATCATATCGTGAGATGATGTATGACGCTTGCTTAGGTGTCGTTCGGCAACCGAACTAAATCGAACATCATCAGACTTTATCGAATGTTCGATTTGGTTTGATTTGCATTTATTTTTTGTGAGTTTGATTTCGTTCGATGACTGAACAAAATCGAATTTAATCGTTCGATTAACGTTCAATTACGTTCGATTGAGTTCGAAAACCGAACGTTCCATGTGATACCCCGGGACTATGTTATTCCAGTTAATAGTGTGTAGCTTAAGAACTAGAGCATCCACTACATTCTGAAGATGAAAATTAAGGGGGGTGACTCTTAACTACCAAATATTTGTTTCTAAGGCAGGTTTCTAATTGCCATATTTTGGAAATCAGACCTCATATGGATAAGCTTTTTGCATGAGTTTGTTCTATTGAAGATTCCTCCAAGAGTTTGAAGTCACGGCCATATTTAACACATCACGTGACCAGAATAGAAAAAACCCTAAAACTCAAACGGCGGATAGATTTTAAAATTTCAATGAGCGTCAAGAGAAAAAGAACGTCCACATGCGTAATGTGACGTATCGTTTTCGTGAAATTCGCATTATTATAAGAGTTATGGCGTAATAGACACTCATATTTACAGACTTTTATTGGTAGTGTTTCCTCTTTTCGTGTAAACGGTAAAAGCATACGTCAGATTATAAAGACGGCGACGTTATCTCTGATTCGTAAAAGAAATCGGAACTTACCTTGTTTCCTTGGAGTTTTAGGCATTTTAAATTTTAGCGCGCGGTTTGGGACTGGCACTAGTTTCGCACGCACGATGATATGTTTTTCAAAGAAGGTGTACCCCCAAATAAAATTCACCATTTAGCGTTGCAAAAAGCTTCAAGATCGCTTGCTTCAAAATACAGTCTTCAGCAATTCCTTAGCAACTGCTCTGGATCTGTAGTTAAGAGTCTCCCCCCTTAATTACTTCAGCATCACATTATATTGCACCGCATATGCCATACAGCTGCAGCAGTTCATTTCGTGGATTGATTTTGATATGATTTTTTGCGATAAAAATTCTTTTCTTTTCCATTCGATTGCTTTAGCCAGGATAATTTATAAGGTTAGTATTAATAAAAATACCTCACGGAGAGCTGGCTTTACAATAGCGTCCAGTGCCAGGTTCGGTACCGGTGTACTCTCTTCGCCTTCAAGCGCCATATTTCTGACAAGCTTGCTGTTGTTTTTCCTTGTTTCCTTGTCGCACCTAATCTTCCGCCATGTTTTTTCTTCTGAGTCCTAGAGAGATAAGTCAGCGGTTTTTGTTGACTGCATGTTAGACTTCATGTAACTCAGTTCGTGCCAAGTGGCAGCTTTGATAATGGATTCTGCAGAGCAAGATGATAGTCTTTTTAAGACCATTTTCAAGGATTCTTTTCAAGGTACCGGTAATTCTTACCTATGATAGATGTATAAACTGTCAAGTAAGGTACCAGTGTTAACAGAGAAAGTTTTTTCCATGAATATCTTCTCGGCTTGGTAAACTTACAAACTTACATGTTAGTTAGCCAATCTTTATTATGAATTGAAATCCTTATCTAATTTTATAAGTATTCTACATGTACCTATTGGCTGCCAAGAACGTATCAGAAGAACTCTGTGTTGGTCGCCATTCATTAAAAAAAATATTTAAAATAACAAATAACGATGCAAGCTGGTCAATAACAATGGTGAACAGAAGCAGCCGATCATATCCGATCTTATTCAATTCAAACTCTCAAAACTATCTGTTATTAAATATCTACAATAGCTTATTCACTTATTTGTCATCAGTGCTTATTATGTTGCTAGTTCCACCAGTGGGCAAAGATGAACCAATTCCTCCATTGTGATTGGCTGCCAACTGTGTCCCTTGTTCTTTATGCCACATAGCTCCTCCGTTGATTAAGCTTGTTTGGCCATAAACACCCCAAAAAGAACAGCCAATATTGACCAACTTGACCTTACACTTAGTTGGGTCTTCACAAAATGCGAGCCACCAAGTCATGCAAGCCATTCTGGTTAGCCAAAATAATGCATCAGTTGGCCTCAATTTAGCACTCTGGTTAGCCTAATTAGCACTTTGGTTACCTTGCAATTAGCTAAGGTAGCTTTAGCTTGCAGTTAGCCTTTAAATTGGGATAGGGATTTCTGGCTCACACAGTTACGATAGCTCTCTGGCTTGCATATTGTATACAATCCACTCAGTCTACGGCAGGGGTAATTTGCCGAATGCAGAGTGCTGAATGCAGAGCACTGAATGCCGAATGCCTTAAATTTTCTCACAGAAGTTGATACAGTATATCTAAGATCTAAGTGAGGTTTTCCAAAGTATTGAGCGATGATAAAACAGAAAAGCTTGACTAAAACTTACTTTATTTATTTATAACCTAAACTTGTTCTGAAAAAACAATATTACACCATCTATTGGAAGCAATGGCACGCTGTGAATTACAAACTGACTGTTTGAAGTAATTCCAAACAATTGCCTGATTTTCTTTGTGTTCATCAAGCTTCCTGTTACGCTGAATATCTTGATGAGAGGAATAAATGTACAGTAAAAGTTGTTCAAACTGTGAAAACATTAAGTGATAAAAGATTTCCGCCTATTTATTGCAGAAAAGTCTGAAATTATGCATACGTGAGATGAACCCAATTGAGTGCAGCAAAGTCAATGTCACTTTAGAACCAATCACAGGTCTGAAAAGTGAGACAGCAATACAACAAAATATTGACGTCTCTCTCGTAAGCAAAGCTATTAGAGGATCGTGAAACTATCAAATATGAATTCAAAGTTATATGAAAATTTCAAGCAGCCCATAAATGATAAGGTACTTGTGAAACATTCAATCCTGGACATAAGTATTTCTTTTTGAAACACCATTTGCCACCCCACCAAATGAAAGTTAACAAGAAAAGTGCTTTGAACTCTTTTGAAGACTTTTCAAGATCGAGAAAGTTGTTATCTGGGTTGTTATGTTTTAATTTAGTTGTATGTGTTATGATTTCAGAATCATGGAAGGACAGCCCAGATTTCACTTTGTATCTGGCAGAACTGAGTGCTTCTAGTGTGGATAAATTAAGTAAGCAAAGTGTTATTGAAAAAGTGTGGCATACTGTCAAGTGTAACTGCTGTCAGTGGTGAAATATTAAATAACAAAAATAGTATTGGTGTATGGCTATGTTAATGGAGATATCCAAACATGTTGTAAGTTCTAAAGCAAGCAGTTCCTCCTTCTTCCTTTTTCCTCACACTCACTTTACTATCCCAAAGAGAGTTCTACTGCTGGTAGTTTATTGCAAAAAAAATCTCAATGGACCAGTGGTATAAAAAAGAAATAGTTAAAACTGAGTCTCTTAACAAATAACTTAACATGCAGACTGTTATCACTGAAAACCCATCAAGTGACTGTTGGATAGTTGCATTTACATGGAAACATGTTTCACAGATCTGTTAACTTTTTTATTCATCTATTAAGATCTGATAGCTTTCACAAACAGAGCTGCGCAAGGGATTATTGTAAGAAAGCCACTTCAACTGGAACTTTTGATCTATATTCTACTTTCTGAAATTATTCATGGCTTACTTCTTTTGATGTCTGATGTAAATGAATAGTACCCACAAACACCACTGTCTAGCAATGTTTCTCCTAAATCCTCTATTGACCTCTTCTACAGTATGGTATTTATGTAGTACACAGTCTTAAGTTAAGCTGAGATGATACTTTAGACAAATTTTCTAATATGATATTTTATTACTAATACTATTTACATTAGGTCGAGAACCTGAACGACTTGCCGAAGAAAAGGCTCAGATTCTGGAACAAACCGAACATTTGGCTTTTCATAACTACAAGACATTCATCAAAACTGCAGAATGTTCTAAAGAGATTTTCCATGATGTAAGTCAATAAATAGTAGTTCACTTAAAATCTGACCCACACTGCTTTTGGCATTCTGTGACACAACAGTCAAAAAGAATAAAAGTATGCTATTAGCTGAGTAAAGTTTTATAACTGGAGCCATTTCTTTCAGTTTGTATCAGTGGAAAAACATGTGGAGTCCTTGTTAGACAAGTTACCAACATTTTCAGAAACATGTAGCAATTTCATGAAGACAGCACAAGAAATAAACACCAGGTAAATACTCTTGAAGTTTTAACTTTGTTCCTGATATGTTGTACATACAGGCAACTGATAACAATTTTCTTTTACTTGTAGTCGTCATTTAAATTCTCTAACATTAGCACGTCACACACAATTACTGGAGATCCTGGAAATCTCGCAGGTGAGTTGCGTGATTTACCCATAAATTGATTTTATTTATTAACCCAAAAACATGCATGAATATGTAAACACTGATTGCCTATCAATTCAATTCACAGCTTATGGACTCATGTGTGAGAAATGGTTACTATGAAGAAGCTTTGGAGCTTTCTTCTTATGTTCATCGATTGGAAAAGAAGCTTTCTAATATCCCCATTATTCAAAACATTGTAGAAGTTGTCCAGTCATCCACTAAGCTGATGCTTTCTCAGCTGTTACAGCAGCTCCGTTCAGCTATTCAGCTGCCTGCTTGCTTGCGTGTAATTGGATACCTCAGGCGACTCGATCTGTTTTCTGAATCCGAGCTCAGAATCAAGGTATGTGTCAACAGTTTGATTCTTAGCTCATGCTCAGGAAGTTGTAAAGTTATATTGTGTGTAATATTTTGTGAAATGGTCGATTTTCCTTTGCTAATGCCTAACAAATTATACTATACTATACTATACTATACTATACTATACTATACTATACTATACTATACTATACTATACTATACTATACTATACTATACTATACTATACTATACTATACTATACTATACTATACTATACTATACTATACTATACTATACTATACTATACTATACTATACTATACATTACGCTTAGTAGATGATAAAATTGTAAATTTCTCCTTTTCTACAGTGTTGTCCAAAAATGTTTGGCTCTGGACTTGATTCACCCCTAAAGCGTTGTTTGAACGTAGAACTCTACAAAACCTTATATGCCAAAAGTGACATCCTCAAATAAATTTCAGTTAAATTCTTACCAAAGACAAGTCATTGTACATTTTCTGCGTTGAACTTTGTACCAACCCAGCAGTTTAAGGTAATATACATGTTATAACTCATTAGATCTTTTCTACCTACAGTTCCTTCAAGCCCGTGATGCATGGCTGCAGAGTGTTCTGGCCTCAATTCCTTCAGAAGATCCTTATTATCACATCACTAAAACTATTGAAACGAGCCGTGTACATTTGTTTGATATTGTCACACAGTATCGAGCTATATTCTCTGATGATGATCCAATATTGTCAATGGAAAATGAGGACAGTCCAATTTATAGTAACTTGTTCCACTGTTGGATTGTGCAAAAGGTATAAACTGCATTAATTCATTTTTATTTTGTCACGAGTGTGACCGAAAAGTATTTGCTTTCAAATGAAAATAACCCAGTAGTCTTTTCATGAAACATTTATAGGCATAAGCCCAACAAATTTTAATTTTATTGATACATGTAGGTCCAGCAGTTCTTGAAGACTTTAGAAAATGACCTAGAGCGTGGAGTTGGAAATCGTCTTGACTCACTGTTGGGTCAGTGTATGTATTTTGGACTGTCATTCAGCCGAGTAGGAGCTGACTTTAGAGGACTGCTTCCTCCTCTCTTCCACACAGCTGCCCTGCGCTCATTCAACACAGCATTACACAGTGCCACCAGCAGGTTTGCAGTCTTTACTGTTTCATTCTCTTACTCCTCTGTAGCCTATGTAGCTGCTGGGATCATATCCCATTCGAGTGCTTTGATTTGGTGACTGAGCTTTCAATAATTGGAGCTTCATGTGAGGAAAATGTGACAGAATCATGCTCATCTTCATGGCTCTAGCCACAAAACAAAGCACTTGTGCAATCCTGCCAGCTACGCAGGCCAAGTCCTTTTCTAGCAGTGAATTGAATAAGTTAAATTAATGTCAAAATGCTAACTTTTATATTTAAGGTTAGCATTAGTGAAAAGTTCTCGTTACTAATAGGGGTTTTTCTGTGAAATGAAGGTTTAATGAAGCTATGAAGTCATACTCACTCCAGCCTGTCCCTTCTGCTGTTACATCCACGATGCTTTCCACAGTGTCAACAAAGGTAACTGCATTCTGTTCAATCTGCTGCTGCCCTCTAACATTCCCATTAATTTAGGAATACTTTTTTGTTTCGGTGTTTTAGCTGTTACTGCCATACATGTACATGACCACAGCACTGTAGTTCGACTAATGTAACGTTGGTCAGATTTTCATGAAGAGACTATCAAAAATATAATATCTTTTCCTTTTCTTGATGTACGAATTTAAGTCATAAACTAAACCACTAGCAACCTATTTCTTTACACAATTAACTTTATAAAAAAGATTTCATGTTGTTTCTGTGCATCACAGGGATTTTGGGTTGGGACAGGAGGGTGGGAGCCCGGGAGAAAAGGGGCGGGAGGCGGGAAAAGAGAGGGCGCAAAGGAAAGCAGGAGTCTGAGGTGGTGGGAACTGGGAGAAATTGAGAAAATTTCGCAATAGAAATGGGACTAAAAGGATTAGTTTCATGCCCCCCTGTCCCTCCCCACGGGATTGGTTACCCAAGTTTCCCTCTCTTGGAGTATGTAGTTAGTTTTTTTTTTTTGTTTTGGTTTGTGTATTTTCATGATTTCACATGAAAAAAAGTGTTGACTGTTGTTTTTGTTGCCATTTTCTGTTCCTATAATAACAATCTCTTACCTGGCTTCGTTTCGTCATGTGCATGCTGTGTACCACTGTTATGCTCTTTACTTCAATTTGGCTGTCTAACTTTGATAGAAAATCTAACCACAACAATTTTACAAACTTAAAAAAATAGAAAACAACAGCCGTAGTTCAGGATGCACTTTTACTCTGTAGAAACCAGTAACCAGTAAAAGGGTACTACTAGCTTAAATGTACTAATAAGCAACTGGCCCCAAGGGAAACAGTGAGTACGTTGAGGGTCTCGGGGAAACAAAACTTACTGTTTCTTGTGAGGACAGTCATTAAGTGTTTTGTTATATCCCACCACACCCCCCCCCCCCCCCCCCACCCCACCCCACACCCCAACTAAGAATAAGCGCTTTGTTGTCTTTATTATTCACCACTATATTTTCCTTTGGCTGGGAACGACATGACTTTATTCACTGATATTGTTAACACTTTAAACTTTAAACTTTAATGAATTTGACACTCCCCTTACGGGGCTTTTCAGTGACAATAAATTACCAGGGTTCGCACAGTCTTGAAAAGTCCTTGAATTTTAGGGGGAGTCCTTGAAAAGTCCTTGAATTCCATTTTTCCTTGAAAAGTCCTTGAATTTCTGTGTAAGTCCTTGAAAAGTCCTTGAATTTTCTTCAACTTTAAAAATAGTGGTGTCGAAACCAAATTGCTTTGCATAGACTATGGTATTCTTTTCCTGTGTAAAGCACCTTCAAACTATAAAACACGGGTGTAAAAGCAGCCAATAACGAGAAAAGACAAGAATGTAGAGAGGGAGATGGAGCAAACACATTTATAGCATTTAAATACCATCTGTTAAATTACCTCCCTGGTAGGGGGTCCTTGAAAATTCAATTTGGTCCTTGAATAGTCCTTGAAAAGTCCTGGAAAAATGGTTACGATTTTTTGTACGAACCCTGATTACAATAGAAATTACAATTATAAAATTATAAAAATTACAATGATAAGCATTACAATGATAAAAAATTACTGCGTGATGCTTTGAGCTTTCGTATTGAGAAATATCCTTTGAGTCAAATTAATTTTTTGTGTGTACACTGTACAAATAAATTTTTGTATTTCATCTGTTGACTCTCGAGTACGAACAAAACAGTGAATGTTACGAATAAAATCAAAATAAATTGCTTAGCTTTTGTGCGCAACTTTGACATTGCTACGCGATCATGCCCTGGTTTCAGTAGAAAACTGCATTTCAGTTGGGTGTGTGTGTGTGTGTGTGGGGGGGGGGGGGGGGGGGTATAACAATGGGGTTTGTTTGAGAATGTAACAAGTCATAAATTTTATTGTTTTCAACAGCCCGAGGAGCTGTATCCTCCAGCTGCATTATTGCAGCATCCCCCGCTGGCGACATTCACAAACAGCGTTCTTTCAGCATTCAACGGGCTGAGGCATTGTGTTCCACTGTCTCTGGTGTCAGCAGTTACTGAGAGTGTTCAATCAGCACTCAAGACCATCATTCAAACTACATGCACCTTCCATAGGTAAGATATTCAACATTACAAGACAAGATTTGAAAACTAAACTGATGAAAGTCAAGGACAGTTCAGGGATGAGAGTTGGGAAGAAAAAGTTTTCTTCAAATGTTGTCTAATCACCAGCACGCATAAACGTTTTGGGCCAATGTACATGTAGTAGTATATGAGTTCGTTTTTGCGCCATAAAAAACTCAATAGCGTGGAGTATGGCTATGATATCATTGTCAATCCCACTTGTACAGGACCAGGCATTGTTACAAGTGTAACTTAACTTTGCCTGCTGGCCATCAAATAATCGAATCTGTGTTCTGCCTGGAAATCATATCCTTTTCTTTCGAGAGAAACACATATCCCTGAAAAACAAAATCGAACTTGTTTCGTAACAACTGACTATTTAATGATAGCAACTGAGATCGCCAAACCATTTCTATCTTATATATTACTTTCTTTTATAGAACCGAAGCAGCAGCCCTCAATGAAACAGAAAGAGCTACATTTGCGAATTTTTGTCAAGTGTTAGGAAGACAGCTCGTACCATACATGAACCGCTGTTTAGAGGCATTGTTTCCGCACTCAGCTTTGAGTGGTTTGTATTGTAGCAGTTCTCTTGACGTAAGCAGCTTACAGTCACTGCTTGAACCAATGATGCCACAGGAAACCACACTGGAAGAAGAAAAGCCTCGTCAGGATGATAAGACTCAAACCGCTAACCAAGAAAAAGAGCCAGGAAGCTTTGTGTTGAATGAAGAAAGTCTTCCTCAAGACGAGCCACAGGAAGAAGTTGTCGAGAAAAGCATAGACATTGAACAGGAACAGTTAGATTTGACTTAAAATTGCATAAGAAGTGATGGTTAATTTTAAAAAAATGAACAGTCTAATCGTTTTAGCATAACCCAGTGGCTGCTTCACTAATCAATGAATGTCGTTTAATAAAACATATTAATAATGACTATTTATTATTTCTGGCGATGATGGCATTCCGAGGGTCTTAGTAGAATTTTGAGGGATTTGTGTAGCTACAGTTTGCTATCATTCAGCCAAATGGTTATGCTAATGTAAACTTTTAAGGAAAAAAAACACAAACAAACAAAACAGAATCACGTTGCTCAATATGCGATTGTTATACTTAAGGTAACCTGATATATTGTAAGAGATTTATTTAAAGAATAAAATATACCAAACATGCGGAAAATTGGACAGTTGTTAGGGGATTCAGAATGGATGTTGCGCATATTTGTTACACGATGTAATCAGTAACAAGAATTTTTATACAATGTATAAGAACAAATTTCTCCCCTTGGGGGCTGTATATGGGGAAAGCTACCTACCCCCTTCAGGTGCAGTAAGTTAAGGTGGCACAGGACTCTTAGTATTATAATGAATATAGTTATTGAAAGAGTTTTAATTAAGTTCCTTATTAAAATCTGGAAACAGTGGAGCCACTCTGTGGAAATGCCACTGAAAATTCTCATTTATAACTCATTTATAACTCACTCAAACTTCTGGGCCGGGTTTTTCGAAAGCTGATTAACGCAACTGAGGATTAAAAGTTAATCGAAAGTTCAATTTCTCTTGTATAAAAGTATTTTATTGCTTAAGTATGAGATTAGTTGACGTCAAAACTAGAGGAAAAATATAAACAGAAACCTCTGAAAAGTTAAAAAACTAAAATGAAAATTCACGCTAATCCTGGATTAGCTTAATCGTGCTTTGAACAACCTGGCCATGTTTCTACATATTACCTTTCCCAGGCAGGAACGGAACATGTCGTAAACTTGGGTACCGGTAGTCTATGTCGCAAATGCATGTAACTTTGATCATTCAAGAATTCCTCTTCGATATAGAATTCAAGGAATAAAAACACGAGAGATGTCAGTTTAGTGTACAGTGCTGTGTTAAAATTCGTGGATCATGACAAAACACCACATGGGTAATGCGGGCAACAGGTAACATACGGGTACAAACATACAGGTAGATACGAATACCTATTACTTTTGACCTACAACTTTATGCAACTAAAGTAAACAACAACCAGTTCACATGAGGCGTAATTTTAACAAGCGCAAGAGCGAATGAGATGTAAGGGGGGGGAGGGGGAGCAATTGCGTGATCTAATAATGATTGCTGATCGAGCCCAGTACTGTACGGCGTCACGCTTTCTACGCGGAGCGGTTTAACGTGACCCCAGTTTGTTTTTCACCAGTACTGGTGATAGGAAATATCATTAAAAAGATAGATTTCCTACATTTTACACGCAGTCCTATGCATTTGTATGTTTGTTTGTTACTCTTGTACTCTTGTGGTGTTTAGTATTGGAACAACAATCATAGTCTAAAACAATTCAATACGAAATTCTTTTATCATCCACTCCCTTTCATGATATATTGCCTATATACAGTTCTGAGCTATGTACATTTATTACCTGTTACAAATCTCGTACGGTCAACAGGGACTATCCAGTTCGAAACCGGTTATTTACAACCAATCATCAGTAAGCTACCGTTAACATGATTCATAATTTCGGTTTTTACATTATTCTGGACAATAGAAAACACAACACGCGTTCTATTAAACGGCTTCTCTATTGTACGGATTCTCAATAGTTAATACCTTTGATACCTAGACTCTGATCTAGTTCATATTCTAACGAGATCTGATTCAACTAAAATTGTGTGTCCCTGACGTTTGGCTCGGGATCAATTTTGTCTTGCGCAGGATTAACCTCGCTGTTTGGGTCATCTGTTGTTTTTCCTTGTAGCTGGGTGGGAATGGCATTTAAGTTTTGTTGGTCTAAGTTACTTTGTTGATTACAAGCCAAATGTTCGTCGTTGTTGTCTTGATCGTTAGAGCTTTGTTTCTGGTTATTGGAGTTTTTCTCATGGTCATCTTGGCGTATAGCCTTTTGCTGAGGTGAAACTGCGGTCCTTTTGTTACTGCCGCGAGTTGAACTAAGAGAACTTGTTGACTTCGATGTGGATAAGGTGAACAAGCGTTTCACTCGAGTGGATGCACGGTGTGCATTTGTCTTGATCTGTGCATCAACAAAAAAAGTTTTATTCTATGATCAGTTTTTTTTTAATGAGGCAAAAGGCCACGTATATCTGTGGTATCGGGCATTGGTTGAGGACGAAGAAGAGAAATGTTTGAGTATTCTTTCAAACTAGTTTACCCTTGTAGAAATACTTTAAACCATACACTTAAAAAATTTCTCAGTATAACCCAAGGAGCACCGCCAGCAAGTGTTCACCCAGCAGCCAGCACTGTAAATTAACATCACTAACGCAAAAAAAGATCGGTTTTAATTATAGGACACACATCACAAGTTAACTGCAAGACACTTACATCGTCATCAAAGCAGTATTGAGAAATCAAGAAATACAGTCCCTGAAAAGCATCAGCAAATAAACATAAAGTGGGATCAGCAAGTCACAACCAAGGTGCAACTATCTTTAATATAATAAGTCAAACACTCGAGACAGTGTCTCGTCGGGATATCCAAACACCGAGAAGAGAGTTGAAAGTATTTTTGACAAAATTCGAGGTGTTTGGATAGCCGATGAAACACTGTCTCGAGTGTTTGATATATGGAGTTAAAGTGACTCCTTCAAGGTTATGATGAATTATTTATGAGTTGAGAATAAATTATCATAAAAATTATTTTTTGGGGTTGTTGTAGTTCTTGTCAGGGGTCAGCCAGTTAAAGGTCGTTAAAGGTAGGTCAACTCTATATGGAACTCAAATCCACGGCGATGATGATAAGAAAATGCCAACAGAAGTCTTTGTGCAGGGATTATTCATACTCTGACATATGTAATGTCATATCATATTTTATGTTATACAGGGCCCCGTTGATACCAGTCCTGCGACTGAAGGGGTTACCTTACACTCGGCAACAAAAGTGTTCCTCTGTATATCACTCGGAAAACAATGCGATGTTTCGAGGAACTGCAAATTAACACGATGCTAAAAAAATAATTCTATCATCTATTCTATCATACAAGATCTCAGACGTGTCTAAAACACGGCGGACATTAATTTTATAAAGTGATGTGACGGTTTCTTCGTAATTTTCCCGCCTTACCTGCATAGAGTTAATGACGGCGAACAGATACTGGAACACAAGAGACTTGCTGTGTATAGAAATGTATCCCAGGATCCATGTCAAACCCAACAACGGAACTAGTATCACCAACGTTTTGAACGCCGCTCTTAATAAAGAAACAACAGCAAGCATGGTTACTGGCTAGTGTATTTACATGATACGACAAGTTGACTCGCCACACTTTTGATTCGCATTCGCAAAAGTGAGCTGATAAAGATGGATGACAAATTTTGACTCGCGTCAATGTTACTAATAGATTCGGCGCGAATCCAACTTACCTTCGAGTCAAAAGTCTCATTTCACGGGCCTTTGTCACATCAAAGGCGTACTATTTTTTTATTTTTTATCAAAATCATAGATGGCCTTTGTAGTAAGTAAGTAAGTAAGTAAGTACTTTATTTAAACACATATACACACATATGTCCCAATCAAAGGTTTACAAAGGTTTGGCCATAGTAAATGTAAATGGCCAAAGCTCACAACGAGTCTCTTGTAGCTCAGTTGGTTAGAGCGCCCAACCGGTATCTGGGAGGCCATGGGTTCGATTCCCGTCAGGGACTCAGAATTTTTCTTGGTCCCATGCTCGTGTCATTGTTGAAAAAGATCATCTTCATTATTTATCACCGAGCTTAAAATTTACCATCTTTATTATTTACTACTAGTATACAGTAGGTGATGGACAAAAGACTGACCCCCAGTCCATGGACTACCCGATGGACTACCCAAATGGACTACCAAAATGGACTACCCTAAAATGGACTACCCCTAAAAAATCCTATTTCGCTACCCGGGAGCTCCCAGGGACCAATAATATTAAGAATATATTGCGTTACCCTTACAATATAAAGAGCTAACCGTAAACGGGCTAACTAAAGTGCATAGCAGGCTAACCGGAGTGAATAGTAGGCTAACCGGAGTGAAAAGTAGGCTAACCAGAGTGCATAGCAGGCTAACCGAGGTGAGTAGTAGCCACTAAAAGGAGTGCTATTTTGATAGTTAAAATAGCGGCTTAATCACCCGATCACCCTCGTTCCCAGTGCCTTTCAAGGTCGGTGCGATTCCTGTATTTAGGTGCTAAAGTGTCCGTGAGGATAACCATAAAGAAGGCCCATGCAATGTAAGTATAGAAATAGCAGTTCTTTCAATCCTACTCATTCAAAATAGGATTTCTTAGGGGTAGTCCATTTTAGGGTAGTCCATTTGGGTAGTCCATCGGGGTAGTCCATGGACTGGGGGTCAGTCTTTTGTCCATCACCGTATACAGTATGTGGTCCTTGGTCCGTGAGGTCCTTGGTCCGCGACTTTTTCGAATATGATTTAATATCTCCGTGATAGCTAAAATTCGGCAAAAAATGAATGTTTCCAATGATTTATTGATAATTCTTCTTCAATATGGCAATTTTTCAGCTTTTTTACTATCGGTTTACGGTGAGGAATTCATGCTTGTCGACAGACAGGTCAAATTGCCTTTCTTGAAATTTCAACTTTTCGCTGCTCCGTGAATTAGATGGTCGCGTTTACTAAGCTAGTGCACAGATAAAACGCAACGGGAAAACGTGTTTTTTTGGAGAACAAGTAAATAGATGAACTGATTTCAGCAGCTGCGGAGAGATTTGCTGCAGAGTTTCAAATTTTCGATTTAGCGACTATTGAAAATTATCAACAATTTTCGCATATGGGCCCTTGGTCCGCGACCTATGACTTTGGTTAAAGTATTTGTTTTTAAACAAGAATAATTCAGTAAAATAATAAGCACCGGGTGTACACACTGTTACTGCGGCATCTATTCTCGCATCCAGTGTTCCAAAACTCATATTTAAAGGTAAAAGAAAAGAAATAAAAACGCGTGTTTGTGTGGGAGACTCTTGTCTGAAAGCTGAATCAGAAGAAATTCGGGTTTTATTTTATACTCCGGTTTTATTTTATACACGCACCTCACAACGACTTCCAACAAGACTGAAGCTTAAAAATGTCAAGAATAATAAAGAATAGATCAAATGATGTTTCTTTTTTGGAAATTGCCGAGATTTACAGTAATTTTCAGGCTGTTTACATGATTCGCGGATGAAGGACCACATTTGCGGACCGAGGACCCGCGAGCACGGTCACTGTTTTTTGAATTACACGAAAAATGTTTAAGTTAAGGAGTTGTCACTTTGTAATTATAGCGAGAGACATTAAATCTATCTTCAGGGAAAATTTCAGCCCATCAGGCTTTAATTCAGGTAAGATATTTAAGATTATAACTTTTACTCGCGGACCAAGGGCCACATACTGTACAACATTTATAGACTACTCGTGCTTATTTCTTCCAAAATAAACTCCAAATCATTTTTACAAAGGCCTCACTGTTTAGGAGATCTCGGTCAAGCTGTGTCAGCAGTTTGTTTTAAACATGCACCTTCTTTTTTGGCTGCGTCACGTGAAATGTTTAGACCAATCACTTGCAAAAAATAATCATATTAAATCACACGCTTTGATACTATACTGACCTTATTTCTAGTTCCAGAGCTGATATCGTGCTAGTTTCCTTATAACGAGCCCTTCGTACAACAATCTTGATAGCCACAATCAGAACACCCAAGTTCACCTTCAAAAGCGAAAAGACAGATTATCCAAACGAAGTTTAGGTAGCGAACAACAACGTCGCCATGGAAACTGCATATAAACCAATAGCAATACTTTTTAAGCGATGACGTCATTTTATGACGTCATCGGTTAATGCTATAGAGCGGAAAAGCGATGGAATTTATGGAATTTTTGGTGTTACGGTGTTACGATTACTCCCTGAATTGAACCGAAGAGCAATGGGAACTAGGTGCATTGTTTGTATTCTTTTTGAGATCCGCCATCTTGTTTTTTGGCAAAGGAAGATATTTTTTTGCAGCTTGTATCATCACCGATCGGCAAACCTTATTTCATTTGTAGCTGTTAAATTGAGATTTCGAGTCTGCAGTGAGTGTTGCACTTTATCAGTTATCGAATAAATTTGGCATAAAGTTAAGAAGTGATGTCTGTCGTGACTGCAGACGAAGCAACCGATTATTAGCAGTTTTGAAACATCTGTTGAAAAGGTGAGCCATCTTAAACCTTTTTTAAGCGATGACGTCATTTTATGACGTCATCGGTTAATGCTGTAAAGTGGAAAAGCGATGGAATTTATGGAATTTTTGGTGTTACGGTGTTACGATTACTCCCTGAATTGAACCGAAGAGCAATGGGAACTAGGTGCATTGTTTGTATTCTTTTTGAGATCCGCCATCTTGTTTTTTGCAAAGGAAGATATTTTTTTGCAGCTTGCATCATCACCGATCGGCAAACCTTATTTCATTTGTAGCTGTTAAATTGAGATTTCGAGTCTGCAGTGAGTGTTGCACTTTATCAGTTATCGAATAAATTTGGCATAAAGTTAAGAAGTGATGTCTGTCGTGACTGCAGACGAAGCAACCGATTATTAGCAGTTTTGAAACATCTGTTGAAAAGGTGAGCCATCTTAAACCTTTTTTTAAGCGATGACGATGACGTGATCGATTAATCTCGCCGTGCGAGTGGACTGGATCTGTTGTTGTCTGTTGTCTGTTGCCTGTTGTGATCAACCGATCTGTAGAACCGAAGGGAATGCACAATGTGCGAGCCAGCGAGCCATGCGAGGCAGACCTGCGAGGCACTTGAAAACACATTGGTTAGCCTAAATAGCACTCCGGTTAGCCTAAATAGCACTTCGGTTAGCCTACAGTTAGCTCTTAGGTAGCTTGCGGTTAGCTTTTATATTGGGATAAGGGATTTCTTGCTTGCCCGGTTCACATGGCTTGCGAGTCATGCGAGGCAAGCGAGCCATTTCGGTTAGCCTAAATAACACATTGGTTAGCCTAGCAACACTCCGGTTAGCCAAACAAGCACTTCGGTTAGCCTACAGATCGTATAGGTAGCCTTTTTATTGGTATTTTTAAGTGCCTGGCAGGTCTGCCTCGCATGGCTCGCATGACTCGCTGGCTCGCATATTGTACAGAACCGAATACTGGGAAAAAAATCAAGTCAACTCAACAAGAAATCGTCGCATAGAACTCAAAGCAAAATACTCCTGGGCCGTTAGAAAGGACTAATTTAAAGCATAAACGAAAGAAACAAATTATATTTGATGCGTTCTATAAGATTTAGTAAACAGAAATCTCTCCATTCTTTAAAACAAAAGGTGTAAACAATTTTAGACAGCGTTTGACCTGTTGACTTTGCTGCATCGTATATCGTATGTCACGCCAAGATAACGCAATTTTTGTTGAACAATCATTCAGCACAGAAGTTGTCAGTTACTTTTATGTACCCTAATTTTTTGACAAATGTTCTGAAAATTATCAAAGACCCCTTGTGAAACGTCATCGCTTCTGCATGCATCGCGTGCCGTTTATTTGCTGAGCCGCGGGACGAAGTGTATTGCAAGGTAAATATCCTCTGCTATTTACCGACACTGAGGTTAAATAAGCCGGCCCAAACTCACAGTTTCATTTTAGGGAGAATAATGATTAACCTGTAGGTTGATGGAATTCCTTTCACGTATGACCGCGTGTTACTGCGCCTCGTTGATTATTCTCTCGCAGAAAGCTCAGACTATAGTAGTTTAATTTTTAAATAGGGCTTGCAGTCCGGTTGTTAATGGGGCCTCCGCCTAGATTCCCCTGTAACCCCAATTCAGACTTAATCAGAATATTTACTAGGCGTTTATCTCAATATTATAGGGCCAAACAGGTTTATATTCTTATATAAAGAGAAGTTGTTTTTGTAAAATTAGTGGAGTCCTTGAGATCGGTTGATTTTGTGATGTAGGACAGAAGCGTGCTTGTGACTCACGTACCGACAATATAAGGGCCACTGGTCCAGCAAATGACCAAATGATCTGATGAGAAATCCAACAGCTGCCGGCAGAACACAAACAGTGAGTTAATCATAAATATGCATGAAGAGGTTCTACTTCTTTCTTTATCGTTTTAATTGCAAAACTCAATAAAAATTTGGTACGTCTTATAACAAATACAGATAACAAATTGTATCTTCCGTGGCAAAGAAAGCCCCGTTGTCAGTTCTAGAAGTCGACGTTTCGAGTGTCAACCAGTTGATCTAATGATAGGGTACCACTTGATACATCATCCACTTCAGCGCAGAAGCACATTATAAGTGGCGCTTGGCTCGTCCTTGCTTCCACAACACCTAATTTATATTTTAGGTTTGAAAGTGGAAGCTTGAACTTCCTCTTAGAGCTGTGTTTCTTTAGAAAGTTTGACTTCACTACAACCCTAATTTCAGAAGCTTGTGTTTCTTTCTGAGGCTTGTGCTTGTTAGCTTGTGCTAACTGGTACGGCTAACACCCTTGTGTATCCTGTAACCCGTCAGAAGGCTCACGTTTCTTGCGGCTTCGCCGCTCGCGCTTTTGGCCCAAACGTGTACTGTTCCCTGGCTTACTTTTGTTTGTGTCTTTCTGCGTCTTCTGCATAAATGCGTCAATCCCTTAAGCATTCCTAATAAACTTTGGGGCTCAATGCAACACAAGAATAAAAACACGGTAACTTACAAGTCATCTCTCAGGTATTGATCGCGCGCAAGGCTTGCCGTCACTGCTACAACAAGAACAGGAACACCTGATATGTAAAGAAAACGAACGTTATTAATTATAACATAATTAAATTTGTTAATCTACAGTCATGTAGGTCTTTCTGAATAACCCTACGACAATTATGTCTAATTTTCTTTTCAAACTAATTTTTTTTATTCGTTAGTAATGAACGGGTGAAAATAACCAAAGTGCACTTACCCCAGGCAAAGACGGAATAAATTTTCAATCGGCTGGTAACTCGGAAAACCTTCACCATCCCACGCAAGAGATTTATGCCTTCTGCCATCATCCAGCAAAACGACGCCAATTGAAAATAATGAAGAAGAACAGCAAAGGTGTAACAGACACCCTGAACAAGAGAAAAAAAACACATAAGAACAGCATAATACAACAGGATAAAAGAGTCTACGAGAAAATGTTCTATTTGACATTACTTTAGAAAAAAAAGACACCTATGAACATCAGATGTATTAAAATGCCAATGCAAGAAAGCAAGTTGTCTCTATGATGTAAACACTTTAGAGGCGAGCTGCTAGGACTCGCTTGATCCTTACAAACTCACACCTCACAGGATTGGCGATTGGCTTGAAAGAATCATGTTCTGCATCAATAGTAAGTAAGATTATGTGAGGTGCTCCAGAGGGATGCGTCCCCTCTTGCTGGGCAAAAAGCGCAGGGAGGAGAGGGAGGAGGAGGCGGAGGGAATGTCCTTTCTTGCTTCAATAAAGAAGAGGGGTGGGGGGGGGGGGGGGGGGGGGCAAAGTGCAACTAAGAGTGTTTTTACGTACCTTTATCCGAACTCCAGGAAAGCCGACAAGGAAAAAGAAAATGGCGAGGCTCTGAGCTGCTGCAAGGTTCATATGGATAGACAACGTCTCTGTTCGTCTCCTGGATAAATTATGTAGAGTGACAAAATATTACATCAATACTAAAATCGTTAATTATGGCACAATGGGACATGCCGGTGCAACATGTCCCTGCTACTTTTCTTGAGTGTGTGCATGTTGTGATTTTGTCCCTGCAATATGGCCCTCCCTGTGTAGGTATCTTTATGGACCAGTTCAGCCTGATGTAAATAGAAAGGACTATAAACTCGTTAGAGACTGCTTTAAAACTAGATTCAGTCATACCTTAAAAAGTAAAATGAGAAGAGCAGCGCGATATAGCAAATAAAAGCGATCAAACATCCCACAATGGAAATGATCGACAAAGCCAGCTCATGATCCTCAGAAATCGCATCATCTTCCTGTCATGGAACATTACAAATACTCAGATTCATTCACTAAAACTGATGTGAATGCATTTTTTTATGACAGAAGTATCAGTATATCTTATATAAAAAGAGTTGGGTGTGGTGACATGAAACGAAAAATTAAGTAAAGCGAACTATTTTCACTAGCCAGCCACTAAACACCTCTTCTTCGCTTTTGCCTGAAATTCCCGTGTTATGGTATTTGGGCATCCCCTGCATCCCTAGTTTTTAGCTTGAGAACAGGCTCCCGCACGCCGACTTAGCCGAGTGCAGTCTGGGTAGGGGGATCTCTTTCTTCCACGAAAACGCGCTTGGTTTTCCGATTTCTTCACTCCGCTCGCCAGTTGAACCGGATTGCAGACTACTGAATTTTGGAAACTCGCGTCGCCAAACTCCTAGTGATATGGGTATCCCTTTGCAATGCGGCTGCTGCTGTGTCCCTAGATCTTTATAGTATTCTCAGTTGTCATCTTCTCATCCCCAAATCGCTCATCCCCAAATCACTTACCCTTATTCAATTGACCCCTTCCCGGTCCCCGTACTGGCCCCTTCACAGGAACATGGCAGAGGACTATTGTTCTAACCCATTGGCTTCTACTCAAAGGAAATTACTTTAAACGGCATTATGTTACGTTCTCTAAGAAGGTTTAACTTACATAAGCGCCATGTATATCCATAAGAACAGCAAAGCTTGTCATATGATAACAGTGGCACTCTGTGTGTGATGAGCTGTACTTGTGAACAACACAGCCTGAAGATGACCAAGATGGAGGGCTACAATAAAAACAAAAATTCGTAAGTTTGTTCAGGTTTTTCATTCAAACGTTTCTACTGAAGCCGGATAGATCATGTTTTCGTATATTTGTTTCTAAGCTGCTCACAAAAGAAAGCCTCGATATATCAAACGCTCTAGACTCCCGGATGTCTGCGACTTGAACAGTCCTTAGTTGAACCTTTTTTTCCCAGAGAAACTGAAGTTCATATTCTCATCGCAGCCAGCCGCTTTAGAGTTCAGGAATTCTTTAAAAAAAAACTTTCACATTCAGCACAGGAAGGAAAGTAACCCAACTAAAGAGGTTAGGCAAAAATAACAAATCTATCTAAATGACTTGAAGTAAGATGGGACCCACAAATTCAATAACTAAGATTGTTAGATTTGTCAGTTCAGTTTTTTTAAATCAGTTGTTACAAATACGAAACATTGTTATTTTCGTTATGTTTCGGGATCGGCCTGCATTTCTAGAAACATTCTACATGTGATACTCTACAGGACATATAGCACCTCCCAAATCGCATAACACGATAGGAATTTTATAAATGATAATGTCTTGTTAGCAAATACTTACTCTGTGTTAACATCGAGAAAGACACAGGTCTGCGAGTCATTTGCCTGCAAACAAAAATTGCGTGCATCTCTTAAGACCATAACAAAGCAAAGAAACATCAGTGAAAGATTTTACACTATATAGATAAACAACGTCAGTATTATAGGCTGTACATGCTTTGCTTACTTAAACGTCCAGATAGACAACCGTATCATAGCTCATTAGAATTAGGCAAGATGGCGGAGGTATTGCAATTGCGACATCTTGTTTACGATCAGATGTGCTCACGAGAATTAAGGCATGGTTCTTCCATTAATTGCACCAAAAACTAAGAGGGTGGTCTTTCTTCTAAGGTTTTAGACATGACAATCGAAAACTTTGGCAGACTAATAAAATTGCAAATGCTGTCAAATTGAGGTGGATGACGTATGCAAATCAGGTCACGTGACTTGTAACGGCCACAAAATTTTAAAAAAATCTTTGAGGAAAAATGGCACCAGTATGAGAGTGATACGAGTGATAGGTTTGTAAAAGACTTTCCAGGAAAACATGTCTGGTTGCGTGTAAGCAGTCTTAACAAGAGCTGTAATTCAAGCAAGTTTTCGCATTGTTGTCAAAAAGTTTCTCCCTGTGGCGTGAGAAAGCTGAAAAATTGTACTGAAATGGACAAAGAAAGCAGTTAAAAAATACCGCGCTATTTTGCTCCGATTGTCGGCGCCTTATATGAATACTTCAGCGTCACTTAAATATAAATTCAAATAACTTAAGCCGAAAGTCTGTGTACTCTTTACTCTTGTCAATAACGAGCCAGGTTTGTGAAGGCTAAAAATATAGGAAATGGAGGAAACATATGGACACGCACACTCATGCATGTAATATTTGTGCCATTTGCACCAAGTGTGATGGAGGGATACCGTAATGTAAGCAAGAATACATCTATAATACGTTCATCTCTCGTTTTCCTTTATGTTGTGCATTAGACAGTGGTTGTTGTTCTTTGATAGACTAAATTCTGGGTAAGTTTTATCCAAAACATATGACTTTCCCAATCGATGCACGAACGCGTTGCAGACCTACTTGTTTCCACGTTTTGCGATTGATTTCTAGGACAGTCGTGGGAGAAGTGAAAATAAGTAGAAAAACACGGGTTGCAGATGTTTGAGAGCAGAATAGAATCTAGGATATTATAGAGTTATTTAATATTTGATGTATGGTAGGTAATACCTTTATAACTGATGAAAAATTCATTGCAACGGGCTCACTCAAATTCTGAAATTTACTTCCATTGTTAAAAAGAATTGTGCTTGAAATGATTGCTGAGTTCAAAACCCTGTTGAAAGGAATATATTATTTTAATGTTATATTGAATTAAATGTATCCTTAGCTAAACATTTACTCATGGGTATGGGAAAGCTGGTACCTGTATTTTTTGAGATCGCGAGCGTTTGCTTCAGAAGTTGTTAGCTGTTATATGTTCTTACTTACATCCCACTGCCAGAGAAATATACCAACAGGATCACCGTGCACTAAACTTTTCCTAACTTACACTACTCGTACGAGCTTGTTCTACGTCATTAAGGCATTTTGCTGTTAGTATACGTGCTTGGCCTCGAGGAGAACAGTTTTGACACGAGCAAGGTTATTCGCTGATTTGCTTTAGCTTTACTGCCCTTAGTAATTAGATTAAAAACGACTCACGCCACTTTCTATCAATCAGAAGTAAACCAAAGCGCGACTTGCTCGCACTAATTTCCTGACGTCTACGTGCATCAGTTGTTTCTAGATTGTCTACGTCCTCTGTGATTGGCCGGGTGATTTCTTTGGTTTGGTTATACAACAGCACACACTCAATGGAAAACCGCTGTATATTTATTTACACTCTTCCCTGTATCCTTGTCAGTAATAACTTCGTTTCTCGCATTTGAACATTTTATGAAATTTGCACAATATAAATAAATGTTAATAGAGAACTACAGACGGTGTGTTGTTGACTTACTTGCTGCTTTGAGGATCCGCTGTTACACTGACATTTGAAAGCAGAAGACTGGAAATAGATACACCATCTAAACAAATGAAACCAAACAATTCATTTATATTAGTGACATAGATGTTGTGGTTTAAACATTAAATTTACCTTTTTTTAAAATTTGTTCAAGCCAGTTTAGTTTTGATTTTTCACTCCCTCATGTTCATTATCACACAATGGGAAATAAAAATCAAACTGCTTTGAAACATTTTAAACCGAAGATAAATTTAAACAACAACATAGAACAAACCAAAGCTAGTACAACGGAACTAGTCTTCTACGGGGCCAGAGTACGAGTGAAACAAAACATAGATACTACTGTATGCTGTAAATCATAAGTGTTTAAATCTGAACCTTGTTGCTGTGCTCTCCACATCAGTGAAGCTGGAAGGTTAATGTTGCCGGCCTGTTTGTTTTCGCCTGGAAAAGACACGGATTCTGCGCTGTTTATTGATTGAACTGGAGGTAATATATCCACTCCAAGGACTAGCAAGAGAAAAGCAAAAGTTACATTCAAAAATAACTTCCCGTAAAACTTATTTATGGCATAGAAAACAAGGTCATTTGCACGATGCAGTAACATATCATTGACAGTTAGAGAATCGCCTAGTTGAAACTAGGTTCCTTTTTTCTTTCGAACGAAACAAGATTTCACAATCCGTCAAAAAAGTTTTTTTTCATTCGAAGGAAGAAGAAAGACAACGTTTTATTATGATGTAGAATCTCTGCATCAACACATTAAGTTTTACATAGATAGTTTGTTGGCGTAACTGTATAGTCTATGTCGACTCTATATTCAGATGCTCCAGTCATAATGATTAACTTATAAATTAATTATCACGCGACACAATCGGAGGACTTGCTCCTGCACTCAGCCTATAGCAGCTGCCGGCTCACCTATAGAGCCAGTCTGTATTTGGATGCTTGCTGGTTCAGTGATATTGTTTCCTCTTCTTAATCCTTTGACCATCAACTCTCCAATTCTCTCACTCGTTGTAATCACTTGCGAAAGTTGATCCACAGGCTGCAACAGACAACGAAATTAATTATCTTATCTTTTAAATCACAGCACGGTGTAAGTAAGCAAGCAAGCTGAGCAAGGAAGCGAATGAGCAAGTAAGTAAATAATAATAATAATAATAATAATAATAATAATAATAATAATAATAATAATAATTTATAAATCAGCAAGTATACAAGTATTAAAGCAAGCAAGTAAGTAAGTAAGCAAGTATGCAAGCAAACCAGCCAGCCAGCCAGCCAGCCAGCCAGCCAGTCAGTCAGTCAGTCAGTCAGTCAGTCAGTCAGTCAGTCAGTCAGTCAGTCAGTCAGTCAGTCAGTCAGTCAGTCAGTCAGTCAGTCAGTCAGTCAGTCAGTCAGTCAGTCAGTCAGTCAGTCAGTCAGTCAGTAAGCAAGGCACTAAAACTCAACATTAAAAAGACACCATTTAAAACTAGTGTACCTGAGATCCAGAATTCACCACACTGTCCAAACCTGTTCCTAATTCCTGCAAAAAAAACCAATAACACCGGTCAGCCTCTTAATTTGCATGTCTGCTGTATGTCCGCTATGTTGCTTTCATTTGTTGTCACTATCATTTTCCGGGATTATCTGTTGGATATCAATAATGGAGACCATAGTTAGTAGACAAACTTTTATCCATGGCATATATACCTTCATGTTTCTTTTGGCAGATGACTGATTTAAAGTGGCGCCTTCCAGTGAGTCCAGAAGGTTGTTTAATTTCCTTAAGGTCTCGTCCGGCTAGAGAAAAAAAAATCCATCTAAAGTTAAATATATATTTTGAAATAAATATTAACTAAGTTTAATTCAGTCTTATAATATTCGCATTAATAGGGTAGTTTAACGCCACAAGAACGATATTTAAAGGACGTTTATTTTCCTTTATCCTTTTCTTTCTTCATACATTTCTTACTCATTTAATTGCGTTCGACGATAGGAGAACGCAACCCTAATCTTGTGTAGCTAAGAAAAATCGAGATTTCGTTTCTTCTGCAATTTGCCTCGCTTTCGTTTCTTCTGCAATTTGCCTCGCTTTCGTTTCTTCTGCTATTCGCCTCGCTTTCGTTTCTTCTGCAATTTGCCTCGCTTTCGTTTCTTCTGCAATTTGCTTCGCTTTCGTTATTGGCCTCAGCTTGACGATCTCACTCGAGTGGCGTCGGTGGTACCTTACATGTATTTCGATCATGCAACCATTGTCGACAGAGCGAGGGATTACCGCAAGAGACTTTCCTTGAGGCTTGGCACTCTAGGCGAGACCCAACGCGGGCAATGACAGGGACCGCGGAGGGGGAGGGGCTGGTAGGGCTATAGCCCTACCACTTTTTTGCTTGGGTTGATTTTTTAGGGCTCCATATAACATGGATATTTTATGAATCTCACCACTTGAAAGCAACAAAACGCGTCTACTCTTGCATATGCACGACGTCACAGGCGTTCCCTCCCTACCTACCGTACTGCCAAAGATCACTTTAGAGGGGTGTATTATGGGGCCTTTGATCTTATCATCAGTGTTATCGACAAGCGCTTTAACCAGGAAATCTTCAGCTCCTACGCCCAGATAGAGACTCTCTTGGTTAATGCTGCTAATCATGGTGACAACTATGAGTCAGAGTTCAAGTTTCTTGACGCATCGTACTGCCTAGTGGGACGCTACCCGGGCAGCCAAATGTTTTGGAAGCTATGTTTCGTGTTTCGACGACATCCTGTCGGCGGTGACGAAGGTTCCAGAACCAGAGAAGAAGCTCGTTCATGAAGTCCAAACTATCTACTGCCGGGCTGCTTGCTGTAAATGCGTTCTTTCTGGCTTAGATCCAGGATGGACGACGAAAGGTTTAGCAGCCTTTGCCTTTCAAGGCTCTCGGTCATTAGCGTGAGCAAAAGAAAATTGAGGGGGGTCTTAGGAAGGTGCCTTCCCGCCTTCCCAAGACCTCCCTCAATTTTCCTTCGCTCGCGCTTGCCCGCTTTTCACCCTAATGACCCGGAACAGGCTATAGCAGCCTAGCCGTGTTGAATGGCCACAAGCAGAGAACAGAGACCAGTGGGGCCTCAATAGACAGTCTTTGAATAGCTGAAGACGCACAAGAGTTTCCTTCTCGCATCGAGAATCGCAAGAGAAATTTTTGCAACTTGAAAAAGTAGAGAGCTTAGGTAGTTCATTTAACATATTTACTGTATTGGATGGCATACCAAGAAAGGACGGCTATGTTATATTTACTGGGGTTGTATACAGCTATTTCGAGAAACGTTGTCGGAAAAAAGCACAAAACTGCACAAGCCAATCCCTAAAGGTAGTATGGGTAGACGTATTGAGCTACTGCACGTGTTGCATACTAATGAGATATAACAACAAAATAAGCGCGAATTTCAGGTTTTCTTTCTTTTCAGACATGTAGAAACAAGGTACGTTTAGACCCTCTGAAGTTTAGAAGAATGTTTCCTCACTCAAAGACATGCGACAGTAAAAGTAAAGCTACAGATATAGGCCTCCTGAGAGGAAAAACAAATCCACCACGTGCAAAAATACAAACTTGTAAATTTCCTCTAGGCCAATATGCAAAATTCCAGTGAATACCCAGACCACCTTTCGGTCTTGTCGCGTGCACTTTTGATGTTTTTTTTTTCCGACAACCTTTCTCGAAATAGCTGTATATGATGGCGTGCAAATGCAAGCTAAATGGCGAAACAGTGGCCCCTCATGTTTGTTTTTCTTGGCCTAAAATTGTTAAAAATTGTTCGTCTTGGCCAGATTTTTCAGCCCTACCACTTTTAAATGGTCTCCGCGGTCCCTGAATGAGCGTATCGACATACCATCAATTCGCAAGTCTTTTGCGTGATTCGATCTTGCGCAACAATGGCTTTGTGACGTTTGCTATCGTAGCACGCGCCAATTAGTGAACCGTAAAAAAAAAGCCGTTACGGCCTTTATGACATTTGAAACTAATGAAGACCGAACATGTTCGGTCGAAACGTCTCCTGCATGGGGAAAATAACATTTTTTCACGCAAGGCATGTTACAAGTACCACGTTGTTCATCAATGGCGAGCATATCGAACGCACTACATAATCTACGATTACTCCTAGTTTACTTGTTTAATTATTGATTGATGCTTTTAGTATATTTTATCCACAAAGTCCATCAGAAGCTGTTGCAAGCGAAGCACTTGTTGTGCCAGAATGAAAGAGATGTTCGACTTATCAAAGAGAAGCCAGCAACTCAGTTAAATGCAACGTGTGCACAGTCAGATGCAAAAATTGATATGATAAAATGCCTTTTCAAAAATAACGATTTCTGGCTCTAGCGAAACAGTCATTTGAATTTTATAAAAACTAACAGGAGCATACTTTAACAAACAAGAAAATTGCTGACTGTAGAAATTCATACACCTTATTCGATGGTTTAACATATAATACGCGCGGATATTTTGCGAGTTACGTAGTATTTTTCTGAGCGATGAGCAAAATGTCCGCTCGTATTATGTTAGATCAACGAATAAGGGATTTATTATTCCACTAATAAAATAAAGCTTTGTTCGGCCATTTTGTCGCTCCACTTTCAGTCCGTATTTTTGCCCTGTTCTAAAGTGTAATAACGTGGCATATTTTGCGCGTTCTTTTGCCCTAATATGGTAAAATGGCGCAATAGTGGAATGAAATGCAATCAGTGATACGTCTTTTTAAATTATCAATTTGCCTCAACTTGGCACGATCATGTTAAGTTTTCAAAATTCCATTAAAGTACTTTGTTGTAAGACAGGCCGTAAACTGAGGAGAAAATGACGTAATAACCTAACTTGCCAAAAGCGAAGCCACATCATATTTGTAAGCTGCAACGTAAAAGTTGCGTACGGGACAGGAATGATGCCAGTTTTACAATGTCAGAATTTTCCGAGTTTGTTGTACACATGCAAAAGATAACGAAAATACAACTGAATATTCTGATTTTTAAAAAATCAATTTGTTTAGTTGCCATGTAGCTAGCTGGCTGCAACGGTTTGGATGTCAAAGGAAAATAAAGCATTGGTGCTACAAATTTTGGACAACTACAGCAGTACAGTGGAACCCCTATTAAGGCGGGGGTTCACCTGAAGCCCGTTTTTCCACCGCGTAACTTGGGTTTAATGCGAATATCTCGCTCCCGTTTCGAACACTCTCAAAACCCTCTGTTCATCCCACAAAGCTATGTTTAGCGGTGTTTTGTAAATTTTTTGGTGATTATTGGGGATTTTTGGAAAGAGATAGTTTTTCTCAAAGGATTAGTAAAATTTGGAGAAATAAGAAATATAAAAGATTTAATGTAATTTTAAAATTAGAATTTGAAGTTAAAAATTAGTAGATGGACACCCAAACAGTCCCCTGACAACCTGGGGTGCTCTTACGTTGGGGTCAACTGTCTGGTGGTGTTCCAAAAATAATTTTCTTTCTTCTATCCCTAAGCGGCCTCGCCCGCCTTCTGCCGTCCCGATGAGCGCTTCTCTATTGTTTTTACCCCTAGTCAGCGGCCAGCAAAGATGTTATATACGATGTTTGGTTTTGTTTTCAACAGGCTCGGACAGACCAGAGTCAAAAAAAGAAAGTGACGGCTGATAAAATCATTTAAACACAGGTTTATTGTCGTCTTCATGTGATTCCGTTATTCCTTTTCACGATTTTTTTGTATTGAAGAAACATAACCTTTTAAAAATGCCTTATGCCTCCAGTTGCAATTTCCCCGAAGGTGGCCGCCTAATAGGGGTTCTACTGTATGTACAACGTACGTAACTATGTAGACTGGGCCGCGGTTAAACATGAGTTGATCGAGGATTCAACTTCTCTTACACATAAAAGTGTTTTTGTTACTTATGTTTTGTGGAGTTTGAGATAAGTCAACACCAAAACTGGAAAACAAAAAATATAAACAGAGAAGCTCACTCAAAAGTTAAGAAGTTGAAATCTTTTATCCTGGATTCTATCCTGTCCCAGGAGCGAGCACCGACCGAGAGCCTGGAACAGGCTATGAATAACCCGGCCCTGTTTGTCATTAGGTCTAGTATGTAAAGGATAGCATACAGACGTGTCAGTATCATTGCAGAAAACTTAACACGTTTGCATTTTAAACATGCAACCAAAAATTTTTTACCTCTCACAATTAAACAGATTTATTTATTTATTTATTTATTTATTTATTTATTTATTTATTTATTTATATGCAATATTTCAACAGGCCACCCAATTCAGCGTAGGCTGGTTTAAATGGGGGCCTGCAAACAATTTACAAGACATATGGCTTGATGATGGCTTACTTTTTCTTGTGTGGTTGGAACAGTCGGTAATCCTTTCTCTGTTGAAGCGCTGCTGACTCTCGAAATTATTGGACTTTCCCTCGGTGTGGAGCCTGCAACAACACCAGAAAACCATAACAATAACGAGAAGAGTACATGAACAAAAATAAAACAGGACAAGCAGGAATTATAGTGATGGAACACTTTAGCAAGCAGTAAAAATGCTAAAATAAAAGTGCTAAAATATAAAAGAGCCTCAATTACAATTTTTTTTACCTATGGTATTACTTCTAGCTGTTGTTCTTGTGGCCAAAGTGTTATTTCCAGATGTATGATTACCATTTCCGTCCACTAAAAAGAACAATTATTAATAAGTTGCTGATATTGACTAACATGAAGCATACCGTTACGAGGCAACTGAGCTCCTCAGGGACGGATCCAGGAAAAATAGACAGAGGGGGCCGAAAAATTTTTTGCGACAGCGCAACCTTGCCTCATACCAATAACACAACCCTGATTGCACAATATCGCTCGAAATACGGTTGGTTACAATGGTTTTTAGAATACGCCCGAGGAAGAAGGGGGTCCGCGGCCCCCTCGGCCTTCCCCCTAAATCCGTCCATGCTCCTAAAGGGGGGAGCTGTGCATATCCATGTTTGAGTGGATTGTTCTAGCTAAAATTATTGGAGGTTATAGTGAAATGCGTTTGACTCGGTTCGTTTGCATTGTATGCAAAATAAGGCAATTCAGTTGCTACTGAATGATTCTTATAATACACCCCAGACTGGTCACACCAGCTACTAAATCCAATGAAGATTTAGATTTAGGCTCGTGAAAAAGCACTGGACTGACACTTTGAGGTTTCCCGAGCAACATTTTTTTATTAGAGTTCGAGTTATCGGGGCAACCTCGTTCCCAGGGTCTCTCTCTCCCCGCCCCCAAGAGCGAGAGAAGAGAGAGGGTCTCTCTTCTCTCGCTCTTGGGGGCGGGGAGAGAGAGACCCTGGGAACGAGGTTGTTCTCGGGGTAAATTTGAGCCAAGGGAAAGCTAAATTAGTTCGAGTTAGCGGGGAGTTCGAGTTAACCGAGTTCGAGTTAGCGGGGTTCTATTGTATTTAACCCGTGATGTTAAATTGATTCACGGGTAAATTAAATCACTCTAACAATGTCTAACTATTTTGGAGCCTTACCTAATATTGATAGTAGCTGTTTGCAGATAAAAAGTCTCTTTGTTCTGCACCCATACTCCAGCTGCCACTTGTGTAGATGATTGTAGTAAGTGCACCTTTGTTTGTTATCTTCCAATAATTCCGGCTTGCTGTTGTTATACCAGTTTGTGTAGTTATATGACGCTCTGCCCACCCATGCTAGTACAGTACCATTATTTAACGTTCTAAGCCCAATGTAAAACGTTTCGTTTCGAAGTTTTGTGTTGTTGATGAGGTGATCCAGAAAATCGTTCTCTCTTTGGCTCAACACACTTGCTAGGATCGAGCCGTTCAATTTTTTGCACCACTTTTTCGCCAGCCAAAATGTACGCTTCTGGGTAAGATTGGTCTCAACATAGTAGCAGGAAGTACCATTTAGGGCCCATCCAGGTGAACAAGAAACTAAAAGATTTAGCAGCAGAAAAACAATATTATTATTATTATTATTATTATTATTATTATTATTATTATTATTATTAACAATACTAATAATTCAAATATTGATTGACAGTGTAAAGTACTTTTACCTCCTGTTTTGCGTCTTTGATCGGGTATTTTATGCTAGGATCAAGGATCCAACATTAACAAGCAAACCTTCACAAGCTAGTGGGGTCACCCAGTCAACGGGACAAAATTGAAAGTACAAGTAATGAGTTGTCTCTGGGTGAATCTAACAATGGATCTTGATTATCACACAAAAGCTCGAAATGACTGTTATTATTATTGTTATATTATTATTAACAAAAATTTGTGTTTCGGATTAGAAGTTGAAGTACGATTTTATTTGAAGTGAAAAACTACTTGATTATTCTTGAACTGATTTGTCATCAGCGGGCACGATTTACAATTAACGCGTCAGTTATAATTTCTTTCTTATTCATCTCTTTTTAAAACGCTTTTTATTCGCTAGAACGATTAACCAATTGTTATTTTTGATCAAATTTTGTTATACTGTTATGATTAATTTAACCTAATGGCGTGCATACAATTGTGTGTGTAATCATGCAAACTGGTTATAACAAATCAGACTCCAGATTTTCGGCTTTAGTCCATCAGTTTAGAGTTCCTTTTCTCCCTACTATTATTGTGCAAGGTTTTCTATATTAATATACCTGATATTGATTTTAGCTGTTTGCAGATAAAAAGTCTTTCTGTTTTACATCCATCATCCAGCTGCCACTTGTGCAGGTGATTGTAGTATGCACACCTTTGTCGATTATCTTTTACTTGGTCTAAGCTGTTGTTGTTGTACCAGTTTGTGTAGTTATATGGCTTGCTATCCTCCCATTCTAATCTACCATGTTTTGTTTTTATGTCAAGCCCAATGTAAAACGTTTCGTTCGGCCGAAGCTTTGTGCTGTTGATGAGGTGATCCAGAAAATCATTTTCTTTTTGGCTCAACACACTTGTTAAGAAAGAACCATTCCATTTATGATCGCACCATTCGTTCGCCTCCATAAATGTAAGCTTCTCGGTAAGATTGGTTTGCACAAAATAGCAGGAAGTGCCATTGAGGACCCATCCAGGCGAACAAGAAACTACTGGAAAAGATTTAGCAGCGGAAAAAGGCAAATAGTTCCAATTAAAACAAATTTCAATTTCCAAGGTGTGTCTTTGGGCAAGAGAGTATCTTGCTTTGGGAGAATCCTGGGTGGATTTTTAATACCACACGCCCAAAGAATACATTTAAAAATTCCTTTTTTTCAAGTCAGCTCACACCAAAGGTTTTAAACTTGGTAGGTTTATTATATATAAGTAGAAACCCATAAGGGTTGTTGGTTTATTATTTAGTTAATTAAGGGTTATTTCGTTAGGTAGTTTTTTTTATTTCATGTATTTCAATATTCCCTTTATTATATATTTTTTTACTTTTTTTAAATGGAATGCGCTATTGATCAGTTTTTTTGAAATTAGCGCATTATAGATTGGAATTGTTTTTATTATTATTATTATTATTGTTATTATTATTATTATTGACAATTGAAGTTGACAGTTACTTGTGATATTACATGTCTGTCGCAGCTTTTCGTCCCGACCAAGAGATTCTTCAGAGACCTTTCTACTTAGCACATGTTGTGCCCCGTTCGCAAATATAATGATGTCAGCAATCTCGCCTTTTATTATTCCACCATTGCGCCATTTTACCATATTAGGTCAAAAGAACGCGAAAGCGGAGCAACAAAATGGCCGGACAAAACGACACAAACTAATTGGAAAAAATAGTGGAATAATAAATCCGTTTTAAAATACGTGCGGACATTTTGCTCATTGCTCGTATTTTTCCTCGCGCCTACGTTACGTAACTCGCAAAATATCCGCGCGTATTATTAGTTAAACCATCAAGTAAGGTGTATATATTGCACAAAGATTCCGGACCGCACAAAATCACGAGTTAAAATTGACAATTTGTTTAAAAACTGAAAAATGGCATTTTATCCAAAATTAACTATATGCCGCCAAGATATGTGCTAAGAAAACAGTCCAAAACTGAGGATGACGTGGAAAACAATAGTTTAGGGCTTATTTTCCATAAGAAACAAAGTGGAATGTAGAAAAAGAAGAAGAAGTAAGGTTTTTATCAACCGACAAACTTCGTAATCAAACTGTAAAAATCGGTTTTGGGCCTAAAATATAAATTGCGAGTGTTTTATCGATGCCTGAGCTGAAAACATAAGTGAAACTTGTGGTTCGTGTTTATATTGTCAGCTCAATGCCAGTTTTTACAGCATAGTTTCGGCTTGTTTTTGTAGTTCACCAGAGTTAGTATAACATGCAGCCAAAGGGTGAAAACAAATCTTAATGCAAGGACATTATTTTTTTGTCCCACGCTCGCGATATGCTGAATATTTCATCTTTCACATCTCATTTACCGAGCGTAAAATTTATCATCTTTTTTTATTTATCAAATAACTCTCCAGTTCGCTTGTTGCTCTTACTAATGCAAACTTGCAACACCTAAAATACTTATGGAAATCATGTTCAGTTTGGACAGTGGTAGTTTTGTCAAACCAAACCATTACTGTTTTTATTAACATTCAGTCGTGATGTGTGCCACAGCATGGTCTGGTAGTTTGTTAATTAGTCGATATGAAGAGTTTGGCAACATTCTGTCTGGCTATACTGACTTGTGCATGCATCCCAAAATGGCATTTGACAAGACGCACACTGTATTCTTATTTTCTTAAAATAAATATTTTGTTTCAAAGGAAAAACAAGCGATAAGTTTCCAAGTGTTCAAACGGCAAACTCGTTATGGTATGCCTTTGTCAGGATAATTTGTGAAAGCTATTATCGTTTTTAATTTTTTGTCCTAATCTTCCTTAATTAAAATATTTCATTTACAAATTTTATCCTTTTTTAGAGGGCAAGTACCAGAAAGAACTTCAATTAACTGAGGAAAACTGACCAAGCTAACAAAAATTTGAACCCAAATCGATCTTTGTGCATAATTGATAGTTGTTGATTCAGTGTGTAAATAGAATTGGTAATTTTAAGTTGAATTCAATTTAAATTTCTGAAACTATGTTTTTGGTCTTCTATTGCGATATGCTAACAAATGTATGCTATATTTGTATGATATATGTTGACAATTTTCTTGTGTGTCTCACTTTGTAGCTCCATGATCTTTAATATTAACGGCGTCCAAAAGAATGTTATAAAGTGGAGTACTCTTGTGAAAGTTTGTGACCAACACAAAGAGCTAGTCCCTAAGCCACAAGATCAGTGACGGACGGAGTTTTCGTGTCATGACTTTCATTACAAACCGAGCAAAACGGTTTTAGTGAAATACTGAAATGTCAATAAGCGCTTATTGACTAACAAAAAAGATCTACAGGTCTTTGTTTGTTATATTGTGCACAATCTTCGAACCGATAGTTGGTCGACAACAGCAGTAAAAAGCATAGTATATTACTACTGATGTCGTACACAGTCACAAATTCCCGACAACAATTTCTAACTGTAACTTAGGCAAAATTTACCTTGTTTTGAAGACGTCTGGGAAACTGCTAAGATCAAGAACACTGCACTCACGGCTTCCTTCATGATTTGACACAAGCCTGGAGTTAAATTAATTAAGTAAACCTTTTCGCTTGACGAGTTCTACCCGGCGGGTCGCCAAACTAATCAGTATGGAGTGTAACTTCAGCCCTGGCTCATCATCTTCACATGCCGTCTCGTTTGAATAATGAATGTTCTGTAAACTTCACTGGTTGTCTGATCTTAGAAATAGCATTAACTTTGTGACTACAGTCATCACGATACAAACAAGACATGTATGGACAAATTTACAGCGCACGCTGATTCTATTTAGTTGATTACATTATTTTATTCTTCACGAACATTCGAGATTTCACGCTACTTAAACAATTCAATAACTATATTTAGCGTAGGTCTTCCCTTAAAAATACTTTTGTGCCGTTAAATAAATTAAGTAGATGAAGTAAAATGTTCAGTCCACTTACAATTTTAAACACCTTTTAGTCACAGTAACGAAGTCTGACCCTGAATTAACGAAAGAACCAGCGTATTGATTAAACAGCAAAAGAAAAAAAAAGAAAAAAAAAACGACGAAATCGATAAAAAGAATTTCTGGAATTTGCCGCATTCGAAGGCAACATTTTACTTATCAAACTACAAAGTCTTATAAGTTTTGAAGCTTTTACTGTGAGCCAAATCTTTAAAAACTGCACTTGTGCTTATGCTATATAGTACCCTTCTGATAGTACGCAACACACGCCAAGTTTTCCCCGATTTTGCCTTCGTTTTGACTCCAGACACGGCTTGGCGGACTCCGGTTCAAGGGGCCTGAGTTCCAGCATTGGCCACGAGCCGCGTATCCTTGGAAACCTAGGGCTTCGAAGGGGACGGGAAGAGAAGGGAGAGGCCCAGTCTCTCCCTTCCCTTTTGAAGCCATGGGTTTCCGAGGATGCCTTTCCCTTTTCCCTTCCCCTCCCCTCCCCCCTTCCCTCCCTCTTCCTTTTTTCCCGCTCCCAGTCTCTCCCTTCCCTTCCCGTCCCTTTTGAAGCCCTGTGTTTCCGAGTGTACCGTTGCAGTTATGTCCTGTATGGCAGACTTGTCCTCTAGCATCGTACGCATCTTTCATCTGCCCACACTTAGCAGCATCCTCTGCCTCTTGCGCTATATTGTTAGCCCACTCTCTCTTATCCTTTCTCAAACTTTTCTTCACTTCAAGATCTTTCTTCCTGTGTTCCTGCCGGAGCATTGCCCTTAGTCGTTCCAACCTTGTGCCAGGTAACGTTTGCTTTAATTGTTTCCTTTCTTTAACTCCCTTCCAACTTTCTGGGCTCATCCAGCTCTTATTTTTCCTTGTTCTGTAGCCCAGCACATCCTTGGCCGTCTCACAGTAAGTGTCTTTGATCTTTTTTCACTTTTTTCTCTACTTCGTTTTCACGCGCTACTTCGCCCTCGTCCTCTGATCAATTTTTGTCACAATCATCTTCTAGCAGTAAACAGCTGAACCTGTTATTTAGTTTGAACTAAAATTGCTTCCTAATTTCAGGAACATTCAGCTTACCGCTCTCGTATCTCCTGACTTGTACTGCTCTCCTGCCTGTTCTGTTTAGCTTAAGCAGTGTCTTTGCAACCTTGCAATCACAAGGTTGTGGTCGCTTGCACAGTTTGCACCCCTATACGCACGGTGGCTCATAAGTGCCATGAATTAGCATTGCACATTTTCCCTTTATAATAAACGACTTTTGTAGCGACTTTTGAAGCGACCTTTTTTTAGCGACTTTTGTGGCGACTTTTTAAGCAACTTTTTTGGGACTGCAAATTCGGAAAAGTGATAGTAATCCATGCACTGGTCAATTTAAGCTAAGGATCCATTCGGAATTCTATCAGGGAAGGGACGAGTAACTTTCAGACCCAGGAGAATGTGGGTGGGTACCAATTGAGCTATGCAGAAAATTAAATATATCTTTTGGGTCATCCAGAATTCTTCCAGGGCCAAGTATTATGTACCATTTGAGCTCTGTGGTAAAATGACTATATCCTTTAGTTTCGAAGCATGAAATTTGGTACAGTGATGTTACCGAATGAGCTCAGCAATTTCATCTATGCATCCATCTGGTATTCCCTTTGCGGGGGACACCTTAGCTTTGCAGCAAAATCACTAGACCCTTTAAAAGCATCAAATTTGGCATAGTGATAATAAGTATAAAAACACGTTGTGGTGACAAACATGACAAGACCCATGTTGTAAAATACTCTGATTTTACCTGTAGAAATTGGAGAAGCCAAAAAACATGCATGGTCAAATGGGAAACCATGCATTTCTTGTGATACAGTTTCATTACGGACTTGCTCTTTGATTTAGCTGATCAAATGTTGTCTTCTCTTATCATTGTCTTATCTTAGTTGTTTTGAACGTAGTGTCCATTAGAATTTGCCGACTGATTTCTTAGTAAAACCTTGGTCCATTCATGGTCTTTGAGCATTGTTGCTACATTGACGTATGTTCAATTCAGGGACCGCGGAGGGGGAGGGGCTGGTAGGGCTATAGCCCTACCACTTTTTTGCTTGGGTTGATTTTTTAGGGCTCCAGATAACATGGATGTTTTATGAATTTTACCACTTGAAAGCAACAAAACGCGTCTACTCTTGCATATGCACGAAGTCAAAGGCTCGGCAAAGCTGCGCGGTGGCAGTTATTTTCACAGGCGTTCCCACCCTACCTACCGTACTGCCAAAGATCACTTTAGAGGGGAGTATTATGGGGCCCTTGATCTTATCGTCAGTGTTATCGACAAGCGCTTTAACCAGGAAATCTTCAGCCCCTACGCCCAGATAGAGACTCTCTTGGTTAAAGCTGCTAATGGTGACGACTATGAGTCAGAGTTCAAGTTTCTGAAGAATCGTACTGCCCAGATGTTGATACTGGGATGCTACCCAGGCAGCTAAGTGTTTTGCAAGCTATGTTGAAGATATCATGTTTCGACGACATTCTGTCGGCGGTAACGAAGGTTCCAGAACCAGAGAAGAAGCTCGTTCAGGAAGTCCAAACTATCTACTGGCTGCTCGTTGTAAATGCTGCTACCTATGCTGCTGGCTTAGATTCAGGATGGCTTAGATCCAGGATGGACGCGAAAGGTCTAGCAGCCTTTGCGTTTCAAAGCTCTCGGTCATTAGGGTGATCAGCGTGAGCAAAAGAAAATTGAGGGGGTCTTAGGAAGGACCCCACTCAATTTTCCTTCGTTCGCTTCGCTCGCGCTTACCCGCTTTTCGCCCTAATGACCGAGAGCCTGGAACAGGCTATAGCAGCCTAGCCGTGTTAAATTGCCACAAGCAGAGAACAGAGACCAGTGGGGCCTCAACAATCAGTCTTTGTAAAGCTGAAGACGCACAAGAGTTTCCTTCTCGCATCGAGAATCCCAAGAGAAATTTTTGCAACTTGAAAAAGTAGAGAGCTTAGGTAGTTTATTTAACATATTTACTGTATTGGATGGTATACCAAGAAAGGACGGCTATGTTATATTTACTGGGGTTGTATAAATGGTCGAACAGTGGCCCCTCATGTTTGTTTGTCTTGGTCAAAAATTGTTAAAAATTGTTTGTCTTGGCCAGATTTTTTAGCCCTACCACTTTTAAATGGTCTCCGCGGTCCCTGCAATTCAGTGGTGTTGTACAGCGACTCGCGATCGTTCGTTTGTTCACTATTAAGCGGCCAGCCATTTAGCGGCCAACATTGTCAGTATAATACTGTAAATAAAACCCCTTTTAAGCGGCCGCGGCCACCTTTCTGCCGTCCCGATGAGCGTTCTTCTATTGTTTTTACCCCTTTTTAGCGGCCAGCTAGAATGTAATATACGATGTTTGGATTTATTTTCAACAAGCTCGGACAGAGACGGCTGGTTAAATCATTCAAACATAGATTTATTGTCGTCTTCATGTGGTTCCGTTATTCCTTTTCACGCTATTTTGTATTGAAATAACGTAACCATTTTAAACGACCTTATGTTAATTTTTGACGAACCCCTGTCAAGCGGCCAACCTTATTAAAAGCGGCCAGTCGCCATTTCACCGAGGGTGGCCGCTTAATGCGGGTTCTACTGTAGTGAAATAAAATTGCAATCTAGTTTTTGGAAGCGCTCTCATTGGAATTATTCGTTTTAAACTCCTTCACTTACTTTTAGTTTCCTGTAAAATTTTCCAGTCAAACCTTGCTCTTTTGCTGACCTTTTTCAGAAATTCTGGTAGCGATATTTAATTACCTATGTATTCCATTCACACTTTGCACAATGGGGCAAAACATAAGCAGCGATGCCTCAAAGATATGTTTGTACCAGGAGCACGTACATTTAATGAGATGGATAGTTCCAACTGGAAGCCACGCCCACGAAGCTGGGAGTTCGCAAACCTGTTTCTTGTAACACCTCCATTGTACGAAATCTTTAACAACTTTTATCAGAGACTTTCGCCTTTGGCACTATTTCTTAACGTAAAATTGCTCGCGCTGTTTTATTTGGATCAAACACCATATGCTTGAGAGCGAAAATTCGGGAATAAAAAGAATTTCTGTAAAGTAAATCCTACGAAGGCGTATTCTGCCAGAGCTACTCATTTTATTTCAGGTGACCAAAAGAAACGGAGGGCTCTGGGAACGAGAATGGTTTAAGATGTTTTAAGATGTTTTTCATTCCTTCGCGTGCATGCAACCCCAAACAAGGCCTTGACGGCTGAAGATATTGGCGTTTCGTCCTGAAGTGAGGCCAAACATCCGTGATTTACACCCCTAACCGAGACGAGCAGCATCTCTGTGCCTTTCATATGGGGTGCCTCCACTTCCCCCCGCACCCCATAACCACACCACCCCGGGACTGCTTGAAGCTGAGAAAGTGTTCAGTAAGGACCGTAGTTTTTTACGTCCGTTGTTTTCATGAATTTTATTCAGTGTTTCTGCCGGTAGACATCATTTGCATTGACTGCTGGAGATATCGAGTTGCTTTACTTTACAATATAAATAATTTATTAATTTCTTTATTATTATTACTTCATCAACTTGTAAACTGCGAAACTTAGCGAAAGTTCGTTGAATCTGGTCATCAAATTAGTTATGCGGGATTATTTTACACAACTCAGTGAAAGTATTAAGCCCCCCTAGATCCGAGATCGCTCGCTCTCAAACCCTTCTCTCGGGAAGAGAGAGTGAGAGAGTAAGAACCAGCGACCACGGATGGTCTGAGAATCAGCCTGTCAGGCCCCCTGATCGGAACGAGTGTATTGAATGAAAAGGTCTATGTCCTCTGCAGAGGGCTCTAATCGAGAAATTCTATATTTCCCAAATTGGCCAGTGTGTGTCCTGTTACACAAAGGAAACAATCAACGCTTGAAAGCGAGACCTAAAGAGTAGTACCAGCAAGTAAAACAGCTTACGAGCGGCCAGGCATTCTAGAAACCTCTAAAATCTGTACAGTCTATTCTTCTCTTTCTTGAAGGCGAGCTCGCGAAACTTCGTGCATTTAATCGCGCGTCTTTATTTCGTCATCGCGTTGCGCAGTCTGTTGTGGCCTGTGCTCCATGGATGAATCAGTTGCTTTTCTGCCCTGGAGTCGACGATGCGCCATGTTTGGACACCACTCTGGTACGTTTGAGCCTGCGCCAGTGACCCGAGTCATAGTTCATTTCAAAGAGCATTTCTACCAGTTGCATCTGCTGTGTCCCGTCCGTTGCTGTCACGGTCTCTGTGTTTTCACTGAGCTTGATGGTGATAATGGGGCCTTGTTGAGAATATGGCTTTTCTGCACAAAACAAACAAAATTTTAAAGAAGTTACGGCACAGTTCTTTAGGCAGTGAAAAACTAGAAATATAAATACATAGCCTCAATTAAAACTACAAAAACAAAACAAAAAAACAAACAAACAAAGAAAGGGACAACAACAAAATCGATTAAAGTCAAGGGTAACCAACGAGAAGAAGCATCAAATACTAACAAAAAGGCAACGATAAAGCGAAATCAAAATACAATGGCCAGAAACGAAATAGAACTCACGCTCCTATGCTGGGGGAAAACGAGTGTTACCCATAGTGGCCGACGATATCTCGGGTCGTAGGCGCTTTTTGACAACCCTGTCAGTATGTACGTTAAACGGCTAGACACAACACAAGCCGTGTAGCTAGTGACGTAACAGCATCATTGGCTATTGCAAATTACAAACCCCTCAGCATTTCGCGACATGAACTTTGTATCTATACGCACAACAATGAATATTTCAAGATTGCCACATGTTAGAGCGATTTTCACTTCAGTCGCGAAAGTAATTCGCATTCGCTTTGGTTTTGAATTATTATGATTAGTGACTGATTTAATAAAACTCTCGCCACTTTCTTAACCAATCAAAAGTAAAACTAAAACTAATCGTGGCTCAGTTGCACAGATTTTCCCGCGCTTACCCTTGCTAGCTACATGTGTATTTGTCTCGGGTTATGATTGGTTCACTGGATTGTCTGCGATCTTTGTGATTGGCCAGCGAGAGTGAATACTTTGTTTTGATTTTACGACACTCAATCGAATATCACTCTATTTTTTTATCCAGCTATCTGTATTTTAAACTAAATTATTTGACTTTGCTTTTCAATAAGACAATGCGGAACATGATATTTATACCTCTTGCACCGGCCATAAAGCCCAAAATGAGCGCCTTTTCTGCTCGACTAACACGGTTTGCATTCTTGAACATTTCATGAGCAGCTAACATCTGGTCCCGCTGAAAAACAAATGGAGAGATACCTGGTAAGTCTCATAACTCAACGGGAACTCTTACGCTGATAATTAACACCTAATATTTAATTATCAACTGGAAGATATTTGTAATTCTGTTAAACAGGAAGTTCCGGTATAAAAGGGGCCAGGCCTGGCCATTCTCACGCCCAGTTGTCAATAAACCATCAAAGCGTAAACAGCTGACAAACAACCCGCGCTTTCTCCGTGACAGTTGCTGGTAAAATGTGCTTCATTTTTGTTGAGAATGCTATGCTAAAACGTTAACAAGTTATATTTTACTTTTGTAAAGGGTATCTTTTGGTTTCATGAGGTTTTGAGGCGTATTTAATTTGCAGGACGCTTGACTCTGCAACGTGCCATGAATGCAAGAGTGAAAATTTGCATTTCGCGCCCAAAAGGTGTGAAATGTGGGAGGTGCCATCCCTTTTATACTGGAACTTCTTGTTTAAAAAGGAATTAAAAAGCTTCTAACAGACACTGTCAGTACTGCATCGACAGGCAACGACGAAAGCATCAATGAGTCGAAAGCTGACGTTTCGAGTGTTAGTAATCAGACGTCAGGCTTATGCTTGAAATGTCAGCTTACTTAAAACGAGGCATCCATGCAAACTTTCTTCGGGTCACGCACTCCTTCCCCAAGATTGCGTGATGAGGATCAACGCGCGTATGAGGCTAATAAAAACATGTTTAACAAGATCAACCTGTTCAACTCGGAGTGCCTTTCATGTACAAAGGTAGCCCGACAGAAGATACAGGTCATGTTTGTTTTGACACATGTTGCTAGGCGACATGCATTGAACTAAACTGACATTACAGGAGTGTACGTACAGTTAAGGTAAGCTGTCGCTTGGCTTGTTGTTGCTGCTGTTGAGTGTTAGCAGCACCAGGGGATAGTGCAGCTGGGGTTCGTGTAGAGTCGCTGACAGCTGGTGTTGAAGAAGTCGACGAACTTGCCGCAATTGCCGCTGCAGCAGCAGCCTGCTTTTGTTGTCGCTCTCTCATCATCAACTGACGTTGTTGTTCCATGTGCATCTAATAAAACAAAATATAAATTGTAGTTAATATTTCTTCGCTCCTGAGTGGATAAGAACCTCGCGGCTCAGATAAGTAAGAGCATGCCGGGAAAGCACGATCTCTAAGAACACAAAATGAACGGTCGGCATTCAACATGCACACAGCTTAGACAAGCATTAAAACATGTTTCGACTATTCCATGCAGTTGTATATTAGCCATGATTAATCTGTTCAATAAAGCAATAACTGCGTGTGTCTTGCCCTTATAACAGTTAACACGATCGTATTATTCTGGACATTACAGAAAACGTATCTAGTAGTTGTTACATTTACACCTTCTTTAACACTAGACAGCGCTGTAGATATTGAACCATTAAATGCCGGTAAACAGCACTTCAATCGCTTCGTTTTAGTCAGTCAAAATGACCAAAGCTACTCTTTTTCAAATATTAGTTAATCATGTTGTATCCGGAAAACGATATGAGCACAGGGGTTATCATTGTTCACTGCCTGCAGTTACACTGGAGCACTAACAGCCAACAGAACGTGAAATGCGTTGAAGGGAAAAACAAGGAAATAAGAACTTTACTTCCAACTCCCTCTTGAGGTTAATAGTACTCTCACTGAGTGTATCGGCAGATGGGGCCTGGGTTGATGCAGCCTGTGGAGCATATGATGGAGTTGATGATGGAGCCGCCATGCTTGATGATGGTGTCTCTGGACTGGAAGGAGGCTTGAAAAATAAATACATATACACATTAGAAACAACTCGGTGATATAGATATCTCATGGCTTTTTTAAGAAAAAACACTACTTTCACACATAGTAAAGAGTCCACATAGTAAAGAGTCAAAAATTGCCCAAGAAATACTTGTAATGAGTGCACATTAGGGTGTATCAAATAATGTGAAATGTTGAAGAGGTTACAGTTTGTGCAGACGGTTTTCCTCTCATTGCCCATAAAATGGTTGGAATTGAGTCTGATTTGGGTAAACATTATTTTGGGTACAAATTCAAAATTGCCTTTGCTGGACCACATCTTGTTTGGTAAAACGTCATACATTTCCATTTTCCTTTCTTATCTTGTAAAGCACAAATTCCTTAGAACTTCTGGTTTATTTGATTGTCCTAGTGCTCTTTCATTTTTTTTCTTGATTCTCTTAGTTGGTTTCCACGCCATTCTAAACTTTCATATGGAAGAATGTATGCCAAAGGATTCACAGTTCTGAAGTTCACAAATTGTGTTAAACCAGAGTTGTGGATATCTTCACGCCTTTAATAGCAAAGTGGCTTGTAGGTCTCAGTGCTTAACTCCAGTTTCTGAAGCATGAAGCAGCTCTAGGAGTATTATTACTCCCCCTGGATGGATGCTTGTCTTTCAGAGGTTACTCCCTTGCATTCTGTTAAGTTGCCCAATAATTTGCCGATACCCATTTATACACCTGGGCATGGAGAGGCACTGTGAGAGTAAAGTGTCTTGCCCAAGAACACAACACAATGATCCCAGCTCAAACCCAGACTGTATGATCTGGACTCCACACCATCCTGGCATATTTTTCTTCATAAACTATTTTAAACAATATCCATAGACATACCTTGTTTGGTTGAGCCACTGGTGCCAGGCCTGCAGCATAATCTGGCGTGCTTGGTTCTGGTGGCTTGGTGTTGTCTACTTTTTTGTGTTTTGCCTCCTCTCCTTGCTCTGATTCTATAATTGATGTTAAAATTAACTTCAAATATCACATTTTAAGCATTTTTAAGCATTTTAATAAGCCTTATTGCAGCCTTAATTTTGTTTGTGGTTAACAATAATTTAATAATTTCTCATTTCACAGACTGTAGATATATAAAGACAGATAGGAAGCAACTGACTTGCTGTTATGTATCCTGCCAGTTATACATGTACCTTGATAAGTGAGACACTTACGAAACCTGTATGCATAAATCAGTTAAAATGTTTTCTTTATTGAATACCATAAAATTCTGGTTATAAGCCCTGGGCTTATTCAACTTGGCAAGGGGTGTTGGGTGGGCTTATAAATGGAGGGGCTTATATCTGTGAGGGCTTAGAAGCAGAATATAAAAATGTTTCGAAACGAGCCACGGCAGTGTTGATCAAATTACGTTTTTAAATTAAAAAGTCATAATGAAGCAATATTTAGCGCTGTTCAGTACTGTCATTAGCAGAGGGGGGCTTATATCCAGGGGAGCCTATAACCAGAATTTTACGGTATGTACATGTAACACAAGCCTTGAAGAAAGATTGCTTTATAAGATTGTACTGTTGTCATTACCTGCCAATTTCTTTCTCCTTTTGAGCTCTCTGCCACCTCCAATTGGTTGTTCAGTTATGTCTAAAAGCTGGTGAGAGAGTGTAATAGTGGAAATTATAACAAATACATGTACCATTATTAGGCTGTAATAATATTGAAAAAATCAAACATTAATTTTCAAAGTCAAAACCAATTGAAACCTAATTGAATTACATGAACGTTTTGTGAAATCTGATAGAAAGTGTCTTATATTCGATAAAAATGCAGTTACTGTAACCCCAAATTTACAAAAATTGACTGTCATGAAATACTGCTCTTCTAAACTTGAGAAATTATATTGTCTGAAAAATCTGTGTGATAAAGCAGACTTATTAAGTTTGTATATGTATGTACAACAATGTAATGACTAATAACTGATAAATCAACATAATTGTCATCTTTAATACCACAGTCAAGGATTTTACTGATGTCACCAAGTCTGTAATAAGACTACATGACGTAATGGTTGGTAATATACCTCTAGGATAATAATTTAATATAGTTAAACTTGCTAACATATTTTCACAGGGGAGATACTTGCCTTTGTTCTTCCGTGATGTTTAAGTGTGGCAGCAGAGATAATGCTTCTGGATGAGCCACTTGACGGAGTTGCTCTGCTGGGTGTCGGTCGGTAACTTGATGAGCTTGACATTCTTGGTGTTACTCTTACTGTGATTAAGACAAAATCAGTAAACAAAGGGACACACAAACTCATGCATACAATCATGTATTAAAATTAATGCTTTAGCTTAACCAGTTGCAAAAACAGTTATATGTATTGTATACATTCTGCCTTCCACCTAATATGTTGAGAAAAACTGAGGAGTTTTCAACTGCCATGAAAAGAAATGTCAAAATTCCAGTCAGAGTTTCCCAGGAATTTCAGAAGCAGTGCAAACCCTGCACACATTTTTTTAAATACACTTGTATTGATTACACTACCCTACTTACAAATAATATGTTACTATTAACCCTACACAGGTGACCATGTTGAACAGTAATTGCTTTTGCTTTTAGTCACACATATCAAGGCTCAGTCACTGTGTTGTTCAATGCAACAAAATTCTTCTGCTTACCTGGGGCTTCAAACTTTTTGGAAGGAGACTGAAGCTTGTGGCCTGAGCTCAGTGGAGTTCCAAGTCCTTTTTTGTGAGCTGATAAAGCTTCACTGGCTTCAAATGCAACAGAAATGTATGTCAACAACACAGTATCCAGCAAGGGCAAATCCAGGATTTTTCTTAGGGGGGTGAAAATAGTTTTTTTTCGTTGTGAATACCAGTTGTATTAGAAAGCCACTGGGTCATCTCAGGGGGGAGGGGGTGCAGACCCCCTCACCCTCCTCCTAGATCTGCCCCTGTGTATGTCCATTTTAAATTTACTCGCTTACTTTCATGTACAGTTTGAATACATTATTAATGAATAAAGACTAAAGACAAGACTTCATAAAGCTGGTAACGGTATGTATGATAAATATTATGATAATGCCATGAAAGGAAAATACCTGATTGCACCAATATTTACAAAGTCATACTTGCGTAGCTCAGATTACAATCAAACTTCTCATAAGCGAAAAGTGTCCATTTAGGAGAGGTATTCAATACTTCATCTGCATCTGGTAAGAACCCTCAAAGTAAATGTTTGCTTAAAAATTGTGACTGAACATGTGTATACCTTTCTGTGTGAGCTCTGCTCTGAGTGCAGCAGACTTTGGTTTTCTTCTAAGTGTAAAGTGCTTTGGGAGTGGAGGCTGGGGTCCTACCATGGCAACAAGTGATGTTCTGTTTAAATATAGACATTCCAGAGGAAGAAGACTAGATCCACCATCTGGAAGGCCTGCCACTAAAAATGACAGCAAATCAAAATAATTGTTAATGATCTGAACAAGTTAACCTACCTGTATGTACACTGCTGATACAGTTTTTTCACATAATACACTGTAAGCCCAACAGACTAGAGAATTTTTTTATGTGTTCCACCACATTCAATCTTCTTCTCCCATTTTGATGAATATAGAAATTGACATACTCCAAAAACTTACCTTTTGCTTTCTTCAAATTTAAGCATTTTTGGTGGGAAAATGATGTCATTCATTTGGTACCACAAATAATTTTTTTGTATTATGGTATATTCAATAACCATTTCTGCTTCAACGAGAATGTTCCTCACTTTTTTATTTTAAATATCGACCTTCATTGTTTTCCCTCCTTTAGGTAGAAGTAGTAAGCAATGTTAAAATCTTGAAGTGTTAGTAAGATGTGTAATGTTCTCTAGCTGTAAGTCATGTGTGTATTTGTAAGTAAGTAGGATTTAGCAAAATGATTATATATTTTACAATATTAACGCCCTGTCGGCTTCAACAACCCGCCACAGACATAGTGACTTAAAATACAATTAGTTTTAGTTAGTTTATTGTAATCATATAGTATATTAACTTAGTAATAGTTCTAGTTAGTAATTAATTAAATAATTTTTATTGTAAATCTAGGGTTGTAATTTAAACATTTTAATCGTAATTTTTATTTTTAGCAAAGTTAAATTTAAATACACGACCCCACAAGCTTTTAGCTTTAATTATTATCGTGTTTAAATAAAGTTTATCTATCTATCTATCTAATGTAAAGTATGTTTGCAGTAAGTGTGTATAATTTTTTTTTTACTCATATGATTGTGTATTTGTAAAAAGTAAAATTTACAGTTGTGAAAAAAAAGTGAAAAAAATTTCAGGTCATAAGGAGATTTATTTATACTCATTAAGTGTAGTTTGCTCGTCTAAAGATTGTCCTTCTAAATTAACCGACCGACACGTAAAAAAGTAAAACTATTATTGAAAATAAGTTAACCGGGCAAGAATATCAATGCCGTAGTGTATTTTGTATGTCAGTTTGTCGTACCTGTCTTCTTGATCTCTTCTGCCACCTCTGAAAACACAGGACTAACATGTTGCAGATGAACATTCAGCATTCCTGTACTCGGGTAATATTTCAATATCTCTGATAAAACGCGAACCCATTCGTCTTCGTCTTGGCTGCCAATCTCAAATATCTCGCCCATTTCGCTGTTAGTTTCTTCCATGACTCGGCGTGGAAGGTGTAAAAAAGCCATCAACAGTTTCACTTTCACCTGTGTCTCAAGCCTGTGAAAACATTCTGGGATATTACGAAGTACATCCTGGGTTAGTAACGACCGTAAGCTACTGCCAGACCACGAATCATCCGTGGATAACTTGTTATGAAGCCATAATGCCGTGTCTGCCTGGCGAACGGACGCCATGTTTGCATGTCCCACAAAATGTTACCCCAGGGAGTGACCCTCCGGATACCATTGGGAAAGGGGAGGTTTCTAAGCAAGTTTGCTGTAATCTTCCGCGTTGTAGTTAGTAGTTAGCAAGACACACAGGTGGAACAACAGCAAGAGGGTAGCAAATTCAGTATGATATTATTGGCATTGAAATATTTTGTCGTTTAATTAACTTGTGTTGTCAGTGTAAAGGAAGGAAGCCAGCCCTCAATGCCTTTTGGAAGGCTGAAGAATCGTCTGTTGGTGAGTGCAACTTTTACCGCTAGCTATATCTACACCTTCCGTACGTGTATAGGGGTGTCCGGGTCCGCTCAGTAGAACAGAAAGTTTTTATGCATAAGGATAAAGAAACTTAAGGTTTTTCTTGTTTCTTAGCCCAAGTTTTAAGGATGTGGCATTAAGTAAATTATTTAGCAGAATCGTCTTGTAGCTGTACTGAAGTGGAACTTGATATGTTTGTGTGTTAATGGCTTTGAGGTCTCTGGTTTCTATCAGAGTTTCGCTTTCAGGGAGGAAAAATTATCTAGGCTAGTATCGGAAACTGTCAGTAATACAGCGGATAATTTTACATTGTCGTTATAGCGTTGGGTTATGGCGTAAATGTTTTGTGTACCTAGTGTTTGTGTTGGGTAGTGATGGAGACCATTGGTCCAGTGTTATAAACAGTCCCTACGAGTTTTAAATGCGGTTTTAAAATTCACCTAATAACTTAAGCTTATTTCTGTACTTCCTGTAGACCATATTACACAATACATGCTTTCCAAATTTCTGTAGAGAACCTATGTTCTTCAGCGTCAGGTAAGCTTTATACAACGGACGGAATAATTCATACAAAAGGCTTAATTTTGTCCTAAAATACCGGTGTGTATTGTGTGCCTGTGAATTAGCAAGATGATTCCAGCTTTTGTGTTTCGCGTTAAAAATACGTTTTTGTAAAAGGCCAATTGTTTACTTTTTCTTGCGTGGCGTGAAAGTCCTTAACAGATAAGTTGCCGCTCTTCAAGTGCAGGCAGATATAAAATGGTTTTTGGTGGTTGCTCGGAGGAGTGGGTCAACAAAATGAATATTTTATGTGACCGTAAAATTCAGCCGTATCTCTGACGCGCGTGAGACTGAAAGTCTTGTCAGGATATGATTTTCACTGGTTTACGCCAAGTGATTATACCGGGAAGCAGAAATTGCTAAATGAATAATCTTTACAGTTTTCTTGTTTCGTTATGTTTTACTGTAAAACGTGCAGACATCTGAAACAAATTTTGTAGTTGTTAATTAATTATTGATGTGGGACCTATTTCTTGGTGAACCTGATGATGAATTAGACAACCACGATTTGTTGTGCTTCAGAGTATGAAACTATTTTCTGTTCTGAACTGTGAGAAACAATAATAACAATGCAATATATGGCAAATTGTAGGTAATATCCCCCCCCCCCCTGCAATGTTCACTATGCAGGTTAAACAAACAAACTTATTTGCAGTGAAAAATATGAATTCTGTATAATTATGCTAATTTATAATGCCTTGGGAAAATATAAATATAGCACAGTTACAAAAAGTTGTCATTTGATTAAAACAACTGGAATTCATTATTTTTTCTTTATTATTTAAATTTTGAAACTCGAATGAGGTTCAAATTATAACATTACACTAATTATTATGTCTCAAGAAAAAGATATTAAAGGATTCTCACAAGTAGAAGCCAGAATTGATGCCTGATGCCAGATGTCTTTTTTTTCTTGGAGAAAACAGACCATTTTTTTTACAAAACATATATTTTAGCATGCATTTAACAATACAGCGTTTTACCAATTGAGGGTGGTGTGAATCATATGCTAAGTATTGGTCGTTGTGCATAGGCTACGTACATCAGACCATGTCAATGGTCTTTCCTAACAACTTTGCAGCTGCCTACAACAACAAGGTAATATTATGCACTCTCTTCTGTGAAATGCAGCAAAGCTCAGTGAGACTAAAAGACCTATCATCATTGTCAATCCCTTCTCTCCTCATGGAGAATGGGGCCATTGATCCTCCTCCAAGCTACTCCATCTCTGGCCGCAATCTCTCCCTCCCTCCATGTTTTACAGCCGAGATGCTCCCTCTCCTTATTATTTTATGGTTCTTTGCACCACATCTCTTATGTCAGTCCTCTTCTGCGTCAATGTCATTAAGGTTACCATATACCTTCAGATCGACAATTTTTCCCGAAATCGGATTTTTACATCCAAGTAATAGTCTAAGTGTGATCTTTCATTTAAAAAAAAAAGTTTTGAAAAAGAGTGAATATCGGCGGAGATATGAGCATATTTCGTTTTTGACCGGAAGTAAAAATTCTTCTTTAGAGTGACACCCATATGATGTGTATGCACTCAACCGAGACGGTTTTCACGGGAAGTATCACGAGAGCCGCCATTCTTGCGCACTGATTGGCCTTGTTATTCGAGAAGGTGTTGCAAGCTTCATGTGGGCGGCGTTTGTTTGCATTGCAAGATATTTTTTTGAGCGCTGTTTTCTGAAATCAATTTTTTGCTTTGAATGCGACTTTTTATACTGGAGCGATTTTTGTACGATCACTCCCGTGTGTTTTGGCCCTATTTGCGAAATGTCTTGTATCTTTTTATTGCAATTGAATATGACAAAACGCCGACACGTTTTCTTAGCGCTTGGGGTCCGGAAACCAAAGAACAAATCAAATTAGCGAAATACTAAATTTGCTTTGACTTGTAGCCTTCAAAAGGTGACTCAGGCGCTCGTGTTTTGAGGTTCCTAAAAGATTGACATTTCATTCTACTACAAAATGGTTTTTATAGATTGAAAGCCAGCTCAATAAGCTTTAATTTGATATAGGGTTTTAGCTGCCTACAATTTTATTCCGACTGCGCTATATCGTTTAGATGCGAGACACCCCCAAAGGTATATGGTAACCTTAAAACATGGCCTAGCCATTTCCATTGCCTGGTTCTTACTTGCTTATCAATAGTCCTCATACCTGATTTTCTCCAATCTCTTTATTTCTGACCTCCATAAGCCAGTAGATTTTCGGAATTTTCCTTAAAGCCCTGGCTAAACAATCAAACATTTTCATCCAATATCATGTTGGAAGAGCATATTTGACTGCATGCATGTTTAACCATGTTTCTCAACATTGCATTTAAATTGTTTCCCATGCTTGATCTAGATCAAACACTTTCGTCCAACATTTTGCTTCATGAGCAAATGTTGGATCTTTTAGCGACCTCTGTACAAACAAAGCAATCCCAGGCGGGAAAAGCAACCAATCAGAAACCGAATCTATTTGTCATGCATGCACATTATTAATTAAATTTCAGCGGTACACAGAAAGCATTATGTGGGCTGATTTTGTTTGATGTTTGATAAAACTTGTTCTCTCGTTTAGCCACGCCATGTTGCATGCAACAAACATGATGTTGGACGAAAATGTTTGATCGTTTAGCCAAGGCTTAAGCACTTTTGCTGGAAGACATTTAGCTTGTCTTAATCCTCCTTGGTCATCTTCTCTTCCTCTTCTTGCAACCATAGTGTACATCAGCAACTACATGCAATACTGGTTTTGAAGATTGTGATCTGTGATTTTGACTGAGGAGGCTACTTTTCCATAGTTTGTTATGCTTTTTAAATAGCATAAGAACATTGTAGTCTTGAAACTTTACTGGGTCCAATATAAGAAACTATTGGACCAGTAATTTAGCATTTTGATTGTTGGTTTTAATTGAGCCCAGTCTTAGCACATACACGCTGTACAGGGAAAAGAGTGTACACACACTAGCACGAAAACACGCAAACTTGAATTTGTCTGCTTGGAGCTTGCTTCTTTTACAACCAATGCAAAACAAAATGAAAAACAACGTAAATCCATATAGATCTTTACAAGTGATGCACGTTCGACTTCGACGATTTAATTCGTCACTTGTTAAATAGAAGCGACAAGAAGGAACAATTACATTGTGTTCTTCACACAGCGACAACCTAAATCAACGCATTTCAAACACCTTTTATGGGCCTCGGAGTTAAGAAGTACCCTTGCTGAGTTTTATAACCCACAACAGATAAATGTTCATCGCATGCAAGCAAAATCATCAGCACAGGTCGCAGCGGAGAACACTTGAGTTTCAACGACGAGATAAAATCTGGAACGAGATTTATTCCTAGCAGAAGACTACCTATCCCAAAAGCCAGAGGACCCTACCGCAAGTAAAAGAGGAACAACAAAACTCACAGTATAAGCAACCAAAATAGCGGTCGCAGAAGACAGGCAAAGTCATATTTTAAAAGCATATTAAAATAAAAGACTATGCGCGGATCGTTAAAAGTGATCATATGTTTTCAAACACAAACAGAAAAATACATAGAAAACAACTTGCCCCCAAATTTTCCAGATATACACGCAATCGAATTCCACCAAAAAGTCGTTCCACGTGCCATTGAGTTCACCACAAAATCAGACTTGAAAGCGAAGTTTGTGTAATCGCTAGCTGACAGAAGATTATCAGTGTTGCGCGACAAAGGTCAACGCAGCCGATTTCAAAATAAATTTTATGCGACGTTAATCTTCACAGCAATCAAAGAATGCAAGATCAAACTTATCATGCTCATGGCACTATCAAAACACATTCCGGAAATTGAACGTCAATCGTACACGCTGTACAGGGAAAAGAGTGTATACACGCTAGCACGAAAATACGCAAACTTGAATTTGTCTGCTTGGAGCTTGCTTCTTTTACAACCAATGCAAAACAAAATGAAAAACAACGTAAATCCGTATAGATCTTTACAAGTGATGCACGTTTGACTTCGACGATTTAATTCGTCACTTGTTAAATAAAAGCGACAAGAACTCGCACGAACACATTAAACGATGACGTCATCGCTTAAAAAAACAGTGGTGGCCTCATAGGGCCCTTTGATTGGGTCGGTAAAATTGGTGCGCTGCAAGTTGGAAAAGTCCTTCGTACGTGACATACCTAAACCGCGCGTCGAAGGACTTTCTGAAAGTCTAGGTAGGAGAGAGACCCTGAGAACAAGGTTGACGTGCACTACATGTATTTGTTTATCTTTTGTTCATTCTCTTTTGTCTGGTGAGCTGCCAATAAGTTGTCACATTTCGAGGGGCCGGATTTGAAATTCAATGGCTTTCATGCAGGCTCTCATTTTTTCATCATGTGTAACTTGCGGCTTCGCCACTCGTGCGTTGCCCCCAAAGAGAGCCTGCTCGCAGGCTTGTTGCTATGGTATTGACATACATGGTACTTGAGACATTAGCATAGTAAGAAAAACGATGGAAACGATGGAAAATTGCTTAATATTGATTTTATTTTTAAGTTTGATTTTGGGTGTATACGAATGTCTAATTCATCACACCCATTGTTTTCTAAAGTTTTATTGAAATGAGTTTTCTTTCAATTGTTGAAGGGGTTTCTTCCTGGCAGAAGACGATATGAAGATGAGTGGCGTACTGTTTATGTATTAAACAAGTATCCCAGTGATGATGAAGATGTTGAAGTTAAGCAAAGGAGATATGCTGATAATGTGATTGTTACTTCAAAGGTTAGTTTCTATAGCTAAGTTATCCACCTGCAGGTAAACTGTTAAAATTGTTTAAAATAAATATGGAGCAATTATGATGAGTGTAACTTTTACCCAAGACAAAAGAGGATACAGAGACGTTAATTAACATGTTCATTAAATGGCTGATTCATTTCTTTGGACATTGCATGTACACACAAGCTGTTTGACCAATATAAACTTATTGACTTACTTGACTTAAGTTTTTGTTCTCGTGGAGACAAACGGACTGGAAACTTAATATTATTACCTAATATGATGGCAAATGAAAGGACCTACGTTGTACATAATAAGCAGTTTTGATGTGGATTTGGAAAATGCATTGTGTTAACCAACTCATTTGTTAAATGTACCAACTGGTGTATTTTATTTATCAATTTTTAATCAGATAATCTTAGCTTAAAATAAACTTTCCTGTTGGCAAATCACCTTTTACATGTTCATGTCAAGTACACTTTGGGTCATCAGCTTAAATGTAAAAAAAAAGAAGACTTCCATCAGTTTCTGTCATTTATTTAATTTTTAAATTATTTATTATTTATTGCAGTACACAATATGGAATTTTTTGCCAAAGAATTTGTTTGAGCAGTTTCGTAGAATTGCAAATTTTTATTTTCTCTGCATTGGTGTAATACAGGTAAGAATAAGCTATAATCATAGGTAATAAGACACTGGACATCTTGCTATCTATTAAAAGCAATGTTAACTTTGCCTCTACATTGTTGTGTTAACTACCAGCTGCTTGACATCTTGTTCTCAAAACCTAATGTTACTTCACAGTGACTGTGTAAATAACTTCATTATATTCTGGTGGACATAGTACTGTTGTTTTCTTGTTCAAGCTGCAATGTAAATATTAAATAGACCTTACTGTTCAGCAAATTGTCACAATGCCCATGTATGGTCAGAAAGGCATTGTTATCCCTTATCCATACATAACAGATAATCATACCCACAGAATTTTAAGATGTATAATATTTTTCGTTGACAACTTGTTCAAAAATAAAACAGTCATCCTGCACAATCTTGTAGAATATTAATGGACGATTTTAGCAAACTTGGCCTACAGCCTTGTTGGCTAAGTATCAGGTAATACTCCACAGGAAAATTATTGTTAATTGGGTTGTTAGTGTTTGGGTCATTAATTTACTGAGGCTTTGTCAAGTCATGTTTCTTTTTTACATTGCATGGGTCAGTATGCTAAAAAATTGATGGCATGACTGGATACTTCTTTTAAAATTAAAGTTTAACACTGGCTGTGTTGTGGTTTACAGTATTTTGTTTTTTATTAAAATTTCCTTTGTCTGTGGAATAAAGTTTTTATATACAGTAAATTAAAAGGTGATAACACATACAATAAGTACAGTAGGTCAACTACTTTTCTATTTACCGTACATGTACATACACCTTAGTTTGTCTTTTAACAAACATGTACTTGCCACTTTTTGTAGTTGTTGATTGACAGCCCCGTGAGTCCAGTGACGAGCATTCTTCCCCTGGTCTTTGTAATAACAGTCACTGCAATTAAACAGGTGTGTACATGTATTATCTCTTTCGGCTTTTTTAATTTTTATAGATCTAACAAGGCCTCGTTAAAGACTGATATCAAAAATTTAGTCTTCATAGTTGTATTATGTTTCTGAGAAGAAACTTGCTGGTTTTTTTATAATCAAAAGCTGTGAGTCATACCTTAGAGCTGAAAGTTTTGGGTTCATTTTAGATTTTGTTTTATAAAGTAACAAAGAAGAAGACCCAGAATGTCAGTTGTCTTTTAACTGTGCTGTTCATGTTTTACTCGTCACCAATAAGCTTAGAAAAGGTGCCTTAGATATGGTGGAGCCACGCATGATTCTAGAGAACACAGTGGTATCCATGGCAACCCTGAGAGCAGCAACCACCACTGGCACCGTCACAGATAGAATCAGTGAAAATACTTATATAACAAGTCCAAATACTTACCCTAAGAAAAGGAAGGGGAAAATGGGAGCAATTCCATGTCTTTAGGCAGCTAAGACATGCACCTGCGAACCCCGATGAAGCAACATCATGGCTGCTTCAAAAAGCCACTGGCCAGCAGCTTAGGCCAAATTCTGTTAAGCCATATTTAAAATAATTCTGTGTGACTGCGTGATGCAGTTAAATGTGTGTGTTCATTAGCATAATGTGATTTGCGTGATGCAGTCGTTGTGTCACATAGCCCACAATTGACCACTGCTCACCACTGCTCTTAGTAGTTCAGTGGTTATAACAAACTAGCATGCAGAAGGTTGTGGGTTCAAATCCCATCTCTGATCTCAGTATTTTTTTCTGAGTTCTATTCACAAGTATCATTTCATTATCAATAGTGAATAAGCCAAGAAAAAAATGCATCCTCAGTTTACTAGGCATAATGCTGGCATTCATGGCTGTTATAAAGAAATTTGTATTCATTTGTTTTATTTCAAGGGTTATGAAGACTGGCTTCGTCATAAGGCAGATAGAGAGGTTAACAACAGGCCAACCAAGGTGATCAGACAGGGAAGAGTACAGGATATTCCATCAAAGAATGTCAAGGTGAGATACATGTTCATATTGCATCCGAGGCTGTACTTTTTGAAATATCATACATGACTTGTATGCAGCTGTTGGACCCAAATTTAAATAAGCCAATCAAAAGCCTTTTCCACTGTACTGATGTTAATTTTAGTAATAAAACCCCTTCAGATGGCTGGTATGTTGGAGAGTAATGCCAGAGGCTGAAAAATTGTCTGACAAATGAACAGTTGACATGAGAAGCAAAGCTTCAAGGGCAGCTGTGAAAATTTTATTGACCGATTGATTACTAGAACATGCTTATTGCAGTAAAAAGGAAAAAAATACGGTGATAATCACAGTGTAATTGTGTTTGAAGTCTGTAAGTTGATTGGTGTAATTTCAGTTTTCTTTTGATTAAAAAGTTGGACCTGAAAGGTTACTTAATTGTTAGTTTTTTACACTGCTCTCAGCGCTTCAAGCTGCGACCATTTTGGTCGCCATGGCAGGTGAAAATAAAATTTGGCGACTAAATTTTCCACACAGGTTGCCAATAAATTTTGGCGACCAGTGCAGTGCAAAGGGGTGGCTAGGCATCAACAATGTACTTATCTTAATTGTGTTGTTTTTAACTGAACTGTTCAAGATTAACATGTTTATCTTCCTTACCTGTTTCTTCAATCTTTATTTACTTTTCTGCATGATAATTGAAACACTTCAACAACAAAAACTCTTCAATGCAAACGAAAATGACTACTTTGAACGGTCCGTCGAACGTTCTTCCGACGATTTTAATGCAGCTCATCATTGTCAGCAGTATTACTTCATGTAAGGTGACATAAGGTGTCCTTTAAAACGACTGCTTTTGGCGACCAAATTTTTCTAGTGGCGACCATTTTACAAATTAAAGGAAGTCGCTAGAAGGCTTGGAGCTTGGAGCACTGGCTCTAAAGAATCCGATGACCATTCAATCGGACGGTGTATATTGTCTGAAAACTGTTATACAATTTTGTACCATGTGATGTGTTTTGTCCAATGAATGTGCACAGAAATTAATTGGTGGCTTACAACCTGTGATATCAAGTCACTATAATTATATGACCTGTTATTCAAAAATATTTGTCTGATTGTGGTAGATATCTAATCAAATTGGTTTGTTATCCTTCCAAAGCATGCCAAACCAAATTGGTAGCATATCAGCAGTGTTCTCTGTAAGCACTGGCAAAAATTGCTGTCTAGTTAGTCGTGGGTCTGCCGGCTACTCTTGAGATAAATAACATTTTAATTTTCACGATAACAAATGTAAATGTAAAACAGTCTTAAAGTTTTATAGGTTTTCTTTACCCTTATTGATTACCTCTCCAAGCTAAAAACAAAGTAAATTTGGCTGAAAATGGGGGAAAAAAACGGAGCAAGAATTGCATGAATGCCATGAATGAGCTTGCGCAAAATAGCATTGGAGCAAGTGAACTACTACTGGCTTGTTAATGGTGACCGTTGGTGTTTTGTATTTCATGTAAGATTACATGATGTGTATATTGCTTCATTGCTCAGTGCTGCCTACTTCAAAACATTCTCAATTTACTTCTGCCAATCAATTCTTTGAGAGAACCCTGTATCAGCGGGCTTGCTCAGGTCTTGCCTCAGTGGACCTTGATTCAACTGTATCTTTTCAAAGAATGAACTATGGCTAGACCAAACTCAATAGATTATGTGCTGAAGCATACCAAAAAGATAAGATTAGGACAGTATAATATATTACAAGACTGCAGTAAAAACTGACACTTGATGTGTACATGTGCAGGTTGGTGATATAGTTCAGGTATTAGATGATGAAGAGATTCCTTGTGATCTTGTGGTCATGTCCTGTGATGATGCAGAAGGAACTTGTTATATTACTACTGCTAACTTGGATGGCGAAACCAACTTAAAGGTAAATACTTTTAAAAACAAATTTCTACAGTTTCCATTTTGATTTTGTTCATTGTTAGTGGTGATTTTTGCATGTTCTGTGTTGCCTCAAAACACAACATGGGGATGACCATGTTTGTGCTTGGATTGTACTCTCTCTTGATCTCCTGCAGTGATCATCAGCAAGACCATGACACATTGACCAGGAAGAGATCTGAGGCCAGTAAATACACCTGCAAAATTGCTTACTGATTATGAGTATTATAATTACTATTTTATAGGTGCGCAATGCGCTGTCTGACACGGCAGTTTTGCAATCTGCTGAACAGCTGTCACATTTGGTGGCACATGTGGAGTGTCAGCATCCACAGGAAGATCTCTACAGGTGAGCTACAAGTTGACTCTCACTCATGAAAGGATGGCCACCAACCATCTTTTGTTGCACACAATGGATAATCTTTTGCATTTTATTTATTATCATTTCAATAATTGAAATACCTAAAAATAGGATCATAATTATTGATTCACGTGTACGTGAGCACTTAGCGTTCGTGAGCACTTAGCGTGAGCACGCGTACATGAGCACTTAGCCGTAGATAAGGCCTCTCATATCTTCAAACATCTTCAAAATTCGGAACGTTGTCGCGCCTTATGTACAATAGACTGTTTTCATATTTTAGATCACGCCACTACCAGCTTTCAACTCAAGATAAAGGAGGCTATCCATATTCAAAAAGAACAACCTTGCCTCAATCAACAATTACACCATGTTAATCTAAAATAGTTATTATCCTTTTAATTCACGCATTTTCACGTTCTGTTGTTACTATTTGTCTTAATTAGCATTTTCGTCTACTTGTTATTCAACTTTGCATGCTTTGTAAACCATTCAACTGAAGATGACAGAAGCTCTGTCGAAACATGTCTTGTAAATTTAAAAAATTAGTCGTTTTTCTTAAAATGATTCAATATTGTAAGAACTTTACTTGAGTATGATAAAATCTTGAGGTTCTTGGTTCATGTAGGTATTTAATAAATAATTTATGGTTAATTTGTAAACTGCACAGGTTCAGGAAAATAACATTACTAATAGTAAACCTTGCAGTGCAAATGGTACTGGGAAAAAATCCAAGACTTAAGGGGAGTTACTTATAGTTATTTACTAGTAGTAATCAGCGATTAGGGGAGTGCGTTCGACCTAAGATGGAGAGTCAGGTAGTAGCAAAGGAGCAAGGTTGTTGGCAAACTATGCAATTTAATATGCCTCAAATGGAGCGATGAGGATGAGCGAGAGAGGAATCTCATCACACAACATTTTGGAGGAAAGATTGCGTGACGAGTCAAAAGAACATCTCTCTGCAAAATGAACTGGAATTTGTCGCATCAAGAAATGGGTTGTGTTCTTTTCGAAGGGGTTCAATAAACTGTGAAAAAATTGTGACACTGTAGCAGTTCTTGATATGTTAAAGCAGAATTTCTCTTTGCTTGCAAGCTATGTTATCGTAAATTGGATGTTACACTGTTACACAAGAAGCCATTCAACCGGACGGAAACATGATCTGTCATCATAGCAGTGATTGTTTACCAAAGGTCAAAAAGAACCTCAAATAATGAATGGCACGGCAAATTCTCATTGATGTCAGAATAAATTATTGTAAAACAACGTGAATAGAAGTCGCTCCTAGCACTTCATGTGACATTCACAAAGCAGAAACGTACAAAGTCATAAATGAATGGGCAATTTGCATTCATTTTTACACTAAAATTCATATGGAATAGAAATGAATTATCATGTACACGACAAATAATTATTTATTTCACTTTAGTTGTTTAATATCTTTTGGCACTACACAGAGCATACCCTGGGTGCCAGAGGGTTTTTTCGTTTTGTTTTGTGGCGACAGTGAGCGGCGAAGCCGCGATCGTGAACGAACGAGCGAAAAAAAAAACGCTCGTTGACGATTCGCTCGTTGAAAATTCGCTCGTTGACGATCGCGGCTCCGCCGCTCACTATCGCCGCAAAACAAAACAAAACAACCCTCTGGCACCCAGGGTACACAGAGCACTACACAACTTCTAAAACTCCACAGACTTCTACAAATACTTTCACTTCAATTTGAAAATAGATCGAGGCACAGCACATCAACTTTTCGTTCATAGTCAATACACTCATAATATTCAATAATGATTTCCTCATCAAAATGCCTAAACATTCTGCGAATAACTATAGAATACAAATTCAAAGAAGCGATAAAACAATTTTGATCCTTATTCTACTCACTCGTTTTACATGAAATGCTAACGATTTGAAATTTTAGCTAGTTTTGTGAATCGTTTTGCATGCAAACACGCTGGTTTACCTTGCCTATAAAACAACGAATCGAGTTACTCGATTTCTACTCCTTTTACGATGTTCGGTGGCTGATTAAAACTCTTCTACCTTGGATGAAAACCCTCCAAACAGCAGCGATGACAGACCATAACACAGGACAATTTTGTCGAGAGAAATCACTCCAAACAGCAAAACAGAAGCACATGGCATGGAGATGACGTCATTCGCCCCTGAAAAATTTTCTGGGGGGGCCAAATTGACAACGTCGTATAGTCCATAAAAGCAAGAGTTTTTCTCGATTAGGGTGCGTTCTCCTTCGTCGAACGCAATAAAATGTTGAAGGAATTGCCAGCGCTGTAATTGGCCAGGTTGAGTTCATTATTAGCGGCTTACGTCACATGCTTGCTTTATCAAGTTATAATGCTTACGTCATGAGTTTGATCATGTGCAATTTCTTGAACATTTTAGAAAAGAAATAAAAAACTTGCTCCTCGTGTATTGTCCAGTTACATAAGCACTTGGGAGTTTTTAAGAACACTTGAGAAGTACGAGAAGCACTAAGCTGTGCCTCATGCTCCTCTACATGCACTTCTCTTGTTTTCTTAAAAATTCCTGCATGCTTATTATAACTAAACAATGCACTTGGATGCATTTTTTATTTCTTTAGTAAAAGTTTTATGTATACATTCCAATATGTGGGCCTGTTGTGCTTGGAACACCGCAGTAAATTTTGCAACAGGTACATCATGCTATTGATATTAACGTTGCTGTTGAAACTTCAGTTTCTCAGGTAGAATGATAATAACTCCTAGAGGAGGTGGAGAACCAGTTGTTAAGTAAGTTATGTACCTCTATACCACAGTGACTATCAAACTACAAATAATTCTAAAAATAATTCTGAAACTAAATATACAGTTATTCTGACATGAATACATGTACCTACTTTGTTGTGGTTTAAATTTATTTTTGGTTTAAAATTTTTCCAACCAGTTTGATTTTTATTTTCCTTTGTTTCAAATTACGATGAATGTGAGACAAAAAAAATCATACTGGCTTGAAAAATCTAAAACCAAAGATAACGACATATTGATACAAGGTATGTATGTGTGGATTGAATCAATGTGTACATTTTATGTTAAGTTTAGATTTGAAATCATTTCAGACTAGTTTGATGTATAATTACCAATCTAACCCTGCTGTTTCTTTAGGGCTTTAGGTCCACAAAATCTGCTTTTGAGAGGGGCAAGGTTAAAGAATTCCACATACAGTTTTGGTAAATGAATACATATTATTGTACTTTATGGTATGACTTCTCACACACAGCTGGGAGCCATACTAAGCCAAGCTGAGCCATGCAGCCCAACTTTATTAACACAACTATTACAATCATTACAACAGGGCCAAAAAGTGGCTAAAAGGAAAGAAACTGAGAAATAAGAAGAGACCATTGAATTAAAGTTCATTATAACTTTGAAAAAAACTCTAAAAAACAGTTTAAGGGTCAGTGGGTTGGGTACAGTGCATGTCAGGCAATGGCAGATGGCAAAAATTGAACTGAATTAATTAATTAATTAATTAAATAATTCAATTAAGCCATGTGACCTAACCCCCGCCCAACACACACACACACACTGGAAGTCAGACTCCCAGGGGTGTGTGAGGAAAGCGTTTCTTATACACTTAATGCATTTTGTCTGCCACGCAACAGTGCAGTGCAGTACTGATTCATTCATTCCTCAGCTAGTGGAAAACCACACACCAGTATAATTATAAAGAATAATACGTATTGCAAAGCACTTGAACTGTTTTAGGTTTCTTAGGTTAAAAGTGATAACAGTGAATGTTCATTGTTTTTTTTTTTGTAATCCTGGTTTTTGTAGCACTTACTGACTTGCTTCCAGTTGGATGCTTGTCCATGGCATCAGTAGTAGGCACAATACAAGCACAATGGCAAGATGTTACAAGTCATTATTATTATTGTTCAAGATTGTTGATACATGCATGTAAGTGTGATATTTTTTATTTTATTTTAGGTGTTGCTGTTTACACTGGCAAAGAAACCAAGGTTAGAGACAATAATCCTTTATAAACAGATCTGATTACCAGTTGCAAATTAGCTACTGATTGTTGTATCCCTGCTGGTAGTGGTTATTATTTGTACACATTTTTTATATTTCCTTGTTTGGTTTTTGCTGTTGAACAAGTTTGTTCTTCCTTTTAAGATGGCTTTGAATCAACAGCAAGGAGCTCACAAGTTTTCAACTGTTGAGAAGTATAAATTACTATATTTATGTTTAATATTTATTCTGAATAATTATGTTGATAATTTGTTACTAATAGAACTTATTCACAAGGCAAGTGAGTAAATCTGTAAAAATAACATTGCTGACTCAGTAAAAATCAAACTCAATGATTGACTAAACTTAGTAAACTTTTTCATCATGATGATTTTGTAATCAATAATATGATTACACTTTATATTACCACAAAAAATCCAATAACAACCCCTCACCCCAAAAAGTTCTTGGGTCTATCGGCATGTACCTCCAAAATTATGACTTTTTGTATGGGGGTACGTATATGGAGAGCATGTATAAAGTTCATAGTAATTTTTAAACTAAATTTTAAATAAAAATTAAATTAAACAAATTGGGGGCAGGATTTGATACCCTTACCTTGTTTGTTGCAGGACAATGAATGTGTTCTTGATTGTGTTTCTGGTGGTACTGTTGTGTCAAGGAGCACTTTGTGCAGGTCTGATGTTCTGGAAACAAAGCAAAAGATCGGGCGTTCCTTCTTATGTTTATCAAGAAAAACCAAAAGTCACAGTAGGTTCATCAGTGTTTTATAAATTTGCTTTGTTCCATTGTTACTAATGAGAGATGTCACTCTGATTTGAGTGATTCACAGCCAGCTGTAGGGCAAGGATTTCAATAAAGTCAAATGATTGATTATGATGTTATGTTTCTTGTTTTAGTTCACAGGATCTAATGGTGTGGTGGACACCTTTCTTGTATTTCTTATTCTGTTCAACTATGTCATTCCCATATCATTGTATGTTACAGTTGGTAAGTAGGAATTATTTGGGATTTTATGCTGAAGTACTGTAAAATTAATAACCCGCCCAATTAAGTATTTCCAAATGTGAAGTGTTTTATTTCACACTTGTGGAGATCATCAGTCATCTCCAGTGGTGTAAATGGCACACTTCACCATGTTTTGTTGTAGCTGAAAATTCATTCCTTTGCACTGCAAACTGCACTCTTAGACTCTGATGGGCCAGTACGACAAATCTTTATCAGTTGCTGCTACAATAATGATATCAAACAAATGTCCACCAATCATTGTTGAACAAGTTGTGGTCATTTTTTTAAGTTATAAGCTTTTACAGGGAAAATTAAGGGTGTTTTTAACAAGTTAAACTGTTGCTATAGTAACCAGTGATGTCATGAATGACTACAATGTATTCAGCAATGATTGGACATTTGTTCGATATCATAATCGTAGCAGCAACTGATAAAGATTTGTAGTACTGACCCATCACAGTCTAAGAGCTTGAAAGTGCTGGAATCTGTTACGGGCCTCCTAAGTCATGACCTGCTTTACTTACAGTATGAACTATTACCAGAAGTCCATAACTAGAAGTCTACATCTCTGGTAATAGGCTTTGAGATATGTCTTTCGCGTGTACCTCGCGTTCCTCGCGTGTAGGCTATTTTTAGAACAGCTTTGCCGCGAACAAGTAGCCAATCACATTGAAGTATTTTTTAATTCGCGCCTTTGCAAATTTTTGAAGAAAAGCAGAACTGCAGAGGACGAGTGAACTCGAGCGAACCGCATTACGAAATTTCTGTTTGTTGGTCATCGTAATTTCCGTTTTGTGAGGATTAAATCGTCCGGACAAGAATCATCAGGCCATCTTTCATCGATGACGATAGCATCGAAGTTGTAAAAATTCGGAGCATCCAAATAAGCGAGAGGACCTCAGTGTTTTGGAGTCAGAATACGAAATGGCAGCGGGCAAGATAGACTAATTCCGAGTCAAATTCAAAATGCGAAGACACTCAAGATTAATGGTACTCTCAAGATGAAGACAGGCATTAAGAGAGCAAGTACATTTTGGCACAAGTTCGTTGCTATTTTGAAAAACAAAACCGTGGTCCCTGAAGCGCTCAACATCGAGAGCGGAATGAACAGAATGAAGTGTGATTCGTTTGAGAACAACATTCAGAGAAAACGACAAGTTTGGCGAGTTTCGCATGTTTTTGGAATTATAAGGACGGCATGAAAACAAAAGACTGACTAAGGTAATGTACTTGTTTTAATATGAATAGAAATACGAGTTTAATTCATCGAACAATGATGATTTCATTCACATCCGTCAAAAGTTTAATTCAAGTTGTGCTTCTCGAGCACTTCGCAGTGTGCAGCTATTGTGTTGTGTATGTTGTTCAGTATTTTAACACGAGGATATGCTGTACAAAATAAAGACACACTTAACTACTAAAAGTTTGGGGAACTTCTGTTCATTAATTCTCTCGTAAATTATAAAAAGTCGACCTGTTTGTTTTGTGACTTTGTCTACGGAAACCCGGCGACGGGTTGCTTTTTCACTCGCCTTCAAATGCCACTGAACAGACGTTTGAAATCACTATCTACGATACTACTTCTGTCGAAATGTGAGAATTAAAGAGAATGGCCTGTCAAGTGTTTTGATGTGATTTGATTTATTTCACCTGCCACTTTCCAAAATATTTGGCCGCAACTTAGAACTCCAATCGTGTCGAAATAGTGGGTTACGTCATTTTCTCGCGAGACATCAGTTTCTAAAAATAGCCTACACGCGAAAGACATAGCACGCGCCCCAATACCAGATGTAGACTTCTAGTTATGGACTTCTGCTATTACTGATTGATATTTGCTGGCATATGGCAGCAGGTTACAGAATAGAATGGCATGTTACACACAGATTTTCATGGGTGCTTATTTTGTTAAAATGAGCAATGTTTATGTGGCTTGTTACCAATATATTTGGCTTGCTACTGGATCGTAATTTATCTTGTACGTAACTGGATGTTACAGCTGATTTAGGACTCTCAGAGTTTCAGATGGTTACAGTAACATTCTGACAGTAACAGTACATTTATAGCAAGCTGCCATAAGCAGACTGAAGCAGTCTGAGTAAGAAGCCATTCCAACGCTGAATGAAGCTCCCCAACCAAGGTTATGCTCAGTGACATTCAGTAGCTTCCAATGCAAAAGTATAGGAAATTGTCAAACTTGTGACTTTGTCATTGTTTAGAACTTCAAAAGTTCATTGGAGCATTATTTTTTGCTTGGGACCTAAAAATGTACATGGAGGTAAGAATAGTATTATAAAAAAATAATAAAAAATAAATTAAAATAATTATATTTAAACAGTCTGTTGACCCCAGTTTCTGTAATACAGTATGTGGCAGTATGGACCGAATACAGCAAGGTCCGAACACAAACAACTGAGGGCCAATATTATTCCCCAGTACCGCTTGAGCAAGCTAGGTTAGTAGGTGGTAACTTATTTCCATGGACATGGTCTGTATGGCAAAATCCTGACCAATAAAGAACCATTCATAATGTTCGGATTTACAATGTACCTCGATCAAGACTGCCTTGCCATTTAATAAAAGGAAGTAATGCTTTTTCAATGGCACTCCAAACACTGAGGTTTTGGCATTACTGCCTTCTTTAGTGTTGAAAAATCAGTGATATACCCTGTATATGTATAAATAAACTGTTTGTGTATGCTGTTTGCGTATAACGTGTGCTTGTGTGGGAAGGTCAGTCAGCCCTACAGAAAACCAAAATTGTGGGTAATCCTGAAGGCCGTACCTAGTTTTGATATCATTAAAATTCAGCCTAAATAGAGTTTGTGGGGTTTACTCCATGGAGCCTCGTAGTGATGTCTATTGTTTTATGCTGAATTTTAAAATATTGAAATTGGGCAATAAGTATGAGCATACATGTGGCATCTGATTTGTACAACAGGGGCTTGGTCAGAAACATGAAACGTGAAGCTATACATTGTTACTGGTGAATTAGGCCACAACTAGGCCAGTTTTATCGAAATTAAGCACATTGCATGTTATCTTTCTTGTTGTTAAGGAAACAGATGAGCCTGCCATTGCCAATACATCAGACCTCAATGAAGAACTGGGGCAGGTAAACTGTTATTGTTTACTCTTATAAATGCCAAGTGTTACATTGTTTTAAAAAAAAGTGACTTCAAGAGGAGAAATTTAACTTTATTAGACTGTTTCAATTTTTTCCTGTAAATTTAAAGCAAGAACAAGCTTTCTAAATGTTTAATTAAGCATAACCCAGTGGACTGTTGAGTCTCTGTCCAGCTGGCATTATGTTCGCTTTCTGAATTACCAAGTACTGAACTCACTTACAACATGAAAACAATGTAGATTTTGCTTCAAACCCCCGGGATTTTTTTGGGTAACTTTGGGGTATTACTGACCTTCACTTCGTAGTTCTGTGAATAAAGAAGGAAGGAAGGAAGTGTTCTTGAGTGTCTCTAGTGTTGTTAAAATGAGTACCAGATCGATAAAGGAAAGATACATTCAAATGATATGATGAACAAATAAACACAAACATTCCTGTAATGACAGCATTCAATTTGTTTTTGGAGTCCCAAACTAAAATAATGTTTTTAATGTATAAACTTTCAAGGGTCAAAAATTCGGCATGGGATTTTTTGGGGGTTAATTTTTGGTCCAAGCAGTTTTGGGGTTTTGTTGGAAGCCCTGGGGATTTTTTTGGGTCTTGATTTTTGCTCCCATTCGATCATCCCCGTCAATTGAAATCCCAAGTACCCCCCTGGGCTTCAAACCACACACCACAATAAACTGCATGGGAACTGGCCTTTAGATGTTTAGTATATGTGACCCTCCATGGGACTTTGATGCCAGAGGTGATAGCACGCTCACAGCACACCAACACGGCATGCTAAGCGTGTCCAGGAGTCATGGATATGCGCATATTTAATTTGTAGGACAAAGGGAGTCACAGTTATTATTGTTCTAGTAGAGTTGACACGCTTAGCATGTTAGATCTCCCGCTTAGCGTGCGTTGAACACATTTATTGTGAAGTCGTAAGCACACTAAGTGTGCGCTGAACACACTTACGTGGAATCGTTAACTCAACTGAACTCGACTCATAGAGAAGCACATGTTACTGTATTTTCCTGTGTATAAGTCGTACTGGTGCATGTCTGATTTATGTTTTGAAAGTACCAGGCAAATGTAGATGGATACTGGATTAAGAACCGAAATATTCTCGTTTATATACGCTATTAAGGTTTCGATAAAACAGTCTATTTCTCAGGGAAAGAACAATGACGGTTTTACTCCAGTAGATCGATGTAGCGGAATGTTTCGCATTCAAAATGAATAATTCAAATCGAACTTATCGATCGCCGATTATACTCAACCATCATACAAAAACAGACTCGTAAATTTAAAGTCATCTGTTCTAGTTTGCTTGAAGACCAAACATAAATCCAATTTAATCGTACGCTTAAGTTCCATCGCTTAAGTCACTTTCATTACTTGCATTTGCTCTGCAGTTATTTGTCAAAGTTATGATCATGACCACACACACACAAGTGTTTATGAAAAGAACATAACACATACTTAAGTAAATTGCAGTGGACAATTGGAAGTATTATCCTAGCAGTCAAAGTGGTGAACATTTTTTTAAAAATAGTTTTTATTGATTTGCAAACATGTATTACAAATGTTATTAATGTTGATATTAATGATAATTACAAATAATAACTAATAACTAACAGTTAATTTAATTCACAACTTAAATATTTAACAATTTAACTAAATGAAATTTTAGTTTACAAAAGAAAAAACAAAGGAAAATAATAACAATAACAACAGGACAAAGACAGCTAAGTACAAAGACGGCATTTCCACAAACAGATGTTGCATTAACAATTATTGAGAACATTTATTAGCTTCTCCCACTTTTGAAAGTGAAAAAGTAATTTATTTTTTTCCCTGGCAATATGGAGCTTGATATTGGAGACACGTAGTAGTGAACATGCTTCTCTCAGGATTAGAAAATGTTCGGCTACTAAGTAGTTGTTTTTTATTGTTTTTCGAGCAAGTTCCCGTTCTTGGAGGATTAAAATGGCCGTGTTGCTTATCTACGAGTGCTTTTATCACACGTACGCATGTACTAGCATGTAGGGTCGCGAAAGGTTTTTTATTTTTGTCTTTATCTGAAAGGTAAATTGGTGTACTGGAACTTGTCATGATAGCTTTTTATAGCTGCAAGATTCCGAGTAATTTCTTTAACTCATGGCTAAAAAGATTGCTTATGTAAAAGTATTTGCTTTGCACGCTAAGTGTGTTTGCAGCTTAACACACTTCGTGTGCGTTACTGACACGCTTAGCGTGTCACACGCAGGTTTGTTTTCGAAGCTTGACACGCTTCATTGTTCGATGTATCATGCCTTATTGTTTGATATCTCACGCTTTTTTGTGTTTTTTTTAAGAACATTTTTTGTTATTACAACACAAAAATCTTACAATACTTACAATAGAAACATTAGCAACAACTCAAGTACTTACACTAATTACAATACAGTTACTTACAAACTTGCAATTATTAATCATCACTCTTTTTACAATCACTTAATTATACAAATTAATTCTGATACTGATCTAAACTTAATCTCACTACAGTATAACGTTTAAGATATTAACATATTTTTTACATTTTTTAGCAAATACAAACGAGACAAACTAAAGAAAAACAAACAGTTGCAAGGAAAATTTCGGACGTTTTGAAATTTAAGAGGAGAGGCATTGTTTTCTTACTCAGGAGGAAATTGTTCAAGACTGTATCTATACCTAATCTTGTTAATGAAGTCCGGAAGGAGTAACTCATCCCCATTTAATTTTCTAGTGTATATATAACGACGCATGAACAAGGGAGTATAATTAAACAGCTTGTCAACAGTAGACTTTGGTAGTCACTTGAAGGGATAGACGAGAAGGCCCTTCTTCCCTCTGTGACATTTCATGTACCAAACACGAAGTTTTTTTTTAATTCAAATAAAAAACAAGAAGTATTTTTTTCAAATACTAAGAAAGAAGAAGAAAGAAAATTAATATGCGAAACTGGGAGTCGAACCCACAGCCTTCGACCTAGGAAGCATTCACTGATCCACTACACCATCGAAGCGCCAGCTGCTGGATTTCAAATTTTTTTAGTTTAAATACTACAAGTCTAAGTTTATGTAATACAGTGTCACCCGAACCACAAAATAAAAGCTAACCGCAAGCAAACCAGGATGGATCTAACCGCAAGCAAACATGAGTGGAACTAACCGCAAGCAAACATGAGTGGAACAAAACCGCAAGCAAACCGGTTCACCATATATGGTGGTCTCAATCATTGTTACTTTATATAAAAGGTCACGAAATGTCACAGAAGGACGATGGGCCTCCTCGTCTATCCCTTCCAGTGGACACCGTAGACTTTTTGTTGTGAGTTCCAAATAAAAGTTCTTCAGTAGATGGATTGAAGTGAGTAGTGTTGTCTTCATTAAACCAATTCAAACAGCTTTTAGTGAAGTTTCCAGTGAATTGATATTCAAGAAAGGTGTGGTAATAGAGTCTTGTTCTCCACAGTAGAGACAATCACTGTTAGTTTTGATCCCAAATCTAAGGAGTTCTTTCTTTGTTACAATAATTCTGTGAATAAATTTGAAATGGAATTATTTTAATCTGTTTTCCTTACAAATTATTCAAATTGATTTGAAAATATTAATCCAGTCTTCCTCTTTTTAAGTTACCGTGGAATCCCATCTTTTCCGACCAGTTTGTTTAGTAGTGTACATCTTGTTAATAAGAAGCCAATAAAAGTCTTTTGATTTTGTGTTCAAGAGGTTAATTTCTACCCCATTTCCTAAAAGAAAGGATGATGGATCATCGAAATTGGTCAACACCGACGACTCCAAAGTTTGTGACTTCAGTAAAAGATATTTTGGGATAGTGTCAAGAACCTGGTAAAACTGGAGAAAGTTGGTTCTAGTTAATCAATATTTCACTTGAAAGTCACTAAAAGATAGGAAACGGCCATTATCATCTAAGAGATCCTGGATTTCGCATATGCCTTTGGAGAACCACTCCTTGTTAAAGAAAGGTTTGCCACCAATTAGGATTTCTATATTGTTGAAAAGAGCGGTATCACGGGGCCGGGCTATCCTCGGAATAGAGATTTATAAGCTCGCTTAAGGCTTTTAACGCATCTTTGTAAAATTTTGGAAGATCATCTAAAAACCTGACACAATAATTGCATTTAAGGAGAAATCTTAGACCTCCCCGACTTCTAAAACAGTGATCCGGTACCATCCTCCAGTTATGGAGCCCGCCCTTTAGAAGCCTTGGGATCCAAGCCAAACGTAATGATTTTATTATTGTGTTTTGCGTGTCGTACAAACAGAAGAAATTGCTCATTAGGCAGACCTCGAAGCATGCCTTAAGCGTGCTAAAATAATATCTTTTGTTTCCAAGTGGAAGTGTGCCATGAGCGTGCTATCACCTTTAGCATCAAAATCCTGTGGAGGGTCACATATAAGTTTTTTTATAATTATTATACAGTCTTTATTGTAATTTAATATATGAGGACCTCAAGTTTGTACTAATTGTTTTCACTTTTATGTGCTAAGTAAAGACTCCACAGTGTCAAAAATAAATATGTTTCTAACTCAATAACAAAATAAAATGGCCATATATAATATTGTGCAATTATGGTTGTAGATTGAGTATGTGTTCACAGACAAGACTGGTACACTGACAGAAAATGATATGCAGTTCAGGGAATGTTCCATTAATGGCCTAAAATATGTGGTGAGTGAACATCTTTTTTTAATTAATCAATATTTAGTTTTCTTTGAGGTTGGAATGATAATTATAGAAATCATAGACTTACGGTTGTTGGCAGAGGTCAGCTTTTCTAGTGGAAACGTGCTGCTTAGTATGTTTTATATGGCTTAGTTAGCTGTTATGGTAACGTTTTTGCATTGTTTATTTTCTTTCAGGAGTTAAACAGTCAGTTGTTTGTGGCAGATCAAACAGATGGTCCGTGCGTTTCCGTTCAGAATGTGCCTGTAAGTTGACGATAATAATTGTAAAATTCTTTGCAGCTTCACAGTTACATGATGCTAGTAATAAATCTTCCCCCATCTACAAAAGATCAAACATATGTCAAAGTTGAAGGAAATGATGCTCATTATATTAAAGTGCTAAAATTGTGGGTAAGACTTTGATGTTCAATTCTGTTTCATTGCTAATAGTGAGTTCCATTCAATGAAAAAGACTTCTGAACGCTTGACTCTGGATTTCTTTCAAAAAACATTTTTTATTTCAAAGTTTGAGTTGCTAAATTCAGGGTGCGGCTTATCTGTGGGTGTTTACGGTAATTAAATTTATGGCGTACTATGAAAGCTATTTCATAGCATGTTTAAGGTATAAAATAATATGAAGACAAAAAAGAAAATAGTTGCTCAGTTTTAATACTGGAAGTGACATAATTTAAAAACTCTTACGTGTCTTGTGTGGTTCTATTTTCAGTCAGAGGTAATGCAGTTTTTCCTTACACTGTCTCTCTGCCATACTGTACAAGCTTCAAGAGAAACTAGTCACAATTCCATCTATGATTATCACTATCAGGTAACCTAGCCTTCTGTTTAGTAACTATAGAATAAGGAGAATCATGCATGCATAGAAATAGGACAACCATGGTTCGCCGCATGGTTCGATGGTGCGGGCCCCCTATGTTTGTACCTGTGTACGCTGCACAACATGGCGGCCATTTGGGTAGCTATATAATGGGCAGCTGTCAAAACAAGGTATCTGCTGACCAGTTACACAAGATGGTATTGCAGGCTCAGATGTAGAGCTCATCGAGGTCACATATTTTTTGAAGTTGACCACTGACCAGGTAATGTTTTCCATAAGATTGTGGGCGCAAGTCCTCTTTTTTTGGCCTTGAGAAACGACTGAGTTTGGTCAGCGAAATTTCTATGATTGGAGTTGTTGATTTATTTCAGCTATGGAATATTTCTTGAGTGTTCAATGACAGTATTTCCAATGTATGTGGAGCTCGGCTTTTAGGCTTGGCTAAATCTATATAATTTGTATGATGCTGTAATGTATGTTTTTTTGGCACTACTAGACTCTACACATTAAGTACTTACAGTAAAAAACACAGTTCAGGTAATCTTGATTAGTCTAAACAAGCTGGATAAACAAGAATGAATGGGTACTGATTTTTACCAAGCTCATCAATCATGCATGATATCTTTTCATAGTATTTTCACGTTGAAATAAAAGGGAGAGGAGACAAATGCCGTTATAACAATCCCACACTGCTGTAGTGTTGCTAATATCCTTACTTAATTCATAGTTTTTGAGACAAAAGGGAATGTTCTTTACTTGTTTCTTGTTGTTTAAAGAACAAGAAGATTGAATTTCTTTTTAATAATCACTGCGACTGTTTTTAGGCTTCTTCCCCAGACGAGAAAGCTCTTGTAGAGGCAGCTGTTAGGTAAGCTGTGACTACTGTTACATCATGAGAATTTTCAGGCCAAATGCTATATGTATGACTCTGATGCCTCTTGTTTAATCCTATTTTGATATTTTTCTGTGACTTCATTTACCTGGCATCAATGCTGTGGATGCCAACATGGCCGCATGACAGTAAGGTCTCCATTCCTGCTGTCTGCTGTTTCTCCATAGATTCTGAAATTTATTCATTTGTTGGGCACTGCTTTGTTAATAGATTTGGTGTTACGTACCAAGGGAAAGTTGGTGATGATATTGAAGTCAAAGTTGATGATGTAGTTGAGAGGTGAGACAAGCTCATTCAGTTATTTTAAACATGGCTTGTTGAACTGTACAAATAGCGGAAAGTTCATGAAACATGATATAATACTGTATCTTTGATTTCAGGTACACCCTTCTCCATGTTCTTGAATTTGACTCAACTAGAAAGAGAATGAGTGTCATTGTCAAGTCACCAAAAGGTAACACTCTCAGACAAGTTTACAATAGTAGCAATTGGATACACACACTACATGTATGTACACTACATGGGTGTCCACATCCACAACCTCCTCCTTCTCGTCATCTTCATCGTCCTCGTCGTCGTCCTCGTCGTCGTTGTCGTGGTCCTCCTCATCATCATCATCACCCTCAAAACAACAACCACAATGATGACAGTCTTAATTTTAGTCAAAACAGAAAATGAAAGTACAGAAAAAGTGGGTATTTAAGCTGACAATTATTTGTGTTGCAGATGAATATGTGATGTTAGTGAAAGGAGCAGAGACAGCTGTATTGGATCGACTGGCCTCTGGTCCTAGAGATGATACTCTTGATCATGTCAATGAGTATGCAGAGGTTTGTATAGTGCTTGAACACTGGAATGATTTTACACTCAATCGACCAGTACTAATTAAAAAATAGGCAATGAAAATTGAACACAATCCAACAATTGTTTTCAATGAGCTTTTTCTTTATTCATCTTCACCCAGAATTAGGCATTTTAGCAAATGTGATAGGCTTGGAAATTGTTTTTCCATACTTAGGTTGTTCTCATCATCATAGTTTTTTCTTTGTCTCACGCTCATGACAACTGATATAACTCTGTGTTTCATATTTTCTTGTTGTGTGTATTAGAAAGGACTTAGGACTTTAGCTGTTGCTCGAAGAGTACTTTCTGAAGATGAATATGTTAAAATAGATGTTAAGGTAAGTCCTCTACATATACCAACACTTGACATATCGTACCTTTTTTTTAACTTAGGTTGTAGTGAAATGACCTCGTTAGCAACAGAAAAAGATGCCCTTCAATGTCTGAAAAGTAAAATGCAAAACAAAAAAACACCAAAAGATTAAGCCTGTGGTCATAAAATTTAAGTTTAGTCCCGATAGCATGTAGGTTTGGCTGTAGCACTGTTCAGTACAGGTTAATTTCCTCTAAATTCATGATTCAGCTACAGGGCTTCTTTATTCTTCCCTAAAGTATTAAGTGCGCCTTTCTACAATTTTCGACCGAACAGCAGCACAAGTCGAAAAATCGATTTTGCTCATATTTTGCACAAAGATAGGTCCTAGTGAGAAACTAAACGGACTGCAGTTAGTTTGTCCTGATACAGCTTCCTTTCGTAGAAATATGCAAAAAACGATTTCGCCCCGTTTGGGCTCAAAATCCACTTCCGGTTAGACTGAATTTTTGTGAAAATTTGATCGTCTCGCGCATTATACTACAGCTGTTCATGAATCTTTCAATGATATTTATAATCTTTTCAGGTCTTCATTGTATGACTGAGCGAAATTATATGCAATAAAACATTGCCATTTTTTTCTATGGGCGATAACTTTAAATATTGTAAAAATACTTTCTATGGGTAAACTATACACCCATCTGCTATAATATCGAAGAAAATCTCTCGGGAGATGGTTTTCAGTGGCCCGCTTTTGCCTGTGTTTATCACTAATTTTGCCGAAAATGTGTTGTTTGAAGTGTAAACAATTGCGTGACATGGCTGGTAAACCACAAATAAAATTATTCTTTTTTAAAAGTACGTTTGACGCTCTTGTAAGAATTCAGCCAAAAAAATCATGCAAATAAATGGGCCAGTTGGTGAACTCCTTGAAGAAGTAGGAGCAATGTGAGATTTTCTCCGTTCACCCGTTTTGGAAACATTGCGTGATCTTTACAAACTTTGATCACAAAATGTTAGACGGTAATTAATTCAGTTAAATTTATTGAAGTTCTCACTATCCTGAAGTTCTCACCATCATTCACATAACCAGGTCTTATAAAGGAAAGGTTAAGCATTCTCAGATTCACTGTTAGACGTAATCACGGGTCGATATTGTTTGGTTCCTTACGTGATCTAAAGGGAACTCGGGTAATAATTAAAGTATGTTTTTGCCGACCTCGTCGGATCTGATACCTGTGTTTTTATGCAAATTTGTTATCACTCGTTTTATTCTAGTCCTAGACAGCAGGAAAATCTAACACTAAAATATGTTGGTTTAATTCATTTTCAATTAGACATGAACAGTGTAACTGAAAATTAAAGAATTTTATGGTTGACGGATCAATAGAAAGCAGAACATTACTTTTCCAAGTTATGGACAAAGATCTATTTTCAGCATGATTAGTACTTTTCAAACAACTGAAATTTTGAATATGATTCATGCCAGAATTTATTGTAAAAGTTGTACCAGCCTTGAATCTACTTTGGCGATTTTTTTAATTGCTAATTAAATTATCTTTATTTTGAGAACGAGATTAAATTGAATTCCGTAAATTCGACTCTTCGCTGTTGTGGATAAAACAAAATGGATGTTTGCTGTTCTTTTAAGTCATTAGTTGGTGGTCAGTGCTTGGCCTTTGATCGCAGAGACAGAAAGCAGTCTATGGACATAGCCCAACTGCTATCATGCACTAAAAATATAACACAGCACAAGTCCTCGATCTGGTCAAGTCACACTGTGTCATGGCCTAGAAAAGATTTATGGCATGTTGATTCTTCAGATTCGCGCCTGCCTCTTTCGCTCGCCCCCTTTTTTCCTCGCTTGCCTGCTTTTTTTAATCGCCCCCAATTACCGAGACAGTCTCCCCATTTTTTTCCTTGCCCGCCTTTTTTCGCTCGCTCCCAACTATCGAGAGAGTTCCCCCTTTTTTTTCCTCGCTCGCCCGCCTTTTTCGCTCGCTCCCAACTACCGAGAGAGTCTCCCCTTTTTTTCCTCGCTCGCCCGCTTTACCGAGAGAGTCCCCAACTTTTTTTCCTCTCTCGCCCGCTTTTTTCGTCTACCCCCAACTACCGAGAGAGTCCCCCCTTTTTTTCCTCGCTCGCCCTCTTTTTTCGTCCGCCCCCAACTACCGAGAGAGTTCCCCCCTTTTTTCCTCGCTCGCCCGCCTTTTTCGCTCGCCCCAACTACCGAGAGCCGGGAACAGGCTAAGTGAAAACCTGCAAAGAAGTTGTCTGTTCTCCACCCAGTGTTTGAGAATTGAGAAATCCGTTTTATTAGAATTTGATCGAGATCAGTATTACGTATTACCCAAGTAGGATTCGTAGGTGCTTTTTTCTACATACATGTTCGTTGTTGAAATATTTTGAAACTCCACCCCGCAAGTCACCCCACGCCCTACCCCTCTCGACCTCTGACATTGTACAGACCTGTTGGCTTCATCCCACCCCATCCCACCCATTTTAAGTACAACAGTTCTCCATCCTCCGAAAATTGGCTGATAATTTTCAGGCCTCGCATAGAGAAAATTACCCTTATGCAACTGAAATCGGTGGATATCGGTGGACAGCCGGATCAAAAGGACCAGAGAAAAGGAGCGGCGAAGAAAAGGGGCTTTTCCTTTCCTTAAAAGGGGGGTGAAGGTGGAATGTACTTGGCACCGATTTCATGACAATAAATTTCCGATGTTTTTAAACAAAAGGGAAGAACTGGTCTTCTTCCCCTCCACTAGATTCACCAGTGATTGCAGTTTATGTCCACAAATGTAATGTGTTTATCTAGCGAGCGTGCAGTACTAGAACAGTGAAATCCACCCTAAAACAATTTGTTACTAATTTTAGTGTGAGAAACCACTGAGAATGGGTTAGTTGTCAATCGGCCATTTGTATGAGTCAGGATGAGTAGGTTATCGTCGTATGAAAAATTGTATAAAACAAGCTCATCAAGCAGAGCACCCCAGTATCACCCCAGTACTTAATTATTAAAGGTAAATACACTACGTATGGACAAAACATCGTACATGTTTATCTAATTTAAATTTCAGCTGAAGAAAAGTAAACAGCACTTAGCTACCCGCGGGAAAAAAAAACACCTAAAAAATAGATCCAAATTCGTTATAAATAATTAAAAAAGTAAAATTATCTCTTTAAGTTCCTATCTACAATAAGCGGGTGATATCTATTCGTTTTCCAATATTATTACCGACTCTCACTCAAAACTTGAAAACCCTCGGGAACTGTGACCAGCCGTGTCACGCAATTGTTTACACTTCAAACAACACATTTTCGGCAAAATTAGTGATAAACACAGGCCAAAGCGGGCCACTGAAAACCATCTCCCCAGAGATTTTTTTTGATATTATAGCAGATGGGTGTATAGTTTACCCATAGAAAGTATTTTTACGATATTTAAAGTTATCACCCATAGAAAAAATGGCAATGTTTTATTGCATAATTTCGCTTGCGACAGATTTGCAAATTTAGTCTGTCAGTTTTGGCTCGTTTCGGGCTCAAAACTAATCTCCATTTGTTTTATTTTTCGCTCAGTCATACAATGAAGACCTGAAAAGATTATGTATATCATTGAAAGATTCATGAACAGCTGTAGCATAATGCGCGAGATGATCAAATTTTCACAAAATTCAGTCTAACTGGAAGTGGATTTTGAGCCCAAACGGGGCGAAATCGTTTTTTACATATTTCTACGAAAGGAAGCTGTATCAGGACAAACTAACTGTAGTCCGTTTATTTTCTCACTGAGACCTATCTTTGTGCAAAATATGAGCAAAATCGATTTTTCGACTTGTGGCGCCGAAAGTCGATTTTAGTCGACTTTTGTAGAAAGCGGCACTTAATTTTGTTAACAAAGTTCTGTTGTTTTTTGCCATGAAGCTTACCAAGGCCAAGCAAGCTATCAACGACAGAGAAGAACAGGTATTTGTGACTCCCAGTGTTAGAACATACTATTAACTTTTTATTTTTGTGTATTTACCAGTACTGGTTCTATGTTAATTCTGTAATCTCCAGTCTGCATGTTGCTTTTGTTCAACTGTGGTCTTAACTGTGCGTTATATTGAATATTTAGCTTGCTCATGTCTATGAGGAGGTGGAAAGAGATCTTCATGTCCTTGGAGCAACAGCTGTGGAAGACAGGTACAAATAGAACATTAAAGTCCAATAGGTTTTGGGCATTATCAGTCTTGTGAACTGCTCACCAAATGCCTAGCTGAACATGTTGGAAAAGTCATATTAGCAAAGATTCAAGTGTTCAAGTGACTATTATGAGAAGAGGTTATTGAAGTTGTAATAAGTTATAGGGTTTTAATGATAGTTTGTCCAGAACAATACTGCCAGGAAGTATTTTGCATACTTTTTTCTTGAAAAGGTAATTTTTATCAAATTGAAGATGATATGCAATTGCTGAAATTAATTCCTTTGAAGTTTTACATCGACTTACCTTTAATATTGAATTGAAGAAGTATATTCTAAGTGTATGTTCCTTCATATATTTTTTTAATTTCTTGCAGCTACTTATTTGTAGCACCAACATTCTTTTCTAAGAACAGAATAGGATTTAGCCCAGTTGATCTATAGTTCAGTGCACTTAAAAATTTATATCAGGCTACTTATACCTTTGCAACTTTTAAATACATCACTTGGCTGAATTGTAGCATTGGGACTAATTCAGCTCACAGTTGGTTCCACAATGAGTATGTGGGCAGTTGATGCCAAAGGCCTGGTACAGGTGTACGGTCCTTTGATACAAATCTATCTAATGTCTTGCAAGTTCAATGCCATGAAACCTTACTGCATGTCATGATTTCTTATTATATAGTATACCTTAAAATTTTCCCTGTTTCTACTTTCAACTTGTCTTTTTTCACATGACCAGTATTGTTTTTGATGTGTTTTGCTTATTATGTTTCAGATTACAAGACGGAGTACCACAAACAATAATGGCCCTGCGAGAGGCTGGTATCAAGGTAGGCTAATTTAAATTACCACATGACTTTAGTTACAGGGGCTGCTTCACGACTGGTTGCATGTGAAAACTATAACCTTAGAGTAGTTTTGTTCTTCAGTTATTCTTCCATTGTTTTTGGGTATGGTTATGTATGATAATGAGTTTAAAACAAAGGAAAATAAAATTTAACTTAAGAAAAAAATTATTTGCTGTCAATATATGCAACCAGAAATAATGAAGCAGAACTATCACAGGAAATGTCAATCGATTTACAATTTAGTGCTGAATATGGAATTCATTGTTGGCGCATAGGATTTATTCTGGACACACGCACAAGACATTAGTAATCTTCTCTCATCCGATTGGTTCATAGACAATGGAATTGAGTGGGCCATGTAATAGGCTGCACTTGCGCCAACTGTAAAACTATCCCTTTACGAATACCAAGCAATAGTTGCAAGTGCAACCTTGTGCCACATTGGCTGCATATTTGACGTAGTGAATTAGCGCACCATGACCATTTTATCGGTTAATTAAGCTTACTGCTTATTGTAGTTCATGCCTTCAGAATCTGCTGTACTCTTTATCTGAAGCGGTAGATCAACAGATTGCCTTCGAATCTTGTGACCATGTGATATCTTCTTCATAGGTGTGGGTTCTTACTGGAGACAAGGAAGAAACAGCAGTCAACATCAGTCACTCATGTGGACACTTTAAGGTTGCGATGATAAGGCTATCATGTATTAATTATGAGCATTAGAGTTTCTTAGCTTTTACTGTAGTGATTACTTGGTGAATATTAACCTCTTATTAACTGAGTACAAGGGCCATGCTGGGGAATATTGGCCGAGGTCATGGCAGTACAGACCCAGCGCAGCAAGCTCTGTGCAAAAACGACCAAGTGCTAATATTCCCCAGTACCGCTCGTGCAAGCTAGGTTAGTAAGTAGTTTATTGTATGGCACTAGTTTTAAGCTGCACGTTTTGAATTGGTGGCTTTCAAAAAGGAAATGCACAGTTTATGACTGTTTCCATGAAAATGATCCATATGACAAAATCCAGACCAAGAATGAACCAATCACAATGCTCGGATTTACCTCAAGACTGCCCTCCCATGTAATAAAAGTTCTTTGTGAACACTGTTGTGGATCTTTCTTTAGGCGAGAATGGAAATGATGTTTGTTACAAAGAAGCAGTCAGCGAGGGAATGTGAGGAAGAGCTTGTTAAATGCCGAGACAGGTTAGTCAATAAGTCACTGTATGTCGTGACAAGTACATGAAAGTTATGTAAGTCACTCTATGATATAACATAGAAATTGCGTTACTCACGTATGTTGTGACAAGTATTAGTTCACTGTTTCTTGTAACATGGGAGTTGTGTTAGTCACTGCATGTTTTTGCGTGTAAGTTCTCAATCTGTCATGAGAAGTAAACTCTGTATGTTGTCACCAGTATGTTGTGTTGGTCACTGAACATATATGTCGTGACATGCTGTTGTACTTGTTGTTGTGTAACAGAACAAGTAAAGCATAACTGCCACTAAAATGATTTCACTAGTTGCTCTGAGTAACTAAGAGACAAACTCTTCACTGGTGAATCGCACGGTAACTTTGAAATTGCCATTTTACTAAGCCAATCAAGACTCTGGAGACACATTATTCAATGCTCCAGTTTGTAATAATTAGGTTATATTTACTTTAATTATCTTTTTGTATTTATGTGTTTAGTGTATATTTACATGTGGTTCTGTTTCATGTTATGCTAGGCTGCTTGACAGGCCTCCAATGGCTAACAGGCCCTATGGATTAGTTATAGATGGTTTTAGTTTAGCCCATGTTTTCAAGGGATACACAGGTATGTTTATTTTCTAAAGGTGTATTTCTAAAACTGTGGTTAACAATTATGATGGTTTCAGTGTAATTGCGTTGAAATCATCAAGAAAGCACGTGGAATATGCCCCAAGCACATTTGTGTTCAAAATAACCATAAAACGCCTTTTCCTCTTGCTGAGGTTTTTGAATTTAATGTCCATTTTCTAGATCATCAAAATGTTTAGTTTGCTGTGTAATTTTATTATTTAGCAGAGAGCCAATGAGAATAAAGAAAATCCTCTTCTAATTCTGCATACACCTAATTGCAATAACGTTGCCAAAGAAAAAAGCAAAATGAAAAAAGCAACTAGGAATTAATTAGGTATTACATTAATATGTTTGAAATTCGCCTGCAGAAACGGCCTCTAAACGCCTTAAACTACAACGTTAATCAATTTATCTTATAACACAATTAATATGTGTACAGATATAAACTCGAGTGTTTCCAGTAAATACTACCAGCTATGATGATTAAGCTAATTAATTCCTATTTGGCTTTTTCCATTTTTCTTTTTAATATGACAACGTTATTGCAATTAGGTGTATGCAGAATGTCGCCAGTACCGCCTGCTTTTTATCGAAAGTAACATTTTCTGTTACAACAGTGTCTCTGTTGAGGAACTATGAGCTGTTTCTTATTGTGTACCAAAACTTATCATTTTGGACCATAGATCTATGAGACAATGGTGCTGCGGTAACAACAAATGCAAACTGGTGTTTGTTTAATTGAAAATTATAAGAATTGACTCTCTTATGTGGATTTCATTAATAAGAAAACATGACAAAGTACTGTTTACAAAGATAACATTTTGTCACCCTTCATTGACAACATGTTTTATCAACAAAAGCACTTCAGAAACACAATAAAAGTTTACAATGAACGTGCTAATATATGTTTCTAGAGTATTAAATTGATACGGCAACTAATACCCCCTAGGCCGTCCCTACACAGAAATAATAGTGTACGCACCCAGAGGATTCTATCGCTTAATTGTGTCTCGACTGTATCATATTTGTTTCTATTGCAGATCTGTTTGTAGAAATCTGCCGCAAATGTGTTGCAGTATTGTGCTGTAGAATGTCGCCATTACAGAAAGCTCAGGTACCCTGCGCAGAAATGTAAAGCAGTCATAAACTTTGTAGCGTGAGACTAATTCTAAACAACTGTTGTTGGTGTTCGACGAACTGAGCGGAAGTCATCTTCAAAATCAAGTGAGAAGTTGTTGTCAGTCGATGATGTTTTAAGTCTGGTCCGTTGAAACTGATTGATCAGTTTAGCCGTGATGTGATAGCATCATATATTGTCACTTTACAGTGGTTGTTAGTGTTTTTACATTGCACATCCTTGAGTCTATATAAAAAGTATAGCGCGTTTCCACTCACGTGACCAGCGGCCATATTGGTTTACTAAAACAAAAGACGATTTTACATAAAAATAGAGTTTAATTCCCAGAGGAATAGCTTAGTACACTAATATGGCCGCCGTTTGTTTTGGAACACTAATACGGCTGCTGTGACGTCATATGAAAACGATCTTTAAGTCCATTTTAATATTAGGAAAAAATTGAGTGTCATCATGTTTGGGTTTTCTGTTGAAGAAAACTATTCTCTTATCACTCGTAATAGTGTCTTGTGTTGTTTGTAGATTGTCCAGTTAATGAAGTGTTCCCATGAAAAGCCAGTAACCCTTGCTATAGGGGATGGTGCTAATGACTGTGGAATGATTCAAGAGGCTCATGTTGGTATCGGTGTGATGGGCAAGGAGGGTCGCCAGGCTGTCAGAACAAGTGACTATGCCGTGGCTAGGTTCAAGTTTCTCTGGAGAGTGCTCCTGGTACATGGTCACTGGTATTATGTCAGAGCCTCTGTCATGGTTCAGTACTTCTTTTACAAGGTAACATGTTTCACAAACATCGAATACCGTTAAGTGCCGGTTGTAAGCCCCGCCCCGCTTTTTTTTTAGCCTTTCCGGTTACAGGCCCATCTTTCTGCTTACCAAAAAATAATCTGGTTAAAAACCCTCCCGGATGTTACTCCTTTCCCCGTCCAACTTGCCCGTATTACCTTATTAACGTCCGCACAGAACATTGTACTTCAAATAGTAACAGGCACTCAATGAGTAGAATTGCAGATCAGAGTGGAATTCTTACAGGATATTCCTCATCAACTTCTTACAGTTTTTTCATGTCTGCTCATTTCCATACAGTTCCTGGTAGACGTTTCCTCAGTTTTAAGCCCAACGCGCAAAACCCTTACAAAGTTGTACAAGCCCAGGGCTCATTAGCGACGTTTTTACGGTGTATACTAGTCACACGTTTTAGTGGCATACAGTGCAATGTTCTGTAAACACAAGTGTTTGTTCAAAGAATGGAGTATTCACTGTATACCAACGGAAAGCATTGGATAACTGTTGTACCTTGAGCTGAGTTGTTGATAGTGGACAACAGGAAACTGCAACGGACGTCAGTAGTACAATATGATAGGAAATTACCCTCGACTGTACAATAGCAATACCAACACTTTAAACCAATAGTTAGGACGTGTGTTATTGTTGTACAACAGGTTTTTTACCTTCTTTGTTTCAGAATGTGAGTTTTATCACACCGCAGTTTTTTTACGCATTTTTCAACGCTTTCTCTGGGCAGGTGCGTATTCACATTGTATGACACATTCTGTTTTTTTTACGAGGGACCATCCAACACACCTTTTGATCAATAGAGCACTACTCTTTCTTTTTCTATATCGTTAAACACACGATACCGTCATGGGTCAGGACATACACACACATCAGGCGTTGAACAGAATTCACGATAAGAATCTAATAATATTACTTAAGACTTTTCAAAAGCAACAACAACGAACTTTGAATTCATCGAGAAACAGTTGCTTCTTGACGGGGTATCCTTATAGTCATCAAATAGATTGTATTTCCAAGGGTATTGGTAAAATTTTGTGACTAATTTGTGGCCCCGAAAAGTTGTTCCTAAAGAGCAGTTTGACTTTAGTTGTATTCACGATTGAAATCAGACCAATAAGTATACAAAACACTCGATACATGAACCTCTTCAGGCAACTGATATATCCAGGCATAATGTTCAGAAAGAAAAACATTGCTAAACCAAGTTAGTTGAAATCTTGTGCCGCGTGACCACCTTCAGGCAGTGAGGACGAAAGGTACTTTCTTGCAAATGATTTCTTGTTTATAATCTTTGTAATATTGTTTCTGTTTGCAGCCTTTATACCACGCATTCTTTTTAACAGCATACAACATTTTCTTCACATCTCTACCGATTCTTGTGTATGGTATTTTTGAGCAACATGTGAACAGTGACGCTTTACAAAGTCAACCTCGTTTGTACAGGTACGTCACGTGCTGTTTAGGGTTGGATATCAAAACATTCGTCGGTGAGTTCTTTTCTCTTTGACATGCATCTAAGTGTTAAAGTATTTGTAGTCATGGACGCAACCTTTTCAACTTGGACCAAGGTAAACAGCATTGGAGTTTTATTAGAACCGAGTCAAATACAAACAGACAAACAAGAACACAGCGTTCCACACCCGTTTGACGAGTGTATTCTGCCTCTCGCTCAATCATTCCAATATTATTACATAGTAGTAATATGAATATGTTATATTTCTCAACTTAATCTTGTCAAGCAGGGATTCGTTGTAATTAAATGTGTAAATAACAATGTATATTTTTTCCTCGTAGGGACATTAGTAACAACTATCGCTTATCATGGACAGAATTCTTCTTCTGGGTAGTTTCTGGTGAGTGAAGTAGTTTGCAGTCATCCCAAGTGCCAACGATTCGAGAGGATTTGTTATAATTTGTGTTGTCGTAGCATGCTTTTTATTGTTACATCAGCATTGTACGCACATAAAGATTGCTGTTGTTATTATTATTGCTCTTAAAACTGGTGTATATACAAGGTTAAATTTTTTTACTAATCAGTAACAACGAATGAAAGTTGGGTCCTTTGAACACATGTTTCTGTTTTGCGCAGTTCCTTCAGAAATAACTAAGCTTTGCGCGAACAGATATCAAGCAGATGACCATCATCAAGGGAGATAAGCTATCACCTCTGAAAATAACTATACATATCCCGACTTCTTCCAGTACATCACAATCCAGTAAGCCATTCCTTTCATCAATATCTTTTAAATGGGAAGTGCAATTCCAATTAATGACGAACACTCCAACTGAAATTCAACATCAAAACCATTACGATCCATGCCAGATTTGAAATTCTTCTCCTGTTTATAATGTTGTGTAGAGTTGACGCATGTGTTTGTTACGTCATCAGGATACTGGCACGCGTTAGTGTTGTTTTTTGGATCATATTTCTTTTTCCAAGGTGACACATTAGGACCTGCAATGTGGGTAAGAAAGCTTTTACATGCGAGAAATCGAAGTAGTATTTACTCTTTGTGTTACTTTTCTTATTATTACAAGTATTTTTCCTCTTTCAAATATAAGTAACTTGTAAAGTGAATAGAAAGTGATAATGATTTGAGCACGTTATTTCATGCTTTGTCTACCCAGCAATATGGAAACTGGTCGTTTGGAACCTTTGTGTTTACTGTTTGCGTCATAGTCAGTAATCTGAAGGCAAGTAATCAGTGATTTGAGATCTAGTACGAGCGAGAGCGGTTTTTAATTGAGTGTCGTTAAGCCAAAACCAGAGTAATCACTCTGGCCAATTGCAAAAGACGCAGATGATCCAGTGAGCCAATCATTCAAAGCTCGTAGTAATTACATGTAGCCGGCGCAAAGCGCGGGAAAACGCTTGTGAACGAGTCGTGATTGGTTTTTGTTTTACTTATGATTGGATGAGAAAGTGGCGCGAAATTCTTGAACCAATCACTAAGCATAGAAAAGCAAATGACGTTTGATACTCAAGTGAAAACTGCTCTTTATGACGTAACCTAGCAAGTAGCCTTACAAGCCATCTTAAGTTACAGGGGACAATCACATGACGTCATCAAGTGATTGCGCGCGGTTCACAGTGCCCAGGTCCTTGTATGTGACGTGCCAGCAGGGAGTCTTGGTAGTTGTATTCAACGTAACCATGTCTTAGACTTGTTATTCGTTGAATACAACCACCACGATTCTGTGCGAGCTCGTCTCTTTGAGGAAACTGGCAATAGCTGCTTTTATAGTCATTCTTGTAGTGCAGATGGACTAGCATCCCATCCAGTGGGAAGTAAAACTACTCCTAGTCGCTTTATGCTAATGAAGCCGGGATAAGCTCCAGCCTGATGGGCCACTAGGCTTGAATGCAGGCTTTACCTTTTTTCCCCTTGTATTGCAGCTGATACTAGTGACTCAGTACCAACAATCGCCGGGATTCATACGACAAAGTGAATGAATGTGGTTCATAATAAATCATTGATAGTGGCTGATTATTATTCTTATTATTGTTGCATTGCAGCTGGCATTAGTGACTCATTACTGGACATGGATGAGTCATGTGGCCACATGGGGATCGATTGTTCTCTTCTTCCTCTCTACTATTACATTCAACAGTGAGACCTGGTTAGTACTGAGTAGCAGCGCCTTATGTCCTTAACGACATGTTTGTTTGCAATCAGTCTTAATCGTCCTCAGCCGTAATCAACCGTGTTTATGTTTTGTTTATTATTACTTCTCTGTTGTTTTTCTACCTTGGTAATATATTATTTTGAGATTTCCTGCAATAGGAAAGTAATTTTGTCGATCAGAAAATATGACATCAAATATCGTGACATAGTACCGTTAAAGCAACCCTGATGTGTATTCTTCGTGATCCTTATTCCAGGAACAATGCAGTTCATAATTATTAAAAGCCTTCATGCGAAAATTGCAGGAAGATCTAAACAAGGGCCTTCAAATGGCCTTGACTAACTCTTCTGAATGTTTATTCAAAGCAAAATCACCTTAGCAATTCGTTATTCATAAACTACTGTGTTTCACAGTTTTCATAGTCTTATGGTAAAATACAGGGTTACCAGATTTTCGTAGCTACAGGTAGGCGATACTTTTTTTTAAACAGGTCCAGATATAAAGAATTCAAGCCCAAGAGGCTCGCATTTGTAAAAATGTTTTAAGTGAATATATAATATATATTTTTATTTTATGTTTGCATTTGCAGGAAGAGTGTCCAGCTAGCATTCAATGACGTGATATCGTTAGACATGTACAAGTTGTTCTTTCAACTTCTCTCTCAAGGCGTGGTGTGGTTGGCAATAATGTTACTGATCGTCATGTGTATATTACCTGACATCCTCTTCATGTTGATTGGCCGCCATTTCTATCCTTCAGAGACACAAAAAGTACAGGTAACACATCTTGGTTGTTTTGACTTAAGAAAAATCTTTCTTTTACCGTATGTGTGCTAATAGGAACCTGTTCATCAGAGTGTGAGTACCACTTTTCAAACTCAGTGCTTTTGTTTTGGATTATCGCGTTTCACACCAGTCTCGGACTCCATCAGGTACTCGTACTGCTCTCTAAAGGTTCCTACTAGAACAGTTTATAATTTTCACGAGTTTGCGGTCGAATTAGAATTTCTAGTTAGGGCTCATAGTTTCAAGATAGACATGTAATTCGTATATGTAAGTGGGGAAAAATCCGCACTCATAACATAACAATGTTGAACATTACTTTTAAATATATATATAAAATTTAAACATAAATAGATACCATTACCCCTTTCTTACAAATGATAGCAAATCATTCTCAGGCTGCATGGATAGCTAATCAGGCTAATCTGAGTGCTAACCAGGCTAACCAAAATGCTTAACTCCAACGCGAAACTCGACTTCAATAGTAAAGGTATCTGGGGCGACTTCAGAGCGAGCCCATGTCAACTTGATCTAAGATGAGTGGAGGCAAAATTGAAAGTCAGCCACAGAAAACTGTTATTTGAAATTTGCTTGCACTTGTGCTTAGGAAGTTCAAAACCTCAGTATTCAGCCTTCATGCACAAACAGTTTTAATCCATGCGTTACTTGACAGCTTGTGTGTCAGTGGGGTATGATTTGAAGTGTCGACAATCAATGCTTTGGCACAATTTGGGTTGGATAATTTTATATCTCCTCGAAATAATCAAAGGTACAGACAGTACAATATCACAGTGGACCGCACGTCCCCGTACAGGACTGCATAAGAATCCCTGTCGTAGACAACAAATGTTCCCATTAAAAATTAGACGACAATTGGCGTTCAGTTAGCGCATTGAATAGAAGATAACGCTAAAATGTTCAACAGTGCATTGATGAAACACTGATTTTTTCTAATTTTGTGAAAATTGTGCGCAAGACGAAAACCCAAAATGACTAACGACTCTTCAAGCGAATTTGTCACTTATGCTGTTGTCTACAAATATTCTTTGATCTTTTTCATAACGAACATACAGTGTATATTTTTTGCCTGCAATCAAAGCGTCCAGTACCTTTTTTCTAGCCTTGAAATGTATCCAAGTATCAAAACCGTTTGCCACGTAGAGACGAAACTTTTCCACCTTTCATGTTTTTTGATTTTCACCTGTCAGCACGATGCAAACTAAATTACACGGTAACGGACCTGTCCTTTCCCACAACTATTTCGTTTTTTAACCGCGCGGCCCTGGGCCGAGCGCGGTTCTTGCTCTGCACGGAGTTTTGTTTTTTGTCGGTGAGTAGACTGATGCCCCCACTCGGCCAGACCTCGAGTCACGCAATATTATTGACAACACTCGGCCAGCGTTTGAAAGGTATCAACCTACGGAAACTTTACGAATATTTTGGCTGTTATTTTGCTGTTTTATGTGAAATACCTGTTTCTTAAGCGTTTGACGTCTTTGGATATGAAGGAAAGTATATTTTAGCGGGCTTGAATTTATCGGTAAACAGCATTACGTTCTTGTCAAAGAATGCGCTGACGTTGCAACTTTCACTTTCACAAGGCATTGAGTAACTCCGCCAGACTTCAAGTCACGCCATTTTTAAAAGCTATTAATTAGTTACTTATGGAATTCTGCGAATGCTTTGGTCTTAACTTAACACCAGCATTTTGAAATGTTCATCTTTAAATATTTGACTCAAAGAAAATACTAAATTTTCAAGCTATGAAAGAAACATATGTTTGTTTCCCTTGTTGTTTAATTCATGCCCATACATGCCTTAAACGAAGTTCCAGATTAAGACCATTACGTCATCTTAAATTTCACAACGGCTATGAGCGATTGTGCAATATTGGATTGTGTGACTCACGTGACTACTTTGCTAGTCCTTTACTCATAGTGCAAACGGATTTATGATTACAGATTAATGTTACGGATAGTCTTTTCTTTATTGTGTATAAAGTATATTTTCTTTTGGTTTTATCGAAGCGTTCGATTCAAAGCGAATGTTGAATACACTGAAAAAAGGTATTACGTCAGCCATGGAATGCGCTGATGTTGCAGGTTTCGTTACGTGACAAATAACATTGTGTTTTATTTGCATGTTTATGTCGGCAGAAGCGACCGTCATTAATTTAATTTGTTTCCTCTTCTGCGAGTATTTCTTGTGGGTTTAGGCAATCGAAGTGAATTCTTTGGCTATTTCCTTGAAGTGAGTTGAAATATTTGAAAGGAAATGAAATATTTGCTTAAGTAAACAATTGAGCGTGCCCGAACGTGCAGGGGTTACGTCATTAGAAGGGAAAAACCCCCAAGCTAAAGATAGCCGGGGACAACGTAAACCTCGGATTGTGTGACTAACGTGACTACTTTGCTAGTCCTTTACTCATAATGCAAACATATTAAATTTAACCGTGACTTTTGAGAAAGAAAGCTGTTAATTAGCCAAAAATATAAGCGCGGTTTTAAGTTGCTATAGCAACTTCTTGTTTTTTATAGTTGATAAAAATTATAAATTATTTCGTCTGCCAATTGTTGAATAACTTCTTTAGCGTTGGAATTTATCAAATGATTGACACTCTCCTGTAGAGCGAATAATTCATTCTTACACGTCGACATGATGTAGGAGAACTTGTTCCAATAAAAGTTGTTCAAATCTTTTCGACGTCATGTAGGGGAACGTATTCCAATAAAGTTGTTCAAATCTTTCCTTTACTACACCCATCATCCGAAATTCAAATATATGATTCATTCATATTCTTTATTTTGTTATCATAATGATAGTGATAATAGTAATGATAATCAGAATGATAAGAAAACTTTATGTACGTGTTAAGCGTTCTGTTATTAAAATCCTAAATTTAAATAGCAATAAAATAGATCAAATAAATGGAATAATAACGTAATTACTGTACTGTCTGTACAGTTTAGTAAGTCATGCAGTACGGTAAAATTAATGTACCAGCCATTTTGATAGATTGAATAAATGGTCGAGCTTTATTTGAACCTAGTTTTATCAGTCATTTAAGAGGTAGAGTTTGATGGATATTGCTACATACGAGTTGTCCAGATTCTAGAGGTGTCTGTTAGGCCAGATTCTAGAGGTGTCTGTTGGGCCAGATTCTAGAGGTGTCTGTTAGGCCAGATTCTAGAGGTGTCTGTTGGGCCAGATTCTAGAGGTGTCTGTTGGGCCAGATTCTAGAGGTGTCTGTTAGGCCAGATTCTAGAGGTGTCTGTTAGGCCAGACTCTAGAGGTGTCTGTTAGGCCAGATTCTAGAGGTGTCTGTTGGGCCAGATTCTAGAGGTGTCTGTTGGGCCAGATTCTAGAGGTGTCTGTTAGGCCAGATTCTAGAGGTGTCTGTTGGGCCAGATTCTAGAGGTGTCTGTTGGGCCAGATTCTAGAGGTGTCTATTAGGCCAGATTCTAGAGGTATCTGTTGGGCCAGATTCTAGAGGTGTCTGTTGGGCCAGATTCTAGAGGTGTCTGTTGGGCCAGATTCTAGAGGTGTCTGTTGGGCCAGATTCTAGAGGTGTCTGTTAGGCCAGATTCTAGAGGTGTCTGTTGGGCCAGATTCTAGAGGTGTCTGTTGGGCCAGATTCTACTGTAGAAGTAGAGACAAGTGAGGAGGATCACGGCTGAAAAGGTTAAAAAAATTCAATCAAATTTATAAAAGGTATCATTAATATGCTGGAGCAATTTATAGTTTCATTTTCCTTTTTCCGTTAATGCTTAATTTTTTACAATGATATAAAAACAGAACCAAAATAAAAGTTTATTCATGATTTGTGAATGATGAAATATTCAGCATGTCAAGAAGGTGAATCAAAGGAAAAATCTCAGTCCCCAATAATGGAATGGAAATAAATCTTTAAGAGGTTAACCCTATAAAGCTGATAAAGAATAAAAAGAAAAGATCTATAAATAAGATAATTTCTTATATAAAATGACAATTAATACTAACAACAAGAATGTACAAGACTAATTTATATGTTAACAAAATGAATAGAAAAAGGATTCCTTCAAAATAATACACTTACTACTTCATATTTGTCTGTTTAGCTGTTTCCAGGTACTACATTACTTTAGGAATTAACTATGGAATAGGTCATTTCCGAGTTACCTTTGTTTCTGTATTTTAATATTCCGAGTTGCCTTTTGCCTCACTTTCAAAGCGAGTCTTCGTGCGAGCCTATTCAAATGAAATGACCTTGATATGCATAGAAATGGACGTGAAGGTAGAACACATTTTCATATGAATGGTTGGCATGTGGACTCGTTTTGAAACAGAGGCAAAGGGTAACTCGGAAATGGACTATTACTGCAAGAGAAATAGGTTATAAGTATAAATTAATAAATTATAAGAGTAAGAGAACTCTGAAAGAGAAATAATTCCACAAACATTCATGCCACTCCCTGCAGCTCATTCCAGAAACATCAACTCGGCTCATTGTTTAACATTCAACGTTTGTTGTGACTAGTGAAGGAAAAACAAAGGACGAAAAAAGTAACTATCGTGGAATCCATAACTTATTTCCTTATTTCCACTCCTATAATAATTGTACCTGGATAAGGGCCTCGACAGACTAGAGCTATAGTTGTCCAAAACAATTTCTATTCTACAGTACAGCTTTTCTACACACTGAAGACCAAATTATCTGATCGAGAACGAATAATGTTATGAAGGACGAACGAAAGAAAACCGTATAGCTGTCGATGACTTTCGTACAGACTAAAATAAAAGATAAGTCGATGACGAAGTTACCGGGTTTGTTAACAAGAAAAAAAATAGTTTTATTGCCTGTGAAAAGGAAAAGTATGTTATTCTTGGTAACTTTTTTAAAGCTTGTCATCAATAACTTGCTTCACACACTGGCTTTATGGTATCGATAATGACTTTACTCGTCTGTGGAGGCCCTAAATATTCGGTAATACCTGACTAGGCCACAAATCAACATCAGTGGATCGGCAATACTAACAGTCGCACCGCTTAACAACATTTACGCATTGTCCATGGACCGAGCGTGCAATATTTCTTTGTATCGAACCGAAACATCGTACATTGTGGGTGGTCGTGTATCTCCGTGGAGAACATCAGTTTTGGAAATTCTCGGAGTACGTCTTCAAAGAGGTAGAGTTCTGTTACAGCTGTTAGTTGTATTTCAATTTAATGAATAACCCACGCTTAGTAAAGTCTGTTATTTATTTTCGATCGGGCTTCGCTGTTATCTTCGAATCAATGAACTTTAAGTTATTCAGACTTCTTAATAAGTTCCACTCGCTATGCTCATAAGAACATTTCATTTGCATCTTATCTTACTGGAAAGAAGTTCACAAATGTGATTGAGTTGTAAAAGGTTTTTAGTTATTTTGATCAGTGTGTACTTAGTTAATGATATTTGTTTCCAGGCTGCCACGGCTGGACAGGGTAGAAGGCTCCTTATTGGTAGCATCCCCTCGATGAACTATGGTAGCATGGATACAGCTACCATAATGCCTGTCACACCAGAAATATCAACCCAAAGTGACGTGTTATTGATCGAATTAACCGGTGGCAACACTTCTGATTAGCAGCTTGAGGATTATTTGACTTATAACGTGGGACTTTGGACAACGCAGCTCAGTTTCATGAATTTTCAATTTTAATATTCCCGTATCTTAATCTCATCTTCTATTAGATGCCATCAAAAGGCTTTGCATGTCTTAACGAATCCGATAGCAACATTAAGAGACAATTAAAATGGAATAATTATGACCGAAAGGATAGCAAAATTAGGACAATTAAAATAGCAAAATAAGGACAATTAGGATAGCAAAATTAGGACAATTAGGATAACAAAATAAGGACAATTAGGATAACAAAATTAATACAATTGTACAAATAAAGATCTTTCTTGTAACAAATCATAAATAATAACACAGTCAGCAAAGTGACAACGAATACATGACTTGTGTCGATACTTTTTTTAAGGGTTTTAAAAAGTAATAAAATTGTTATTCATGCAGTTGTTTCAATTATTTTCGTTACGAAGTTACGTTAAAGAGCGATTGCAGTAAATGTCGAACATTGAGCACGAAAAATTATTTTCTTTCTTTTTAATCGATATGAAAAGGACAGACTACATCACCAGGTTTCCTGCTACTTTTAGCTATTTATGGCCAGAAAATAAAAAAAGATCGATTTTTCAAACTTCTACAAATCAAGATTTTGATGGAAATTTTGTTACAGTCGCTCTTTATTTTCACATTTTTTGTTCAAATTTTAATTGTCGAAACCTCTGAAGTTTAAATAAGTGTAGCATACAGTTATAACTTCGACTACGACATGTGGCCCCAGGTGCGACATGTATCCCCTCCCTCCCCTTGTGGTGACTGCCCTGATAGTTATGAAATGTCAATTGGGTAATTTGGGCCAAAAGTTCCGACGAGCTCGTCAGCTTCAGCAGAAAAAAATATGTTTAACGCAGTCACGCGCAATTTCGCACTGATTTACTCTTATTCTCCGGTAGCTCATTCAGTGAGTTTTACAATAAGGCAAACACGTACGCAGAACTGATATTGGACGTTTTGTTGTTGGCTCTATCGGCATTTTTTCTTTTCCTTCTACTACTTTCTGTCTTTCTTTGCATTATTATTATTATTTCTCTGTTTTGATTTGTGTTGTTCTAGTATATTTATTTTCTTTTGTTCTATGCTAATCATCTAATGGGCGTTGCTTCTCTATAACTCGTTCTTTCTATCAAGGCGCAGAAACCAAGACGTCCCAGTTTGTACTTTAATGTAATTTGTCCTGAGGAGAAAAGCAGGGACAACTAGTAAGTCGGGCCTATCAGCACGTAAAAGTCACCACTCAGTAGTTTGAACTTTAAAACGGTTCACTGATTAGTTTGACACTTTGTCCGAAGTTTTCCTCTTGTGAATTTAACATTCTGAAACTTGTCAAAAATATTAAGCAGTACAGTACTTCAAACATTGAGGAGTTGTTCATTTGCACTGTTTAGCTCAGTTTGAAGTTTACGCTGTGTATGTGAAGGATATCTCAGGAATTAGATATTGGATAAAGACAAGTTTCACCGACGGCTAGTTCTGGGGAATAATTCCATTTGCGTTACAATTTTTAAGTTGTGTTTTTGTTTGAGGCTTGAGCTTCTGACCATTCCTCTTTTTGTTTTATAACAAACAACGTAATACACTGCTGGTCATGCCAACGCAAGAATAATTTCATTCAAGAAATGAGACAAATTGTAGTTTCTTTGTTGAGTTGAAGCGATTTCCTCCGTATCTTGCAAAGTCTTTCTTGTTTGCACATAAAAACAGGCCGCCATCTAGTAGCCATCTTTCTAACTTGGGTTTCCATCTTGAAGGCGCCTATCTATCGCTGTTCTTTAGATGCACTAAACATGTTAGTTGCATTTGTTGTTGAAGTGTTATATTGAAGCCTCTCACTTTGTTTTTAGGTGAGAGTGAATCATTCGCAGACGACATGGTTGTAATGAATGCAGGCTCATTCTTGCTGCTTCTCTTCACCTGATGCATTGTGGACATTTCTACTTCTAATGGCTGTAATCTCGTACCCAGATCTTCTCCTTCTTTCGCAGAGAACATGTCCCCGAGTTACCTTTTTCCTATAAAATTTCAAATGTTGACATTTTTTTCAATGTTGCGCGACCTCTTTGCACGAACTCCATATACAGCAGCTATAATTGCAAGTTTGTGTTTATTTCCTTGAAAGCGACCGCAATTTCTGCTATAAATTAAAATGAAATTTGTTCGGAAATTTGGTTTTCTCGATTGCGAAGAATTTCGAAAACCGCATTTTTGTTGTAATAAGAGCAAATTCATGAAATGAAAAAGTATGGATGTTAGTTGTTATTTCATATCTCACATTGACGTTTAATTTTGTGTTGTATGAAACATGCGCAGTTGCGTTATGTCACGTTGCTAATATTACCCACATTACCAGATATTCTCTCGGGAAGAGTGAGATCTGGGTACAAGAATTATAGATGAATGCTCTGATCATCTACTTCTTTAAAATTATTGTAAATAACTAAAAATATGTCAGATTTAAGGTGGCCGAACACAGTTTTTGCGCGCGTTCTGCAGTCTTCATTGCTGATGCGAGGGAGCGCGCGCACAGTGATTACGCGACGATAAAGCGAAGATTTATTTGTTTTATGCCGGTCCTGCATGTGATATTATTATTCTTAAAATGACACAATGTGTCGTATGTTTTAGTCTTTTGTTTGTATGGAATGTCAGAAAAAGTTAAGAAACAAAGAATCCAGTGATTTTGCAAGTTTTTCGTCGTTACCGTAAGAACCCACTTAAATGCAGCGCATGCGTAGTAGGTCAAAAAAAATGTGATTGAATCAGTTCAGCAGCTTTCTTGGAAATGCGCATATTTCTCGAGAACCACTCATTTAGAATTTCATAAAATTTGGCAGGAAAATACTAAAGGAAACAAGAAAGTGAATTCTTTAAAAAAATCCGAAATTTAACAGAGAAAATTGTAAATAATTCAGTGAACCTTAAAATCTCTGTTAAAATGTTATTAGAATAGTGTTAACCTGCAAACAATGTTACAAGTTTGTTACATGCAAAGGATGGAGAAAATCTAATGACTAAATTTTCTGCAAATATATAAAACCCGATTTTTATGGTGTGTTTATATTCAGTCATGTTACCATGGCAACGAAACACACGTCAACTAAAATATCAAAATACAGAAGTCTATCTTTTTATCTTATGTCATGCTAATTTTGGAGACCCAGGAATCAACGGTTTTGGAAAAATTGAAAATGCAACACAGGTATCATCCTCGGAGACCCAGGGGCAGTTAGTCGGGGCAAAACGAAGTAAACCGGGCAGAAATTAATCGTAGCTGCGAAAGTTTTCTATAAAAGTAAAAGAGCCCCTGGGAAACGAGTCTCTCCAGACCATTTCCAAGCGACTCTGCGAATGCTGGCTCCTGATTGAGCAAAAAAAATCCTTTGTATTATTTTGCCCAATCGGCGAACAGTGACTTCAGCAATGGATGGAGAGAATATAATTAACAGATTATTTAAATACTCTGGTGAATTTTATTATCCAGAGTCTCTTAAAACATTTCTGGAATGAGAAAAAATTGTTGGAAGACGCGAATCGAACTTTTTTCCTGTATATTTATGCTACCGTGTAAATAAAGAACATTGTAATTAAAGATGACACTTTGAACTGAATCTGTTGAGTGACTTAATTATTCGTCTTGAAGTAACCCTTAAATCTATCAAACAAGCTCTTCTCTCTTCCACTGACATTTGGCATATATTAATACAGTGACTTGTCTGAGCTCTTGGGCTAGATAGAACCGAATTCATTGGATTAGCTCTTTGCTGTAGACAGTAAACTCTCGCCATGCGGACACCCCGCTATTACGGAAAAAATCCGGATCCCTGGCAAAAGCTATAGAGGGTTGGCTGGAAAGGACTCCCGCTATTACGGACTCTAAACTATTATGGAATTACGGACACGTTCGTGGTACCTAAATTACAATTTTATTGTTTTGACTCTCGATAAAGCGGACACCATGAATTTCTCATATAACATTTTATAAAAAAACAAAACAAAAACACTTCAAAAGTCTTCTGGAATATTTCTTTTTGCATCAACTCCTTCAGTAACTTCGCTGTTTCACTTCAGCTTGCGCCTTTTCTTTCCAGACTCTTTACAAGAGATCAAACCTTTCTCCTCCTTTTCCAACCGCTGTTGATAAGACTCGTCAGAGTCCATGTTATTTAACGTATATTAACGGCACTTTTTTCTCACACCCCACTATATTACGGACTCTCGCTAATACGGACACTAAACGACGTCCCGAGCATATCCGCTAAAACGAGAGTTGACTGTATTCGCCATTCCTATTTTACCTGTTATAATTAAGTTGATGAAGTTGTTTTGGGTAACGCTATGGAACTACCCGGACAAACTATTAACATTACAGTGAGAGTTTAGAAATAGGTCCGCAATGTGTACAAATGTCGGCTTATAGATTAATCTTGTAATTTAGTACTGCAAGGCCTCCTAGAAATTAGACAAATAAAGTAAGTTATACATTTTTCGATAGCAGTGTCAATGTCTACAAACACTAATAGTAAGCTTTGATTGTGGTTTTTACATAAATGCTCAGGACAAGTTCAGTTAACTAACGCGGTATAAGCATTTTTTGTTAACAATATGCAACGAGATTTGTTTAGTTGCCTGCTAAATAAATAAAAATATCTAAATATTCGAAATGAAATGTGTAATTTTTGATGTACTAGGGAAAGTTTTAAACACAACTCGTAACAAAAGCTCATAACAAACATTTACATACTTTGCCGCCATCATTTAGTAATTTATTCTCCAAACCAAATGTGTTCATTCTATTCCGTTGAGATTCTTCTTACTGCAAAACATTGACATCTTTGTTTTCATTTTTCTGTAAAAGGTTTTATGAACTGGAACGTATCGTACAAATTAAAGTACTTGCAGGCTGTGAAACTGGACTTTTTTTAAAGTTATGGAAAATAGTGTTTGACAGCGTGACTGAATTATTTTCACACATGAATTAAATTTGAATTAACCAATAAAATACACCGCTGTAAGTAAGTTGACTTTTCTTTTAAGATGTAAACGAGAAGCTTAAAGAAGCTCAAGACCTTCTTACTTTATAAAAGCCACTGCTATCAGTCAAACACTTGATAAACGTAACCAACTGAGTCATGCAAAAAGCAGTGATTTACATGATTCACAGCCAGCTTTCTCATGCTTTGCAAGCGTATTCACATTTTTGTTTCGCTTTTTTGTAATAAACAAAAAGAGCTGTAATGACACAAACAAAAAATGAAAGTGTAACAGAAATACAGAATGTTCGAAAAATAGAAGATAGTTGTGATTCCCGGACATCAACGCACCATCAGGCCGCTATACTCCTTTTCGATTGCCACCATAAAACGCTTGTGGAATGAACTGGGGTAGACAAATAGTAACCCCGTAGAAAATTAAATGTCTCCATTTAATGACATTATGTGAATTCAGCCCATATAAAAACATTGAAAGCAGCATTTGACAATCGATACTGTATGTCAGAATTTCTTGTCTTTCAAATTGTTAAATAATTTCATAATCGCCATAAAATGGTAACAGTAAACATTGTTTTTACACACTCGCCTATTGGCCAGTGAATCCCCTTGTATACCCAGCCTAGCCTTCATGAAGAGAAGTGTATTTAACCGGAAGTAGACGTATTGGGTAGTTGATTCAAGGTCATCTCGGGTTCATGTGTAGTCGAGGCATATTGTTGACGCACGTTCGTGAGAGTCGTGAACATCGATCATTAAAGAGTGGAACATTAATTTTCGTAGTCATTTGTAAATGGCCCACATTCCATATATCGGAATTTATGGCACCGAGGCTTTCCACTCAACTTCTATATTATTTTTTTTCTTTCTTTGTATCAAGTCGCTTGTGGGAATCACCATTCATAGGAATATTCGAAAATTTGCATGTATAGTCGGAAAGCCTCGGAGTCATGTTACAATTTTGATATGTCGAACGTGGGGTATAACTGCAAATGTTTCCTTTCTTAGAGAGATGGGTTTGTATTTGTTTGTGTAAAAAATTTGTAAAACGGGTTGTAGGGCTAATAAAACGATTAGCTGGGTTCTGTTGAGGTGCAATGAAGAAAGATAGGGAAAACTTGGTGCATTTACCGATAAAAAAAATTACATTCTGTTAACTTACACGTTTTCCATTCTTTTGCGCAGGCTGAGTGGATTCCAGCAAGCAAATTCAAGAAGAGTTCAGTGTCGCATCGCAGTGAAGTGAGCAGCAGCAGGACACGCGAATCTATTGTCATACTGGACTGTGAGGACGGAAGCACAGTCACTCTCACTAACATGTCTCGGTAATTTTACGGAGCCATGTTCTTTACCAGTAGAGCACATCACATGGTTGTGGCTGCACAACATGGCCGATACCATAATTCCCCTGAGAACTAGACAGTTGTAAGTCTTGAAGATGCACAAACATAGAGCACTGACTCAAACTTTATTAGTGGCCTGGACAGGAAGAAAACGGTATTACCATTCCAAAATATTGATAGTAGATACCGCATAGCCGGAAATAAATAACGGAGTGTCGCGACTCGTGGCTGGATTTTTCTAGGCAATTTGGCTACTATCATCTTTAGCCAGGTATCTGTCGTTTACCAGCTTTGAATATTTCAGTGCTCTAATTGCACTGTATCTATTTTTCCCGATAAAAGGTTTTTTGCCTACTTCTGATTAGTTTAAACATTTCCTCAGCAACCAACCATCATGGTTGATGATTGTTTCAAAGAAACACTGCACGCTCCGTATGGAACGCTCGTTATGGCTATATGGCCTACCGTTTGCTCGACAAGCGAGCGACTTTGGTGATGGTTTGAATACGGAACACGTTATATAAGGAACACCTTATTAACCAAAATGTAACAAATCGACAGAAAGAAAAAATAATTTGTGTTTAATTAGAGTGTGAAAGAAACGAGACAAGATTGTCAATGTCAATGTCGCTGGTCGATTTTCAGTAACGAACGAAGAAATTAGCTAAATGAATTAATATCAGCCTTATTAAGAGCCATTTTTATCATATTTAAGAAATGAGGTCAAAGTTGCCTCCAATGTCAGAAGACATTCTGCGGTACAATACTCGATTACGTACAGTCATCCTGTTCAGATTTAATGTTAAATTGATCGGCGTATTACTCACGCACGCGTCCGCTTTAATAGAGGGGTCCGCTAAATAGAGGTGTAATTTACAGTAAGTAAGGGCAATATATTTTAGGCCCTTGTCTACAGTCCGCTTGAGAAGGGGTGTCCGCTAAATGCGGTGTCCACTTAAACAAGGTTTGACTGTAATTTCTTGCACAAGTTTCTGAATAGGAGGTGTAACATTTTAAAATACTTTTTTTAATATTTAAAATAAAACAAAGTAGAAATTTGTACAAAACATACTTGCAAATAATAAAAGATGTGGTGTCTTGACTTTCATTATCGTTGTACAATTATCGTGTCCATAGCAAGGCATCTAAGCGTGTTGCTACTCCCCCTGGGTGGGATAGTCCATTTCCATCCCAGTTTCAGATTGTTCCAGCAATATATTGATGTCGCTCTTGTAAACCTAATAAATTGTTGGGATTCACTCATCCGCTGTTCCCGCTCAGATAGTAGAGCACTAGACTGGTAAACCAGACGCCGAAAGTTCCGGTCCGATCTGAACCACAGAGACTCCACATTCGATATGTGAGATTAATAAGCATTTTGCAATTATATCTCTCCATTTTCTCCTTAGTTAACCGCGCGGCCATGGGCTGAGCGCGGTTCTTGCTCTTCAAGTACTTTTTTTTGTCGGTGACTAGACTGATACTTCCACTTGGCCAGACCTCGAGTTATGCAATGTTCGCAAGGTTTAATTATTTAGCTAAGACACCTTTTACAAACGCTCTGGTCTTTATTTAGCTATTTAGAGTGAAATATCTACTTCCTAAGCGTTTGACTCAACGAAAATACTGAATTTTCATGCTGCGAAACAAAAACATGTTGCAACGGGCTTAGATTTATAAATAAACACCATTACGTCATCCATGGAATGTGTTAATGTTGCAATCTTACTTTGACAGCCAAATCGATGAGGAAAATACTGAATTGTCATGCTACGAAACCAGAAGCAGGTTTCAACGCGCTAAATTTATATATAAAGTCCATTACGTAATTCTCGGAATTTGTTGATGTTGCGACATTCCCTAAGGCAGCGAGATTAATCCGATAATGTTTCACTTGAAATTCTATTTCGCAAGGAGCGACAGTCATTGTTTTATCTGTAATTTTCCGAGTATTTTTCAAAGTTTTAGACACGGGAGGTGAATTTTCTTGCGGTTTCATTGAAGCGAGTTCAGACCTGAATCGAAATTAAATATTTGCGAAGCAGAAAAGGATGTACCACCGTGCTAAAGATAGCAGTGGATGTTGGGTGAACCATGGATTTTGTTACTTGCGTGATAACTCTTGTAACGCCGACCTCCCTGCGACATAGCCGCCGGTGCTGCCTGGGATACTGTTGCCACATATGGGAACATTCGCCGCCGGCAACAAAGATCATCGCAGGTCTTTACCGCCGGCATGCCTGCGAAGTTGGCTTGAGTTCAACACAAACAAATTAAATTTAACCGTGGCTTTTAAAAGAGAAAACTGTCTATTAATAGCGCTATTAACAGCGTAATACTCGCTTCCTCTTCGTATCATTCATGGGCATGTCCCGAGCGAAGCTCCAGGTTAAGACCATTACGTCATCAGAGATTTCACAACGGCTACGAGCGATGGAATACAGTTCGTGTTGATCAAGCGGATTTTGTGTCTCCAGCAAACAGTGAATTGTCAAGAACTGCGCTATAAGGCGACCACGTTGCGACAGTGGTGCTGAAAAATGGACTAACGGTTTAACTTGCGAGCAGAAAGCAGTAATTCAGTGATTTTTTTTAGCAAAAATGCTGTTTAATTTACAAAGTGCGTTAACAAGTTCTTTAAAGTTCTTGTTTTTACTTTTGCCGGTGATTAAACCCAAGCTTCCACTCGGTCAAATTGTCAGCTGGACTTCGAAACACGCAACCTGTGATGTTTCTTCGCCAAAAGCTGTCAAACAATTTACCTATTGAAAGTTTACGAATATAGTATTAAATATGTTGCATTTTCAAAAGGTTTCACGTCATTCATGGAATGTGTCGACTTTGACTTATGAGGTAGAAAAATGCATGTTAACTAATAGCGTTAGCAGCAGCGTGATACTCGTTACCTTTTCGTTTCATTCATGGGCATGTCCCGAGCGAAGTTCCAGGCTAAGACCATTATCTTCAACAGAGATTTCACAACGCATGACAACGGCCATGAGCTTTGGTGCAAGAATACAGTTTGTGTTGATCAAGTGATTCGCCCACTACAGGAGCACATTACCCTGGAGCCTTCATCTCCTTAATGGGTCTGGGGCATGGCGAAAATGCACCTTGAGCTATTTTTAGCAATGCTTTTCCCGCGAAATTGTGATGTCATTAGCTACGCCCTCAACCCGCCCCCAATTTTAACCAATGAGATTGCATTCAACCAGCTCACTGAAAACACAATTTAATTCAAGATGGCGGAGTACAGCAGTGACTCCAGTGAGGAAGGTTCTTCGACTTCTTTGTCAAGTTCGGAACTTTCCGAGATTTCTTCTAGTAGTGAAGCTGATGACAGCGACGAAGAGGTCGCTGAAGTCAGATCTCAGCGAGTGAGTGCGAGCAGGCGGCCGCAGAGTAAGTCTGCGAAGAATCAGAAGCTACGTAAGAAGACAACAGATAAACGCACCACGGTGAAAGCGCTTACCTGGGACGAAATGGAACAGTTGTCATCATGGGTTTTTTCTGTATCACAAGCTAAAATAGTTGAACGTGAACTGCGTGAACAACTCCTAATATCGCCCAGAATTAGGGCTTTTGAAGAGCGATTGAAAATCGCTTCGCATTTTACTAGTTCAGAACAAGAAGGCAATTTCACTCTGTTAAACATTGGTTTCTGCAGAACATTTGCCACCCTGGCAAACGAGTGTTATAAAAATAATGTTCCGAAAGAAAGAAAAGCTGCCTTTGCGGTTGTGTGGATGAAAGTTCTATGCAACTTCCAAAACAACAAAACGACGCAGGAGCGAATGATCTTGCAGCGCTTGGTGCACTCTTCTAGTCAGTCATTTCCTCCCGAAGAAATACATTGCGTTTTAAGCATTATTCACGAGCTGATATACAAAATCATTCACGACCACATTCGAAAGAGGAAAAGCGATTCGACAGCTGAAGACAATGAAGTACAACTTAACCAGGAATCTGACGACACTCTCTATAGATACTGTGGTGCGGCAATGCACAGAATGATCAAACTGCGGAGGGAAACATTGGCTGCGAAAAAAAACCGAGTCCAGCTGGCTGCCAAAAGAAGGCCATTAATGGTGAAAGAGCTTCAACTCCTGGAGGGTTTGGTAATGAAAGACAAGTCCGGCTTATCCCAGAGCCTTCAAAATCTCGACGAAGGAAATTTAACCTTTCCGAGGGAGGAACTATTACCTTTCTTGCGGTCAGTCGACGGAGAGGTACGAGAGTTCACCAATGACCAGAATCTAAGTAAGTATCAGTCCAATTTTCTGCGTATGTGTCAAAACTGCGTTACCAACAATCAAAGTTTGGAAAACGACTTCAGTCTTCTTTTTGGATCATTGTTGAACATCGAATGTGTTAACGAAGAAACAGTTGTTTGTGGTATCTTTAAAGAAATTGTATCAAAAATGGCCAATACAAGAATTAATGAATTCATGAATGCTAAAAGTGAACGAGATTTGAAAAAGCAGGGAAAAGTAGTAGATGCAGACGATATGCTGCGACCTCAGCTTAAATCATACGCATTGGTGTCCAAACGAAAGAGAAGCTCCTAGAACACAGTGGAATTAACACGTACTGCAGATGCTGAGGCTGATTTGCAAAGGTCATTTCAATCAATAATATTTTGTTTATTATTTAAAAATTTATGGTCTTTAAAAAAGCTTGCAAATCTGCATTTATTTTGAAATTTCTTTCAGACAGTAAAATACCTAATTTATCAGTAAAATATCAAATTACTTTCCCATCGGCATTTGTCTGCAGGAGCAGTCATCTGTATTATTATTATTATTATTAGTATTATGTATACCAATCAAATTGAAACTTCAACATCCCCCCTGTCACTGGCATACTTACTCAAAGCATTTGACTCATCAATGTGCCCAGGGGCAGTGTAGTTGTTGTTGGGTGAGGAATTTGAAACCACACGAGAGGGGTGCGCAAGATTTGAACAGTTTGCTTGATGTTGTGTCCATTATTCCTCCTGGTTTCACGGTTTTGTCCATGGCCCCTGTCATGTTGAAGTTTCGATTTGATTAGTGCATTGACTGGCCCTCACCCTCACTCCCTTGGACTTATAATTTTGTAATAAGGAGATTTTTAATTGCAATATTTGACTATAAGTACAGCTGTAAGACTAAGAAGACAGTATTGTTTACACTGCATTTTTAATCATGTTTATTGTTGTAATCCTAAGAACTGAGTATCTGTGACACACAGACAGGCTTATTGATCAAGTCTTTTAATGAATTAATTATCATTCAAATTACCCGTTACACATAAATAATGTTTGGCAAACAAATTCATGTAAATATTTCTCATTGAAAAGCAGGCAAGAAGAAATGTACAAATTACAATAATGTTTTTGCATAAACTGCATTTCTTTGATAAACTTTGTTAAGTATTTCTTAAACATATTCTATCCATGTCAGTGTTCCTAGATGAAGTACACAATTCACACTGTTTAACATTTTTACATACTCAGCTATTAAAAATCTGAAAGAACTTGACATTGCTATGACTGCACCATTGTTTTGTCCAGTGGTTTGATGGCTGTCAATAAGTGCACAAATACCATTTTGTTTTACAAAGATTCCTACAGATCGGTCACAACCAATGAGCACTCCATACCTATCTTTGGTTAAAGACTGTTGAACATGGTCAATCAAATCACTATAGTCATCTGCATTTGTAAACCCAAACTCAAGGGAAGTGGATTGAATGCCACATTCAGTACCAACAGCATTAACAACATCTTCTACGTCAAGATAGACGGCAGTGTCAGCATACAGCTCATCATAGAGGCTATTTCCATCACAAATAGCATTTATGAAGGATTCAGACCAAATTTGAGGAAGTTTGTCCCAAAAGAGTGAGATATCAAGGTTGTTTCTCAGACAGCATGCTCCAAACTGAACTGCTATTAAGGTACATGCATTACTGCCTTCCCTTCCCCCTATTGTTGATTGGCTAATCTCTGGTGGAAATTTAAACTTGGTGATGTTTGCACTGACATGGTTGGCTTTTACCTGTACAACATGTGAAAGCGCTCCATCTAAACCTAAAGTTACATCACGGTAACCAAGTTCTGAATATTGGTTGACAACCACCTCTCCCTTTCTGTAAATGAATCTCCCAAGAGCAGGTCCATAGCTTAAAGCTGAAAGGTTGCCCCCACTTGCATGCTTGAGAACGCTAAAGACGGATTCTAGGGCACTTCCATTGATCCTTAATGGGCTTATAAAATATTTCCCATCAGGGGACACGTTACCAAAAAACCATTCACAAAATGCAAGGAAACCATAGACAACAATTCTCAGAAGGTCCCAAGTCTGCAAATCAAAATATTATCCAATAAGTACAATTATATATTTATATAAACAGGTTGAAAACTGAAAAAAAAAAAACAGTTTCAACTGCAGTTTTAACGATAATTTTGTGGATATTCCTGTTGTGATAATGAATGCTTCTGCATCCTAACTAAGTAAAAGGGCAAATATATAATTATAGCTATTTTAATAATATTAACTTGTCTATCAAGGTTGTAAAATTAAATGGCAGTGGGTGAGAACAAAGCTTGAAACCCCCCGGGCGGGGGGGAACTCCCATATGGAAGGGATGGGGATGCTCGTCGGAAATTTTGAATTTAACCCCTAAAAGAGACCAATCTGGGTGTGGCCAAAGCTTATGCAGACCCCTAAAAGAGACTTTGTTTATATGAATCAAGTAAGTATAACGAATCAAAATTCTTTCTTTTATGTTATTTCTTCACATGCAACCCTAAATGAGACCTTGACGGCTAAAAATAATGACATTTTGACCAGAACTCCCTAAGTGAGACCAAAATCCGAAATTTACACCCCTAAGCAATTCGACGAGCATCCCCGTCCCTTTCATATGGAAGTCCCCTCCCCCCCCCCCCCCCCGGGCTTGAACCCCATTTTTGGTGGCATCCATTGACCAGGTTTACACTGTATGGTATTGGTCTAAAGACCCAGTATTTTTTGAATCCCTAATTTGCTTACCACTCCCCCCAAAAAATTAAAAAGTATGTGTTACACGTAATAATAGAGAGCAACAAGGGATAATAAGCCCTCATTTCATGCACTGTAATAGTGTGACATTTATTGTTCTTGATAAATCCAGTACTATTTTTCATGTTTGGGCACTATATCACTCAACTTTATTGTTTGTTAAGAACCATCATTTATTTTACTGCATTTTGTTTTGTATGTGTGCGTGTGGGTGCAGGGGGAAGGGGGTATATTTAGAAGGTCTGTGCACAAGGTCCAGACAGCAGCTAGAATGTTAAGTGCTTCATGAAATTTGTCAAAAAGGAGGGAGTGAGGCACAAACCCTGTATCCATGCCGTGTTTTGTCCTAACCCAGGTACTTAAACAATATACTGACCTGCCAGGCAAGGAATTTCTTTTGTCTGGACTTCATTGAGTTATCAGGGTACACTGTTAACACAATCAACAAAATAAGGAGTGTATAAATCAGTATGTAACTTATTCTTCTTTGTACAATGGCAATGTAACAATTACAAGTCAATGAATCTACTGTCAAGTTTAATACATGTTCTTGTTTCCATATGCGGTTATAAGCCCTGGGCTTATAACCGGAATTTTATGGTATGTAAAATCTATTATTAAGTATGTACATTTTTTAACAACCTAGCTGGTCCATAAATTGTTTTAGTTTTCTGTCAGTTACTGCCGGAGGCCTTTCTTGTGTTGGCATGAACAAATGAGACTGGATATCATTCACCTTTATGCAATTATCTTTTCAAAATTATGTAGATATTTTAGCACTATTTAGCTTGCTAACACATCTAGATACCTGTCTGGGAATGGCTATTGCACCATTCCTCAAAGTACTTCATTCCATTTCTGATATTAGCTAGGATAGGGCTCTGCAGATTGTTCACTCTACGATGATCTAACAATCCTTTTTCAAAAATGAGATTGCAAGCTTCTAAATATTTGGCTGCTGCTTCTTCTGATGGTCCTTCAAGGTCCTTGATTGCAGCAATCATAAATCTTTGCTAGAAAATGGAAGAAATTATGGAAGAGAATGGAATTTAGCATATGAACCTTAAGTGTATTTGGTGAGCTTGTATTAGTGCATCTGAATTATTGTCAACAACAATGAGTTAAGTAATTAAGGCAACACATCTGTCTAACATTTAATTATTTATTTTTTATCTTTATTTGGTACTCCATGAGCTTGGGAAATGTACACATGCAAAAATACTAATTAATTTAATATTAACAAATAAATTTTGTTGTACTGTTTACTAAAAGTTTTAAATTCTTTTTTTTGTTGTTGTTGTTGTTTTTTAATGAAAGGAGAAGCAAGCTGGCATATCTACCTGCATAATCTTAGCAGGCCTGACATTAAGACGAGTCCAATTATCCCTATAGACAAAAGCATATTTCAGTCCAGGCACTTTTCGACTCATTCCCATTTCTGCTCTTTCCATTTCTTCAGTGAACACCTTTTCAATGGTTTCCCAGCCAAATCTTGTTCCATCCAGAGTGAATGACTTGGAGCCACTGGGCCTGGAGCTGTAAAATGCTGCAACCATGTTCTTTAACTAAAATTGAGTTAAATCAACATTTTTCAAATTAAAAAAAATATATATTGTTTTGTTCAGTAGCAAACATTTATTGCATATGATAGCAGAATGTTTTCTACATGCATGCATGTACTCAAATTCTCCCAGTATGGTTGACCCCACATTTCTTTGAGAATTAGCTAAAAATCATAAAATCAAGTCATTATTTTTTCTCTGTTGATTCTCTTGCTCATCGTGATTAAATACTATAGCAATTATAATTATAATATTTGGAGGTAAAAGTTCATGATCATTACTCTTGGGGTCAAATGCTAACTAAAGGGTAAACAAGATATTCAAGTAATTATTGTTTAGTGTATTGTCCACTATTGGCAATAAATTGGAGAACCTGATGACTTGGGCATATCATGGCAAAAATGGGTCTGCCTAAGGGATCCTCTGGATTAGAAAAGGAGACATCTAGGTAATATTTTCCATGCAAAGTATCAGCTGCCTCATTCACTGGAAACTGAGATCTTTCATAGCCAGTTAGCATCTTTAACACGGTCAGGTTAGAGGATGCTCCATCACACAGGATGATTGCCACCCTAAATCCATATGATGTGAATGCTTTAAGACAAAGCATGACAAACTCCTGAAGAGTACTAGAAGCTATGGACTTCTCAATGGGGAAGTAGGGTCCTACAAGATCATAGCCAGAAGTTATGTCTCTCCACAGAAACTGCATAACATGGCTAGTTTTGTGAGCACCAAATTGCACTGTGGAGCTATAAACATCATGAAGCACTTTCAATTCATCCTCTGGAATGGTGAATCCAGTTATCCCCCCACCTTTCAAATTCCAAGCAACCTTCATCTGTACCTGCAATGATATTTTTGCCATGAAAAATTAGGGGCATAATGTCTCATTTTAGAGGTATGTACAAAATTATGCAATATATTTTGCCAGTGTTTACAATTTGCATATATCAGGTGTAAATTAAAGTACCCATAGCAAACAGTTTGCAATGGGTCTTGGTCAGTCTACATGAAAGGGTACATTGCAGTGTCACACATGTTTCCTGTTAATTACTCATATATGGCAATGGAACAGAAAAAAAATTTCCCATGATGTAAATATGGTTACATAGATTGTGAATATAGTATCACACCTTATTTAAAGTTAATTTAATGTAAAAATTATTTTAAATAATCTGTACTTTAACTTCATCCCACATCATGACTCCCAGGCCAAGAGGTCTTGGGTGACCATCCTTCTCCCTTTGATCTTGGTAACTCTTAAACTGGTCATGCTGTGCTTTAAGGTACTCGTCATCTATACCAGCCTCTTCTGCACCATCTTTAAGAATCTTGGAAATCACCTTTGAGCAAGGAAGCTGTAATATCTTGAGATCACGAAGAGCATGAAAAGCAGAAGGGCTGCGGGTGTAAACTGCAAGTGCTAAAGAAATAACAGTCAAATATTAAGTGTTTGTAAATTTGGGTTATTGACCAAGTGTGAGGTCAAGATGGTGCCCTGCGTACATGTTTATGGACTGAGACGACTGAAAGTCAAGGTCCAAAACACGCAAAAAAATTGAACTGCTTTTAGTTAATTTCTTATTAAATATGACTATTGAATACTATAGGAAAATCCATTACCTGATTCGTGAATTCCACGTTAAATTTCACGCGAAAAACCGATATCGCACGAATCACGAAGCGATGAGTGCGATATCGGTTTTTCAAGTGAAATTTAACGTGGAATTCACGAGGTCAGGTAATGGATTTTCCTTGAATCGCATAACCTTTTAAAAATGAAAATTTGGTAAATGTTGCGAATTTTATCGTGCGCTCATGGAGTAAAGACATCATGCACAGCTACTCAGATCAACTGTCAAACTGTCAGATGCCAGCGAATAAGGAGAAACGTTGCAGTAAACGTTTTTTGAATCTGGTAAGTTAGAAACCTTCGTTTTTTAATTCTTCACACAAGCTTTACCAGATGAAATAACCTGTTGTTTTTTTATAACGGTGCAATATCGCGCAGCCTCACTTTCAAGTCGCAATACCGCGCTGAATACCCTCGCATCTCTAGCCAATCAGAGCGCGAGAATTCTATGAGCTATGCGATTCTGTACTGAAATCACTGCAACCAATATATAAGACTTCCCATTCTATAATCAAAAGCACTGTAGGGTCACTTCAAGACCAGAGTGGGCCAAGTAAAGATGCACCCCCTCTCTACTAATGTAAGTGATACAAAACAATTCCTACCAACTCTGATAGTAGCCAATGACCACCTGTTTCCCTTTTTTCCAGTTGCTGCAATTAATTAAAAGCAAGACGTTAACATGAAAATATGACTTTCCTTAATTCAAATCATGTAGTACATGTTTATAAATGCATCATGCTTACTACGCTAAGCTTAAGCTTAAGAAACTATACAATGAAATGCACAAACCATTTCTCTGTTGGTCTTTGAAGAAACTTGCCCGGTCCTTCTTCCATACTTCTTCCAAGATAAGCCCGCTTGAGCTATTTCCATTCTCGCTTTTGAACTCATTTCCCTCTATCGTGATGTTTTTCAATTCTTCCTTTCCCTGTTTTGAATCTTCGATGGCTTCAATAAGCTTACAGAGCTCAGTAGACTGGTCCTCTGGAAGCTCGATTTTGGTTTTCTTGTAGTATTTGCGAACTGCTTTTTTCAGAAGTAATCGTTCGTTTCTAAGTTTGGAACGCCGCTTCTGTGCGCTGCCCGGGGAAAGAAACTTGACAGGATAATTACTTGATGGCATTTGACGCTGGGCTCTCGTTGCTTCATCTAAGTTCAATTTGTGATCGAGTTTTCGTTGAATGTAAGAACGTGCCTTGAGGCATTCCCCACAAACACGAGACCATCTGGGGTCCGAATCATCCTTCCGCGCCTGAGAGCTTGGAGGGTGCCACACTTTGCAGTTAACTGAATGAACGCTTTTGATGGGATCTGCCATGTATTTCACTGTTTTCGGAGCGTAACCCAGCTTGGTTTCTACATCTTCGTAACCAATCAGTCCAGGACATAACGTATGAGAACTAGAGAACCACTTTGAAGCTAGTGCAATCAAGTCTGCAGAATCTGTTGAATTTAACTGGCCTTTCGCTAACTCCTGAAATCCGTAGATGGTACACTGGAAACGCCAAGAACCGTCAGCAAAAATCAGCAGTCTGACAGCCTGAAATGGTCCTGTTTTTTCGCTGTATGTGTGTTCTTGGCACGGGTATACAACAAGAGCTGAATCTGGACAACGTTCATTTCTCTCGTATAATAATGGCGAGTGTTTTTCCGTAAGTGAAATGATATCACAAGCATATCTCAAATTCTTTAAGTATATGCACCATTCTTTAAGTTGTGTTTGTTCTTTCAGGTTGAGTGAAGCACAATGCCGTTTCGCTAGCAGTTTTTCCTTTAACACATCTTTGACTGATTTACCTTCAGGTGCATTTTCATCCTTTGAGCTAACACAAGTATCGTCGGATGGCTTCGAAACTTTCCCCTGTTTACTGAATGATAAATTTACAGTTTCTTCTGTCCGTTTCATGACTAGTGGCCTTCACAAACGGGTGTAAATTTTTGCGCGGGTTTGTAATTTATGCCTCAACTGCATTCGCTCTCATGATCAGCTTTAAAGAACTGTATCATGGGAAAACTTTCGAGATAAAAAAATCTGGAATCCTGGAACCTGTAAAGAAAAACTGAACGGTGGAACGTTGCTACCGATTTTTCTTCAATCAACTTTCATCCGCCATTTTTTTTTTTATTCGGCACTGACCAATCAGACGCGGACGTTCACGGAAACATCTTTTCGCGGGAGAATGATTCTAAAAATAGCTCAAGGTGAAACTACGCTGTTGACCCAGACCATTACTAGATGGAGGCTCCAGGGTAATGTGCTCCTGCCCACTACAATAAGCAGTGAGTAGTCATGGACTGCTCTGAACGCGACTGAGTTGCGGCTGTGGTGCCAAGAAATCTTTTAACGGTTTAATTTGTGAGCAGAAAGGAGTTAATGAGTGACTTTTTTTTAGCATAATTGCAGTTAATTTCTAGAGGAGCGGTTATAAGTTGTTTGACACTTCTTGTTGTAACCACACTCTTTAAGACGGTATACCTCTCTAAGACATACAACGGACACTTTCAAACTGGCAGCGGACACTTGAGAAGTGTTATTTTTCACTTTGCCTTTTTACGACTGTTTTTGCGTATGCAAAACGGGAGTTACGGATTGAGGGGCGATTTGAAGCCATCCTTCCTTCATTCCTTCAGTCGATCAGATGTAAACAAAAGGCCGTTGACAGATGGTTGGCAGACCTACATGTAACGCCACTCTCAGTTTGACGTTGCGGTTTATTAAGACCGATGACAGACCATTGTACTTTAGGCGCTGATGGTTTTGTTTCGATGGGTATGTGATGATAATTTGAAAATCGATTGTGAACATATTTTATTTTTATTTTACCTTAAATCAGGTGTATGTTGTTTCTGCCCTATAGAAAAATCAAATCAACAGAATTTTCTTAAGTTTGCATGTGACGGTGAAAGCGAAATTGAAAGCGAAGTTTGTGTAATCGCTAGCTGACAGAAGATTATCAGTGTCACGCGACAAAGGTCAACCTAGCCGATTTCAAAATAAATTTTATGCGACGCTTAATCTTCACAGCAATCAAACCTGCTCATGGCACTATCAAAACACATTCCGGAAATTGAACATCAATCGTAAACGCTGTACAGAGAAAAGAGTGTACACACGCTAGCATGAAAACACGCAAACAACACGCAAACTTGAATTTGTCTGCTTGAAACTTGCTTCTTTTACTCCCAATGCAAATCAAAATGAACTAGACGCTTAACTGCGTACGTGTGTACTCGGGCTTCTCTTTAAAAAATTAACTTGGATCACGCTGTTTACATAACCTTACACGACAATAATTATAGTAAACATACTTCGCATTGCGAGATCTCATGTCTTTTCTCGCTTTTATTGTCACCATTGAATAATTGTTTACATTTCCGGTTGAGTAAATAGCCTTGTCTAAGATATCACAATCATCAAATGCCGAAATAACAACATTCTCTACATAGCCATCTACATACGACGTGAAGTGCTGGACAAGAGCATATGCTGTTACAATAATTGAAACGATAAAAACAAAGCAAGATAAACCCAATGAAACCAATACTATAAAAGCAAAAATTGAAAGAAAGAATATAGTTACCCAAAAGCTGCTTGAAGTACTCATTTCGTTTTTCGTTTCTTCTTTTAAAGCGCAACTAAGCTTAAATATGGTGTCCATTGCATCTTCGAGAAGATTCTTGTGTTGATAAGGAAAACTCTGTTGCATGTCTGTAGTCCAGTTTTTCGCAGGATCTGGGGAGTGAGAGAGCTGAAAACTGCGAGCTGCGAGCTGCGAGCTGAAAACAAAAATAAATAAATAAACAAAAAGATTAAAATAACTACCCCATTGGCCGTTTTAGACTAGCTTATAATAATCCTCCATTTGCGATCTGGTACACAGGTATCTTTAGCACACCTCAAATTAAGGAATGAGAACAGTCTTCACTGGACTTCCATTCTAGCTTTCTAGACACTAACACAGTAGCAACTGAAGAGATCAACTTAAAGGATTGAAACTCAGCGTAGTCCTGTTTAAGATAGTAAAATATGGAGGATAACAGAATGCTGACACTGATGACGGACGTTTTTCAGAACTCATACTCTTGCATGATAAGGAAATCACGCAAACTGGATGCGTAGGCGGACACGTTACGAGCTGACATGACATGTTTGCGTACGTCACATATCGCGCGCGTGGTATACATCTATGTTTACGTGCACGCCGTTGTGGTTTCGGTCCATTTTCAATCACACTTAGTAGCAGCTCACATATCGTGATGTGTCAATGTTGAAAACGCTGTTGAAAGCTGTTATGTTGTTAGACACATTTTCCAACCAAAATGTCTTGTGATTTTTTGATTTATCAAGCAGGCAGGGGAAGGAACTTTAGCCCCCAGCGTGTGCCAAAAAATGTTCAACGTCACTGTGGTCACGCCATTCATGACATGACAAAATTATGTCACACACAATGTATACATTACTGTAAAAACTGTCGATGCTGTACTGCAGAGGTTAACAAAGCAATGAAACTCTTGTATCCACTTGAACAATGTTAATCGGGAATTCATGTCGGCAACAAAAAATGACTTTAATTATGACATTTCTAGTTTATTTTATAACATACAAAGTTTCTGATTTTCTCTTAGCTCGCAGCTCGCAGCTCGCAGAATTAAGCTCGCAAAACCCCCGGGCCGTTTTTCGCAATGCTTGAGTGCTCAACAGCGTCAGTTCCCGCAAGTATTGATGATTCTCTTAGCGTTTCAAACTCCATTATATAGATAGCTCACTATAAAATTTAGGCTTCTGATAAAGGTTTCACTCGGAAGAGTTCGCTCGTAAAGTTCTCTCGTATTAAAGTTCATGCACCTACCCGCTCCGAAGTAGTCATCGACATGTTTCAGTGTGGGTGTACAATCGATTTCGCGTTCTAGAAATCACACTAACTTTTTCAACCTTTACAATCCTTGAGATTCCACCGAAAAGAGAGTCAAACGAGTAAAAACAACGTAAATCCGTATAGATCTTTACAAGTCGTGCATGTATAACGGCCGGCAGCCGCTACTAGCTACTCGAGCGATCAAAGCTCAAAGTTGCAGAATGACAGATGCGCGGATCGATAAAAGCGATCATATATTTCCAAGCACGCATAAAAATACAGAGAAGAAAACAACTTGCCTCCAAAGTTATGCAGATGTCCACGCAATCGAATTCAACCAAAAAGTCGTTCCACGTGTCACCGACTCCATCACAAAATCAGACTTCGCGGCTCAAATTTACAATCATCGGCGAAGAAATCATTGCAACGACATCAACAATATACTTAGCCGTACAAACGTTGTACAACTCAGCAAAGCTGAGATTCTCGCTGTGACTGCAGAGTTTACTGTACAGACTGTAATCAACGCATTGCGAAAGATCTATTTTAATCGAGAATACAAAAGGTTTGACAGATGGTTGACAGACGTAACGCAACTCCTGTAGTTTCGGGTCTTTTGGCATGACAATTTCGTGTTCCAGCTTGTAACAGTCTAGGGTGCGAATGTAGACGTTTGTATAGCGCAATCGCTTTTATCAAACTGTCCAAGTACAAAATTCAAGTACAAAATTAACGTTTAATAAAATTTATTTTTAATTCTGTTCATTTTGTTTGACCTTTGTTTATGTGATGATAATTTGAAAATCGATTGTGAACATATTTTATTTTTATTTTACTTAAAATCAGGTGTATGTTGTTTCTGCCCTATAGAAGCGAAATTGAAAGCGAAGTTTGTGTAATTGCTAGCTGACAGAAGATTATCAGTGTCACGCGACAAAGGTCAAAGAATGCAAGATGAAACCTATTATGCTCATGGCACTATCAAAACCCATTCCGGAAATTGAACGTTAATCGTAAACGCTGTACAGAGAAAAGAGTGTACACACGCTAGCACGAAAACACACAAACTTGAATTTGTCTGCTTGGAGCTTGCTTCTTTTACTCCCAATGCAAAACAAAATGAAAAACAACGTAAATCCGTATAGATCTTTACAAGTGATGCACGTTCGGCTTCGACGATTTAATTCGTCACTTGTTAAATAGAAGCGACAAGAAGGAACAATTACATCGTGTGCTTCACAGCGACAACCTAAATCGACGCATTTCAAACACCTTTTATAGGCCTCGGAGTTAAGAAGTACCCTTGCTGAGTTTTATAACCCACAACAGATAAATGTTCATCGCATGCAAGCAAAATCATCAGCACAGGTCGCAGCGGAGAACACTCGAGTTTCAACGACGAAATAAAATGTGGAGCGAGATTTATTCCTAGCAGAAGACTACCTATCCCAAAAGCCAGAGGACCCTACCGCAAGTAAAAGAGTAACAACAGAACTCACAGTATAAGCAACCAAAATAGCGGTCGCAGAAGACAGGCAAAGTCATATTTTAAAAGCATATTAAAATAAAAGACGATGCGCGGATCGTTAAAAGTGATCATATGTTTTCAAACACGAATTGAAAAATACATAGAAGAAAACAACTTGCCCCCAAAGTTATCCAGATATACACGCAATCGAATTTCACCCAAAAGTCGTTCCACGTGCCATTGAGTTGACCACAAAATCAGACTTGAAAGCGAAGTTTGTGTAATCGCTAGCTGACAGAATATTATCAGTGTCGCGCGACAAAGGTCAACGCAGCCGATTTCAAAATAAAGTTTATGGGACGTTAATCTTCACAGCAATCAAAGAATGCAATATCAAACTTATCATGCTCGTGGCACTATCTGCAAAACAAAATGAAAAAGAACGTAAATCCGTATAGATCTTTACAAGTGATGTACGTTCGACTTCCACGATTTAATTCGTCACTTGTTAAATAGAAGCGACCAGAAGAACACTCTAGTTTCAACGACAAGATAAAATCTGGAGCGAGATTTATTCCTAGTAGAAGACTACCTATCCCAAAAGCGAGAGGACCCTTCCGCAAGTAAAGAATGAACAACAAAACTCACAGTATAAGCAATCAAAATAGCGGTCGCAGAAGACAGGGATTGTGAACATATTGTATTTTTATTTAAGTTTGCATGTGAAGGAGAAAGCGAAATTGAAAGCGAAGTTTGTGTAATCGCTGGCCATATAAAACAACGAATCGACTTACTCGATTTGCACTCCTTTTACAACTTGCGGTGGCTGAATTAAACTGTTGTTGCTTGGATGATAACCCTCAAAATGGCAGCGATAACAGACCATGTTGTCATGATATCAGAACCTGGCCGACTGTACTGACTGACGCAATGGCTCCGAAACGGCGTCTCGCAGGCTTGTGGTTGTACAAATTATTGCAAAATATCTATTTCAATCGTGAATAGAAAACGGGTTGACAGATGGTTGACAGACGTAACGCGACTCCCCTTGGTTCGGGTCTTTTGGCGTGACAATTTCGTGTTCGGGCCTGTAACAGTCTTGTGTGCGAATGTAGACGTTTCTACAGCGCAATCGCTTTTATATGTACAGTAATGAAGTTGAGTTCCCGAGGTTTTCTCAATGCAACTTCACGATCTTAATTAACAGAACTTTCATTAATTCTACTGCAAAAAATTACAGTAAGTAAACAAATCGAAGTAATTCAAACATAAAGTAACGTTTAAGTGCCTAATTCAACTGCATCTTAACTGCCTCCAAAAAAAACTAGTACATTATACATCAAGGATTACATTATGTTCTCCCCAAAAGAGAGTCTCAGCCTCGTACAGTAAAAGAAATGCGTCCCACATGGACATGATTTCTTTTCCCACTCCTATTCGCTTCCGTCCATCGCCACCAACACTCGCACAAACACATTAAACGATGACGTCATCGCTCCCAAAATTCATTTTAAATTTTTTCTTGTTCTTAAAAATATTTATTAATAAAGTGTGGCCGATAACTGTCATTATTATATAAACTGCAGTGGTTTAGCGAGTGGTAGCAAATCGAGAAAAATGGTATCCCACATGTGTGGATAAAAATGATATCCACACATGTGTGATATCATTTTTGACCAATCAGTTTGAAGAGTTTGCCATGTTCCAATGCTGAATGAGCCAAAGTAAATCGATATTAAGTCGAAAAATCTTCGGATCTTCCTCGGCAATCTTCGGAAAACTTCGGAAATTCTTGGAAAATGTTCGGAAACATTCGTACAACCTTCGGACAACATTTTGAAAATTTTCGGAAATCTTCGGAAGTAGTAAAGGGGGTACTTATAGACTCAATTTCCCATTTTTCCATTTGGTAAAGGAAATGTATGGGGAAAAAGTGGGACAAAAGTGGATGGATAATGAATTCAAGATGGCGACGGTAGATGGTTGGGAAATGAAAGTATGAATGGTTGCAAAAGCGAAGAAATGAGAAACAATAATACATTATTGTGCAAATGTTTTTTATTGTGAACAAATGTGTTAATTGACTATGGGCTATTGTAAATGGTTTCTCTATATATTACTCTGTCGATCACAAGCGCCGCTTGGTAGTTATTGTAACTCTATCTTGCCGAGTGACCTTACATTTTTTCCAGAAGAGAATGGGCGAAGTTATTCGATACTCAGTAAAAGAACTGCGCCAAACAACAGCCAAACTTGAAGATGCTGAAAAAACAGCAGAGCACAGGAAAAAGAAGTGCGAAGAGTTTAAACAGAAGTATTTGGCGATAAAAAAGAAAATGAAATACATTATTGTGCAAATGTTTTTATTGACTAGCTGAGTACATCATCGTAAAGGTATAGTATTGAAATAGTAGTACATTAAAAAAACTGTCGCATACCCTGAGTAAATTTACTTATGTGCTTTTTTATCGAAAAATTTATCTCTAGCACATTTTCCACAAATAGAGAAGCCATTGTTAAAGGCTTCCTCTCGGTCTAATCCGAAGTCATGAATTGATGCGTATTCATTGTCTCAGATAACTTTGTTCAAACAGTTGGGATTTATGCATTTATCGTTTCACCCCATTCCAGTAAAAAATTTGGATATGAACAATGTGTAATGCTCTCTTTTCTTGGAGCAATCGAACTTAGCTATTCTTCCGATACCTTCACACAACATTTTACGACCTTTGGTAGTAACGGAGTAAAAATGACTTCTATTTTCCGCGACGTTGTGATTGCTAGTTAATTCTTGCCCCTCGATCATTAATATGTCATTTTCAACGAGATATTTAATCATGCTAGAGGCATATTCTGTGCTTAACATATACGGATTTCTAGAATACCCGTCACTTATTCTATTGTAAGGATGTGTACAAAGTTTTAACGTTTTGCCTTGAAAATGTTCGGAGGGGTTGTAACTTCTCTTCTGGAGCTCGATGACTTGAGGGAATCTTGTTTCAATAAATGCGAGGGTGAGCCTTGCGTGGGGGGGCTACATGGATGCTTTGTCGTACCAGTACAACTTCTACGGTCTGCTCATCAAGACTATCCAGTTTTAAAAATACGGGTTGTATCTTATAGCAAATTTTCCTCAATCCAAGAGTCTGGCTTGCATGTCTATTGGCGTGTAACTGGGAGGGAAGCACGTGTCTTCTACAATCAGATACTTGGAGGTGTTATATGAAGCTGGTACCAAAATGTCACCTCCGCATCAAAACACATCTCAGTGGAGAGGATCGCGCGCGCATCGTGTAAAGCGACCATTTCACCCAGGAAAGAAGCTTCTTCCTAAGGAGTAGGTGTTTTTGGACGAGGCTCCTCTGGGTTTTTAAACACGTTATCTCCTTGGTGTTCCATTATCGTAACTGTAAAAGTTAAACTACAACTCGTGTGTAAAATTGTAAATTCAAATTACTTTTATTATTATAGTTCCTAAACCAGCTTTAATTTTTTGATTGACATACATTAGTTTCTTTGTTGAGTTTCGGTTACGCTTTGAAGATCAACTTTTGATTGACATCTATAACTTATGATTTAACCGAAAACGTTTTGGAAAAATGCAATAATTTATTCGGCAGTATGCTGCTGAGAGCTTTTGATTTATCCGACATACTCCCACTTTGATTGACAGTGTTTATAACCTTTTGATTTATCCGACAGCAACTGTTGATTGTCATTCTTAACTTGTGATTTATCCGACAACGTTTTGGACAAAACCTATAATTTATTCAGCAGTATGCTGTTGGGAGCTTTTGATTATAGGACATGCCCTCATTTTGATTGACAGTTTTTTAAGCGTTTGATTTATCCGACGGCAATGCTCCCGCAGTCCCGCACTCCCGTAGTGGAAAAAAACAAAAGTTAATGCTCGTGGATTATAGAACGAGGTATATTCATATGTATCGTGCTTGTTTCGGCTCACAGGCTTCAAGAACGAGAAATACACATCTATTCCACTTAAATCCTTTTCGCAACACGCTTTTATACAATTTATTTAACGTGGCATTTGTATACAGTTGTTATGTAAATTATCTCAACTGCAGGACTGCGGGAGCAGTATTTGAACATGTGAAGAAGTGGGCCGGGTATTCTGCAATCTAGCCGCGAATTCTTAAGAACATATTTGAGAAAACACTTTCGGCTGGTTTTTTATGGCTGCTCATGCATCTATCAGTTCACAAGGCACACAAACGTACCAAAGTTCACCCATGGCGTTTGCAGTTGACACAGTTTCCCCAATAGCGGAACAAGTACAGACTGTAAATGTTGAAACTGAAGAGGAAAAGATGGATCGAAAGTGGTTAGATTTACTGAACCATTAAATGAATTTCTGTCTGGGTCTAATTGCCCATGCTACCACATCGAGATGCGCCAATGAAGTGATAAAGGCTAACGTGTTGCCTTATCTTGGTCGCGTGATGGGTGATGCTAAGAAGAGTTACGAGGGGTTTCGCGAAATATGCGTCAATATCCGCCAAGCACCGTTAACAGTTCTTCCCGGGTTTGCAAGTACAAGTTTCCAAACTGAATGTATAACTGAGAAATCACAGGAGAGAAGAGAAGAGCTGAGCGGAGCGGAGCAGAGCAGAGCAGAGCAGAGCAGAGCAGAGCAGAGCAGAGCAGAGCAGAGCAGAGCAGAGCAGAGCAGAGCAGAGCAGAGCAGAGCAGAGCAGAGCAGAGCAGAGCAGAGCAGAGCAGAGCAGAGCAGAGCAGAGCAGAGCAGAGCAGAGCAGAGCAGAGCAGAGCAGAGCAGAGCAGAGCAGAGCAGAGCAGAGCAGAGCAGAGCAGAGCAGAGCAGAGCAGAGCAGAGAAGAGCAGAGCGCGTTGACGAATGTGGCATTTCAGCGGGCAGCCTTTCTGGCTAATCGTGTCTTTCAGCTTACTTTCGCTGCTTTATGCGATGAACTTATTCAACAAAAAAGGTTAGGTTTAAATGGCTGTTAATCATCCGAGCCAAACACAGCAGTCCAGCTTGATTATGGATCAGGAAGAGCCGTGGTTCCGTTATTTTGATCAAGCGGTGGAGAATGTTGACCTTGCGCATGTTATGACAGTTGCAGAAAGTGTTTGTAGCACTAGCTCTTGGATTTTACCTTGGTGAGTGGCAAGGCTACCTCACTAAATTGTCAAACAGAGCATGGTATAGCATGACAAGCAGAGCAGCAGGGTAGAGCGAAGCAGAATGCAGACGAGTAGCACAAAGCATGGCAGAGCAATGCAGAGTAGAATAAACAAACGAAATCGTGCAATATACTTTATGGCGTATCCTCTCAGTGTAAAACAAGAGGTATATAAGGACTGTGTGTTTTCCAGAAGGAAAAATTTTTTGCTTTTGAATTAAATTAATGTAGACATCGACAGACATTACTAAAGGGCTTATAGTCATCTTGGGCGCAGGAGCATCAAAATTACGCGGCCACTCTATCTTGCCACGTGACCTTGCATTTTTTCCAGAGGAGAATGGGCGAAGTTATTCGAAACTTAGTAAAAGAGCTACGCGAAACGACAGCCACACTTGAAGATGCTGAAAAAACAGCAAAGCATTGGAAAAAGAAGTGCGAAGAGTTTAAACAGACGTATTTGGCGATAAAAAAGGAAATGATGTGCAACGACTGTATAGAGGAAAAACAAGATGGAAAGACGAGAGTAGTGTGTAAGGATTGCAGTGCAAAATTGAATACAAAAATCGAGTTAGAACGTCAGATCGACGACTTAAGACAAAACGCACAACGTTGGAAAGAGTTGTATTACCTGTGCAGGGGAGAGAAGAGAAGAGCTGAGCAGAGCTAAGAAGAGCAAATGGAATCGGCAGATTTGACAGAGTTTCTCTCATTATTTTGCTGCGATTATATGATATCACTGATTTATGAAATACAGAATGAAAGCTTTGCGAAAATTGAAAACCCTAATTAAGTTCAAGGCACGCAATCAGTGCCAGGCGAATAACGAGTATGAAGGCGAACTGAAAAGGCGTGAAACAATATTCAACTAACATGCTTATAGATAAAGTACACAGTTGAAGTCGTCAAAAATCAAACTCAGTACTACCTAGCACGCCAAACGTTAAATAAATTCGTTATAAATTGAAACTCAAAATTTATTTCCAATGTATATTTGAGTGCATGACAAACCATACAAGCACATACTTGCAGATACTTGTGATGAATTGAAAATCAAAACACGCTGGTTTAATAGTTTTTGTGCTGAAAAGTCCTTTGTTTTAGTCCCTTGTTTTGTAATGCAAGCGCGAAAATGACTTTTGTTCTAGACTAATAGAAAATCTGTAGACGGTTTGTAATATCGAGAACCGCTTAAATGTTACCGTACCCGAACCAAATTAAAAGTAAAACCATTTTGGCTCTTTCAAAGAACTTTTGGAAGGTATCAATAGACGCTTTGAAGTTGAACAGCGAAAGTAAACTTTAATTTTATCGAGCAACTGAAACGTAAAACCGTTTGTATGGAATAGCCGACACATTGACATACGAATAGATTAGGAAAAAAATTCTCCAGCAATATAATAACAATGTATGTAAAATAAAATATTTGCAAAAACAAAACAATACTTAATTAAACTCAGTGTAATGTTTGTGCTAACAAAAGAAGCGTTAAACTGAGTTCGACAAGGAAAACCTATTACCGGAACATCACTAGGAAACGCCATGTTCCAGTTGAGCAGTGTAGTCGAAACGCTTTGCATACCATGTGCCTGATTTGCCACTATTTTACTATTAAATATACAAGGAAGCTAAGCAAAATATCATTCTAATTAATTTAAAGTTACTCAGCAACTCAAATAAAGTTCATTTTAAAACTCTGAGTAACTAAAAGTTACTCGTTATACGCAGATAACGGTCATCAAACTGCTTCGAGTTTACAAAATAAGATATATACTCGTTCTATTCAAATGCTACTCCGAATGAAAGGCATTGAGTTGGGTCGATCACAGGACAGGTCGATCGTATTCATGCTCCAATGACTGAAACCAACGATAAAACTACATTCTAAAAAATCACAAACACTTTATTAATTCAAACCATCCATCCGTCATAACAATACGCTGCTATGACACAAATACATGCATCAAACACAAAATAACATTTATTAACGCATTATAGCCGTAATAAACGCTTTGCACTTGCTGAATGCACAATTTTCTTAAAATAACTAAATAAAGATCCCTGTCAAAACTTTATCAAGAGACGTTCCTGAATATTAGCAAATTACCGTTTATGCTTCGGTCTGGTTGTCTGATGCCGCGGCGGCGAAGTTCTACAAGTAGTCGGTCCACTGGTTAAAGGCGAAAATTGTTTTGTATCTCATTTATGACAAAATCAAGGTTTTCCATTTCTTCCTTCTTCCTTTCGTTTGACAGTTCAGTGTCCCTCAGCTCATGGCTGCCTTAACTTGCACTTTGCAAATCACTGAAATCGTCCCGTTATTGCTCATTGGGACCGTGATAAATGGCAAAGATAGCGCCATCCTGGATGTCCTCTACCTCTATGATGCTCCCAGAGTTCCTGAGTTCTAGAGATGCCAGACAGATGGTAGTCCTGGATAGTTTACACAATTTAGTGAGGTAGCCTTGCCACTCACCAAGGTAAAATCCAAGAGCTAGTGCTACAAACACTTTCTGCAACTGTCATAACATGCGCAAGGTCAACATTCTCCACCGCTTGATCAAAATAACGGAACCACGGCTCTTCCTGATCCATAATCAAGCTGGACTGCTGTGTTTGGCTCGGATGATTAACAGCCATTTAAACCTAACCTTTTTTGTTGAATAAGCTCATCGCATAAAGTAGCGAAAGTAAGCTGAAAGACACGATTAGCCAGAAAGGCTGCCCGCTGAAATGCCACATTCGTCAACGCGCTCTGCTCTTCTCTGCTCTGCTCTGCTCTGCTCTGCTCTGTTCTGCTCTGCTCTGCTCTGCTCTGCTCTGCTCTGCTCTGCTCCGCTCTGCTCTGCTCTGCTCTGCTCTGCTCTGCTCTGCTCTGCTCTGCTCTGCTCAGCTCCGCTCAGCTCTTCTCTTCTCTCCTGTGATTTCTCAGTTATACATTCAGTTTGGAAACTTGTACTTGCAAACCCGGGAAGAACTGTTAACGGTGCTTGGCGGATATTGACGCATATTTCGCGAAACCCCTCGTAACTCTTCTTAGCATCACCCATCACGCGACCAAGATAAGGCAACACGTTAGCCTTATCAGTTGAGATAATTTACATAACAACTGTATACAAACGCCACGTTAAATAAATTGTATTAAAGCGTGTTGCGAAAAGGATTTAAGTGGAATAGATGTGTATTTCTCGTTCTTGAAGCCTGTGAGCCGAAACAAGCACGATACATATGAATATACCTCGTTCTATAATCCACGAGCATTAACTTTTGTTTTTTTCCACTACGGGAGTGCGGGACTGCGGGAGCATTGCCGTCGGATAAATCAAACGCTTAAAAAACTGTCAATCAAAATGAGGGCATGTCCTATAATCAAAAGCTCCCAACAGCATACTGCTGAATAAATTATAGGTTTTGTTCAAAACGTTGTCGGATAAATCACAAGTTAAGAATGACAATCAACAGTTGCTGTCGGATAAATCAAAAGGTTATAAACACTGTCAATCAAAGTGGGAGTATGTCGGATAAATCAAAAGCTCTCAGCAGCATACTGCCGAATAAATTATTGCATTTTTCCAAAACGTTTTCGGTTAAATCATAAGTTATAGATGTCAATCAAAAGTTGATCTTCAAAGCGTAACCGAAACTCAACAAAGAAACTAATGTATGTCAATCAAAAAATTAAAGCTGGTTTAGGAACTATAATAATAAAAGTAATTTGAATTTACAATTTTACACACGAGTTGTAGTTTAACTTTTACAGTTACGATAATGGAACACCAAGGAGATAACGTGTTTAAAAACCCAGAGGAGCCTCGTCCAAAAACACCTACTCCTTAGGAAGAAGCTTCTTTCCTGGGTGAAATGGTCGCTTTACACGATGCGCGCGCGATCCTCTCCACTGAGATGTGTTTTGATGCGGAGGTGACATTTTGGTACCAGCTTCATATAACATCTCCAAGTATCTGATTGTAGAAGACACGTGCTTCCCTCCCAGTTACACGCCAATAGACATGCAAGCCAGACTCTTGGATTGAGGAAAATTTGCTATAAGATACAACCCGTATTTTTAAAACTGGATAGTCTTGATGAGCAGACCGTAGAAGTTGTACTGGTACGACAAAGCATCCATGTAGCCCCCCCACGCAAGGCTCACCCTCGCATTTATTGAAACAAGATTCCCTCAAGTCATCGAGCTCCAGAAGAGAAGTTACAACCCCTCCGAACATTTTCAAAGCAAAACGTTAAAACTTTGTACACATCCTTACAATAGAATAAGTGACGGGTATTCTAGAAATCCGTATATGTTAAGCACAGAATATGCCTCTAGCATGATTAAATATCTCGTTGAAAATGACATATTAATGATCGAGGGGCAAGAATTAACTAGCAATCACAACGTCGCGGAAAATAGAAGTCATTTTTACTCCGTTACTACCAAAGGTCGTAAAATGTTGTGTGAAGGTATCGGAAGAATAGCTAAGTTCGATTGCTCCAAGAAAAGAGAGCATTACACATTGTTCATATCCAAATTTTTTACTGGAATGGGGTGAAACGATAAATGCATAAATCCCAACTGTTTGAACAAAGTTATCTGAGACAATGAATACGCATCAATTCATGAGAGGAAGCCTTTAACAATGGCTTCTCTATTTGTGGAAAATGTGCTAGAGATAAATTTTTCGATAAAAAAGCACATAAGTAAATTTACTCAGGGTATGCGACAGTTTTTTTAATGTACTACTATTTCAATACTATACCTTTACGATGATGTACTCAGCTAGTCAATAAAAACATTTGCACAATAATGTATTTCATTTTCTTTTTTATCGCCAAATACTTCTGTTTAAACTCTTCGCACTTCTTTTTCCTGTGCTCTGCTGTTTTTTCAGCATCTTCAAGTTTGGCTGTTGTTTGGCGCAGTTCTTTTACTGAGTATCGAATAACTTCGCCCATTCTCTTCTGGAAAAAATGTAAGGTCACTCGGCAAGATAGAGTTACAATAACTACCAAGCGGCGCTTGTGATCGACAGAGTAATATATAGAGAAACCATTTACAATAGCCCATAGTCAATTAACACATTTGTTCACAATAAAAAACATTTGCACAATAATGTATTATTGTTTCTCATTTCTTCGCTTTTGCAACCATTCATACTTTTATTTCCCAACCATCTATCGTCGCCATCTTGAATTCATTATCCATCCACTTTTGTCCCACTTTTTCCCCATACATTTCCTTTACCAAATGGAAAAATGGGAAATTGAGTCAAAAAGTACCCCCTTTACTACTTTCGGAAATGGTCGGAAATCTTCGGAAAATCGTCAAAAACATCGTCATTAGTAGGTTTATATAATAAAAAGAATAATACATGGTTTCTTGGAGATATGAAATTTATCTTCTCGTGTTCAAATCCGATATCTCACTCGTCCGCTGCGCTCACTCGTGAGCTATCGGTTTGAACACTCGAAGATAAATTTCATATCTCCGCGAAACCATGTATTATCCTCTATTTACGTGATGATTTATTTACCTCAATTCACTCCTGTACAAACACTGTAAGTAATCCACCTAAACATGTCAATCAATGGAAGCAGCTGCTTAAAGTGAATCATCAATAAACAAAGCTTTCTCGACTTTGTTGAGACCAAAGCCACGTCTAATCTTGCTGTTATTTCTGCTAAGCACACGATTCTCGTGATTCGTACAAATTTCTTGGAATTGATGATTATTTTTTTTTCTTCTCGCTGTTCATCTGAAAATGTACTGAAACTGAATTGATGAACTTTGTTGTTCATCATGTTGTTTTGAAAGTTTTAAAATTTATCGAATTGTCAAAAATGTCGTAAAAATAAAATTAAAGAAGGAAAACAATTATGGTTTCCTTTATAATAAAAGATGTCGCCATAATTAAATCGTTCTTCTGTCTAAGAAAATTTAATTTAGCAAAGAAAAAATTACAAACTATAATTTCAAGAGCCTTACTTCAATTGCAAAATGCATGTTGACTGAGTCGAAGGGAAGTTGACTTGTATTGAGGCTTTTAGGTCCATAAAAAAAACATATCACACGACAGCAATCTAATACCTCTACATTCTTTCCTTTAAGATGTCTTGGCGATACAACGTAATTTGGGCGAGAAAATTATAACGAATTCTGTAGTTGAGGTAAATATATAGTTAGTACTTCACTTAAGCTGTTTATGAGTTTGATAATATTGAATTTGATTTACTCTACTGATAAGCAAACGGTGGAATGATTCACCTGATACTATCATTCAGCTGGTGAAATAATCCTGAGTCACGTGCAACATCTCAATATACGATGCCCGCTCATTTTAAGTAACAAATCTTCCTTGACTTTTTCATATCATATTATTTCATATTGTTATTACAGGCAGTGAAATCCACCAAGAAATAATTGTTTACTAATTTAAGTGTGAGAAACCGCTGAGAAAAGGTTAGTTGCTCTTCTAAATAAGAGCTGTACGCTGGAGTTAAACAGATATAAAAAAACCTGTGGCATACACACACTCACACAAAAAAAAAAAATGAAATGAACAGTTTGTAAGTAGAGAGGCTTTTGGTTGGCGTTATTTGAACGGACAATCTAAGAAAAACTTAAACGTCTTATCCCTCCAAGGATCACGGGAATGGAGAAAACAAATAATTCTCAAATTCAGCTTATTTATTTCCTGGTCTGAGAGTGACACTGGGAAGGTCACGATACGAGAGTTAGTGACTCGATAGGCCGGCAATATGGGATACTAGGCGACCGCAGGTTACTTGCCACCCCTCCCCTTCAGAATGTTTTTAGGTTACCATTTAATAATTTCCATGGTGTAGACTGTTGCAGACCATAGAAATTACGTCATAAAATGTTCGCAACTCACTGCCAAGCGTTTAAGTACATCGATTACGGCAAACTACGATCATACATTCATTTAAGAATTACCGTACGTTTTTTGGCGAAATCAGCTATAAGGTCCAGGCACACGCACATGAAAAGAGACGCCTTAGTAGGTTTTAATTAGAGCCTTAAACGTGGCTTCATCTAAGATACTTGCAGGCTAAAAGTTAACAAATTGAGCAAACAGATCAATTATTTATTTAGGCTAAATCCATGTAACGCAAAGAGAGTCAAATCCCAATTACCTTTTTCAATGGCCAGAAAGAGAGTGATAATCTCGTTATATTTATTTTCGCATAATAATATATAATAGGCCTCAGCCTTGACTTGTTCGGTGTTTATTTCCTTGTTTTCTTTGTTGCAGTTTGAAGCATCAAGGAGCACGTGCAGATGATGACAAAAGCAATCCGAAGAATTGAATCGACATTACTTAGTGTCCTATTCAATTATTCACGTGCTGACAGTATTGCGATTATAATATTTATTTTGTTGCGTAAAGTTAATTAACAACAACACACAACAACTACTTAATTTTCCGTGGTGAAGAACAGTATTCAGCAAATCTGAAGCGGAGTGGAGAGGAGTTTGTCAGGGAAGTTGCAGACTGTTTCTTTGGCCTTTGGCATGTGGTGCAAACCGTGTTTTGTCATATATCTGTTGTGAAAAAGTTAGTTTTTGGATTTTTGAAAAATTATTCTTCAAAGTAAAGTTTCAGTAACGTTTTTCATAAATGTATGCCTGGCGATAGGTGAAAAAGCCAGAAAACGCCCTACTGTTTTGGCTTTCAAGAGAGATTTGGCGTCCTGGGCTCGGTTGCATAAAGCAACTTAAGATTACGTGAGATTTTCTGCAACCATTCCCTGCGTTCTGAAAGTTCTCCTTGCTCGCTATTGTTGATAAATCAGCCGAAGGTGGATAAAAGAGTAAGGCAAGCACAATGCCGGTGTAAACAAATCTTCTGGGACACAGAGAACAGTTGCACAAAATCCCACTTAATCTTAAGAAGCTTTATGCAACCGGGCCCTGGAAACAACATTAACATTTGACATTTTACAATTGCAAGCCCCAACTTGTACTCTGACGCGGTTCTCCAAAACGGAGCTCTAGCTTGTTTCAAAACTGGTGAGGGCCGCAGAATATGTGCAGCGATGTGCAAAAGTGGGTTCAACCTTGTTTTCAATTCTCCATTGGTGAATTTATTTTGTTCTGGTGGAAAATGGAATTTTTATTGCCTTCCGATAACTTCTACTTTGAAAAAACCTTTTAGTAATAAATGATCTGCCAGTATGTTAAGAGAAGTTCACACAAAAAGGCCCGTAAAAGGGGGAGTGGCGGGGTGGCCTCCCCCTAGCAGTCAACCCGAGCAACAGTTTCAAAGTATTGCAGATCACTGATCTGCTTTTATGCGCCAATGAAATTGCTTAAGACTTCGTTGCAAGGGAAAAAGGAAAGCAATTGTTTATGGGAAATGATTTCCCGCAAACGATACGGCATATCTATATACCAATCTAGTTCTCTGTTTCTTCAAAGCCAACACAAAGTCAACATTAGAGAAAAGAACAAAGGGTATTCACAGTAGACAAAAAGTAGTGATCTTACATGGAAGGAAAAGTATGCTTAAATGGAGAGACATAGCGGAGGATGGGGAGGTGATGAGGGCCATCGCTATGTCTCCCGCCTCGCAGTCAGGTTCCTCATGCGAAAGGATAAAACAGCAGTTTATGATTCTTCTTTTTTAAGCTCAGGCGAACTCGTTTTCGTTGACATGATTTCCCTACTTTTACTATGATGGTAATGCAAATAGCCCCAACGACTAAATTAACTTGATAACAAAATCTGGATTCTTCCCTCCTTTCTTTTGCCCGTACGACAAATGCACAAAGGATAACATAGAGGCGTATGATAGAGAATTCACAGGTAAAAATTACACTCTACCGCAAAACCTTCACATGTGCATCGTGTTGAAACTACGTATTCTTTTCTAATCTCGAAAACTGGCTATCAAAGTTTGTCCTTGAATTAACGTAAATTATCTTGCTGAGGAAAGGTGCACTTACATTTTTTACACTGAGCGCGGTTATAAGTTCTAAGAACTTCTTGTTTTAGTTTCGATTGAGAAGATACATCCAACACTCGAGAGAGTGTTTCCTGACATCTCCATTGGCAGATCCAGACAGGGCACTTCTTCTGTGTACACCCAAAAAACTTTTAGTGGGGAAATTAAAAAGCTGTTTTTAATAAAAATAAGGAGGAGGCCCGGGTCCCTGAGGCCTCTCCCCTAGATCCACCTCAAAGTTCGTCAAAAATACTCCGTTGAGTCGTATATTCAACTCTCTTTTCGGTGTTTGGAAATGTGATGAACACGTTTTCTCGTGTTTAAAATAAATTCATGATTAGTAGGGTAAAAAGGAAATGGGCCGCGATCGAAACAGTTCCAGGTTTTGGAGAAAAGCGAAGTTTTTATTTCGTTTAACGTATGCTACAAAATATAAAAAATTTACCTCTAAAAGCAAACTCGACTTAATTTTATAAATTAAGTAGTATTTGTAAAATGAATCGAATCTCAATGTTTCCCTCGGCTCCGCCTCGGGAAACATTGAGATTCTCGGGAAACAAAATTAACTGTTTCCCTCGGGACCAGTCATTGGCCGTTTTTATACTAGAGACGCGTTACCCGTCTGGACGAGCTTCGGCAAACATTTTGTAATTCGTCCGGTTATCCGTCTCTAGTATAGGACGGGCATAAGACGCGTTACCCGTCCAGATGAGCTACTTTTCGAAATCTGTCGTTCAAGACGCTTTTCGAAAAGTAGCTCGTCTAGACGGGTAACGCGTCTTGTGCCCGTCTTTATACTAGAGACGGATAACCGGACGAATTACAAAATGTTTGCCGAAGCTCGTCCAGACGGGTAACGCGTCTCTAGTATAAAAACGGCCAAAGTTTATTAAATGTGGTTAACCAGATGAAAAGAAACAAGCTAACATTTTGTCCAAAAAATGTGCAGCACTCTTAAGCCCGCCGCACACTAGCTGATTTTTCGTTGGCCATCAAAAAATCTTATGTGTCGGTTAGTGTTGGGTGAATTCAGACTACGACAAGATCGGGCCTTAATTGTTGTAAGGTTGGTTTGAACTATTATATTTCCAATTTTTATCTACTATCATCGTTTATTGTTGCACCTTATCTTGTTTATTAGGACACGTTTGTTTTCCGTTGGTTTTGTTTCAACAATTATTTTACATTTTTTATTTTTTAAATTGTAATCTTATTATCTTTTGTCTTGGTTGTTAAAATTGTAACGTTTTTTCTTTAGTTGCTCATTCCCTGAAGTCAGGCCGTGCCTGACGAAATATTGGAATATAATAGTTCAATCTAACCGTACGGTCAGCTTTTCTGTTTTTCAGGAATTTTTGGAGGAATGAGTGACGTGTCGTGTTACAGGGTTAACACGGCTCGAGCTATGATGTAGGATAAATAGTCTTTCTAGGCTTACTTTCTACGTATCCTGGTACCAAATTTACTTCTATGTTAACCTAATGAAAGAAGGCAGCGAAAGATCGCAGAGAGAGCAGGTAAATGAATTACCTGATGGTCAAAAATGCGGATCGAAGTCAGCGAACACAGTGGTGGTTACGCAACCCAGCGCGGATCTGAACAAATATCTGGTCGACAAATTCCATCCACCAACTACCACAGCTAAACCGGCCCTTTTTGAATCCATTGACCTCTCCATCTACCAGCCTTCAGCAAGATGTGCAGCATTCTGCACCTCAGAAAGCCGCCTTTTGCGCTGGATTCATTTATTTCAACATCGCTATTATGAATATTTAAACAGCGAATCAACAGAATACAAGACCATATGGAAAGAGCAAGAGGCTTATAGCTCACCGTCGAAGTGTGAGAAGATAGTCATTCATCTATTTGAAACCTCAAGTATTTCAGACGAGCAGTTGGTGACTTTAACAGTTTTTGTCTCCACCGGTCGAATTCTCATCCAAGGGAAGAAATATAAAGAGTGGTGCACCGATGAATTTCCGGTCCTTCTGGAACTTGTAAACAAGATCCAAACATTACCTTCATCTGAGGGCAAATCGTTTTTCACAACATCATTGTCAAGTTTTTTTAAAAAAGCAATTATTTTTGTTTCGGAAGATGATATTTACACTTCGAGCAGCACGGCCGCTACTAATCCTGATTCTTCTGGGAAATCGACTGATCCACTCGCTACTCCTGCTGTGGAACCTTTATCCGTTTCACCGACTCGGCTTAATACCATTTCAACCCTGAGAGACACTGTCGGAACTTTAGAAGCCGAATTCACGCAATTTCAGACTATATGCTCAGGGGATATTCAGCAACTCAAAGACAAAATTGTCCAACAAGACAATACCCTTAAATTACAAAGAAAAGCATTAGATGATATCGTTTCCGACCTATCATCACAAGTGAAACCCATCAGCGATGATCTACACCAGCAATCGGTTCTAATCCAGAAACTTCGAGAGGAAAACCAATTATTACACAAAAAAAACGCCAGGCTCTCAGAAGCAAATGCCGATTTGGAGAAGAAACAACGTCAACTAGAGAAAGAGATGGCCGATCTCCGAAAACATTTGGACAATCCTGTACCCGAACCTGTCAAACCTCAGACGTGCGAAAACACCGCAAATGCTAGCATCGTGCAAGAAACATCTTTTGAAGAACAGAAATCGTCGGGTCCGCTTCTTATTAATTTACCTACGGAAAATCGTTTTTCTGCTCTTCGGGAACCAGACGACCCACAAGATAAAGATACCTTACCACCAGCCCATACAAATGACAACCTCGACCAATCTCCACCCAACGCTGTCAACACCAACGCAGCTCACGCCGTTTTCCTATGCGACTCAAATGGGAAATATTTAAAAAGGAAGAAAATGTTCCCACCTAATCAAAAATTAAAATACTTCCGATGCCCAACTATTGCTCAGGCAAGAAACACTCTCACCGAGCTTCAAGATACGCCGCAACTTCTGTTAATTCATACCGGGACTAATGACTTGACGATTACGACCCCGATAGACGAAATTACTTCCAATCTCCTCACGCTGATTACCGAGGCTGCAACGAAATTCCCAACAAGCAAAATAATATATTCGACACTGCTTCCACGCAGCGACATTCCGATGTCAACGATTACAAAGATAAATGAGCAGTTAATTGCCAAATGCAGTTGTTTTCCAAATGTACATCTTGTAAGCCATGACAATCTTCTCGCCGCAGGATCTGATGTACTACATGATACAAAGCACATTAATCGACAATACATTGGACTCTTCGCATCCAACCTTATTGCTGCGATTCGTGGAAGAGCCAATAATTCGCGATACAGTCAGATTAGATTGCCACGTCACCAACAGTCGAGCCCAGCGAACAAGTACCCAACTTACAGCCACGTACTTCAAAGCTCGCAAGCTAGAGGCAATCAGAACTCAAACAGTTTTAACAGTCCACCTTACTTCCAGCGCCAACAACCATTACTTCCGAGTACCAACCAATACCGGCAGCCGCCTCATACGCCAAGAGAAAATGACCAAACACTTGCCTCTGGTGCTAGCAAAGACGCAGGCTTTGATATACCTAAAGAACTAATATCCTTTTTGAGATTTGTAAAGACATTTATATAGTCTTAAATTTTTTACCAGGATGCATCTCATTAGTTTCGACAGATGTTTGATACCACTAGGGGTTTGACTAGTCGCTCGACTTCTCCAGGCAAATTATCTTTTTTTGCATGGAATATACATGGGGTAATTTCAAAAACGTTGGGGAACAAATTGCAAAGTAGTGATTTTTTAAGCATGATTAATGGCTCTGATTTTATATTCCTTACTGAGACTTGGAAATGTACCGATGTTGAAGTTCCAGGGTATAGATCTATAATTAATGATGCTATAGTCTCAAAAAGCGGTGGCCGAAACTCCGGAGGAATTGTTTTGCTATACAAAAATATATTCCATGATTGGATTTCAATAGTCAAAACATCGCCAAATTTTCTTTGGTTTACGATCAACAAAAGATATACCAAGGCAACGAAAGATATCTACGTTTGTGGTCTTTATATTCCACCGAGTAGCTCGAAATATTTTGACCCTGAATTATTTGAAGAACTAGAAAAAGATGTCCTAAATTTCTCTTCCCAAGGGTCAATCCTTCTCTTGGGCGACTTTAACTCGAGGACAGGAAAATATTCAGATAGTGTTTGCCATGACGGAAACAACATCATAGTAAATGATCAATCTGAATCTTCATTTTGTCCAATCCGGCGGAATAGCTATGATAACGAAATAAATAGTCACGGTAAAAGACTTCTTGATATATGCAAAAGCGCTGAACTTAAAATATTAAACGGAAGAGTCTGGGGCGATACCTTGGGCAGACCCACCTTCCACGGAAGAAATGGAATAAGTGTTATCGACTATGCAATTTGTGACCAGGAATTGTTTTCAAATGTTTCAAATTTTATCGTAAGTCAACCATGTTCTATATCGGATCATAGTTCGATAATCACCTCGATAAATATTAACACAACTATTGTTGAACCTGAATCCCCAATTGAGAATAATCCAGTGTCACGTCTTCCTATGCAGTTCCTCTGGGAAAACGATTCTACACCAAAGTTCAAAGATGTCTTGCGCTCACCTGATCTTCAAATGCTCATACGAGATTATCTTGATGACGACAACGCGTTTGTAGATGTGAACACTAGGTTAAAAAAAGTAGAGAACATGCTTATTTCAGCAGCTAAAAGAAGCTTGAAGATAAGAAAACCAAAACGTCGTAAAAAAATGAAGCCAGTATCGAATAAAAAATGGTTTGATAGAGACTGTCGGTTCAAAAGGCACGAGGTAAGAAAGCTCTCAAACCAAAAACACAGGGACCCCTTAAATGAAAACTTGCGGGAGACGTATCATATTGCCTTAGCAGATTACAAAAAGCTTTTGAGTAGAAAGCAAACTGAGTATTACAACTCAAAGATTACGGAATTAGAGAAAAATGCAGAAAATTCAGATAAGAAACACTTTTGGCAATGTTTAAAATCGATGGACGACACCCAAACAGATAGTGATATCCCATTAATATCGGAGGAAAGATGGCTCAATTATTTCACTTCACTTCACTCGGAAAAGCCTTTAAATCCCACACAACAGTCAATTATTAATGATTTGGCATACCTTGAAAGTCGCAAAGATCAGATGGACTCCTTAGACTACTTAATTACCGAAAATGAAATAGTTACAGCGACGAAAAAAATGAAAAATAACAAATCATCGTTTTCAGACAAAATAAAAAATGAAATGATCAAAGCTAGCCTTCAAGACATGATGCCTGTATATCTTAAACTTTTTAATTCAATTCTAATTTCAGGTACAATGCCTGAAACGTGGTGTCGCGGCCTTATTACACCGATATTTAAATCAGGCGATAGAAGTGATCCGTCAAATTATCGGGGAATTTGTGTTTCAAGCTGTCTAGGAAAATTTTCTTGTTCTATTTTAAACCAGAGGCTACTAAAGCATGTCAATTCGTGTAACATTCTCCACAATTCCCAGATTGGATTCCTACCAAACAATCGTTCAGCAGACCATGTCCTCACAATAAGGACGTTAGTAGATAAATATGTGCATAACCACAACGAGAAAATATATGCTTGTTTCGTAGATTTCAAAAAAGCTTTCGACTCAATTTGGCATGTTGATCTCTTATATAAGCTGTTACAAATAAATGTCGGAGGGTGCTTTTACAATTTGATTAAGAGTTTGTATTCAAACTCTACATGTTCTATTAAGCTTGGACAAAATCAAACACGACCCTTTCAATATGCCAGAGGTGTACGACAAGGTTGCATTTTAAGCCCGTTACTGTTTAACCTTTTTATTAATAATATACCATTCTCTTTCGAAGAAACTTTGTCTGACCCCTTTGTCTTACCAAACGGCGCGAAGTTAAATTCTCTTTTATACGCGGACGATCTAGTAATATCATCAAGATCCAAAATGGGATTGCAAAATTGCCTAAATATGTTATCCTCCTACTGCAATTCATGGATGTTAAGTATCAATCCTAAAAAGACTAAAGTCGTGATCTTCCAAAAACGCGCAAAAAGATGTACTGAGTATAGTTTTCATATTGACAATGAAAACATTGAAGTTGTTCAGAATTACACCTATTTAGGAACATTAATCTCTTCAACAGGAAACTTTTCATTGGCGCTTGACAAATTGAAAGAGAAGGCTCTCCACGCTCTTTTCAGCCTTAGAAAACACACACATGTTAGCAATCTGTCCCCATTCCTTGCAAATAAACTTTTTGACGCTATGATCTCTCCCATTTTAACTTACAACAGTGAAATCTGGGGAGTATATACCAAACCTGATTTTAAGTCTTGGGACAGTTCACAGATTGAAAAAGCTCATCTCCAGTATTGTAAACGTTATTTGGAAGTAAGCAGTAAGGCATCGAATGTAGCTTGTAGAGCTGAGCTTGGAAGGTTTCCTCTTATAATAGCTATTAATCAAAAAATAATTAATTACACCTTATATCTCCACAATAAGGAAAATGACTCTATTGTTAAACAAATCTTTTTAATGTCATATGATCTTCATAACACCAGCAAAAATAGTTTTTACTCTAATGTTATGAGGATGTCTGAATATTTTGATCTGCCTGATTTTGACCCTACTTTCTTAACTGATGCTAAGATTAAACACTATATAAGTCTTATGCAACAAAAGTATATTTCACACTGGCAACACGTTGTTCGAAATTCTAAGAAATTAGAATTCTACAACACTTTTAAAGACGAATATACGCCTTCCTGCTATTTAGATCTTACAAGAAAACTAAATAACAGGAAAGAGTTAGTGAAACTTAGAATAGGTAATCACAAATTATTAATCGAAACTGGCAGATATGATCAAATCCCAAGGGATAATAGACTCTGCCATTCGTGTGGATCAAACCAAATTGAAGATGAATTTCATTTACTTTTCCATTGTACTAAATACTGTACTTTTAGAGATGAATTTTACAAAAAAATAGAGAATCAAATACCAAATATAACACAATTACCTCGTATGCAAGCCACCAAAAAATTAATGAATTCTGATAATTATCATTTAAATACTCAACTGATGAAGTTCATCTGGAGATGCTTATCTTTAAGAAATAATCTTTTATCGAATGAAAGTGATGGAACACACACGTAATTGTTTTTCTCCTATTACATAATTATGATTGTTATAAGTTTCGTTTTACGCTTTTGCAATACTGTATGTACTTATAGTCATGCAAATAAAGCTTGTTGATGTGAGTTACTTTTTGCTGATCAGATCCAACAGGATCCTGTTCCTTTGTTTTGTCCGTTGGCCCTTTCTAAAGTTTTCTTAATTGTCGGGCAATATCTGTCAGTGCTAGATCTTAAAATGTCTTGTTGGGCCTAGTCCAGTCCCTGAATTCTGACTTCCGCGCCCTATATAGGGTTTGAACCCAGGCGCGAGAAGAGAGTTCAACCCTATACAGGGCGCGGAAGGGAGAGTTCAGGGACTGGACCATGTCGGGCCTTGTCGGCTGGGGTGCGGTGGACCAAAACATAGCTAGCACAGCCATGCAATCAAATTCAGTATGCGTAAGCGTGCACCATAGCCCAATAGTGCACGCTGATAGCATGAGCAACTTACTTTGCCAGAATTTTTTTCTCGCGCGGTTTTTGATGTACATTTCCACCGGCAATGTTTTAAAACAATTGGTTCATTCTTTTAGCTGTGCACTATCGAGTTATGGTACACTTGGGAATTGTTAATTGTCGGGGCTCGTTCCCGTCGGAACCTATGAGAAAGCGTTGTTGTAGTCACATGAGCATGCATCATTTTCAACAAGACGGCGGTCAGGAGCACGATCGACAAAAAATCGGCTGGTGTGCGGCAAGCTGATGGCCCGAAAAATTTTGACCCGATGTGACTCCAACAAATGCCTGTTCTACGACGAATTGCAAAAACTGGGCTTGTGTGCGGCGGGCTTAAACGATAAGGTAATCTTACCGTGAAATCCCAGTGATAACAATCCCACAGAACACTTTATTTCAAATGTATATAAAAGCTTATAAGCTTAATTAATATAAAAAAAAATTGAATGAATAAGTTTGCAAGTGAAGTTGAAATTAAAGCATTTAATCAAACTGAATATTTCAATTTTTTCCTCATCAGAGTATTTAAAGCATTCGTGCAGGTCATTTCTAAACCATACTTGTTATCTATGCGAGTGACCCGTATATTTACAATTGCACGCACGAAATGACAGGCATTTGCCTGGACAAGTGGGTAAGTACCAATTTCCATTATTCCCTGTATAATAACGAAAGCCCAACCCCTCAGTTAAAACTGAAATTTTATAATCTTACTCTAAAATAACAGTTACTCTGTTAAATCTAACTTAAGTAAAATATAAGTAAGTTATTAGTTTTCATGGCGTTCAGGTTAGGAAGGCATTGTTTGCTGGTTGTGAGAGTCTTGGACCTTTCTTGTCCATTGAATCAGCAGACACATGGTAGCCTATCATACACCCGTCCAAGTTATCAAGTTTACCGCAAGCTTGACACTAAAATCAAGTTAACACATTATTACTGCATGATTCTTTTATAATGAAAACATTGAATGAAACATTGAAACTTTCCTAAAATTGTCATTCAAGGATTCTTTTTAAATGGCGCAACAAAACTTTCTAGTCAGCAGCATTATTTTTTTCATTTTGCCTGAAGGTAAAGATACATGTATCTATTATAGAATATAACAAAAAGTAATGATTAATGGATAATTTTTCAATATGAAGACACTTACCATCTTTATATGTCATGAGAAAGGAAACCCATGCAAAAAATAGAGAACAAATGAAAGCAAAATTATTAGAAAATCAGTCAAAATATTGTTAAGATGTAAACAAAAAAATAATTATTGCAAAAATAATTTTTCTGAAATTTGCAAACATGTCATCACTTACCCCCTGTTCAAAACGTTTCCAAATGTTACAAGGAGCATCAAATATTTGACATAAAAAGGAACAAATAGAATAATATTTAATGGATATATTTTCAAAAATAACACAAAGTACCATTTTTAATTAATTCACCACTAGAAACAAAAGGATCTTAAAGTTAAATGAAAGATGCCCATGTATAGTATTAAGGTTCACTGTATTGAAAAGAAGATCATATGGACGGAACAATTTTTTGTTATATAACAAATTTAACCTATTAGGTGTAACACAAATATACTCTATCAATTTACCATTTCTCACTTTTGCAGTGCTATTAAATTAAATTAAAAATTTAAAATCAACCTCTAAAAACATTTGAGTTTATATTAATAGTTATTGCAGCAATAAATCAGACCACTATTTTATCCATCTCCTTTAGATCAGTCACGGTGTAATTTGATAGCTGTAATATTTGTTTAGAAAATGTTGCGAAAGGTGCCTTGTATCTATATTTTTTACTCACCCCCTGGTCCAGGCAAGTATTGGTACATGAAAAAAGATCAGCATGAAAAACGTTTAGTACTGCGACAACCATAAGGTGTTGAAATAACTAAATGAGAGTGAGTTGTGCTAGTAATTTATACTAAATGTCAGTGGAATTTTCTTTACAAGAGAATGCACAAAAGTCTCTAATGTTATTAATAATACTATTAAAATGCTCATAGAAAACAAAACATTTGTTTGAAATAATGGGGTTCAAGATAGTGAGAGAAGTATTTAATTTCACTGTAGTTCAACATAAGTTTGTATAACTTTTTGACAAAAAAGAAGGGGTATTACATTGTTTGTTATTTCAGATATCAAACATGTACATTTGGATTTTCAGTGGTCTTCACTCGAGAAGTCCTTTGGCAGCAGATCAGAGGTTTCGCACATGGACGTAATATATTTGAGGTCATAATTGCCAAAGAGAAACCAGAAACTGAATGGGAAAAACACGAAAACCACAATGGATACCAAATCCAAAAAAAGGATAGTATTTTTTGCTAAAAACCAAAACTAAATGCTAAAAAATGAAAAAAATAAAACACAAACTGCCAAAGAAAACCAAAACCGAAAATCCTGTGTTTCAGTGCAAAAATTGAAAAACTGGCCTCTAAAAAATGGCCATGCAATGGCCAAAATGCAAAACCGATAATGCCAACACCCCCCTCCCCTAGCTGTACTGTATTACATTGTATTGCAATAAACTAGTGATTTTCTCTTTCCTGCAGTATTTTCTTCAATTTTATAAGAACACTATTGAAAGAAAACTTAACTTCAAGTAAAATTAATTTGACTTACAAACTAAAGAGGAGGAGATATCCATTCCAAGCAGAGCACACAAAAAAAGAACACAGAGGAAAATTAGTTACAATAATGCACTGTATCATTAGCATAACTTCAATCTAAAAGTAATATCAATAATTTGATAGAAACATACATATTTTCAAGAAACGAAGACATGCAAACTTCACAATACATAATAATTATTATTAAAGGAGCAGTATGATGAGCGGTCTTCTAAGTTTTTGCGTAAACTATGCTAGAATCATAAAGGTGCACTCACAGATCAACAAGACAAAAGGGCATACAGTAAATTGTACTCTTAATAATATGTGCATAAACCATAATCAATGGTTTTTTAGTGATTTTTCTCATAAAGTAACACTGTCAAACTTGAAAACATCTGCCGGACACTTTCAAATTTTAGACCACCTTTTTTAGACCCATCCGCAGCCACACCAATCTTAAACATTTTTTGAGACCAGTACAGTACATTTTAGTAAGGTTAGGCAAAAATAAGTGGATTTCCAACTAATACCAATACATTCATTGGATTTTCAAGAAGGCTAAATCTTAGTGAGACTGCCCCTTAAATTCGCGCTACATAACAAACATGAAATGAATCTGTTTGCCATGACTTACCACATCCACAACCTTGTCATAATGTTTATGAAACAAAGAGAAAATATACAAGAAAAAAATTAATAAAATACAGTCATTCAGGTTAATCATATCCACATTCTTAAGGTATTTAAGTTTCATACAATGTAATTAGCTCATGCAACAACAAGCATATGACCTTACATTTACCTTCTATTTACTATTCCATGAGCGTGCATTGGATATGAGATGGTAGATAGCCAATGAGGCACATATAACTATCTCATATATAACAAAAGAATTGCAATATTTGAGCTCCCCAGCTGTTCTTACTACCCTACACCTACCAGGTTTGTGGTCCATGGTATTATAAGTTTAGATACCATGGTCTCCAAACCATACCATGGCTATAGTTTTTAATAATGTGCAATATTCCACAAAATATCAATATAAACCTCTCTAGGCTCTCACACAAGATTTTTTGGTTTGAAGCAACAACCCCCCCCCCCCCACCCCCCCACGCCTGTTCTTACTGAAATTCCAGTTTAGCTTCATGTAACGTTCCTTCCTTTGGGAGGCTAGGGTGGTGATATTTGCTGGGACTATGCATATTAACAAAACAAAATACATTTACATAATTTATATTTATGTGCCATCCCGTCTAGTATGTTGAGTGCAATGGCTATACACCAGAGCCAAAATGTGAAACAGAATTTAAACAATTCACAAATGGGGACTAATTAGGTGTCTAAAATAACAATAATTGCGCGCAGACAACACAATAAATGTTGGAGGGAAAGGATACAGATCTCTAGAACTTACCGGCTGTAAATGTGTGTTCAAAATCCATCAGATGAAAGAAGTATAAAAGAGAAATCAAAACAAAATTAATTAGTAAATTAAATTATAGATTCTACAATATAATTATTTTATTCTAAGGTAAATAGTTTAATGAACCAGGGAGTATCAGTAGTTCATATACTGTGATTGTCCGGGTGAGAGTAGTTCTTAAAACAACTGTAAGAACTGTTGTTGGTGACTGTCGCTTCGACAACCTAAAATTATGGTCAAATAATTGTGCTTTAATTCTTATTTGACTGGACATATTTTATGGGCCAACTAATATGTTTGTGCATAGATTAGGCATAAGGCCAAGACAATTACTTAATTTCAAACCAAAATCACTGGCAAAATTTTTTATCCACTTTCAAAACAAAACAATCGTCATAGCAAATTTTCTTGGATAATTCTGTCCAAGAGGGGAGTGCAATGAGCTCGAGGTCAACCCTATGTTAAGCACCTTGAATCTAGTCCAGACCACAACACCGGGAACTCTGTGCCCTACTCTTTGCAATAAGTGTGTTGGTTTTTTTAACGTCCCCTGCTGACCATAGATAACACTGAATATGGAGGGGACGGGACCTACAGTTTATAGTCCGTAAGACAATTTACCCTTGGTGCAGTTTGGTAATTTTTCTTTATTCTGATATATGATATTATTAAAAACTAGCAATAATGGTATATTGCAATTCCTGAGTTTTTGATTGGTTAACAGGCTTATATTATGGTGCATGAGCTCATATACCATTTGACCACAAATCAGGGGCGTAGCGTGGGTTTCTGAAGATGTACGCACGATAAGGATTTTTTTTTTGTAAGCGCCGAAGGCGATTGCAACTAAGGGGTTCTGGGGGCATGCTCCCTCAGAAAATTTTGAAATTTAGGGGCTCGGAATTGCCATCTCCTGGTTTTTCTGCAGGGCATTTTCAATAAATAATGTGGCAAAAATGCAGTAGAAAGTTGTTATTTTAACCATTTCTCTATTGTTTTCTGTAAGCTACAGTGTTATGAAAATAAAAATAAAAAAACAACGGAGACAGGTCACAAGCAAAGGGCGAGGCGTCGACACTTAAGACGGGCAACACTGTGAATATCTACGTTCTTGTGTTTATGTATATGAAGTAGCTTAAGTCGCGGAAATATTCATTGGATTCTCTAACACTAGGGCTTCACCGTTTGAACTCGCAAGAGGTATATTCCTAATCTCCATTGACGGCAAATACGTTTTGTTCTGAAGCCACACGTCATGGTATTGTAACCTCTCCTTCAAGAATACCTCTGGGGCTGGGGAAACTGGTGAGGCTGGCTGACCTTGAGGGAGGGGTACATGAGGCGTTTTTTTTTTTTCTATTTTTAATTACCACTCAAATGCATCTTGCCATTAGTGGCCAGCACTGAATGATTGGATAAACGGAAAATAAAAAATGCCCAAATATGAAATTATCAGCCAGCAAATTTAATGAGAAAAACGTTTTTAGGCAATTCCAAAAAAAAATTTTTTCTCAGATGTCAGCTGTACGCACAGGCGTATGTGCGTATATGGACGCTACGCCCCTGCAAATATCGTAGCTGATAGGCATCAATGAAAACAGCTGGGGCGCTCAAATATTGCAATAATTATTCCTTTGAGCATGTTTAATAAAACAATTATTCCACTCACGCTTGTTGGATATGAGATAGTTATAGCCAACTCGGTGCTATGTGCCTCGTTGGCTATCTACCATCTCATATCAAATGCACGCTTGTGTAATAATTGTCAATTGATGAAAGATTCAACACATGAGAACTACTGGAGTTGGGGCTGGAAGAGCTGATTCCTCAAACAGTGGAAGAAGGGGAGGGGGGCAGTTGGCACAAACCCAGGAGTAGAGGGAGTGGAAACTCTAAGGGGGGGGGGGGGGGGGGTTGCAAAATGTGGGAAGTGGAATTTCCCAATGGGGTGGGTATGGAGAATGTAGAATCTTTGCAAATGTGTGTTATATTTGTGACATTTGCAGTAGAATAAAGCACTAAGATATGCGAACCACATGGAAGGCCATGGAAAGGGGTGAAAACTGGGAGTGAAAGGTACATGATGCAAGACATTCAGGCCCCCCTGTCCATCTCTCCCTGCCCCTCCCCCCTCAAGCTCCCCACCAAATAAGCACTTACCCCTTTGTGCCATCTACAAGCTTCACTATGGTTACGGTATTCGCTAAAAAGTTTATTGCAGTTTTCACACAGCTTGGTAGTACTCGTTGGACTTGTCGACATCTTCATACTGGAAACCACTGGAGACGTTGGAGCACTGTGAACCAACCTAGATATCGCCTTTTCTTTATCAGTCAATTCTGCGGAACGTTTTCCTTTAAAGAGAGGGTTTGGGGTCGTTGCTCTTGAAATGTCATTTCTCGCGATAGCACTCCACATCTTTGCACGATCCAAATCTCTTTCCTCGAGTTCGACTTGAAAGCTTTCTTCTTGCAATTTCAAACGATGCTGCTTTACACGGGCGTTCATTTGCCGGCGGTTCTGTACAATCATGTGTAAATTAGTTCTTTGGAGACACTTTTGAACGATTTGATGCATTCGTAGATTGACATATTTTGTAGTGAACCCGCATCCTTCGCACTGTACCACTCTGAAATCGCACTGTTTGAGGTGTAAAGCTAGATCTTCTCGCCGTATCTTCTTAGCGCAACCGATGTTGATGCAAAGTGTGAAAGTCAATTGGCAATAATTAGCGAAATGATCATTTAGGTTTCCAAGAGACAGTACTTTTTCGCAGCCTTTTGGGCAATTAATTTTCAGGCTATCGTACTGTTTCCTCCATTCTTTATCAATCTTCTCCTCGCTCATGCATAAGGCACTTTTGCAGACTGGGCACACGGGTATTTTCCGTTTCATCATTTTCTTGTAGCACTTCGCACACAGCATGTGTTGACAAACCAAAGATACGGGCTCGAGAAACACATCATGACAGTGGGAACAGATGAATTCAGCGGGTATTTTCTCGTCAAAGTGTTCCTGTTTTAGTCCCATGTTAACGAGTGCAAACTACCTTTAACGTGACCTAGCGACAAAATGTTTACAGATATTTTGCTCGGAAAGGTGATACTACTGATGGAATAATTGCCAGATAATGTTACAAAGCATTTACCGTAAACGTAACCCTGCCTTTTGTTGTGGGTAATTGAGTCATGTCAACATATGCATTTGAATTGACTTTAGTTCTATAAATTTGCATTGATCGGCATTGACCGCATCGCGTGAATTCGATCAACGTGACATATTGATGCTGGCGATTGCGTCACGTTTTCTAGGACAAATAAGAAAGCCGATAGTTTTCACTGTCACGCAATGAAAATATACGGTAAATCAAAAAGCCATTCAGTGATTGAAGTCAAGGAAATAAATGGGGTATTATATAAAGGATATAAGTGAAGAAGTCATTTGTCCAAGAAATAGGTCTGTGCGCTATCCCAAACTTCAGATATTCGTCAAAATGGACAAATTATGGAGTACCTCGGCCGTACCACAGGCAGACCAAGCGATGGTCTTGTTAATGATATGCAACGGTCGTTCTCGGTTTGACTCAAACGATCGAATAATGCCCCATAAATCGCTGAATTTGAGATCTTTTGTTCCTAAATTACAATAAACTGTAAGCCAGATAAATAAAGATCACTTGCCTAATGTTGATTGTCTGTTTTTGCGAGCTTTAGTGTGGTTTTGGGACGATTAATTCCTCACTTGCCACTGACGCCCCCTACTACTGTTAGCACTACAAGCTGAGCATGCCTAGTGTAAAAATTAGCAATTTTACGAACGCGCCGCCAAGTTGAGATATTTTGTCCTCAAAAATGGTTAAGGAACTGGTACAGGTTTCGGCATAAATTGCTTGTCATACGTTGTGGACAGGTGCCTCTTACAGTCAGTCTATACTTCTGCTAAATTCTCTTACTCGTGCGAAGAGTAATTGATTGTAACATGATGCGCTTTCATCACTCTGTGATAAAAAATGAAAAAAAAAAAAGAAAGAAAAGAAACAGAAAGCCCCTGCGACAGGATTACTAACTGTATTCGATAATCTTCACTTGTATTAAGGTACACACAACTCCGACATTTCAAGCTTCACTGGAATAAACATATCTACTGAACCAAACCATGTAACTGTTCGGTGAGAACTAGGTTTATTCCTTTAAGATGCCTGCATTATCAAAAACTGCACCCAAGGTCCAACCCAACTTAAACCCGTTCAGTGAATTAGTCACCATTATTTTCTTAGAAAGACCAATCCTATACCCTTCAGTCAACAGCTCGTAGATGAAATTCCCACCAAAACAGTAATTTTTAACATAAGGATTGTCCTCCAGCTCGTTGTAATTTTTTTTGCAAAACGACTTAGAAAACAACTTAATTTTTCTTGACGAGACTTTGTTGTTTTCACAATCAGAACAAACCGCTTTTATTCCTGTCAAGACATAGTAAAATGACGAAAACCCGTAAAATTCTCCTTTTAACTTGGGTTGATCATGAAAGGGACACTTTTGCGAGTTTGGTAAGTGGCAAAAAAACATTTCTTTGATTATTTTCCTACAGCGTTTAACTTCAGCGGTCCCTTCAACTAACCTTTCTTGATCATAAAAGGTAAGGGATTCCTTAAAACCTTTATTATGGCAAGGACTTTTCAGGACACACTCGGAATTTTCAGCACAATTGGCCTTTTTGGCAATGAATGCCAGGTAGCGCTCTCGAGCTTGATCTTGTCCATAACCGAGATAACTACGAGCAAAAATACTGTACTTTTTCCCCGCGACGTCTACGACTACCACATCAGGATTACTGTTGTTAAATTTCCAAGAATTTTGGTGGGACGCCCCTCCCATATCTAAACTACCGTAAGATTTGGCTGAACCATTTGAACGAAAAATGCCAGCGAGAAAATTAACAGTAATCCAAGCATAAATCCCTTCGTTTTTTCCTGTAATGATTCTAGCGTCATTGTCGTTCTCGAACAGAAATGGACATTTATCTTTGTCATTAAACAGTTTTCTGACTTCATTTAAAATAGCGTCTGCTTGATCTGCAGGCAATAATCTCATTCCTGCTGTCGCTAACAAAAATATAGGAGTGGAAGCCTGCTTGTCTTCTGGGATGGTCGTCTTGCCAGCTTCCAGCAGAGGCATCATGTATGTTTCAACTTGGGAAGGGTCATCAACAAGATCTGAGATTCCGGGTTTTACTTTGGCAGCTGAAGGGCTTTGATCTAGGACTTCTGATGGTTTCAGGGAGGGCCCACTGGCCAAGAACTGGTAGATTTTCATGCGAGTGCCACTGGATCCTGCGTCAAACACTATGGCGTACTCAATATGAGCTGGATCATGATGTACTGGTAGTGATTGAGTGACACACGTGAAGCAGAGTAGACTCAACAGCGCTTGCTGCAATAATGGCTTCATCCTGCTTTGGTATCACCTGTCAAAAAATAATCAACGCTAAGCCTTGAATGAAAAGAACACGTACAACAATAGAGAAAAGTAGTTGAAACGCTTGCCAAAAAATATTTTTGGTACCCGCGCGGTGGCCTAATGGTTAGTGCGCTGGACTCCGGATCGGGCGGTCCGGGTTCGAGCCCTGGCCGGGGCACGGCGTTGTGTTCTTGGGCAAGATACTTTACTCTCATAGTGCCTCTCTCCACCCAGGTGTATAAATGGGTACCGGCAAATTTACTGCTGGGGGTAACCCTGCGATGGACTAGCATCCCGTCCAGGGGGGAGTAGCAATACTCCTAGTCGCTTCATGCTACGGAAACCGGGATAAGCTCCGGCCTGGTGGGCCACTAGGCTCATATGCAGACTTTACCTTTACCTCTTCCTTTTAATGTTGAACCCTTCATTGATATGGATTGTCTGTACGACATGTCAGGGAGCTCAATATTGAGAAGGGAAGGGGGAAGGGAGTCTCGAAGGACGAAAATCATCTTTTTCACGGCCCTAACGTGGAAGAATGGGCCAACCATGAATGACAACAGTTCGATGACAGTAAAACCTAGCTACCGAACGAAAGTTTTCGCGTTTTAAGCATTACACCAAAGAGTCAACGGCTTTGTTGTGATTTTTGCCGCTCGGGAAAATTTAAGCTTAATTCATCGGCCGATTCATTTAAAAAGAAAAACGTTTATTTTCATCACGACCCTAATTCTGCAACCACGAATGAAATCATTCCAGAAAAATACTAAAAACTAAGCATGGAACCGAATTCTTTGACTCTTTTAACCCTCGGAATCTGCTCGGCTGTTTTGTTTTAATTTTCTTCTGCTCTGGAATCTGGAGTAAAAATTTAATTCAGCGAAAACTATTAACCTCGGAATCAAAAGCAGCATTTGCTGTTTTCGTTTGTTTTTTTCCTTCGCTCTGCCACCGAATAAACTTAGTCAATTTATTAGCCATTTGACACAAACTGCACCACTCGTGTAAACTTGTACATGTGCAATTTATCGCTCGACCGCTATGTTTATTTTCTCACACTGCACACAATAAATACAGTTAGTTTTTTTTTTCGCAGCTGGTTTTGATGCACAATTCCACCGGCTATGTTATAAAACAATTGGTTCATGCTTTAGCGTGCACTATCGAGTTATGGAGCACTTGGGAAGTTTGGAGAGCACTTAAGAAGCTAGAGTTGCCCTCGGCTATCGCCTCGGGCAACTCTTACGCTTCTTTCGTGTGTTTCGTGCTCTCCAAACTTCCCGCGTGCTCCATAACTCGATAGTGCACGCTAAAGCATGAACCAATTGTTAAATGGGCCGCCATTTATGAAAGTCGTGTATAACTAACCGAGAGAGATGAACACTACTTTGAATTGCTGAAATTGCTTTAAGATTTCGTGGGAATCCGTGTTTTGAAATTGTTGTGACGTTTCTGAGAGATTTTTCGTTAACAAAAACATTCGCAGCGGAAGCTGGATGATGCAAAGAAATTTATTTCATTTTTATTAAGACTGTTTCACTGACACCCTATCAAATTCATCCACACCTCTTAATAAGTGAGTTCGAGGTCCGTATACCGTCTTCTGCATGCTGCATCAGGGTCGATTTCGCTTCTTGAAAATCTGAAAAGTCGATCGAGTTCCCTCAGTCTTCGTTTCGCTTTTGAGTCGCAAAATTTTCGTCCAACCACAAACATTTTCAGTAGATTGTAAAACCTTATTCGTGAGACATATTGACCAAAACCAAACAGCCTTTGATATTGACCAATCACGGTGAGTGCACTATCTGAGAGATATAGCAACTGAGCATATATTTTAAGAACTTAAATACACTGCAAACAGTTGGTTTGAACAAAGAAATTGCCCAAAAGGACAACAGAAACCACGCAAGTTGAGTACATTTTCTTTATTTTATCGAAAAGAAGGAAACATTTTACTTTGCTGGGGGTTTAAATTCCACGCTATTTTGAACTCCGAACAATGTCTTACAGCGCGCTCAAATTCTCAACGATAGGGATAATTTATGTGATTTTTTCCCGGCAGTTTGAATTTTTCTTTTTTCACATTGTTATCACTTCGAAGAACAATGTATGAACTTCATAAGCGTACGATGTATAAATTGAATTTGCGTCACGTCCTTTTTTTAATACAGTAGAATCCAGATTTCTCAGCGAACTCGTTGCCTTAGGATTTGCTCCACTCGAGCACTGCAATTGCAATCCCTGATATCTCGAGCACTCGAAAGTTCGAGACTTTGAACCAACTCGTCTCCTTTGGGAAAAAAAATCAATACTCCATTACTCGAAGATAATTTTTTTTCGTTGATTTCAAGTACATTCGCGACGTATATATATTTGTAAGCAGATTAACACTCCGGGAGAAGCACTATTTTCTTATCACACAGTATTGAGCTAGGGCTTCGGAATTCATGACCAAAATTTTCTTTGTTCAGACAGTCATTTAGCTTTTTCGCAGATGATCCCCTCGCCAATGAACATTGCCAAGCATCAGAACATATATTTCGAACATTGTAGAGAAGAATTTTATTGGCCGAAAAGAGGCTAGAACCTGTCATTCGTTATCTCAGTCAGAGAGAATTTTGTTTTACTGAATATGAATTTAAACGCATTTGTGGCCTATGATTCAGTATTTCTGTAAAAGAATGTGCCAACCGGCCTGGTCGTGACAAATCAAAACCGCAGTAATTTAGCGTAATTCTACGCAACAAAACTACTGGGAAGTGTTGATGAAATAATACCACTTACCTGAAAGATATTTGTCCTGCCTGAACTTCTGGGATGTTCACAACAGACTGATTTAAATTTAATTTTATCCCCACTAATGTGCAATGTGCTTGCGTTCTACAACCTGATTGGCTAAACCAGAAGCTCATCACCTAGGTGATGAGCTTCTGGCTAAACTGCATGCTAAATATTCAATGACTGTAAGAAACCATAACATAAAACTTCCTTGACGAGTTTTTAACGACTTGCTAAGAAGCTGTTGAGCCAAAATGAACAAGACACTAATTCTGTTATGGTTGAATTTCTCCATGGTTTAAGGAGATTGCTCAGAATTTGCGAGAACTCGACAAAGCTGTGGAAACAGTAATCTTTGGCTCTTGTTTCAACACCTGTCTCGAGATTTCATAAAGTTTTATAAACAAGATTTCAAATATTAGTACCATAATGACAGACAGTGAGAAAAGCAAATATAGCCACATAAGTAGAACATTCAGATTCAGCTCTTGTTCCTACAGCTGTCTCGAGATTTCATAAAGTTTTAAACAAAATTTCAAATATTAACACCATAGTGACAGATAGTGAGAAAAACAATCACTTATCACATGTGTGATTGAGGCGTAGCGTGCATTTATCGTTTAGTACGCACGAAAGACCAATTGAAGCGAGCGCCGAAGGCTAGGGGTGGTCTGGGGGCATGTTCCCCGAGGAAATTTTTATTTTTAGGGGCTCGGAAATGCCATTTCCCACGATTTTCTGTGGACAGTTTCATAGTCAAAACATGAAAAAACGTTTAGCAATTAGTTATTTACGTTGTTTAAGTATCAACCTTTGGGACAATCACACTCTATTTTTTCATACAAGAATATTGTTTTTTTTTTGGTCCAGGCTGAATATTCTTATTTTTCTGCCGATTTTAGGCTGAAAATATTCTTGGTAATATTCTTAGATTACAGCTTATGACATCTCTGCTTAACGAAAAATAAAATGCAAACAGCGGCAACAAACATAACACATGAACTACGCATGGTTTGAAAAATACTCTCAAATTTACTTGACGTTTCGCATGCTACAGCACGCATCTCCAGAAGTGACAGTTACAAAAAAACGAAAGGTTTAAAACCTAAAAATACAAAGCGAGGTACTCGGTAACTAGTTAAACAATAATGAAAACAAAAGGTGAGAGCTAATAGAGCCACAGCTTTTCACTACTAACATTGTCATTGCCACTGGCTAAGACCTTGAAATGGTCCCCTTTGATGTTGTGGCCGGTGGAGATTGCGTGATCAGCAAAAGCGGAGGCGTGACCTACTTGCGTAAGAGCTTTAAAATGCTCGACCTTTCTGTCATGCAGTCGTCGCTTTGTTTTGCCGATATAGAAAGCGTCACAATCCCAGCAACTGGCTCTGTGTACGGACTATACGACCTTAGATTTTTGCGAGCGATTCAACCGATCTTTGTAAGGAAAAAAAGACTTAATCCGGCAAGTGTTCTGAAAAATCAACCTAAGATTGACAAAACCATAAAATTTATTAACACAAGATTTAACACGGCGTTTAAAAACTTCACTTTGGAAACCTAAATAAGCCGGCCTGGAATAGGGCGGCACAAGGAGAACATCTCTCTTGAGAACCGTGCTTACAGTTTGGGAAGGTCTGTTTCTATGCTTGTTTAAAGTGCCTATGAAGTAAAAAATATTTATTGCTTATTTTTAAGGCTTTGCAAAATAAAGACGAATGGCGTTTTCCTTTTTGAAATATCTTTTTTCGTTTTAGAGATATTTAGGTTTTTGTATTATGCAAATGAGGAAAGTGATGACGTCATTATTCGTTCCACAAATAGATAAATCACTTAATCAAGCATATCTCTTGGAGTATTAAAGCGCTGTTCTTCAAACTTGGCACCATCAATGTTCATCATAAAAGGCACAAGATGGCACCCATTGCGCCGTTGTCATGGCAACAGTTTTGCCGCAAAGACTTATTTCTATTAACACTGACATTCCCAGTTTATTCTTAACCAAAGGTGATGCGCTCCCAACAAGCTAACGAAGATAGTTAAGGTAAGATGGGTACTACGTGTGCTCCACGCCAGACCCACTGTTCACTTTTAAAGTGCTACAAATGGAGATACTTTGTTTATAACAGAAGGAGACTGGATCCAAGTCTGTTACCATGGCAACGACGCAACGGGTGCCAAATCTGCACTCGCCAAATGTTTGATGCTAATGATAGTTCGATGAAGGGTACATGTAATACACATGTATGGTTTTCACATGTTATACAGATCTAGACACCAAACACTTGTATTAAATTGATACCCCAATACATTCTCAATCGGACATGTCATAAGCTATAATCTTAGAACATTCACAAGAATATTTTTAGCCTAAAATTTGCAGAAAAAAAATGAATATTGAGCCTGGGCTGGAAAAAGACGACATTCTCTAATAATAAAAAAAAAGAGTGTGATTATTAAGACGAAATTTACCACACCAGCAGTGATTAAAAAGTCTGTAGCTTTCGCATATCCGGACACATGATAGTAAAGATCCCTTGTTATTGCAAAGTGATAATTTTCATGCCTTTAAAAGCCACCTAACCGACTGCAGCTCGTTTCACGTGGTTGTTTATTCTGCAGCGAATCCGAAAATGCCCGTTTGCAACTTCATAGGACAACAACATAAAACACGCATCTTTGAATGCAAAAGTGTACATTTGCAGCAAACGTCAAGCCTATTCCTTTCCGTTCACCAAGAACATTTCCCATCAAACTTTCAGCGGGCTAAGCAATTACCATTCGAACAGAACTGTGCTTGCAAACCTGAAATCTCTTATTCGTCCAGTGACCGATAGGAATTGCTGGGTAATACAGCCACGTCGGTGGCATGCAACTCTACTTACCTCCCTTTCAGATATTTTTTATAAGTGTCGGGCCACCCAATCCTACGGGCTAAATATTGCACCGATTGCGTTCTTTTCGACTCAAAACTCGTCGAAATTGCGTCGGTAGGTCTCGGAATCCATCCACAGAACGGCCAGAGAGATAACTTCACTCATGAACAGCCATCTTTCGAGACGAATATTTTTGGCCTGCCAGTCATCGTCAAATCATCTCTCACCTCTGGTTTCTTTCAGACGTTTGCCTCTACCCACCATTCTAGCTTAACGATGCCAGCCTGGGGGGCTTCTGCAGTGGAAAATGACTCGAAGAAAACACTTATAAATGAACTTACAAAAACCTGCAAGATTTGAGCTCGTGTGCTCCCGCGCTTATCAGGGGAAGTAACGGCCAAATACTGACGTCACAATAAAAACTTGAGCCCTTGGTGTCTTGAAACCCGCCCGCAAAACTCGGCTCGGATTTGAGAAATGTAGTGTGTCGTTCTCGAATTTGAATCGAGGTTTCGGGATTTTGGCGAGCCTAACCCCTACCGGGCCCTTGGCTAAATCCGATTCCAATAGTAAGAGCCCAAAAATAAAAAGAGAACGGAAAGGAGAGGCCGCGGACGAAAAGCGCATATATATTTGCAATGTCGGAAAAAACAAGAAAAAAAAATTAAGACTTTAGAAGTAGTTTAAAGCAAAAAGTAAAGTTAAAACAACGAAGATACTCGAAAAAAAATCCTGAACATGCTGAATGCAGTATGAAAAGAAAAGTTCGGAGAAAAAAAAAATCAAAAACAAAAAACGGATTTCTGGGGAAGAATTACCCGGCCCCCAAGCCGATGGAGGGTAATTCCTTGTGAGCAGCAGGCTCGAGTCAACACGGGGGGAGAGGTTATTCGGCCCCCAGACCGTATGTGTTGTGAGATGATTAAGTTGTATCAGCCGCGCCGCAGCGATACCACTTAGCCACCTCGAAATCCCTTGGGCGCTTCCCAAAAAAATTGGCTCTGTATACTTGGTTAATAATTAACTTCCGCCGGATGTTGAGATCGAGTGCGTACTCAGTTAAAATGAAAACGGGCTAAGACTTAAAATACACTTCGATTCCAGCATCCTTTTTCGTCGCAATGAAACTTATTTCAAGACTACCAAACACAACAAGCCTCGAGCGATAACGCTAAGCAAAGCAATTACCGTCGTTGTCGCTGCTCGTTCCGATGACGATTAATAAGCTTTTTTTTCTCGACTTCTGAGCAACAAGAAACGTCAAATTGTTTTCAACAGGGTACGATGTCAGGTTGTTTACTTCGCTTGAAGTTTTAAACAGTTCAGTTGCGCGTGTTTAGAGAAGAAAGCGCCAAGGGAAATTTGAGTATTTACGTGCGATCTATGACATGCTTTTATCAAAAAAAGCACAAATTTGAAGTGTAATTAATACGTGCAAATCTTTGGTTAACGCAAAATATTCGTGTGTATTTGTTCATGAGTGCGATATATCCGTTTTTAATTAATTACCACTTGTACAGTTACCGAAATCCGATTTTGACTTGATAATGGCATTCATCTACCGTCGTGAAGGTGCTTAAATTTTGAAAGTAATTATAAAGGTATTCAGTTTTTATTTCTTTTTAATTCTACATTGATAACACATGCACTCTTCAACAAGAAACGGTATTCCAGCGCAACTGGGTGGGCGATGTACTATCATTCCCAAAGTCTATAAATGATCCAAGGTGATTCCGTGAAGCTGACTGAACTGGAAAGTTCTTTTGATAATCACTAAAATTGTTTTGGATAAACACTGAAGTAAACAGCATTACTGGAAGGATATCTTCTCATCCCCCAACTTTGTGTTCTGAAAAAAAAATGTTGGGGAGTCAGTCCACTTTTGCATTTTGAAGCAATTCGGCTTGATTTTACTACAAAACGCGCAACACTCAACCAAAGACAAAAGAATTGAAAATGAAATGCCCAATCGTACATAGTACACTCATACTCTTTTTATAAGAATATATTTTATAAGAATATCAAGGCTGAAATTTGCAAAATTTTAATAAACGCGGGGCTGAGACTTGTTTTAAAAAGGATATTATTTTTGTGTGTTGAAAATGTGAAAATGCAGTACAATTATATGTCTAAACGGCAAAACTAGCCAGTAAAACGATATAGCCAGTAAAACGATATAGTGTGTATATAGTGTATATTATAGTGTGTACTTATTTATTTCGAATCAAACCAAATCTGTTTTAGCTCTTTCCTTGGTAAAGTCTTTCAGTTGACAGAGTTTCAGGCAAAATTATTTTTGACGCGAGATTGAGTGGGTGGTTTTAACAGAGACCGCCTCTTAATAACATCCGCGAGATCATAAGTCTTATTTTAATGCATGTTTCAAGGCCCGCAAAATTCACAGTCTTTTTTTATGGATTTGTTTTGATTACACTTCATCATATATGTCGCACGCGACATTGCATACACCTCCCCTAGAAAGTGGCTTTTGTGGTTCCAAATTGCATATGATTAAATGAGAAAAAAATGCAGACGCGCTCGGGCTGCGGATGGTTCGTGGAGGTTTACCACTGAAATATTGTCGTTTTGCTGGGGAAAGGATGTAACATTGGGCACTTTTTCGGTATGTATTTATAGAATGACTATCGACGCCTTTGAATTTGAGGCGTTTTGAGGAGAAGATGGCAAACTTTGAGAATTACAGCTCATTTCATGAACACGGGTCTGCATTCTGGCGGTTCGAGTGTGCAACCTTTCGCTTCGCTTTGATGGTTGGGAGCAATTTTAGAATTAGCATGTTATGCTAATTTTCAAAGCTCACATGAATATGTAATATAAGATTGATAAAACAATAAACATTTGACAATTTTAGATCACTTCATTTATTTTCAGTCTTATCTTAAGCCTTTGCTACTTGTGGTGAAACTGACCACTCGAAAACTTCGATCAACTGGTTCAAGATATTTTGCATTACTTTGTCTTATACTTATTCATCAATTATCTGGTTAGACAGACAAAAGAACGAAATGAAACCTTTTTGTTCAACCCTGCACGTTTTCAGCAGGCGTAGCTTGAAATGCTTCAGTTCAGAGGTTTTTGAACATTCTAATTTCGCGGCCGATGTGCATATGACTTCAGGCGGTACTGTACATCTGAAAAGCTTTTAATTTTCTTGCAAACATGAAACCACGCACACGATTATAGCCAACGCTCTGGTTTCTTTTCATCGATTCTACCTAAAACCCGATATAATTTTCGTGTGCTTGTACAACAAAGCGATAGATGGGTACATCGCTATATTGAGGCTTTCAATGTACACTTTTTCGGTAGTCGAGTACTATCCACACAGTATTGTCAAAGTATTCCTTTAAATTGGCCACGAGAACACATCTTACTACTATCGCCTGGTCAGCGGAATTGCAAAAAATGTTTACAGGCCATCGACAACCAACCAACCAACCAACCAACCAACCAACCAACCAACCAACCAACCAACCAACAAACCAACCAACCAACCGTGTGAGTGAATCTGCTGCTAGCTACGATACGACTGAATTAAATTCAGTCGTAAAAATGAAGAAAAAAAAAGAATCAGAAAGCTGCGACAGGGTTATTAACTTTATTCCATAATCTTCACTTGTATTAAGATACACACAACTCCGACATTTCAAGGTTCACTGGAATAAACATATTTTCTGAACCAAACCATGTAACTGGTGGTGAGAACTAGGTTTATTCTTTTAAGATGCCTGCGTTATCAAGAACTGCACCCAAGGTCCAGCCCAACTTAACCCGTTCAGTGAATTAGTCACCATTATTTTCTTAGAAAGACCAATCCTATACCCTTCAGTCAACAGCTCGTAGATGAAATTCCCACCAAAACAGTAATTTTTAACATAAGGATTGTCCTCCAGCTCGTTGTAATTTTTTTGCAAAACGATATAGAAAACAAGTTAAGACGGAATCCACCAGGACGTCGAGTAATATTTATTTTAAGTTGGACAAAAATCGAGTACCAGAATAATTTAAATCCTATTGCGTTATTTTCTACCCTAAATAAAAGGTAAAGATGTAAGTAATAATCCCTGATAACACCGACAACAATTTCTTATCAGAGTCTTAGAAAATGAATTTCAAAGTTCACAAGGTATAGGCAAATTCTCACGTGCAGCCATTTTGTAAAATCGTCTTTAAGCGACTCAGTGGAATTCAGTGGGAAATTCGAAATTTGTTTTCGGTGTTTGGTGTTGTTAGAAAAGATTTCTTTTGATAAGATATTTGAAGCAGCAACACAAAAGTTTGCAATAAGGTGTAAATAATTTTGGTACAACAATTTCTTATCAGAGCCTGAGAAAATGAAATTCAAAGTTCACAAGCTATAGGCAAAAGCTCACGTTTTTTAAGCGATTTAGTGGAATTCAGCGGAACTTCGAAATCGGTTTTCGATGTTTGGTGTTGTTAGAAAAGATATCTTTTGATAAGATATTTGAAGCAGTAATACAAAAGCTTGCAATAAGGTGTAAATAATTTTGGTACATAATTTCGTCCAATAACTACTCGAAGTCCTGGCGGATTCCGTCTTAATTTTTCTTGATGAGACCTTGTTGTTTTCACAATCAGAACAAACCGCTTTTATTCCTGTCAAGACATAGTAAAATGACGAAAACCCGTAAAATTCTCCTTTTAACTTGGGTTGATCATGAAAGGGACACTTTTGCGAGTTTGGTAAGTGGCAAAAAAACATTTCTTTGATTATTTTCCTACAGCGTTTAACTTCAGCGGTCCCTTCAACTAACCTTTCTTGATCATAAAAGGTAAGGGATTCCTTAAAACCTTTATTATGGCAAGGACTTTTCAGGACACACTCGGAATTTTCAGCACAATTGGCCTTTTTGGCAATGAATGCCAGGTAGCGCTCTCGAGCTTGATCTTGTCCATAACCGAGATAACTACGAGCAAAAATACTGTACTTTTTCCCCGCGACGTCTACGACTACCACATCAGGATTACTGTTGTTAAATTTCCAAGAATTTTGGTGGGACGCCCCTCCCATATCTAAACTACCGTAAGATTTGGCTGAACCATTTGAACGAAAAATGCCAGCGAGAAAATTAACAGTAATCCAAGCATAAATCCCTTCGTTTTTTCCTGTAATGATTCTAGCGTCATTGTCGTCCTTAAACAGAAATGGACATTTATGTTTGTCATTAAACAGTTTTCTGACTTCATTTAAAATAGCGTCGGCTTGATCTTCAGACAATAATCTCATTCCTGCTGTCGCTAACAAAAATATAAGAGTGGAAGCCTGCTTATGTTTTGGGATGGTCGTCTTGGCAGCTTCCAGCAGAGGCATCATGTATGCTTCAACTTGTGAAGGGTCATCAGCAAGGTCTGAGATTCCGGGTTTTACTTTGGCAGATGAAGGGCTCAGATCTAGGACTTCTGATGGTTTCAGTGAGGGCCCACTGGCCAAGAACTGGTAGATTTTCATGCGAGTGCCACTGGATCCTGCGTCAAACACTATGGCGTACTCAATATGAGCTGGATCATGATGTACTGGTAGTGATTGAGTGACACACGTGAAACAGAGTAGACTCAACAGCGCTTGCTGCAATAATGGCTTCATCCTGCTTTGGTATCACCTGACAGAAAATAATCAACGTTATGCCTTGAATGAAAAGAACACGTACAACCGTAGAGAAAAGTAGTTGGAACGCTTCCCAAAAAATCTTTTTTGGTACCCCTCTTCCTTTTAATGTTGAACCCTTCATTGATATGGATTGTCTGTACAACATGTTAGGGAGCTCAATATTGAGAAGGGAAAGAAAACGAAGAAATTTGTTAATTGTGCCAACATTTTCGATAAGGGTTGTAGCTTTTAAAAAACGCAGAAGAGACCAGCTTTTACCGTTGTAATCTTTTTCTGTAGGGCTCTAAAGGATTACTGATGATTGATCTCCGGTGTAATGGATAGAATAGGTGATTTCATCTGTTTGAACCGCTCAGAATAAGAGAATTTGTAATCTAACTCATTATGTTTACTTATGCCAAATTTTGTATTTCAATTAACTATATTATAGGAGTAATTGAGAGAATAGTAATTTGTCAGGAAGAAAGTTGTTACTCTAAACTAAGTTAAGAAAGAGGAAGAATGTTATATTTTAGTTTGAAAAAGCATCGGATTTCAAGGTTTTAGTCCACGAGTAGGGAACAAAGGATTCCGAAGGTGTAAGGAAAATGGAAGGAAGCAAGGTTTTAGAAATCTCATCATTAACCTGGAATTGCGACCATTCCACACTTTAAATCAAATTGTTCGTTAAGAGCAGTGGTTTTATCGGAATGCGCGACAGCTGAATTCACCTTTTAGAAGTGGAGTTATCTTTCTAGACAAATACACCATAAATACAGTTGGGAAACTTAATTTCTGCATTCTGAATGTTTGCTCAAATTAACGGTTTTCAATAAGTAACACACACTAAAAGCAAAATTAACTTTTTATGAAACCCGGGCAACTGTGTCAACGGAAAAGCTGAGCGAATTGTCTTTTAGTTTGGTGATCAACATCAACTTCTTGATCATAAAATAAGTCTGCGAAAATAAGGCTAATCTAGAATAAATAAAGTAAAATGAATAAATACGACTATGCTAGTAAGTCATGAGTAAATATGGATATCTCTAGATATATTTGTTTGTAATACCCTTCCCCGAAATAAAATGATCTAAAGCGAGAATTTGCGCGTTTGTGAATCCAGCAGCGTTGAAATCCAGGTAAGAGCCATCAGGTTGTAGAAGATGGAGTACGAGTTTGTCCATAAGTTCTTTTGATAGCTAATTCCGCTGTTTTTCTCTAGCTTAATTAAGCGGTGCGTATTATTTGAATGATTAAGATAAATAACCCAAATGTAATCAAAATTCACAAAGCTTTCAAATTGATCTTAAACTGTCCACGAAACAGGAAAAGACCAAAAAAATATTTAATATTAAAATGTTCCCACAGAACACCCAAAATATGTAACAATTTGGTCTCACAGAAAAATTGAGATAATGGGCAGAATTATCGTAATCTCGAAGCGCAACAAACTATTCCTTTGAGAAATTTCTCTGCAAATTAAAACAACTTGGGTTGCGCGCGCTTGTCTCGTTATATCCGCGCGCTTTGCTTAATTCATTTGACGTGTGCGCTTAGTTCGTAATTTAACGGTTTAGTTTATTTTGCGTTATTTTCCTTATTATTATTTTTTGTAGTAACTGTGCTCACATCGTGGGTGGCTCCTCCTAAAATGATCTGCAATTGGTATAGGATTTAATGGAGCCGAAACCAATTGTAGAAATGCACGCATTTTAGGTATCCTACTGATGAACGGTTACAACAATTAGATATTTACAGGAGCTACTATTGTGTTCGTGGTCTGTCCCCTTAGAATTATAGATAATTAGTAAAATCCGCGACGAATAGATATATTAATATCATGGGTGACAAATTACTCCTTAATTTTGGCGCGAAATTTTAGCGCAAATTTATAATTTCACATGTGAAATTATAAAATTGCCATGGCAACGTTTCCCACGTGTCAGTGCAAGGATGGCGTACAGGGTTTTAAAAGATGATTTTTGCTTGAATTTCACGTTGGCCAGTTTGTTTGGCCATTTTATAAACTTTTAGCGATAACGTGAATGGCATTGAGCGGAGTTTTGAGCGTTTTACACGGGCGTCGTTTCCAGCCGCTTCGTTCATGACGACACAATAAACAAGTTACGAAACTATGACATTGTAAGCGTAATTTGTCACCCATGATATTAAAGGGTAACCAAATGGTATACTCGTAACATTAGGAAATAATTTCACCTGCGTTTTGTCAAAATTCTAATAATTTCCCGAGCCTTCAGGCGAGGGAAATTATTAGGATTTTGACAAAACGCGCGTGAAATTATTTACTAATTTCACTCGTCACCATTTGATTACCCATACATATTAAAGCTAAACCGTTAGACACACAAAACCCAATTGCATGCAAATTCTGAATTAGTAATAGCTAGCATATAAATGATTTCCTAAAAGAATGTTTCGCTTAAATTCAATAGTGAACTAATTGCTTACATTATTAGAGTTCCTTTATGTTTAGATCATGAGTTGTATTTGTGTATGTAATCGCATGGGCCCGAGGGCAATTAAGGATTAATTTCACGCGCATTTTCAAAGTTTTCACAAAATTCGCGACGAGGGCAATTTGGAAAACTTTGAAAATGCAAGTGAAATTAATCCTTAATTGCACGAGGGCACATTGCGATTACGTGTTTATCACATAAAGGGCAAAATTGTGTACAAAAGAAAACTTAAGCTTAAAGTTAAACGAGGTCCGCCATGGCGTATATAAAACCGGTTGGCAAGAATATTTGCTCGTAGCAAAATGACCACATCAATAATCAACTTATGTCGAGAAACAGTAAAAGTAAGCATAACACAGCATGTGCAATTCACTCATAATAGTTCCTTCACAGATAAAACTGAATGCAGTTTAAATTTTATTTACCTTTGTTTACGAGGCGTCCGACCGCGCAGAAATGCTGCATTGATGAAAGTCATAAACAAAGTGTCCGAACGAGCTTTAATAACTTCTTGAACCTGACATTCTCCTTTCCACAGCGAAAACTGTAAGTACCAACTAAATTTATGCCCTTTCCAGGCTCTGTTTCTAATAAGGCGAAGCAAGCAAAACGAAGAAATGTTATCTTTCAGTGTCGATTCAGTGGTCTCAGCCGCCATGAATTTCTATTCTCCGTGCAGCGCCAATCGTCCAGAAGTTTTTTCGGGCTGTGACAAACGAATTTGGATTGAAAAGTCCTTTCTCTATTCCACCAAGGCACCACTCATTTCTGCCTACCGATTTTCTTTCACATTTGATGAAATAACCGCATTTATATCAAATTCGGATGCACTGCATTTCTGAACTTTTTTCAAACTCGTTTTAAGCGGGAAACCAACTCAGTGCTGACGACGCGCGCTCAGCCAATCAGGATCAAGTAATCATGCCCTCTTGATTACCAAAAAGTGCCCTCGTGATTAAAAAAAAATGCCCTCTGTCTCAACCAATCAGCGTTCAGTAATTAGCCATGTTCTAAACGAGCAGGGGACTGGGTACGAACATATTTTCTCTTCGGTACAAACATTCAATATCGATTGAATTGAAAGATGGGGCACGTCATCTGAAAGAGCATCCAAAAATTAGTACATTCACCAAATTTGACGGTTATTGGTTTAAACCCAAAGGCATGGTACACTTAGTATGGATTGGAGGGACAGGCGTCCTCCAATCCATACTAAGCTCTCTTATTTCAGAAGTGTACCATGCCTTTGCGTTTGAACCAATAACCATCATATTTGGTAAATTTACTAACTTTTGGATGCTCTTTCAGATTACGTGCCCCATTTTCAATTCAATCGATATTGAACGTTCGTACCAAGAAAAAATATGTTCGTACCCAGTCCCCTGCTCGTTTAGAACATGGCCAATTTTGCCCCGTATGTGATAAACAGTGAAACGAACTCAACCGGGGTCACCCAACGTTTTTTTAGCCAGTCACATGACATGCTCAGAACAAAAGAATTGGAGTTCGTTCATCCGCAATTAAATTAGTCCCTTGGTCCGTTGATGAAGGAAGTCCAATTCTTTTGTTCTGAACTTGTCCTGTGATTGGCTAAAAGAACGTTGGGTGGCCCCGGTTGAGTTCGTTTCACTGTAAGATCGTTTGATCATTAGGAATTTTTATTACACACTTTCACGCAGTCACTGAAACATCATAGATCTTTTCGATCTTAACATAAATCAATCCTGAGGTCTTTTTGAGCGATTGCATTGTTTTAGATAGTTATTTTTTCCTTTAAATCGTGAGATGTCTTTTCGATCGTTTAGAACATTAGAAATTTTCTATCTTTCAGACAGTTACGTCACATGAGAGATCTTTAAGGTTTTCCATATATTAAACCATATGAAGTCCAGTTAACAATAAAGATTAGCGAAAAAACTGAGCAACGACGTTTCGGTGTCATCCTGGCACCATTTTCAAGTTAAAAAATTATTTGTGCGAAAAGTAAGCTAATTTATACCAATGGTGGAGGTGCGAAATTGAATAAATTAAGATTAAAATAGCTGTTCAGTGTTCATGTTCATTCCAGTGAGGTGTCAAACACTGGTAATGAGTGCAGTGTCTGTTCAAAGCCTAAACAAATACTTTTGCGCGAATGGAGTCTGACTGAGTGTTAAGGCTCGGTTTCTTCTTGCGAATCCACAACATTTCGTGGATCAAGCAATCAAACTTTCCCTGACATTTCTTTAGGATCTTAAAGTTGTTAGTCAGGTCACCAACTGTATCAACTCGGTGTTTATTTTGAAGGTGTTTTCCGATGGCGGTAAATCGGTGTTCCTCAATGCGCTTGTAAAGATGACGGCTAGTGTAACCGACGCATTCTGCATCACACAGATCACATATATAGTTATAAACAACGCACTGTTGATTGATCAAAGGTGGTTTTGGCTCTTGTACTTTGAGATCATCGCCAATCTTACGGCTTCTGAACACCGGCTGTAGTTTGTGATCAAGTTTATTACTCAAGTCCGAGAGATGTTTTTTTACTATGTCCGCTGATTTCTGGTCTTTAAAAGGCAGGACAATGCGGTAGATATTCTCTGTTGGAGGCGTCGATCTTGTGCCATGGTGACATCACTGAATTAACGAAACGGGTGATGGTGGAGTTCACAAGAGGGTGCAAGGGTGCAGGGGTGGCGCAGTGGTGAGAGTGCTCGCCTCCCACCAATGTGGCCCGGGTTCGATTCCGGCCCGGTACCATATGTGGGTTGAGTTTGTTGTTGGTTCTCGTCCTTGCGCCGAGGGTTTTTCTCCGGGTTCTCCGGTCACAGGCGGACCACCCTATGTGTTCGTGGTTAATAATTGTTGACATAAGGTTATATCGAAATCAATGGCGCGTATAGAAGAAGAGAAACATTACGTCGGCTTCGATTTACTACAAAATATAAAAATTACTCTAAATGATTCAATGACAATTAAGATGAAATGTTGATTGAGTCTTGTGTCATGTTTATTCGCCGCTCCGAGCCCTTTAAAGCGTTATTTTGCGAGATGATTTAGTGACCGGTACGAACAGAGAGAGAAGGGAGAACAAGGCAGGAGCTCTACCGCCGGCGGTCGCAACCTTGTCCTATTCAAGCTAGAACTGACGCTAAACCATCAAAATTCTCACCTCGAAAACACGGGCATCCGAACAACTAGATATTTCTCTGTCCCTGTGCCAAATTAGAGCTTCATCCTTTCAATATTTTCCGAGAAAAGCGATCCCGAAGTCTCAAAAGTAGTTTTCTCCATATGATCAGTGCAAAATTCTGAACCAAAGGAATGTTAGGAACGCGAGCCCATTCGAATCTACCAATCAACGCGTCGCGACCGTTGGGGCGGGCTTGGGCATTTGAACTGGCAACGCGTTGATTGGCTCCCATGCTCGCCTCGTTTTTTGTTAATTCAGCTTTTTTGTATCTTTATTTTTTTTTCCGCCAGAACCGGCAACCTCTATGTGTGCGGTGGTATTAGAGAGAAAATAAGCAAGCAAGGAAGTAACAAAGAGCGAGCGGATGTGTCACAAAAATAAATATTTTCTTTTGAAGAAATGTATGCACTGTCTATATACAAAAGTGCGCCAGAATTATTTTCCATTTGAACAATTATCTGCACTTGTATATACGTCGAGATGGGAAGAGGAAGAAACAAAGGTCCTATTGATCAAAGCACTAAAAAACCGAAAATTAGATAAAACAAAGAAAGGGGAGAAAATTGGCCATTATTTAAGCCAAACTCAATAGAAGAAAATAAAGAATTGCCAATACTAGTATCAGAAGAACTTCTTGCAGAAATGAAAAAAATGACTCCACAAGAATTAATGAATATTCTTTTGCCGGATAATAAGAACAATGTCAGTTCAACATCAGAAAAAAAATAACTGCCAACTTACCTATGCAATACAAATATTACCGACAGAATAAAGGGAAAAAATCTGCAAAGAGTTTATTAAAATAAAACTCAGGGAGCGAGCTGATCTTGGCTGTGCGAATATACTAGTATGCGCAATACAAAGTGCGCCAGAATTATTATCCATTTGAACAATTATCTGCACTTGTATATAAAACAATATAAAATGGAAACATTGGAACTAATAAAAACACTTCCACCAGAACTTCGTGAAAAAATCTACAAAGAGTTTATTAAAATAAAGCTCAGAGAGCGAGCCGCTCTTGGCTGGAATGAGGTGAATGCAGCAATCGCCGAAGCACCATTTTGCGATCACAATCAACAAATTGTAAAGGTCTTGTTTTGTTATAAATGCGGTCATTGCAGGCGAAATTATCTCTGTAATCTGTGCCGCAGAAATGGAGTCAATCACTATCTCGGCTATCCTATTTATGATGAAGATGATTACGACGAGTGCTTCAAGAAATCTTTCTACAATAGTTGGTGCGGAGCCGTTGCGTAACATTTTAATCCATTTCTAATTCTTCTCTCATCGCTTCCACGACATGATATATTATCTGTCTGACATCATTCTGCCAAACGGGTGAAGAAAGTTCGTTAATGGCAAACACAAGAGCATGAAAGAGAACAATCATTTTTATATAAAGAAATCATTCTTTAATAAAGTGAAAGAGAGTGCGCTTAGACTGAAATTTTATTTCGAAACGTCGACCGCGCTGCCAAGAAACTTTTTTTGAAGCCTAATTCTCTCTTCGTGCATGGCCTCTTGTCGTATTTTTTCAATGTCAGGGCTGCTCTGTTTATTTTTTTCCTTTGGAAGCGTGCCTTTACGAAGAATTTCCTTCTGAATACGATAGCTCTCTCTTTCATCAAGGATGCTCTGAAACTCAGAATCGCTGATTTTGCCGTCAATGAGTGATTTTGACAGTATGCGGTTGACAGTATCGCATTTTGACAAAGCAAGTGTCATGATTTTGCAGTGTTTGATAAGTTTGGGCTCAAGCTTTTTGTAAAAACCGGTTAGCCCAGCAGCTGTTAGCCCAAATAAAGAGGCAACACAGCCAATAGGTATTGCCGCTGGAATTCCAATGCCTGTAAAAGCAGCTGCTACGCCACCTGCGGATAGAAAACCAGAAATACCGCCAGCAGAAAAGCTAGCATAGTTGATAATGGTTTTAGTTCTTTTATATTTTTTGGCAACAAGCCTATAATGTGAAACTTCGTCATTTAAATATTTTAAAACTTCGTTTGCTTTCTGCATACGAAAATTGTTATCTGGCTGAGTTGGAAGAATCGGATAGAGTGTAGTCTGTGTTTCTGTTTGTTCATAAGCTGGGGCACTTGGTAATACGTTGGATGCCATGGCTATATTTACAAAATTTTTTTTCCTTTAATTTATTTCAATTTGAAACTGAAGAGGCCAGCCGTTAAAATTAAAAAGTCTATTATTATTTTCATCCGTCACTGAAAGCGTCATATTTGAAACGTGATTACCCACAGAAACATCGCGCAAAACGTTAAGATGTGTATTTTGGTAATGGATTTTTTGATACGGTGTTCCTCGTATGTCAAAGCAAGCTAAAAGACTTGAAGGCTTTCCATTTAGCAAGCTTTGTTGCTTGTCGATAAGGTCACAGTTAACGAAGTAATGTTTAGGATTTGAAACATCATTTATTACAATTTTTGTAAAATAATCCTTTTCCATTGCGAAATTTTTATACCCAGGAATATTAAAGAACTTAATAAGACTTTCATTCAGTCCAAATTTTTTTATTTTGGACTCATTTGCTTCTATTATCAAAGTACGACCTGTAATGCCTTTTGACACAAAAAACAAATCTTTCTCTGGAAGTAAATTTTCATTTAGGAATCCTTTTTTAAAAATATCCCCAATGTCATCCAGTGAGTAGTTTCCCATTCGTAAATAACGTGTTTTCTCATCTTGCTTGTTTAATTTTTTATAAAAAATTATTCCATCCTTTTCAAAACTATTCCAGCTGTTGTAAAGAGAACAACTTAACAGCCGGATATAGCTTGGTTTTTGAATAGGCTGGTCAAAATAGACCGTATGCGGATTTTCTTTTGTAACAACAGTTAGAATGACCATTTTATAATTAGAGAAAAATATTTTGTTTAATATAAAAGTGGATCATGGATAATGAATGGACCGGTGGTGGAGGATGGTTGAATGCTTATTCGAGGCAGCAAAACACCAAAAGTGCAGCGAAAGCTGATGCAGCAAAAGACAAGGCCCCTCAGCCTTCACAGCACAGCAGCGCATCTGCGCTTCTAAAATGGATCCAGACACCACAAGCTGACAGCATTGCCAAAGTAGCAGAACAAAAGGCATGGAAAACTTTTAATGCAAAATACCCGAATGCTGATAAATCAAAGTTTGAGCCACAGACCGATTTCGCCAAAGATCACACAGCAACCTCAGAAATTTATTTCAAAGCAGGACCAGGCAATTTGATAAACGTTTTTGGTTCAGACAGCAAATATTGGAGCCCGGAAATGAAAAGTGCGCTGGGTATTGGCCAATCATCAGAAGGTTTTCCACAACAGCTTACACCAAGTGGTTTAAAAGGTGACTCTTTGCCGATTCCTGCTGTTGGCTTTCACGATGCCGCCCCGAGTTTGAAAAAAATATTTAATAACCAACTGAATATTTACATAACACCGGACCAGTATTTCACAACAAAGTTCAGAGAGGTATTTCAAAAAACCAAACTCACCCACCATTCAGGGAAAGAGTCAAAAACATGGCTAGCCGGCCCAAATATAAAATATTGGCCACAGCAGCTGAATTTTGCTGTCTGGTGTGCGACAACGGGCTGTGGTATAAGTCGCGAAATTTTCGATAACAACTATGCTATGCCAGAGAATGTGCGAGCTTTTTACAAGTTCCATATATATTTTACTGTCAGGCGAATATTGTTTCAGATGGGAGGAATACAAAGCATAAGCGCTTTGCCTGGCGACCCTACTTTTGACCAGATTAACAACAAATACGACGTGGCTTCATACAAAAGAATATGCAATGAGTTCGGAGTCGACCCGTCAAGCGATTTTCGTTTTACAAGAGGCGCAAACCACGGCCTGGGAAGCGTTTACATCTATGTGTCAAACATTGGACCGTCTAAAGAAGAGGGAGACATTTACCCCGGGGGGTCAAAAAAGTTCTCAGACGAAGGTGGTAAAGGCAAAGATGGTAACTTGATTTATTATATCTAGCCGGATGACGCTGCCTACGGACAGGCAGACTGGTTTTGTCCCAATGTAGCAGAAGGTCTGACCCAGGCGGGTTTGTCGCGAATAAACCAGTCGATAGAGGCGTTTGTTTACTGTGTTTTGGGTTCACAGGTGAACGTTAGAAGTAGCATTCTGGGGTCAGGAGGGCGCGCAAAGGAAGCGCAAAGTGAGTTCCTTGTTCTAGTGGAAGACTCAATAAGGCAACCGGATCTGGCAAAGTCAGTTCAAAGGTACCAACTTGCTGTCGACCAGGCAAAGGTGAGGCTTAACTTTGCAGTGTGTCCGGGGGCCTGGCTGATGCCTGCGCGGATGGTAATAAATACGGGAAGTGTTATTGGTTACAACAACCAGCTCAAACAAGCTGTGCCAGGCATGAAGCTAGGGGTTAACGACGAAGTAAATAAGGGCACAAAAAAAGCAGCGCTAAAGCTGATGGCAGGAGGACCAACAAAGATAAACCCACCAAACAGCCACCCCTCAAACCCGATACACAGTGGGGTTTCACCCCACACCCCTAGGGTAACAGCGACGCAGCCTGAAGAGCAAACACCTCAACCTGAAGATCAAACACCTCAGCCTGCTGGGGTGGGGGGTTTACCCCCCTCACAGGAAAATAACAAAGCAGCTATTGCTGTTGCCGCGGTAGGTGTTGCGGCTTTGATTTACGCTTTTATGCGTTAACGCCGCTTCTTTATGTATTTTTCTACAAGAAAGGCAACCACAGCCAAAATAATCAGCCAGGTGTGCTCAGCAAGAAAACCGATAGCTTGACCGGCGGCTTTGAAAAGAAAGCTCACAATTGAGCCAATAAGACCTGGCAGAGCTGATGCAATCTTTGAGCCAATATCTTTCAGACCTTTTCCCAACGCTTTACCGGTGGCTCTCAAAGCGTTTGTAATAGCCCCAATGACAGCACCAATTGTGACCCCGGCAGCAAGAACGATAGCCGTAACGGTCACACCATATTTTTTGAATATCTCCTTTACCCTCTCACGAAGTGGAAGCGCTCTTTCTCTTTCATCAATCTGTGTTTGCAAACGAGCAAGCTCCTCTTGTCTTTCCGCTACTCTTTCTTCGGCAGCTTGTTTATCAGAAGGTGAGGCGTCTTCATTGTCGATAACTGCCTGATCTTCCTCATTTTGGCGCTGTAGTTCTGCTTCTTGCTCTTTCAGCTCATCCAACGTTCTTGTGTCGTTGAGCCTCGCTTCCATTGTGTTTCTTTCGCTCTCTTTGGCCGCCAGGCTTGCTCTAAGTTGGTTGACCCTGGTTTGTTCTTTGGCTTTGGTTTTAGCCTGTTTCTCGAGAGCTGACACCTCTTTTTTTGCGTTTTCAAAATCCTTTTGATAATTTTTTTTCAGTTGCTGCAGTCTCCGCAGTTCTGATTCACTTTCAACGTTTGTGCCATGTTCTTGAGTGTGCGCATCAATCTGAGCTTGAGTTCACTTGATTCTTATTCTAAGATCTTGCACTTCTTGTGTAGCTTTTTCTCTTTCAGAGGCGAGTTTTTCTGCATCTCTGAGTTCTTTTTCAGCTTCTCTTAATCTCTGCCGGTTTTCTCTTATTTCATCATTGTCTTGAGCAATCAGAGATTCAGCTTCTGGACCAAGTGATGTTTTGAACTTGTCTTTAAATTTTTTGAGAAGACCTTTCCCATCTTTTCTGAAAATGTCAGTCTCGCCACCTTTTGTTCCAAATGAAACGATTGTAGTCTCATTGCCAGGCTTTTTGCTGAAACCGATTGGGCCTAATTTTCCGAAGTCAACTCTTGGAAACCTCCTTTTAATAAAATCTCTTGCTCTTTCAAGATAAGCTGGTTTGTCATCTTGATGAATAAAGCCCGTCAACAAAGGGGTTTCATCAAATGATGTTTCTGGAAGTCCGCTCTGTTCGTGCTGCATAGTTTGCATTTCATGTTGTTCACCACCATGGTAGGGGGTGGACACCGTGCCAGGCTGAAATGGCTGGGTTCTGTTAGCCTCTTGTTCATCATCATCATCATCATCATCGTCATCATGGTCAAGTCTGTGGTCAAGATCTGGTTGGTCCATACCAAATTCGCCACCTTCTGCCATCGAATATCAACAAAGTTGATTATCAACAAAGTTGATGGAGTTATTTTATATTTACAATTGAAATTTTTTAATTGAACTTTTTATATTCTTTGTAATAATGGACGGTGTACAGGAAAACCTTCGAACAACACGCAGTGAAAAAACTCTCGGCGCGCTAAGAGCGGAGCGCGCGGTAAAACGCATCACTTTCGAGCGCACAGAAGCCAATCCGCAGGAAACGCTTTATGTTTCGGTGCCCAAGCTGAATGAAAGCGAGGTCATTGTTCCCGGCTCACTTGCTCTGCGCTTCAACATTGATTTGAGCGGAGGCCATGCCAATAACTTTCTAGTCGACAATGTTGGACGAGCGCTAGTTGACAAACTTGTTGTGAAGTACTCTGGTACCATACTGCAGGACACAGTTGGTTACGACATTTACAAGATATTCGAGGATCTCTTCCTATCACAGGAGGAGCGCGACAACATGCTGCAAGATGGAATCCAGAGTGTGGGCCTCAACAAAATTCGCTCAAACGCGGGTGACAAGCAGACCACAGGCGTCGATTCGGAAAACAAACTGAACGGGATTTACGGATCAAAATACAGGATACGCCTTGACCACCAGATTTTGAATGACCACGGGACCTTTTATCCGCAGGCTTTATACAACGATCTTGTGTTCGAACTGACACTTGCGTCAGCCGATCCGGTAGTCAGAGGCTCCGATCCAACAAAACTGAAATACAAGCTGACAAACATCCAGCTGGAGTACGAGATGATAAGAAGCAAAACACTGGCAGATGAAGCCCTCAGCGAGTACACAAATGGGAAAGAATTTGCATATGACCACATCCAGCGTGACGAAATTGTTACCTTTAAAAAAGGCAGTGACACAAGGCTGAATCTCAGAGTTAACCCACAGAGAAGGTCCCTCAAAGGCATCTTGCTACTGTTTGTCGAGCCCCATACTGCTGGTGCAAGGAAGTCAGAAGCATACTTTAACCCAGACCTGACAAAAGTCAGTGTCACAGTAAATGGCTCGCCCAACAGGCTGTACAACAACGGACTTGAAGGAATTGATATTTGGGAAGAGGTCAAACGCTTCTTTCTCAAAGCCGAAAACAAAACACAGCACATGAATGCAACAAAGTTTTATACAGAAGACAAGTTCGGGCTTATGATCGATCTGCGTTCCATGGCTGACCACTCGATGCACGGAAGCGGCACGCGACTTGTAAACACAAAGGATGGAGTACAGCTGGAGCTCGAGAGGAAAGCAAGCGGCTCGGGCAATGTGCACTGCCACATTTACGTAATCAGTGACGCGCAGATGAATATATTAGGAAGGCAATTAGAATCTGTACAGTACTAGTGGGGGTACCCCCCACACCCCCTTGGGTGGCTGATGAATATTTTAGAAATGCAATTAGATTCTGTACAGTACTAATAGAATAGCAGCAAAGTTTCTTATATCGGGGTGCGGGGTAGCAACTCAGTTGCTGATACCCCACCATGGATCCGAGCAAGATACCCTTCAACGCTCTGATTGTGGGGCCGACGAATTCAGGCAAATCGAGGTATGTGGTGGATCAGATCTACGGCTCTTTCCGCGGCAAGTTCGACTACATTGTTCTTATCTGCCCAACATTCGCGCACAACAAGACCTACCACCGAATTGGTGAAAATGATCCAAGAATGATTGTGATTATATGCAAGCAGCATGAGGTTGAAATTTGGTTGAAATTCGTGAGCTGGCTTTTTGAGGGCACCAACACGCTCATAATCCTAGATGACTGCGCAGCCTCCAAAGATGTAAAAGGGCGCACAGGCCAGCTGATGAATCTTGGATTTTCCGCTCGACATATCGGCATCAGCGTTTGGGTGCTGACCCAGAAGATAACCAGCATAACACCTTCCTTCCGTGAAAACGTGGCGGCTATCGTTTTATTTTACACTCCCTCAGCCAAAACTACGAAGGCAATCTTTGAAGATTACGCCGGCGAACTCTCCCACGATGAATACAAAAATCTGATTTCAAAGCTGAAAGAGCGGAAGTTCTCTTATCTCGTGTTCTCGCTTCGCTACCCTTACGGTATTCAGTGGGGTATCAGCAACTGAGTTGCTACCCCAGAGTTTTAAACTTTTTTGAATTAAAAAAATAAAAGTTGTATATAGTATTATCATATCAACAAAGTTGATAAGTTGATGATGGGTGAACAAGAGTTCGCAGAAATTATGAACCTATTAGAAGCTGAGCCATCAAGCAGCCCAGCTGGTAGTAGCATTGTGCCAGACTTCGTCCCCGGACCTAACATTCCTGCTCTTCGTGAGCAGCTGGCCGTGCTTGTATCAACAGGGAAATCCAAAGAGGCCATCGGAGTGCAATTAACACATGAGCAGTTGAAACGCTTGACTGATAAAGAAGTTGAAAAGTACTACAAGAGATATGAAACCTTCGTTGGCAGCAAGACAACCGAAAGCATGGTTGACAGACTGCTTACGCTTCTGACAAGAGGCCTGCAAATGGTTATTGAAATAGATGACGTTGATGCAATGAAAAAAGAACTAAAAGAAGACTTCATTATTAACAAAGAAATGACAGATTTTGTCGGCAGTCTCTCTTTGAAATATGGAAAATTTCTTGCTCCTATTTCTGCTGCTTTGATAACGGCTAAGCACATTGATTTTAACTCGCATTTGCAGAGAAAGGATGAATCAAAATTAGAAGAAATTCCTGAGCATACCTCACCAATTGCTGAACAATTACAGACAAATTCTGAGTAATTTCTAAGTATTATTTTATTTGCTTAACATATACGCTTTGTTTCAAAATGTCAACCGAACAATCCGAGGCTTTCAAAGAAGTTGCAAATTCCCCAGGCGAGACCACTCAGGTCGATATCACACAGCAAGCAACAACTCCAACTCCAACTACAGCCCCGCGTGCAAAAAATCCCAAGCGTGTGGCTGCTGGCAAAGCGGTTGCTGAAAGAACGCGGCTAGCCCGTGAACAACAGAAAAAAGCCGCAGCTGAGGCTGCTGTCATAATAGCAAACAACAAGGCAAAGGCCACTCCCCCGGTTTCTGAGCCAACACCGACTATTGCAGATGAAACCCTAAAAAGTACCGAAGATATCAACAAAGTTGATAATAGCAGTATCACCACCACACAATGGCTTGCTGTTGGAAGTATAGTCGTTTCACTAATCGGGATTTATTACAAACGTGAAGAGCTCAAGGCCGCATTTAGCAACAAGACACCTGAGCGTGGGGTAAACCCCACACCCCATCAACCTGCTGATATCAACAGAGTTGATGTGCTACAACCTGTTAGAACAACACACAAGGGGTGTGGGGTGAAACCCCACTTCAGAGGTGTAAAACATTTGGATTGAATATTTACGAATTAATATTATTACCTGTATCATATATCATGAAGAAAGTTGATGTTCCCCAAGTTCTTATCTCAACCGCGGCCATTTTTGGAATCGGACTGATATGGTACGACTTTAACGCGAAGGTTTTTCATACGGTCCGCGATATTATGAAGGCCACAATATTTGACCCGGACGTATCAACAAAGTTGATGGGGTGTGGGGTAAACCCCACTGAAGAGACAAATAATTAATTTTGATTTAAACTTTGTATGTTTCCATTTCTATATATAAATATGGTGCAAGTTCCAACGCAAACATTTGTTGTCAATTTTCTTGGCGGCGTCATCCTTTCCAGTTTTTGGTGGTATTTTACTTGCGAGACAATTAATAGATTGTATTTGTTGGCAGAAGACCCTTCGAATTTTGTTGAAGTGCAAGAGAAAGATGAAGCAGATGAGACAGATTAATTTTATTTAAACTTTTGTATGTTTCCATTTCTATACTTATCAACAAAGTTGATAGATAATGTCAGACAACAAGCTTGTTAAAACAATCACGGATGCGGCTACACTCATTGGTTTAGTCGCCGGCATCGGCTGGGTCGCAAAAAATGTTGTGAAAGAGAATTTTACTTCTGACCCCAGCAGCAGTGCAATGAACTACGTGAAGTTCACCGCCGTCATGGCTGGGAGCATTGCGCTCAAACAGTACCTCGAGGACCAAAAAATCCTTCCCACCAGCATGTAAATTAATTATTTGAAAAAACTCTGCTCTGATATATAATTATCAACAAAGTTGATCAATGGCAAGTATCGCGATTATGGCTGGTGGGGCTATATTGAATGCTGCTGCTTTTATTGGCGGCAATTATCTTGCAAAGGCACTTGGCGGAGGTGACGCTGCACTTGATGAAAAAGTACGACATGACAAAGCTCTCGAGGCATATCAAGCGGCTTACGCCAAATACTCCCGTGACCGCACCAAACTTCTCGACTGGATTGCGACTAACACGCAAATAAAAGAGCAGGCCAAGCAGAACTTTACTAACACTGACTACGCCTTCAAACTGTATAACAAAGCGCATCCTGACAAACAAATGACACCCCCCAAAGAACCCAAGTTCTCAGATTTCTATCAACCAAGCCAGCAGCAAAAAAATGGTGAACTCATGTTCATGGGCGCCGGGGCTCTTGCTCTGGGCTACGCTGCCTTCCGTTTCCTTTAGTGGGATCACACCCCATGATTTTAAACTTTTTTAATTCCTTACTTATATATTATCAACTTTGTTGATATGATGGATGCCAAACTCGCAAAGATATACTATAGCCCTGGGGGCTACTGGAAAGGTTTTGCCGCAATCAAAAAATTATCCGCTGCTGCCAAGGTTCCAGAAGAAACCGCAAAAAAGTGGCTGTTCAAGCAAGCACTCTGGCAGATATTCCTCCCAGCACCGAAGCGCATTCCTCGGCCGAAATTCGATGTACCTATACCCAACAAAGTGCACCAGGCGGATCTTCTTTTTTTGCCACATGACAAACTGCCCCGCGGACGTAAAGTTTTTAAATATGCACTCACCGTTGTCGACGTGGCTAGCCGCTACAAAGAAGCTGAACCCTTAACCTCTAAAAACTCTGATGAAGTTGCCCTTGCTTTTAAGAGAATTTACAAACGCTCGCCTCTGAAATGGCCTGAACTGCTGCAGGTTGACCCCGGGCGCGAATTCATGGGCGCTGTTACAAAAGAAATGGAAAATCACAAAACATATATTCGGCGCGGGCGAGTTGACATTCACCGTGATCAGGCCATTGTTGAACGTTTTAACCGCACCCTGGCTGAGCGCTTGTTCGGGCACCAGTACGCAGTTGAAATGCGTAGCAACGAGGGCCAGCGGTCTACGGCGTGGGTAAAAAGACTTCCTGAAGTTGTAGCCGCTCTGAACAATGAAGTCACAAGCCTTATCGGCAAGAAACCTGTAGTTGCCATCAAAGAAAAAAATGTGACTTCCGTACCGTCAACAAAATATTTGAGACCTGTTGGAGAAAGCGAAAAAAAGCTCCCTTCTATTGTGAATGTTAGGTATTTGTACCAACCTGGTGAGCTTGAAGGTGGTGTGAAAAGAGCCACTGATCCAATCTGGTCTTTGAAAGTTTACAACATTGAACGATCTTTTACCAAACCGAAACAGCCTGTTCTCTACTATTTGCATGACGGGCCCAAGCGCGGCTTCGTGCGTGAAGAACTGCTGGTTGTGCCTCCAAACACACAATTACCCCCCGAGCGACTTTAAAGCTTCTTCTATTTCTTTCATTTCGGCATTTGTTAATTCTATTTCTTCCATTTCTGTATTTGTTAATTCTATTTCTTCCATTTCTGTATTAGCCAATAAAGCTTCTATTTCTTCCATTGCTTCCATTGCACTGTTGTACCCGTAAGCTTTTGTATTTACCCCGTCGTCAGCTATCCAGCGCTTTGAATCAAACGGGGACAGTGAAATTTTATTTACATGCATGCCGTAGATTTCGTGCCCCTCGCTTCGCAAAATGTTCATTCCGTGCCACATCTGCTCTTTGCTGAACAGCACCTGCTTGTACTGTTCATGCTTTATCTGTTTCTTCACAACGTTCTTTTTCACGCCTTTTGCTTTTTTTACGTTTATTTCATCAGCTTTTATCATGTTACAGCATTGCGACACTATTGCTTTCGGATGTTTCTTTTTTATTTTTTTGAACAACTCTGCGTCTTTTGCCATTATTGCCTGCACTTTTTTTCCTTCGCAGGTGCACTCTTTTATTTCCGCCTCAGGGAAGTCTTTCTTTATTTTGTCTATTCCCTTTTTGCTTTCGTCTGCCTTCATGACTGAGTACATCTTTGACCTCAGGCCTACATACTCCAATATTGGGGTCCCCGCGCACTCGTCTTTCATTTTTCCCAGTACCTTTTTGTTCACCGTTGAGTGGAGCGGATGCTCCTTCGGGTAGTCTGATGTATCATAGAAGTTTTCATTTGCTTTTATATCTTTGTAGACGTCCTCTGTTTCTATCTTCAGCAGCAGGCTGTCCGTGTCCGTGTACAAGAGCTCGCATTTCTCACCGTACTGCTTTTTCAGGTGGTTGTAAAAGAAGTCGTACATCAGTATCTTGCTTTTGTCAAGGATTGTCATTCCTGTGTAGACCGGCTTGTTGAGCAGCAGGCGGCTTTTGTGCATGTCAATGCCCACCAGGTCGTTTGTAAATATTACGTGCCTTGCGTACAAAGGGCTAGCGATCAATTTTCTTATTTTGTCTTTCTCAGTGCTGCGGACTATTTTTATGTCTACTCGGTTGCGCAGGTTTTCCATGGTTTTGCCGAAAACTGAGTTATTCATCAGCTTGTAAAAGTTCTTTTCAAAGTCATTCTTTGCTTGCTTTCTGAATTCTGTGTTCATCCGAATGTACGGCCCCATCCAACACTCTTGTTCGAACTCCAGAACCCTTTTTACACGTTTCAGTTTCATCCCCTGCTTCAGATAGAACTTCAAGTTTTCGTAGTGAACCACGTAGTCTTTTTTGTCCTCAAGTGTCAGCAGCAGCTTCTTGCTGTTTGGGATTTTCAGGTCCAATTCTTTTATCAGATTATTTTGGTAGTCCGACATGTTTTCTTTTTTCACGACCTTTTACTCTGGCGCCAGTGGGTAGCTGTTGTGTTCTTTATGCAACTCCGCCGGGTACTCCAAATCAACTTCAAGGATCCAGCCTTTCTTGGCGTTTTCTTTTTTGTTCAGGATTTCCTCCTCTGTCGGCATCACTAGTTTCCATTTGAATCCGCTTTTGGGGAGAGGCTTGCTCATTGCCCAGCCGTACAGGTTGTTCGCGTCCAGATACATAATGTAACTGTTTGGTTTGCTTTCGTCATAGTCTGATACCAAAGGACTGTTTGCCTTTGCGTGTCTTTTGCTTACCATCGAGATTCCTCCGCGAATTCCTCGTTCCACGAACATATGCATTTCATGGTCTGTTAACAACTCAAGCTCGACACCCGTCTTTTTCAAGAGTGCGTCCCATGAGAGGCCTGGTGATGTGAAATAGTTCGCCGGGTCAAGACCGTACTGCTGCAAACACAATTTACGGAAATTTTCAAATACATCTGCCAACAGTGCTACATCTGTTTTCACGTAAAGGTCATGGTAATCCCCCAATGTTTTACAATGAAAAGTCTCCCATACTTTCTTCGCGTGAGCGTACTCATATTCTGTAATGTGTTCATCGTTGAGTTTGCTGTTGAAGTCTTCTTTTTTGGGCAGACTTGTTTCGCTGAATTTCGCCCATGAATCCATGTACTCGTATGGGTAAATTCCCTTTTTGTACAGCAGATCACTGCCATTTGATAATGTTGATGTGATTTTGAGTTCCTCCTTAATTTTCTTTTTGTACTGCAGCTCTCTGTCTTTTAATTCTGATGTGGCTTCTTCTACCCCTTCTACTATTACTTTTACCAATGAGTCCAAGCTTCCTTGCAAAAAGTTCAAGCTGTCTATAAATCGCAAACCGTCAACCGAAATGGTTATGTACTTCTCCATGTTGTTTGCGACACATTTCACCTCTTTTTTTCAAATTTGCCATCGCCTGCATTAAATGGTGTGCATCGTATCCCCTCAGGTTGTGAAATACAACTGGTATCTGGTCCGTCTTGGGGTTTATTCTCAGTTTAAGGTTACAGTTGCTGTGCGCCGCTCCTCTGTACTTACCCGTTATGTGGCAATGGTCTTTTACCGCGTCTCTGTAGTTCTTTTGGAGCAGTGGCTTTTTGCATAAGTAACAGTCGGTTTGTTTTTTTGCTTTATACTTGTCCTTTTGCTCCGGCTTTTTCAGTATTATCATTTCAAATTCTTTACCTCCTTTTGTTACATGATTTGTCAATGGTTCTAATCCTTTCCTTTGATATTTTTGCTCGTTGAAAAAGCACCTCCTGTGGTATTGGCCCTGGTATTCTTCTATTCCTGATATAAGACCTATAGTGTAGACCGGCAATGAATCCCTATAGTTTTCTTTTACCAGTTTCTTTTCACAGATATGACAGTTATACGCGTTTTTGAAGTCATACCAGTCTTTGTGCGTCATTGTTATAGGTTTCGGTTTGGTGAGCGTTTCTCTTATTTTTTCCTTTTCCTGCATTATGCTTTCCAGAAATGACTTTACCGCTCCCTCACCCCTGTAAACTTTTTTGCTTGTTACTTCTCCGTCGCTTTTCACCACAATGTATGAATACCCGCACGCTTCATGCCACTCGGTCTTTTCTGTGTAACTTTTGCATTTTTTCTCGCTTTCCGGGTAGCGTTCACAGCCTTGTATCTTTTTTACCAGTGCCTCAAAGTCCGCTTATATCACGTAGGGCGCTTTCATCTGTTTCTGATAATTTTGAAAAGCGAGGATGTTTTCCCCCTCTTCCGGCATGTCTATTTTTGTTGGTCTGCCGTTCACTCCATTGCAGTACTTTTCGTGTTCCACCAGCGTGTGCGCTCTTGTGAAACGTGTTAAGCACCTCATGCTGTAGAAAGTTTTATGTTTTCTTGCATTATCGAACAACAAGGCGCTTTCTCTTTTCACCCAACAGTAATGCTGTTTTTTCCTTGACTCTATCAACATCAGGTTTATTCTCGGTACGTTCTTTTCTTTTGTGCTTATCCTGTGTACGATTACTGTGTCTTTTTCCCATCCGAACACGTTTATTGCCAGGTTTGGGTTTTGTTTTTCTAGCTTGTCGATTTGTTTTACCGGTGTCGGAAAATCTATCCCCTCGTAATTTATACTGTCATTTTTGGGGTATTTGCTTGGTCTTTGGGGGTCCTTCCCATCTTTTGGAGGAAATAAAGCAGCTCTTAGAGCCCACTTCAGACATTCGTTGTCTTTGTTTTTCACATTTATTATTGCCTTCTTTTTTGCTAGATCGGCTGGAAGTGGCAAATAGGTTCCTCCCCGCAGTGGCTGATATTTTGCAACGTTCACGTATGCTAGCTCTATACTTTCAATTTCCCATCCTGATCCTTGCAATGACCAGTTTTCTATTTCTCCCTTTATTCTTTCCATGAATTCTTCATATTTTTGTTCTATCTGTTCTTTGTCATACCTGGTAAAAACGTGCGGCTGGTCCTCTTTAAAGTAGTGCGACATTTCTTGCGTTTCGCCGTTTCTTTCTATTTCAAAGTTTACTTTTAGCCCGAAGCTCACCTTTACACTTCCCAACTTTAGAATTTCCTGTTCGATCAAATTTGTATACTTTTCTCTGTTTGCGTTTTTAAACATATAAATATCTTTGTTATTTGGGTTTGTTTCAGATACATTCATTAACCATACACGAAGCCATTCTTGGAAATTACTCTGACTTATTTTAAACCCGTCGCGTACAGGAACACGTTCAGGTTGTAATGGTTGAGGAAGATTTCTATTTTCCTCTCTAGTTATTGGACCGTAAAACTTTTGCAGAACATTGGACGAAAATCTCGCGGCTGCCATCTCGACGTATATACAAGTGCAGATAATTGTTCAAATGGAAAATAATTCTGGCGCACTTTTGTATATAGACAGTGCATACATTTCTTCAAAAGAAAATATTTATTTTTGTGACACATCCGCTCGCTCTTTGTTACTTCCTTGCTTGCTTATTTTCTCTCTAATACCACCGCAAACATAGAGGTTGCCGGTTCTGGCGGAAAAAAAAATAAAGATACAAAAAAGCTGAATTAACAAAAAACGAGGCGAGCATGGGAGCCGAGTTTTTTGTTAATTCTGCTTTTTTTTGTATCTTTATTTTTTTTTGCGCCAGAACCGGCAACCTCTATGTGTGTAACACTTCCAAATTCCAATTCGATCGGGAATACACGGCCCCACAAGCTTCTAGCTTTAAATACTACCGTGTCTAAATAAAGGTAATTTATTTATTTTATTTTTAAGATACTGACTAGCTTTCAAGCGGTCGATAGGAGATGAATAAAACTCAGTTAAACATTTTATTTGAAAACTAACAATCAGAAACTAAGCAAGCGTTGTTCTTGCACGTTTATGTAAACGAACTGGAGTTCCTCAGTGCAGAAAAAATGATTTTATAGGTACAATAAAACATAAAAAAAAAAGGCCGGTCATTAACACCGGATTGAAAGCTAGCCATGAACTTCTTCTATTCAAATAATGTCACACATATTGCGGTCTGTTATTTCATATTTTTCACTGTATTATACGCATACGCAATAGACCGAAATATAGCGTCTCTTCCAAACATGTCGTGTGCTTTTCATTTTCTAAATATCATTTATAAAACGCATTTTTGGGATATATATGTTATTTACCAGCTGGGAGGTCCGTAATGTAAAAACCTGTTATCGAGGTCTTGAAAATGCCGATCTCGAGGTCACAGTTTATCACTCTTACGCGTGCGAAGAGTAATTGATTGTAACATGATGCCGTTTCATTACTCAGTGATAAAACTGAATGAAGAAAAAAAGAAAGAAAGAAAGAAACAGAAAGCCCCTGCGACAGGATTATTAACTTTATTCCATAATCTTTACTTGTATTAAGATACACACAACTCCGACATTTTAAGCTTCACTGGAATAAACATATCTACTGAACCAAACCATGTAACTGGTGGTGAGAACTAGGTTTATTCCTTTAAAATGGCTGCGTTATCAAGAACTGCACCCAAGGTCCAACCCAACTTAAACCCGTTCAGTGAATTAGTCACCATTATTTTCTTAGAAAGACCAATCCTATACCCTTCAGTCAACAGCTCGTAGATGAAATTCCCACCAAAACAGTAATTTTTAACATAAGGATTGTCCTCCAGCTCGTTGTAATTTTTTTTGCAAAACGACTTAGAAAACAACTTAATTTTTCTTGACGAGACTTTGCTGTTTTCACAATCAGAACAAACCGCTTTTATTCCTGTCAAGACATAGTAAAATGACGAAAACCCGTAAAATTCTCCTTTTAACTTGGGTTGATCATGAAAGGGACACTTTTGCGAGTTTGGTAAGTGGCAAAAAAACATTTCTTTGATTATTTTCCTACAGCGTTTAACTTCAGCGGTCCCTTCAACTAACCTTTCTTGATCATAAAAGGTAAGGGATTCCTTAAAACCTTTATTATGGCAAGGACTTTTCAGAACACACCCGGAATTCTCAGCGCAATTGGCCTTTTTAGCAATGAATGCCAGGTAGCGCTCTCGAGCTTGATCTTGTCCATAACCGAGATAACTACGAGCAAAAATACTATACTTTTTCCCCGCGACGTCTACGACTACCACATCAGGATTACTGTTGTTAAATTTCCAAGAATTTTGGTGTGACGCCCCTCCCATATCTAAACTACCGTAAGATTTGGTTGAACCTTCTGAACGAAAAATGCCAGCGAGAAAATTAACAGTAATCCAAGCATAAATCCCTTCGTTTTTGCCTGAAATGATTCTAGCGTCATTGTCGTCCTTAAACAGAAATGGACATTTATGTTTGTCATTAAACAATTTTCTAACTTCATTTAAAATAGCGTCTGCCTGATCTTCAGACAATAATCTCATTCCTGCTGTCGCTAACAAAAATATAAGAGTGGAAGCCTGCTTGTCTTCTGGGATGGTCGTCTTGGCAGCTTCCAGGAGAGGCATCATGTATGCTTCAACTTGGGAAGGGTCATCAGCAAGGTCTGAGATTCCGGGTTTAACTTTGGCAGATGAAGGGCTCAGATCTAGGACTTCTGATGGTTTCAGTGAGGGCCCACTGGCCAAGAACTGGTAGATTTTCATGCGAGTGCCACTGGATCCTGCGTCAAATACCATGGCGTACTCAATATGAGCTGGATCATGATGTACTGGTAGTGATTGAGTGACACACGTGAAGCAGAGTAGACTCAACAGCGCTTGCTGCAATAATGGCTTCATCCTGCTTTGGTATCACCTGACAGAAAATAATCAACGTTATGCCTTGAATGAAAAGAACACGTACAACCGTAGAGAAAAGTAGTTGGAACGCTTCCCAAAAAATCTTTTTTGGTACCCCTCTTCCTTTTAATGCTGAACCCTTCAGTGATATGGCTTGATATGGCTTGTCATATGTACAACATGTTAGGGAGCTCAATATTGAGATGGGAAAGAAAAGGAAGAAATTTGTCAATCGTGCCAACACTTTCGATAAGGGTTGTAGCTTTTAAAAAACGCAGAAAAGACCAGCTTTTACCGTTCTAATCTTTTACTGTAGGGTTGTAAAGGATTACAAGCGATTGATCTCCGGTGTAATGGATAGAATATTAGGTGATTTCATCTGTTCGAACCGCTCAGAATAAGAGAATCTATAATCTAACTCAGGATGTTTACTTTTGCCAAATTTTGTATTAAAAACGCTAAAGAATTATTGAGAGAAGAGTAATTTGTCAGGAAGAAAGTTTTTCCTCTAAACTAAGTTCAGAAGGAGGAGGAATGTTACATTTTAGTTTGAAAAAGCATCGGATTTCAAGGTTTTAGTCCACGAGTAGAGAACAAAGGATTCCGAAGGTGTTAGGAAAAGGGAAGAAAGCAAGGTTTTAGAAAACTAATCTTTATGCTGATCTTAACCTAGAAGTGCGAGCATTCCACAGTTTAAAACAAACTGTTCGTTAAGAGAAGTGGTTTTATCGGAATGCGCGACAGCTGAAATCACCTTTTGAAAGTTGAGTTAGCTTTCTAGATAAATACACCGTAAATACAGTTGTTTGCTCAAATTAACGGTTTTCAATAAGTAACATACACTAAAAGCAAAATTAACTTTTTGTGAAACCCGGGCAACTGTTGGCAACGAAAAAGCTGAGCGAATTGTTTTTTAGTTTGGTGATTAACATCAACTACTTGATCATAAAATAAGTCTGCGAAAATAAGGCTAATCTAGAATAAATACAGTAAAATGAATAAATACGACTTAACTAGCAAGTCATGAATAAATATGGATATACCCTCTCCCGAAATAAAGTGATCTGAAGCGAGAATTTGCGCGTTTGTGAATCCAGCAGCGTTGAAATCCAGGTATTAGAGCCATCAGGTTGTAGAGGATGGAGAATGAGTTTTCCATTAGTTCTTTAATAGCTGATTTCGGCTGACCTTGAGAATCGAGAATCACTCTTAAAGATCTATTATGTTTTATCTCTTAATTAAGCGATGCGTATTATTTGCATGATTAAGTAACCCAAGTGTAACCAAAATTCACAAAGCTTTCAAATTAAAATGTTCCCACAAAACACCCAAAATATCTAACAATTTGGTCTCACAGAAAAATTGAGATATTGCGCAGAATTATCGTAAACTCGAAGCGCAACAAACTATTCCTTTGAGAAATTTCTCTGCAAATTAAAAGAACTTGGCTTAATTAGTACCATCTTGTTTCATTAAATTCACCGCACCTAGTGTCTTATAGACAAACAACGATCTTATAGATTGGAAGTCAAATTTGCGACGAATAGAAATATATTGAAGCTAAACCGTCAGACACACAAAATCCAATTACATACAAAGTTCTGAATTAATAATAGCTGGCATACAAATGATTTTTTATAGAATGTTTCACTTAACTTCAATGCTTGCTTACATTTTAAGAGTTCCTTTATGTTAAGATCATGAGTTGTATTTTCATCGGTTTGATTGTTAGGAATTTTTAATATACACTTTTAGATAGTCACTGAGACATCAGAGATCTTAACATAAATCAAATCCTAAGGTCTTTTTGGGCTATTATATTGTTTTAGCTAGTTTTTTTTTGCTTTAAATCGTGGGAATTCGTTTCGATCGTTTAGGTCATTAGAAATTTTTTACCTTTCAGACAGCTACGAGACACGAGAGATCTTTAAGATTTTCCCATATATTAAACCATTTGAGGTCTTTTGGATATACTTCATTGTTTGAGGTAGTTTAGTCGTAAAATTATAAAGATAGCTCAACATATTAACATAAAATAATGTCACAGAATGGCTGCGGGGAATGGCTGTTTGCTGATATATTTATCTAATATGAAGACATTTAAATTTGCTAACTGCAAACAATCCAACGTTTTGGTACACTCAACAGCAACACAGTAAAATAATCTTTCGCACAGTAAGGAAATATGGGCAGGAAAAAATGACACAAGAGTTGCTTTGTAGAAAAAAGGCAACATATCCCCACCGCATGGGGACCGCTTTAATTGCTTTCAATCTCCATTTCTCTTGTGTATTCGGAATCAAAAATGGAAAAATAAAGTTGTATGAAAACCCCCGAAAAGAGAAATGCCAGAAACCTCACCTAGTGTAAAAATCACTCGAGTAAACAAAAGAATTGCACAGAAATGAACTTTAACGACGAACGAAATGGTGACCTGGGATTACGACACGTGGCTCATATTAAAAGTCAGCAAACTACACTACAAAAATAATAAAAAAGTAGAAAATAAAAAACAACCGATCGCTAGTCGAATGTTAGCAAAAAAAGAAAATCACTGTGCTGAATGGTAAAAACCACTTGCCTGATAGTAAGTAGAATTAAATCTTTTGAGCAGCTAAGATCAGCGACGTTAACACCAAGGCGGCTAGTAGCAAAGACAGGACATCGAATTAGTGACCCACCTTAATACTAAACACTTAATGTGATTCCTCAGTATTGTATTGGCATCCCTTTTGCGCAGAATTTTACGCGTGATTAGCGCGCGCATATGAACAAAATGGCGGCTTTTTTCTATATGGCTTGGCTTATCGTCATTTTCTCCTAAACAAGCATGCTGACCTATATTTTTTATTGTAGAATTTTGATTTGCAAATTGTCCTCTCTGAGCTGGAAAATTTAAAAAAAATCTCATCATTGTAGGCTTTTACGTAAGTTATGCATGATGTAAATAATAAAATGTTAAGGTTTTAAAGACGTATTGCTTGTCTGGTAAGTGTTAATTTACTATTACCTTTGTAATTGAACGACGGGAATGAGGACATTTGGCTTTGCTTTTTTGCGTTTGACGCTTATAGAACGAGGAACATTTTTATTTCTGTATAAATGATTGCCGGGGTGACAACACTTTGAACAAGAGATTTTTTGTTGGCTTTCTCGCGACTCCTGGTAAAATAAAGAAGGAAATTAACGAAGTAACAGCAGGATTTCATTGGCTTTCTCGCCACTCCTGCAGAATACCCCGCCACATCGAGTCCATTACTGAAAGAAGCTGGCCACGCGGTACGCAGGAAGGATTAAATTAAAGATGGCGTAATGAATGCAACACTGGAAGTTATCTTAGTCGTTAGTTTATGGATTAAAGAACGAAGTATATTCATGTGTGGCGCGCTTATTTCGGCTCAAGGATGCGTGATTTCGGTATTTTTTTTTTCACGTTTTTAGAACAAGAAATTATATAGAGCTTTTTCTCACCGCGAACGTGGAATTTAGTTCGAACTGCAGTTAAGCCAAGTTAACTTATTATTGGCGTCGCATACAATGCGCTCGAAGAACGAGGAAATTACAATTTGTCATTCAATGAGCATGATATCATGATGGTAACGAGATTGATAATATCATGATAATATCAAAATATCAAGTCGTCATCATGTTATCAATCGAGAGAAAATGATAATATCAAAACCTTTTTGATTCAAGATTTGATAATATCATGATAATATCAAAATATCAAGATAGCGAGAGAGAATGATAATATCAAAACCTTTTTGATATGAAGATTTGATAATATCATGATAATATCAAAATATCACGTCGTCATCATGTTAAACGTTTTGACGTAGCTATTCATTTTTTATCAAAAGAACCGGTTCAACGCTGTAGATTTATTTTTCAACGACTATTTTCAACAACGAAAATAGAAATATATATTAAGCCATCCTTTGATAAAAAGCAACTTTTAGACCGAATTGGTTAGTAATCTAAAATGCACTGTTTCAGGACTTTAATTTTGTGTGTTATTTTTTAAAGGTTTGTCCTTTTCCGACGTTGCTTAGATGCCGACATGAAGAATGGCGTTCGAGAAGGGCTTCACATTAAGTGTAAGAAAGAGGAAAAGGAGTTTGTGAGCGAGCAAGAAGAAGCAGTATTCTGGCAAACGAAATTGCTGGGAACTACATCAGCTAAGTCGTTATTGAACACGATCTATTTCTACAACGGAAAATGACCACATAAAAAATCGACTGATGTCGAGAAACAGTAAACGTAAGCATAACACAGCATGTGCAATTCACTCATAATAGTTCCTTCACAGATAAAACTGAAGGCAGTTTAAATTTTATTTACCTTTGTTTACGAGGGGTCCGACCGCGCAGAAATGCTGCATCGATGAAAGTCATAAACAAAGTGTCCGAACGAGCTTTAATAACCTCTTGAACCTGACATTCTCCTTTCCACAGCGAAAACTGTAAGTACCTACAAAATTTATGCCCTTTCCAAGGCTCTGTTTCTAATAAGGCGAAGCAAGCAAAACGAAGAAATGTTATCTTTCAGTGTCGATTCAGTGGTCTCAGCCGCCATGAATTTCTTTTCTCCGTGCAGCGCCAATCGTCCAGAAGTTTTTTCGGGCTGTGACAAACGAATTTGGATTGAAAAGTCCTCTCTCTATTCCACCAAGGCACTACTCATTTCTGCCTACCGATTTTCTTTCACATTTGATGAAATAACCGCATTTATATCAAACTCGGATGCACTGCCTTTCTGAACTTTTTTCAAACTCGTTTCAAGCGGGAAACCAACTCAGTGCAGACGACGCGCGCTCAGCCAATCAGGATCAAGTAATCATGCCCTCTTGATTACCAAAAAGTGCCCTCGTGATTCAGAAAAAATGCCCTCTGTCTCAACCAATCAGCGTTCAGTAATTTTGCCCCGTATGTGATAAGAATATTAAGCGCTCCGTAGGGTTCTGGTGGCCATTTTGAATATTAAGTGCACCCTAGGGTTCGGGTGGCCATTTTGAATATTCAGTGCACCCTAGGGTTCGGGTGGCCATTTTGAATATTAAGCGCTCCGTAGGGTTCGGGTGGCCATTTTGAATATTACGTGCACCCTTGGGTTCGGGTGGCCATTTTGAATATTAAGTGCACCCTAGGGTTCGGGTGGCCATTTTGAATATTAAGCGCTCCGTAGGGTTCGGGTGGCCATTTTGAATATTACGTGCTCCCTTGGGTTCGGGTGGCCATTTTAAATATTAAGCGCTCCGTAGGGTTCGCGTGGCCATTTTGAATATTAAGTGCACCCTAGGGTCCGGGTGGCCATTTTGAATATTCAGTGCACCCTAGGGTCCGGGGGGCCATTTTGAATATTAAGTGCACCCTAGGGTTCGGGTGGCCATTTTGAATATTAAGCGCTCCGTAGGGTTCGGGTGGCCATTTTGAATATTAAGTGCACCCTAGGGTTCGGGTGGCCATTTTGAATATTCAGTGCACCCTAGGGTTCGGGTGGCCATTTTGAATATTCAGTGCACCCTAGGGTTCGGGTGGCCATTTTGAATATTAAGTGCACCCTAGGGTTCGGGTGGCCATTTTGAATATTAAGTGCACCCTAGGGTAACCGGCTATACTACTGAAATCTGACTAACAACGGAATTCTGTTCTCAAATATACATGTTTGGCCAGTCAGCTCTGACAATTGGAAAGCGTCCATGGTCTCTCGCTTAAGAATAATTATTTTTACACACAAGGTTTAAGTGATATCAGCCTTTAAAGGAGTGGGTATTTGGTCAAGATAGCTATCACATGAATGCAGCAGTTGAGACGGACAGAACGAAAAAGCTGTTTTAAGAGCAAAATTAAGAAGTCGCTATTTGTTAAAATCTACCGTTAGGATTATCATGTAACATGCCCTGAGTGAACTTTAACAGTTTGCCAGCTTGTTTAATTTGAGGTCATTACAAAAATTCACCGTGACACATAACAAGGCCTCAGAAAACTACTTATAACTTAGGCAAATCGTGCTTGAACGACACACTTGCTAAGATTTCACAAAATTTCAGAATTCTTCTTCTATCAGGCTTTAAAAATTGTAAGAAATCGCTTGATGTTTTCCTTTCCAAAAACGTGTTTTTTAATGGGACCTGTCAGATCATTGGGCCACCTGGCTCGAGCTTTATTTTACACCTTTTCAAGTATGTAAGGGCCTCTTCATATGAGCCCGGTTACCGAAATCTCGCCTCACTCCTATTTGTCTTGTAAAAAGTTCGATGTGTCCATATGAGATGGCGGGCCAGCCCGGTTACCGAGATCTCGGCAACCGGGATGAAAACTTTCCAATATGAACACTTCAGCCCGGTTACCAAGAAGCAAACGTTTTTAACAAATTAGCTTTGCTTTCGCACAGAGTGGCCAAAATGGCACAATTTTGCCTTGTATGCATTTCCACTTAATCAGTGTTCGAGTTACAAGAGTCGACAAAGCTATGATAGTCGCGAACGATACAAGTTAATGTGGCGCCATTTTGGGCTCTTACTTGGTGTAGAAGACACAGTTCACCTATAACAATAGCGAACAAAAGGACAAAAGAACGAGAAATACAATAAAAACAATAGGATTGCGAGGCACTGTTCTATTGTGACGTGTCCTGTGTCTTCTACACCAAGAAGGAGCCCCATTTTGGATAAAATCTAGAAAAAATCTAGTTCTCCTGATCGCCGGGTAGAAAAATCAACAAACTTTTCACGGCGCCGAAAGATGGGTTAAATACAAATTTTGGCGTTATTTTGAACTAATTTTATCAACTCAGCGTTTGTGCCTTTTTCTTTTTATTGAGATAATGCAAAAAGTACGGTTTGAACTATTTTTACGATTTATTCGAAAACAAGCATACATAATTTTTTATTTTATGATTTTGGTGTTAGCTTGTTTACGAAAATCTGATTTGCGTACAACCTAACGCCAGTACCTGGTGATTTTCATATCGATCCGAGTCAGGGAAGACTGCTAAACGTCCAATAGAAAATTTGAAACTGCCTTGATTTGGATGAAATATATTTTTAAAGTGAAGCACTGCTTCAACTCTGTTGTGACACGGCCTTGTTGTTATTTGAATTCTACAGCTGACATTATGCCATTTTTTTGGATTTGATGAGAATTTGAGGAATTTGCACATGGACTGGGGGGTGTATTGACAGTGTTCATGCGCTACATGCTTTGATGTCTGAGGTGTCTAAAATTCTCTGCCGCGTGAATCTTGAAAAGGTGTGCTACCAAGTGTGCTACCAAGGTGTTCGTCTGTCTACGAGCTAACTTCAGAAGTTTAAAAGGGAAATCGAGTCAGAAATGGTGAAGTGAGTTTCCAAACGGGTATACAGCGTGTTATTTATTTCGATCGAATCACCTTAAATAGAGTTGACTGCAAAGTATTACTTGGCTACAGATTTAAGTCTACGTTGGACTCAGATTAGACTACCTACTGTTCTAGTCGTCTCCGAAGATTATGTTTGCTGTAACAGATCCCGAACCTTCCTGCAGCCAGCGAGTTCCTCGGAATGGGAGTTTTCTCCCACGTTTTCAGAAAGCGCTCATGCTATTTGTTTGCTATATCAAGATATTTAGTTTGGCAGGTGGAAATTAAGTTGGCGCGCTAGACGAAAATGTATGAAGGGCATTCTGACAAATCGCGCAACTTAATGCAAATTATTGTCGAGCATCATCTTTTTTGGTACATAAAAACAATAAATTCAATCAAACCTCAGAACTGGCCGGCTCTCGAGTCCTAGAGATATATCGGCGGCAGGTAGAGCAGATTCTGATACCTGTCGGCATAGATAGAAATGGTTATGAAGTTTGGCAAAGTCAGTTCTTTGTTATAAGTTTTTGTTCGCTGTTTTGGCGGTTAACCTTGCACAAAACCTGACAAAATACAGCAGGTCGTTACGTGTGTTCACGCAACTAACCAATAAAAACATTGCGGATACGTAACTCATGCATAGTGTATGAGCTCAAAACAAAAGATGTGCACGGTCATGGACCTTCCAGCCTGTGAATCTTGGCCTCTTTGTTTTCTCCTTTGTTGTTTTCCGGGCTTCTTGACCATTTCCCTCTATCAATTATCCTGTCGGGTAACGAATTAATGGATGAACAGCATACTCCCAATATCTCGTTATTTTAGCATATCTTGAACCTCTTGCTACAGCTCTTTAAAAACTTAGTTTTTCTTGTTAACTGATTTAATTTACTACGAAGTTTGCTATAGCTGTTTAGCCCATCCCAAACTTGGAATACGTGACATTATACCATATCACAGAAAATACCGCCAATCAGAATACAGGAAAGTCGTTCTGTATTCGACGGTACTAAGCCCGTACGAAAACCAAAGTAGACTTTTTTAGTCCATGGGTTGCAAAAAGATAAACCTGTTTCAATATGAAATGATTAAAAAACGCCTGAAGTGATATGCATTTGGATGACGTGGCCCGTACATTGGCGTGGGCATGAGCTGAAAGAGACAAGTATCAAGGATATATTCGTGTACGTTGCACGTGTTATGATGCAGGTCCGCAGTGGCAACTGTCGTGTAATTACAAAGCTTTGCTTTAGCTTTACTTTTGAACACTCTACGTTTTAAACCATTTTACTTTTTCTTTCAGCTTCACACAGTAACACTTCTGTTTATAAAAAAAGGATAGTAGTGATAAGAACACTAGCAATCAAGCACAAAAAGATTCCAGAAATGAACAATTATACTACTTCCAGCTGAGTATAAAGATGTGTACTGTGATGTTCAAATTTCGCCTTATCTCAAACACCTAGCGCCATGACAACCCACCTGCCACGATGAAACTTTGTTATGTTTTATTTAACAGTTTGTCTAGCAAGTTCTGAGCAGATATTCTTGTTTTAAGCAAATGAACATGTAGTTGTAAGTGTAAAAGAAAGATCATCCTTGTTTTACATAGGATATTTTTCCTCATGTTTATCTGTGATGAAAAGCTGTCTTGTGTTGTAATATTTCACGTGATCGCTGGGGCGGAATTCTTTATCTTTTTTTCAAGCCTATTGTTAATATTTATTATACCATTTTCCTTTTCAATTTTATGCGAAATGTATTCACTATTCTTTGGTAAAAATAGGTAAATTTTCAAAATTGAATATTCTTTACTGTACTGCCTTAACGTGTCCCCATCGACTCCATATCAAAGTAAGTTACGCGCAAAAATCAATAACGGAACCGGTTAAATAGTATTACTCAGCTTATGATCGTTCTGCCGGTATTTTGCATTCAAGGTAGGCAGTTTTGTTTTGCCCGATATTTGAGTACCCCCTAAAACTTGCTTTGTGTGGTAAATTTCAACACTTCTGTTTGAAGCTAAACGTTGTCGTCGCTGCATCAAAGACAAAGCATCATATGCGTTATATGTTATCTTGGTGGCCATGGGTTCGATTCTCGTCGGGGATTCGAGTTTTTCTTTGTCCCACACTCATGACAAATGAACATGCCATGTTTATCATTTATTCACCGAGCATAAAATTTAACATCTTCGTTATTTATGACACATATGATGCTTTCGACATTTCTGATGCTAGCACTATACAGAAAGCGTGTCACATATGAACCTAATGAACGGCCTAGCACATCAAGAGTCTCTCGTAGTTTGGCGAGTTTCGCATGTTTTTGGAATTATAAGGACGGCATGAAAACATAAGGCTGACTAAGGTAATGTACTTTTTTTAATATGAATAGAAATACGAGTTTAATTCATCGAACAATGATGATTTCATTCACATCCGTCAAAAGTTTAATTCAAGTTGTGCTTCTCGAGCACTTCGCAGTGTGCAGCTATTGTGTTGTGTATGCTGTTCAGTATTTTAACACGAGGATATGCTGTACAAAATAAAGACACACTTAACTACTTAAAGTTTGGGGAACTTCTGTTCATAAATTCTCTCGTAAATTACAAAAAGTCGACCTGTTTGTTTTGTGAGTTTGTCTACGGAAACCCAGCGACGGGTTGCTTTTTCACTCGCCTTCAAATGCCACTGAACAGACGTTTGAAATCACTATCTACGATACTACTTCTGTCGAAATGTGAGAATTAAAGAGAATGGCCTGTCAAGTGTTTTGATGTGGTTTGATTTATTTCACCTGCCACTTTCCAAAATATTCGGCCGCAACTTACAACTCCAATGCATGGTGTCGAAATAGTGGGCACGTCATTTTCTCGCGAGTACATCAGTTTCTAAAAATAGCCTACACGCGAAAGACATAGCACGCGCCCCAATACCAGATGTAGACTTCTAGTTATGGACTTCTGGTGCACCCTAGGGTTCGGGTGGCCATTTTGAATATTCAGTGCACCCTAGGGTTCGGGTGGCCCTTTTTTTTTATTGGAACAATACAATACAAAAGGAAAGTACATTCACACACACACACAAATTAAACTAATAATAATAAAACACTAACAATAATAACTAGTTAGGATACCTATGAATAATAATAATAAAAAAAAGTCGCCAGTAATAACCACAGTAACTAAGAAGATACTACTTCTTCCGTAAACAGAAATTACAGCAAGGTTTGCAGGTAAGGTTGATATAAAAATTACAGTTGAAAAACAAAAGGGAAAGGGACGTTGAATACAATTTTACTTTACATTTAAGTGTTATGACGGGTATTAATTATACAATATATGTTAAGAAACACACTGGAAAGACATTAAGGAGGAGCGCATTTTTCTATTTGCCACTGCAGCAACATTTTTCTCCTGAACTCTGGAAAATGGAGTTTTCTTTCAAAGCTTTTACAGTTATATATGTATTGTTTAAAATAAATGATGAACAAGTGTAATCTATTTTTTAACAGGAGCGATTTTGAAAACGATTTGATTAAAAAGTTAAACGCTAAAATGTTATGAAATATCATTGTAAAAACTTTTAAAAACTTTTAAAAAAGCAGACGACGTTTCGGCGCTACTCTACGCCATTATCAAGTCAAAAGTTATAAAATTACAACAAGAATATATAAAAAACGTGAAACAATAGAAATATTTGTGTGTCCTATGGGTATAAAATAAGAAACAATAGAAATATATATATATATATGTATAAAAAAAAAAGAAAGAATGAAAGAAATTCTATAAAAAGTGTCAAGTGAATAGTTTGGCGCGAATGGAGTCACTCTGGGTGTTGAGAGATGGTTTGATGTCTTTAATGAAGAGCATCTCGTATATTAGGCAGTCCAACTTGCTTCTGCATTTCTTTAAGACTTTGAAAAGGTGGCCGATCTTTGGTCTTTTGTTTTCATGGTGCGTGTCAAGGTGTCGTCCGATGGCAGAATAACGATGTTCACTAATGCGTTGATGTAAGTGTAATGTAAGTAATGTAATGTAAGTGTTGACGTAAGAAAGGAACTGACAAAGAGCCGCACGCCGTGACTCCATCAGAGCCATCTGTTTACATTAAATTACCCTTTAAAGATCAACGATCGGCAAATCGCGTCCGCAGAGAAATCCACTCCCTGGGATCGATGATTAATGTCAACGTGAAACCCGTCTTTACCAGCAGAAAACTATCGCAAACTTTGAGTGTAAAGGAAAACAAACCCCCGATTGTCAACACGCAATGCGTTGTATATTCATTCCAATGTGATTTGTGCGATGCAAATTATGTCGGGTTTACTACTCGACACTTACATCAACGCATTAGTGAACATCGTTATTCTGCCATCGGACGACACCTTGACACGCACCATGAAAACAAAAGACCAAAGATCGGCCACCTTTTCAAAGTCTTAAAGAAATGCAGAAGCAAGTTGGACTGCCTAATATACGAGATGCTCTTCATTAAAGACATCAAACCATCTCTCAACACCCAGAGTGACTCCATTCGCGCCAAACTATTCACTTGACACTTTTTATAGAATTTCTTTCATTCTTTCTTTTTTTTTTTATACATATATATATATATATTTCTATTGTTTCTTATTTTATACCCATAGGACACACAAATATTTCTATTGTTTCACGTTTTTTATATATTCTTGTTGTAATTTTATAACTTTTGACTTGATAATGGCGTAGAGTAGCGCCGAAACGTCGTCTGCTTTTTTAAAAGTTTTTAAAAGTTTTTACAATGATATTTCATAACATTTTAGCGTTTAACTTTTTAATCAAATCTATGTTTTGTTGCGGGATTAAGCACCTGAGATGCTGAAGTACCTGTAATATCATTGAAAGTTATCTCTTTACTCGAAAAAAGGAGATCAGAGCCATGAGCTTGATTAAACCATGCAAAAGCATCCGAGAAAAAAGATGTTGTAACACGACAGTCTAAAAAAGCATGTTCAATCGAATCAGGGTTTTGACAAAAAATACATGTTGCGTTATTAGCTAGACCATAGTTTTTAAGTTCTTTTTTTTTGTAACGATTATTCTATGTAGTAGTTTGAAGGAGAACTGCCTTAGCTTGTTATCTCTTGAAGATCTATAGATGAAAGAAAATTTGTTTTTCCATTCGGTAAAGTCTTCTGGAAACTTATCTTTCCATTTTTTGATACCACAAGGTACATTGATGCAGTTCTCATTGAAGAGTTTATAATAGTGTTTGCAACGCATATTTGCTAAATCTAAAGTGGTTTCTGACCCAGGCGAAGGAGATATGATGGTCGAATACGGATTATCTAAAGTTGGCTTGCAGTCTTCAGCTTTCTTTTTTAAGTATGAAGGAATTGCTGCAATCAACTGAAAGCCGTAATGTAAATAATTTGACTTGACATGGAATTTGTTTTGAAAATCGCTAAAAGACAGGAAGTTTCCTCTAGGGTCTAAGAGGTCTTGAACAAAGTAAATTCCCTTGTCAAACCAGGTTTTCCAAAATAGAGAATTATTTTCTATAGCTATAGTTTCGTTATTCCAAAGTATATATTCGCCGTACATTTTATACAGACATTGTCTATTAAATGTTTTGTTTCAAATGCTGTGTTTTAGTTTATAGTGGAGTCAACTGTTAAGTTCATTTTTGGATTTTCATTTGAAAAGAATATGAAATAATTGAGCTATATGTACTCGGATGAAAAGCACGTTTCGCCTTTGCAACATATTACAAACTACACTTATACCAGCTTATACTGAGGAAAATCCCGCAAACTGAACAAGTCCAAACCAAAACTAGTAAAACTACTCAAAGAGACTGCACACTAAAATTAATTTAAGCGATTTATTATCCAACTGCTCTATTTTTAAGATTCGTAAACAATTCTCTACGCCGGTTTCATTGCGTGTTACCTGTGCCTGGGTGAGTGAGTTCAGACTTTTTCTACCGCACATTTGCTTACCAGAAACGAAGAAAAAATTCATTTAGTTCTCTACATAAAATTCTCTAAGGTATTAAGCAACGTGTACGATAAAACAGAATATTTTATAATCATGCAACCAAAACAAGACGGCTCAAACTAAATTGTTCGCTTGTTAGATAGCGAACTGCCACAACTCACACAAAAACTGCTTTAAAATAACTTGCATAACCGGCTCCCGATGAATTTGCCAGGTTTTTTTTTTTGCGGCCGTGGTTTTCTTTGTTCTGGCGTGAACTCATTTTCTTTAGCCGCGTGTTGACTTTTTTTCGAGCTGTAGTTTTTTGCCTTGAGTTGATTGTGTTGCCTTGACTGTTTTGAAGTAAATCAAAACAAATTTCCTTGTCTTCATCGAGGTCCTTTTTTACACTGATTTGCTCTACGAGGTTTATTAGTGTACAGTAAAAGTTGTAAAAAGTTTTTATACTAAAATTTGATATGTGCGCCTCCATACATTCGTGGGGAACCCAATAAAGTGCAGGGACGTCAAAACACTAAATTCAAGCAAAAAAATAATAAATGGGAGCTCCGCTTTTAGGCCTGCCTAAATCTATATATTAAAAATATTTGGTTGGTTTTTCGCCGTGTTCCATCCATTTTGTTTTCGATCTAAACATAGCCTCTTTTCCTCTGGATTCGTGAATTCTTTAGCGGTTTCATATCTATCTAATATGGCCTTATCTAGCACACTGCAGTCATTACAAATTTTAGAGTCGAGTTCTTGTAATTCTTTCTGAAGAGATTGTTCTTTGGTCTTAAGATCGCTTCTTTTTTGTTTTGAAAATTTAACGGTAGTTGAGCGAAGCTCCATTTTTATTTATTCCCATAGCAATTGCTTGTCTGAAAGCTCAGAGTATTTTTCTTGTATCAGTGGATATTTAAATTCGATAAGTTCTTTATAGCTATCGTCTTCTAGTAAAGTATTGTTGAATTTCCACAAACCGGGTCCTCTTTTGAATTCACTTTTGATTTCTAAACATAGGAAAATTGATTTATGGTCAGGGGCAATGGAGGCGCGGGTTTCGGATTTCAGCACATCGAGAGATATCGCGTGGGAGACAAGGAAAAAATCAATTCTTGATTTTAACTTTAAAGTTTTTGATTCGTAAATGTTTTAGCATTCGGATGTAAACATCGATATATGTCAATTAGGTTAAGTTCATCCATAAGATCAACAACAGCATTTCTGTAAGCTGTTGCTTTCCATGGTAGGCCACCTTGTTTATCTGTTCGATTAAGAGTAACATTCCAGTCGCCGGAAACAATAAGTCTGGAGGTGTCTGACTTTGATATAATGTGTTCGGTTAAATTGTGAATGAACATTTCTTGTTCGCGGTAATCATTCGGAGCATAAATATTTACGGCAAAGAAGGGCAGCTCGTCGATTGTAATTTTTGCAATTATAAATCGCCCCTGGGGATCAGTTTGGATATTGCAAAGCTGAAAAGTTGAATTGGGATTTAGTAACATACACACACCTTTTGAGTGTGTAGTTCCGTGTGAAAAGATCATTTGTCCGCCCCATTCCACAGACCACACTTTTTCATCATTAGATAGAGAGTAGGTTTCTTGGAGACAATACAAGGTTGCCTTTTGTGATTTTAAATAGGAAAATATCGCTCCCCTTTTGTTCTGGTTTCGTAATCCTCTCACATTTAGGGAAATGATTTTAAATTTACGTGACATTTCTGTGTTTTAAATTTCCATTGCAAATTCCTGACTTACGTCCCAGTCTATGTTGGCAACTACAGCCGAGATCGATTCTACAACGTAATAAATTTACGCTAAACCTTGGAAACCTTGGTGGAAACATTGCTTTAGTTTGCCTCTTAAAGATGGCTTTTATGCTAACTGGAGGAGTGATTCTACATACTTGCTTTGCTGTACATGCTTATCGGGAAGATAGGCGATTCAAAAAGCGACATGCAATAACAAAACCCGAATCAAAAGGGAGAAAAAAAAAACACGATGAAATAATAAAATGTGTCTAATGTGAGCTTCTTACCTCCTTCACTTAAGCCTGTCCCCATTCTCTTAAGACTGAACAACGAGTAAGATCAGTGGTTAATTAGAATAAATAGTTCAGAAAAATTGTAGACAGAAGTTATGATTGAGAGTTATCCAAGACGAAGACTGCGACTGTGAAGACAGATTAAATTGCTTCAAGGTCTTCCTCGCTGCGGATTCTGATCGGAGTACCATCAGGCGAGGTTTTGGCAAAAATTTTGCCATCGATTGTCCATACATTCACAAAAATTCCATCATGTTTCATCTTGTTGGCCGATCCGACGAGGAATCGTCTAAAGTTGGTTAGGTTTTCATTTATGAAAATTCTAGTGCTCTCTCCTCTTGCGGCGCTGGAATAGCTCGGGAATAGATCTTTCAAGTTAACCATTTTCAGTTTAACCCTTTCTTTGTACAAACGTGCCTTGACTTTGTGGCTAACGAACTTCACTATGATCGATTTGCTTCCACGGCGTTTTATTTTATGCGAGATTTCAATATCTTGAGGTGATATGTCGACGTTAAGCGCGTTTCCCACTTTCAGAACCACTTCTTCTGTTTCTTCAGGGATTCCGTCGATTTCCAGCGTATTTTTTCTCGAATATTGTTCGAGGTCGTCGAGAGCAAACCACAGATTGTCTGTTTCCTGCACTTGTTCGTTTAGTTTTTCCCTAGTTTGTTGTAGCTGTTCTTTGAGTGATTGGTTTTCTTTCGCAACGCGGCCCAAGGAGGTTTTAACTTTATCGAACTCGCGGTCCTGCGAATTGACCGATGCCTTTAGTTGCGACAATTCTTCTTTAAGGGACTGATTTTCTATCAGTATTTTAGAGATTGATGTTTGTAGGCCAACCAGTATGTTCTTGATTTCAGTCAAAGTAGGCTCTTCTTCGTTAGACCATGTTGCTTCTGTGTTGGCCGCCATATTGCTTAAAGCAGATTCTTCAGTTAGTTGGCGCTTGGGGTCGGTAATTTCCTCGTCCAGAGAACCTCGGTCGCCGCGCTTGTTCTGTTTTGTTTTATTTGACATTAAGACATGAAATTAGAGGATTTCCGAAGATTTGTGATACGTTTCCAGTCGTTGAGGACGGAGAAATTATCCCGCTCAGAAAACACGTCCGCCCTCTTCCACGCACATGCTCATTATCCCCAACCTTCCCATCGTGCGCTGCGATCTTACTCCCGACGAAATTTAGTTAGCGAATTTTCTATGGCATGGTATAAAATAGTTATGCAACACTTTCTCGTGGTATACCATGGATATCCCACTTGTCACTTGAATTTTCTTGGTATGTACGAACACATGAAAGTGACTCTAAAGTTACTGTTTGCTGATTGGGCAGAATAATACAAAGAAAATACAAAGGACTTTTTCTGCCCAATCATGAGGTAGCATTTAGAGAGCTGTTTGAAACTGGCCTGGTAAGACTCTCTCCCCAGGGGCTCTTTGCTTTCGATCCAACTTTTCTTCGCCGATTTTTTCCCTGTAGTTTCGACTTTCCCTCGCTCTCACTAACTGCCCCTGGGTTTCCGAGGATGCTTGATAAGCCATTTCCGAGTTGTCTTTTAACCCTGTTTTAAGTCAAGTTCTGGTGTACAACCTTTCATATGGAAACGAGTTTGATTTGCAAGACAATGAAATTGCAAGTGAAAATGATTACCACATGAAAGGTATTTACCAGGACCAAGAGAATCTCGGAGATGGCCTATTAATTCGGCTACCTTCGATATTTTCCTTGGCTATATTATGTAATAGAGGAATTTGCTTTCCGCGTCACCATTTCTCCGCTCAGTGTTGCAACTATGCACAGGATGGAGAAACTGAAACGAAAATAACACAAATCATGTCCACCATTTAAGATGACTTTATTTAATCTCCTTTAAATAAAGATACAAAGCTGATTAAGTGACAACGTTTGTAGTTTCCCATCACCCGTTCTAAATGATGCCAAGCAAGCTAAAAGGCCTTTGACACAATTCTGCGCATGTGCGGCAATTTGATTCTGATCCGACGGGACACTTTCAAAGTTGATTTCCGGAAGAAAATCTTTTTCAAAACTTTTTGAAAATCTTGTGTTTTTATATGAACATCGTCGCGAATTTATAGTTGATGTCCTCGAGAGGAGGAGCACGGAGCAGCTCGGGACGAAAGCTGCTTTCGCCTCGTTGCCGCCTGTTTTCTAAAGAATCGAAGAAAAGATGGACAGACGAACATCGGAAACTTTATATGTAGCTGTAGATGTTCATACTAGTACTGAGTTTTACGATTGGTAAAAAAACTTTCATTGCAATCAAGACCGCACAGCGTATTATCGTGATAAAGGCCCTTTTACCTTGAACACATTATTCATTCAAGATGCCTGTGTTATGCAAAACCGCACCCAAGGTCCAACCCAAATCAAACCCGTTCAGTGAGTTCGCCACCGTTATTTTCTTAAATGGTCCAAGTCCATACCCGTCAGTTAACAGCTCGTAGATGTAGTTCGCAGCAAAGCAGTCATTTTTGGCATAGGGATCTTCCTTTAGCTTATTGTAATCTGTTTTACAGTAAAAATTTGATGAGAACCTTATTTTCGTTGGTGAGACTTTGTTGTTTTCACAATCAGAACAAACCGCGTTAATTCCTGTCAATACATAATAAAAAGCAGAAAAACCGTAAAATTGCCCTTGTAATTTTGGTTGATCAAAAAAAGGACATTCTGTCGAATTTGGTGACTGGCAGAAAAATATTTGCCTGATAATTTTCCTACATAGTCTAACTCTGGCTGTCCCTTCAAAAATACTTTCCTGGTCATCAAATGCAAGAGATTCCTTAAATCCTTTATTATGGCAAGGACTTTTTACAACACACTCGGAATCTTCGGCACAATTCGCCTTTTGAGCAATGAATGCCAAGTAGCGCTCTCGAGCTTGATCTTGTCCATAACCGAGATAAGATCGAGCAAAAATACTGTAGTTTCTTCCAGCGATAGGTATAACAAGAACATCTGAGTTTTCATTGTTAAATTCCCAAGCATTCTGTTGAGACGCCCCTCCCAAATCTAAGCTACCGTAGGTAAAATCGTTTGAGCCAAGAACGCCTGCCAGAAAATTAACAGTAACCCAAGAATAAATCCCTTCGACTTTGCCTGTAATGATTCTAGCATCATTATCGTCCTCGAACAGAAATGGACATTTATCTTTGTCATTAAACAGTTTTCTAACTTCATTTAAAATAGCTTCTGCTTGATCTTCAGGCAATAATCTCATTCCTGCTGTCGCTAACAAGAATATAGGAGTGGAAGCCTGCTTGTCTTCTGGGACGGTCTTCTTGGCTGATTCCAGTAGAGGCATCATGTATGCTTCAACTTGTGAAGGGTCGTCAGCTAAGTCTGAAATGCCAGGCTCTACTTTGTGAGGGGAAGGCTGCATCTGTTCGATGTCCGAAGGTTGTAAGGATGGTCCACTGTTAAAAAACTCATAGATTTCCATGCGAGTGCCACTGGATCCTGCGTCAAACAGTATGGCGTACTCAGTTTCACTCGAAAACAGGTGTACTGGAAGTGATTGCCGGGTGACACGAGTAAGACATATCATACTCAACAACATCAGAAACGCCTTCATTCTGCTTTCGTAGCACCTGAAAATATATTAAACAACAGTCGTTATCACCAGGAGCCCGTCTGTATGCATGCTTTCTAACCGAGGTCCTGACTCGGGGGTGGAAGCGGAATCGCGATTCAAATCTTCATGCCTTACCTATCAATTTGACTGTGATTAGGTATGTTACACACAGAGAAGTTATTTTCAAAACTGGATGAAAATAATGACATGAATATGATAATCATGAATATCGAATGAAATTTATGAATGAATCATGAATCATTGAGGTAAAACAGGACAGGAATCATGAATAACCAAAGTCCAATGATTCCGCTTCCACCCCCGATCCTGACTGAGAAGGAATCGGCGAGACATAAGCATATTAGCATATGCATAAGCATAAGCATAATCATAAGCATGAGGATAATTGCACAATAGTGTGACAAGAGCGGCCTGTACAAAGGTCAAAGGGCCTTTTGAGTACATTTTACTCTTAGCCATTTCCTCCGTTGAAATATCAAGCCTACGGACTAAGTATACTTTTGTTCTGTCGATGGAAAGGTTCAAGTGTTACCCACCATTAATTAAAATAGATTCATGCATAATGCGTACTTGTGTGGGCTTTAATTCAAAATGAAAGTTGATGAGATATGACTAAAGGAGAGAAATTGTAGTTGCACAGTGAATATAATTTTTTTGTTATCGTGATAAAGGTAAAGCTGGCGACAGATGTTCCTTCAGCGAACTGGCAAAGTCCAAGCCGATAAATGTTGGCTTGTGAAATCGTAACAAATGAAAAGCACGTTTTCCTGACCTTGGAAACTAAATCACCGGAAAACGAAAACGAAATTATCCAGCAGCTGATGACATAAACCGTCGCTTTCATTTGACCTTGCAGAAACACGAATTGGAACCCAGTCATCTCAACTCACTAGACAGTGCATGCACTGGACGCCAACTAGAAATCACGTGACAAGCACGTCATCCTCGTGAACAAATAAAGAAAGTTCGCTGGCCTTGACAAAGTGTGGGGAATTCCTACACAAAACCAAATAGAATGTATTTAATTTGAATTTCGAGCGTCACGTTTCATGCTTTTAATCAACCTTTCAAAAAAGCAGGCCAAGCCAAATCATGGGCCTGTGAAACCAAGATAGTTCATATTAAGATGATGTAATAAAAGTGGCGAATTTCCGTGTCCTCAGCGAAAATGCCAACAGTCTAGATTCCTGTTCGTAATTCAACGTTGTATTTGTGTAATTAGCTATGAGTTCTAAATGCAGACAAACTGAATGGATCTATATATCGCGAAATTCTTCTTAATCGTGGTTTTTTAGGTTTACCTACGGGACTGAGCATCAGCTACACAGCTTTCAGCCATAAGAACATGTACGCATAAAATGCAGAATTAGATATGTTACTTTTCAAGGCGCATAGTGAGTTGCCGCATAACTGAAAACTACGGTGTAACACGTTACTTACTCAGCCGAGAAGACTAAGCCGTCGCACAGGTAATGTCTGTAAACCAACAACACAGCAGCTGCGTGTGATAGAACAAGTGATCTTATTCTAGGCCGTGTTGATTCTTTTGTTCATGAAAAATGAGACGTGGACACGTTTCATGTTTGCATACATTTTGAATTACTAATTGTCCAATTGTGGCGGCGCTCTTTTATAGAAAAAATGTTTAAATGAAGAAAAACAGCCTTCTTGTATTGCATGATGTAAACGCGTTCGTGTTCAAAACATTTGCACGAATTAGGGCAACTAAATGCTGTGAAAACCAAAGTAGACTTTTTTAGTCCATGGGTTGCAAAAAGATAAACCTGTTTCAATATGAAATGATTAAAAAACGCCTGAAGGGATCTACATTTGGATGACGTGGCCCGTACATTGGCGTGGGCATGAGCTGAAAGAGACAAGTATCAAGGATATATTCGTGTACGTTGCACGTGTTATGATGCAGGTCCGCAGTGGCAACTGTCGTGTAATTACAAAGCTTTGCTTTAGCTTTACTTTTGAACACTCTACGTTTTAAACCATTTTACTTTTTCTTTCAGCTTCACACAGTAACACTTCTGTTTAATAAAAAAGGATAGTAGTGATAAGAACATTAGCAATAGAGCACAAAAAGATTCCAGAAATGAACAATTATACTACTTCCAGCTGAGTATAAAGATGTGTACTGTGATGTTCAAATTTCGCCTTATCTCAAACACCTAGCGCCATGACAACCCACCTGCCACGCTGAAACTTTGTTATGTTTTATTTAACAGTTTGTCTAGCAAGTTCTGAGCAGATATTCTTGTTTTAAGCAAATGAACATGTAGTTGTAAGTGTAAAAGAAAGATCATCCTTGTATTACATAGCATATTTTTCCTCATGTTTATCTGTGATGAAAAGCTGTCTTGTGTTGTAATATTTCACGTGATCCCTAGGGCGGAATTCTTTATCTTTTTTTCAAGCCTATTGTTAATATTTATTATACCATTTTCCTTTTCAATTTTATGCGAAAGGTATTCTTTGGTAAAAATAGGTAAATTTTCAAAATTGAATATTCTTTACAGGTAAAAGTAATGACATTCATTGTACTGCCTTAACTGGCGTGTCCCCATCGACTCCATATCAAAGTAAGTTACGCGCAAAAATCAATAACGGAACCGGTTAAATAGTATTACTCAGCTTATGATCGTTCTGCCGGTATTTTGCATTCAAGGTAGGCAGTTTTGTTTTGCCCGATATTTGAGTACCCCCTAAAACTTGCTTTGTGTGGTAAATTTCAACACTTCTGTTTAAAGCTAAACGTTGTCTTCGATGCATCAAAAACAGAGCATATATGTTATCTTGGTGGGCATGGGTTCGATTCTCGTCGGGGATTCGAGTTTTTCTTTGTCCCACACTCATGACAAATGAACATGCCATGTTTATCATTTATTCACCGAGCATAAAATTTAACATCTTCGTTATTTATGACACATAATTTATGATGCTTTCGACTTTTCTGATCCTAGCACTATACAGGAAGCGTGTCACATATGAACCTAGTAAATAGCCTAGCACATCAAGAGACTCTCGTAGCACAGTGGCTAAAGCACCCAACAGGTATCTGGAAGAGCATGGGCTCGATTCCCGTCGGGGACTCGAATTTTTTTCTTTGTTCCCCGCTCGTGACAAATGAACGTGCCATCTTTTAATATTTGAATATTTTATATTTACGAGGATAAAATTTAACGTCTTCATTATTTAAGATATAAACAAGTCTCATCAAAATGAAACGGAATGGATCTAGATACATTAGCCACTTTTACCTCTCCCATAAAACACTTTGTTTGCCCCCCAATTTTGCACGAGCATTGTTTTTAAATCTGTTCTCGAACATACAGTCGTACCAAGAGAAATTTAAAACAATACTGGAAACACGGCGTAGGGAGACGTGAAAATGGTGAATACCACAAGATGTTTCAGAGGTAGCATTACACACTGCCCAGAACTCACACGAGGACAAAGAGTCATCAATATCCTTGACGTCTAAAATGGTGAATTCCACGCCAGCACTGAATGCGAATTTAACGTCTCGCAAAGAATGTTAGTTACCTCGCTTAACAATAAATAGGATATCAAAAATGGATATAACATCAGAACCAAAAAAGCAGCCACCTTACTGACCATTGTAGATATTAACTCTATTACTTTAGATAAGGGAACCTGTTCTCCATCTTATTTTCTTTCTTGTACTAATTTTTTCTTGTACTTTTATCTCTTTTCTTGTAATGTATTGTAATGTCTGTGGATATAAAAAAAAAAAAAAAAAAAGAATGTTAGTTACCTAGATTTTGGGCAAAAGGAATTCAGATATTACTAAAAAGAATTCAGATGTATAAAACAAAAAAAAATGCTAAAGACACGGTATAAAACATTGCTTTGTTAGAGACCAAGCTCGGCTGTCACTCTCAGCAAGTGCCTCTATTATTAGAACGTGTTAATTCCTTTGTTCTATGAAACAAGAGATGAGGGCACGATACATATTTACATATTTTTCAAGTTGTTAATTATTTTATTATGGCGGTGCACTTGCATGAGAAACCTTAAACGAATAAAGACAACGTTTCAACACAGCAAAAAGTCGTTGAATGCATTCGTGTTAAAAACCAAAAAGTAATTTAACAGCCTGGTTCAAGCTAACCAGCGAGCAGGCGTTCTTTCGTTTTCGAAAGTTAGAAGGAAAAAATAACCCTTGATACAATTATTTAACCGACCACCAACCCGAACCGCCAAAGTAAACTAACGTGTGGTTGGACTGTCAAAGCACTACTTTGTAGTTGGCAACAAATTTCGGGACTCGTGTTACCAAGAGGTTTGAAAAACGTCTGCGGTATAATTGTCTGTATACATCCTGTATTATGTATCGTCGTGTTAAAATATGTAACGGTGACGACTATCGAGACTAGTAAGACGTGTCGCGTGTCCAAGGGAGGCGATGTTTATGGAGACAAAGACCCAAACTTGAAGACGCTGAAATAATTAACAAATGTTTAACGACTCAGCGTGCACTTTTGAGTTATAGTTGCACGCGGGAGGTTGCTAAGCACGAGAGAAGCGTAGGAGTCGCACGAGGCGATAGCCGAGTGCGACTCTAGCTTCTTGAGTGCAACTATAAAGGCCTGGCAAAACGAGGAAGCATGTTTCCAGAAACACCCGTAGTGCGCGCATATTTCCCCAAAGTTTCTCAGTTTTGCCACACGGGAAGCATTGTTTCCAGCGTCAATTTCGTTTTCAAGAAGCAAAATTTGCTTCTGCTACATGGCAGAAACATATCGTTTTTTCGCGCGGCATGGAAGCATGGCAAAACGAGGAAACATTTATGGAAAAAAGGTTTGGAAACATGTTTCCTCGTTTTGCCGGGTGTTAACTCACTAGTATACGCTGAGCCGTTTACCATTTGTTTTATTGTATAATCAAACGAGAACAGCTAAAATTTTGCTCAACGATACCAGGGGAATGACGTGAGTGCTGTCATATGATCGCGTGTACAAATCTGATTCTTTGCAAATTATTTTCTTTCAAAACAAAATTTTTTACTGAATAAGTAGTTCTCTGTGAATTGTAAAACCTTTTACGTTATTTTTAATTGTCTTTATTTGTAAACTTCCTTTCCGTATTAAGACAAAAATCTTCGCAAACTATGAGGTTAAAAAATATAGTAGCGTAGAAAATGAGGCGTACGGCTTTGAGCGCGCGCTAGCTTTTGTCACCTTTCACCCATGGGCAAATGGTAAATGGGTAATTGACCAATCAGAGCGCGTGCTTTGTTATGCTATAAGAAGATTTAGTACATACCACACAAGTAGACTACAAGTGAATAGCACTTTTCGCGCGCGCTGATTGGTCAACTCGGAGGAGATTAGCAAAGTACTATTCACCTCCACTTCGGTGAATAATTTTCAATTCTTCTTGTCAACGAGGAAGGTTTGATGATGCTCGTAAACTGAAAACAACGATTACAAATAAAACTAAATATAAGGCTAAATAAACTAAAGACGAAAAGATCACGAAGCAAACTATTGTGTTGATATTTGGGGGCGGAATCCCAATTCGCATAATAACAATTCTACATCAAAATAATAATATTCCGCAAATGAAAGGTAACAATCTAAAATGAAATATGCATATACTTCACGAACCAAAACATGGTTGAAACAACACAACTGATACTCAAAATAAAATGAGATTATAGACTTGTAACGCTTCGAACAGACTACTTACTTGCATGCGTTTGGTAGCAGGGTGAAATGGAGTTTCCAATTTATTTACCAGCTGGAGATGCCGTGCAAATATTTAAAATCAGAAAAGAAAGGAATTTACCGACAAGAACTGTTTTCACGGCAGATAGCACACAGGCAGCCCAAGCTCACGTTTCGAGCGGTTGGTAGGTATAAATTGGTGTTGCGTAACACTAGACTGTTGAGAATATTATAAGGCTTTGTATGGGATTTGGGTCGATTTTGGCCGTATTTATGCTTAAAATACAGTAAATATACAAAATAAACTTACTTTTGCCATTTGCTGTGTCCTTTTGCCTGTTTTGCGTCTTGAAGTGGTGTTTTAGTCGATTTTTCTCTTCCCTGTTCCTTCCTTCCTAAGACGGAGTCAAGGCGAAACACTGCCATGGTGATCGATCCGAGATCGAGCGGCGATTTTTAGCCCGAAAATCGGTCCCAACGGCGTCTTTTCCTTTCTCACGTAAAGGTCGTTAGCTCTCCTCCTCCCACGAATCCACAGCTTTGGAAAATCTCAATGCATACCCTTTGAAATAAACCGATTTCCACGACTAATCCATAGGTTTCGGAGGTCTGCAATTCCTGTGTAATTCGAAGTTGACACGACCGTTTCAAACTAGGCTTAGCGGCCTGGCCTGGTGTCAAATCCACATACGTCCACGGGAGGGAAGGTAAAAATTACTTAGTCGCAATCCGAAACTTTCTGAGTAATTTATTGAAAGATTTATTGATGACATCATATCAATGTGGGACACAAACAGAGACAAAATAGAAGAATTTCTCTTGAAGGCAAACAGCTTTCACCCTACTATCAAGTTCACGGCTGAAATATCAGAAACAGAAAGGACTTTCTTGGACACTATAGTGTACAAAGGTGACAGATTCCTCAAGGAGTCTATACTTGATGTGCGAACACATTTCAAACCCACAGAGACCTTTCAGTACACGAATTTTTATTCGTGTCACCCGCCAGGCGTCACGAAAGGCTTTATTAAAGGGGAAGCGTTGAGGCTCCTCACATCTAATAAAAGAAATAATAATGGGTAAGTGGCACTTGATACAGAACCAACCACAACTACGAAATATCTTCAAGGAGCCACCCCTCCTATCATATCGCAAAGGAAGATCCCTAAAAGACATCCTTGTCAAAGCTAAGCTATAAAGGCTATACGATCATCTACTTGCGAACTGCAGGAGTCGTGTAGGCCCGTCAACAATTTTTTAAACTCAAAAATTACTCAGAAAGTTTCGGATTGCGACTAAGTAATTTTTACCTTCCCTCCCGTGGACGTATGTGGATTTGACACCAGGCCAGGCCGCTAAGCCTAGTTTGAAATGGTCGTGTCAACTTCGAATTACACAGGAATTGCAGACCTCCGAAACCTATGGATTAGTCGTGGAAATCGGTTTATTTCAAAGGGTATGCATTGAGATTTTCCAAAGCTGTGGATTCGTGGGAGGAGGAGAGCTAACGACCTTTACGTGAGAAAGGAAAAGACGCCGTTGGGACCGATTTTCGGGCTAAAAATCGCCGCTCGATCTCGGATCGATCGCCATGGCAGTGTTTCGCCTTGACTCCGTCTTAGGAAGGAAGGAACAGGGAAGAGAAAAATCGACTAAAACACCACTTCAAGACGCAAAACAGGCAAAAGGACACAGCAAATGGCAAAAGTAAGTTTATTTTGTATATTTACTGTATTTTAAGCATAAATACGGCCAAAATCGACCCAAATCCCATACAAAGCCTTATAATATTCTCAACGGTCTAGTGTTACGCAACACCAATTTATACCTACCAACCGCTCGAAACGTGAGCTTGGGCTGCCTGTGGATAGCATCGTGTCGTTTTATTTTGTAAACATTCCAACACCTCTGGAATTGTTTGGTAAATTAAACTTTTTCAGAAACCCGATGGAATAACCGCCAAAACATCTTCAGGTAAACAAATTACGCATTTAAAACACTCTGCTGTGCCCCCAGGGGGGGGGGGGGGGGTACTCGGAAGTATACATGACGGGGGGGGGGGGGGGGGGGGGGGGGTCCGACGGAACTTCATATTGCAAACCCAAAAAAATACACAAGTCTGAAATTTTAGACCCCAAAAAATACCTGGCATTAAAATTTCCAACCTAAAAACAAGATTACAAATGGACATTGTATTGTCTTCTTAATATTAACAGTTTTTTCGGAACACACGTCGCTGATCGCAACGGAAACCCGAAACGAAATGTTCGCTCGGAGTTAAGACCCAAAAAAATATGCGTATTTTTTAAGACCTAAAGACATACGTGACAGATCACTTGACCCAAAAAAATACAGAGCGTGTAAATTTTCAACCCAAAAAAATACTCCGTCGGACCCCCCCGTCATGTATACTTCGAGTACCCCCCGTGGGGCTGTGCCCTCAGAGAATTACACTTGAAATTCATTCAGGGCTTCAGCTAACTCGTCCTTGCTCTAAACGTGCTTTGTCTCGGCTTCATTAACTCCTATATCAGTTGAAGAACATTTTAGGAGGGGCCACCCACGATGTGAACACAGTTACAGACAAATCATAACAATAAGGAAAATAACGCAAATTATTTTTTTCTTGGCTTGTGAGCGGGCGGAATTCTCTAAATCCTGCAATCTGATTGGTTCCGGGAGCGGGCGGAAATTTTCGATCTTGCCCGCTCACGAAGAGATTCCGCCCGGCTAGCTCGCTGTGTTTTCATTTCGCGGCGAGACGATCGAACCCATGAAAGTTTTGCTCTTCAAAATTAATGATGTTGTTCACCAACCGTTGTAAATATGAAAGGAAAAGTAAGCAGTGGAATTAAAGGCATTGAAGTTCTCCAAAAGGCGAGTATTCATTCTCTTTATTGACAAAATCAAATTATACAAGTTTTATGGCGGTAGTTTAGTTGTTCGATCGTTGTTTGTGCATTCGCACTGATTTCCTTACCTGCAAGTCGCCGGCTTACATACCCAATTGATTCTTTCAAAAGCTAAATTAGTAACGCAATTAAACGCCTTGAAGTTCTCCAGTAGGCGGGTATTCTTTGTATTTATTGATAAAATCAAGTTGTAGTTTTTAAGCCGTAGTTTGTTGATCGTTGTTTGTGCATTCGCACTGATTTTCACGCCGTAATGCGGTTTACTGCAAGTCGCTGGTTTACAGACTCGATTTATCGTTTCAAACGCTTTGCCTTTCTGCTACTTTTCCCCAAAACCGAATACTGCTTATCACCATTCAAGAAAATAAGATGTTTTGATAAAAAACAGTCAAATTAATTCTCGCCTAGTTGTGCCATGTCCAGGCGACCAAACTACACATTCAGTTAATCAGCTTCATTCAATTTCACTTTCGTGACTCGAGATTTTTCTATCCTCTCTTTTGCTGCTACATTGTGCTTCTTTTTTATCATTAAAGTTACTTTCCTTTTTCTTCTGATGACTTTTTCCGTGAGTACTGTTCACTTTAGCAAATTCATTTTGTTTGGTGGTAAACAATTCATTCTTCACTCTTGCCGTAACTTTGCGATCGATTCAATTTTGGATGCGCGCGTATAATACAATTACAATTATAATACAATTACAATTTCAATTACATTTTAACCAAGTAAGAAATAAGTTATTTACCGGCTTTGGGTCGGTCCGTATCGTGAAAAACTGTGACCTCGGCCTTGAAAATGCTGCCCTCGGCCTGCGGCCTCGGGCAGCATTTTCAAGACCTCGGTCACAGTTTTTCACGATACGGACCTCCCAGCCGGTAAATAACATATATATAGATTTAAACCGTTAAATCGAAGGAGACTTAAGTAGGGACTGGTACTGAAAATTAAAATGAATCGAAAGTGGATGTATTTTATTGAATAAAGCTTATTAAACACTGCCTGGTATAATTTTTTGTCATTCTACAGAGTTTCAGCTGGATTTGAGCGATTTTAGGTTTTTTTAACCCTAAAGCGTTTTAATAAGAGACAAGGAAGGAGACTTAAACGAGTTTAACTTCAAAACACGCTTCGTAAACGACTCGAATTTTCACACGAAATGACATTCACTCGTATTGTTACTCACTTAACTCAAAGGGTAATGCATACCGATTCCCTCCCTGCAATCCATCTGAACATACATCGCGATTTCACGGCACAAAAGGATAGAAAAGATGAAATATCGAGCTGAAAAACCGCGCCAAAAATGCGTGACCCCGGAAACTTGCTACGATGTGGAATCGGACGTTGAATTGGGAAACCCGAACACAAGTCCGTCAAGTGGCAGGAGGAGGATTTGGAACTGGGACTTCTAGATTGCAAGTCCAGTTCGCTAACTACTAGCCACATATCGTTTTCGAAACCCAGTTCAGTTCAATTAAATTGTCGCAGAAAATAAACTTTCGTTTGCTTCAAAGTAAGCGTGGATTAGTCGTGGATCTCAGTAAAAGCCAAATGATACTTAAAGATGACTGCAACTTTAGAACGTCCGATTCCACATGGTAAAAATCGCAAAGTATTTTTAGCTCTCAACTAAAAGCCTGAAAATCAGAGTGATCACATTAGAATCCAGGCTAAGAAAAGGCTTACGCATTTCAGAAAAGTGAACATAAGGCTTAACCACTAACCACCAGTATCATGCTTGATCCATTCTGGTCATTACCCACTGCGGAACATTGCGTAAAATGCAAGTACTTGCATAAATCCATGAAGTAGTTTGAAGGGATTTTCAGCCATCAATGCAATATTCATCTGAAAAACAATACGAGAAAACCTGGAAGAAAATTAATCTAAAAAGATTCATATTATAATTTGAATTGTTTCTTTGAAATGTTCAACAGCGACAGAACAAAGCATGTAAACAAACGTATCAACATCGCCATGATCATTCCTGAAAGAAAAAAAGGTGTTTAAGTTATTATATTTTCGTAATAATAAGTATTAATTTTATTATAAGTATTAAATAAACTAATGAAATTATCATCTTCATCAACATTCCTTGTCGGGCATGCAACGCATAGGTCCTCCGAAACACTAATTGTTATATAAATTTCAACTAAACTGAAGCTGGCTGAAATTGGCAGTAGGACGGAACTGGTTTAAGTGGCCCTCTGTAATCATAACAGTGTAACTAGTAATAAGCACTAAGATAGCATTCCTTTTAACAAATCTAAATCTGGATTTTGTGATCAAAAATGAAATTTCCCGTTCCATTAATGGACAAACCAATCTAAGATTACAATACAAACAATCCACCACTGGAGCCTCCCCGGGTGGATCGTTCAAATTGGTACTGAGACTGATTTCAGATTTTCGTTCCATTTGAGCGAATCAAACTTGCTACAGATCAGTTCGGCCATCTTTGTTTAGAAAAACGTGATTCCCAGGGGCCTTGTTGCTGTAGCTCGATCTATTTTTAGATTTTCGTTCCAGCTAACACAAAGATACAAATATTCTGGATTAACTAGATCCGAAAATGGATTAGTTAAAAGGAACGCTACCTAAATTAGATCATTATAACGAAATAAGCAGATAAATTTCTATTATCTTCATATGCATCGGTGATTTTAAACTGTACTATATTTAATGAATTATTTCCTGGTCGTTGAAAAACAGTTTAACCGGTGTATATTGCTAATTATGAATGAGAATCAAATATTTTTTCATACGCAGCGATACCTTTCTCTTTGTTCTTAATGAACAAGAAGAAAGGTATGCGTTCTTCAGATAGAAATTGTAAGTGTTAAAACAAAACACTTCTATATGTGGAAAATGGTACTTCATTTTTCCATTTTCAATATTTTATAGAAAATTGAAATACTTCCCAAGAATACCGTGAACGGCAGAATTGTTACGTTTCTAATTGTAAGCGATGCGTTGTTTTTGCACGTTAATATTAGAAACAAGAACTGAAAAGAGCATCCATGTGCAAAAATGATTGACATAAATGCACTTTCCACCTGCAATACATCGACTTAAGTGTTTGTGGAAAATGGTACTTCATTTTTCCATTTTCAATATTTTATAGAAAATTGAAATACTTCCCAAGAATACCGTGAACGGCAGAATTGTTACGTTTCTAATTGTAAGCGATGCGTTGTTTTTGCACGTTAATATTAGAAACAAGAACTGAAAAGAGCATCCATGTGCAAAAATGATTGACATAAATGCACTTTCCACCTGCAATACATCGACTTAAGTGTTTGATTTGATATGATGCGTACTAAGTAAACAGCAAATAAAGAAAAGAGGTGCACAGTGATCAAAGTCATGGGCTGCACGCCAAGTTGATATAAAAAAACTATGAAATGCATGCATACTGTGAGGCAGTTGGCTCATAACTTATTCAGATCCCCTCGATGCGGAGGTTTTCAAAAATTCAACAAGAAACGTCTTACTTATGTATCTAAAGCGAAAATGAGGAACGGTGAAGACACTAAAAAGCAAAAAAATGTCTAAAAAATGTACATCTAAATTTCCTTAATAAATGGTTTAAATCTAAGATCGTCAGCAGTTTGTCTAGTGTGATTTTTCGAGTGAGGGTAAGTGCTGAAGGACTGTTGTTGGTGACCGACCTCACAATTTGAGCGAAAATCATCATCAGAGTCAAGTGGTATAATGTCTCTGGTAACTGAAACTAATCGATCATTTCGCTGTTATGAGATTGGATGTCAAGACTAATGAAATGTTCGTTAACATTGATGAGTTGCTGTCAGTCTCGATCCGTCTATTGCGAGTCGACATTGTGTGAAGTTTAAGTTCGTTCGTCGGCTTTTTTGATGTCGTCAGTAAATCGCTTGTAAGGTGTAGGCTGTCCTGTGCTTGTATCGGTTGAGGGATGTCTGTTGTAAGTTGGAATATTAAAGCAGTTTGGTGAATAAGGACGGTTCCAGTCATTTCAACTGTTTGTTAGTCGACGATGCAGCAGTGCTTTCGTAGATAGTATCATTACTCGTCGCTGGTTCCAGTCAGTCTCTGTTCTACCAGTCTCTTCGATGTAGGAAAGCTGTATGATTTGGCAGTTGAAGCAATTTATCGTGTACATTGCTGCCTCTATCTGTCGCGTGGCGCGTCCTGTCCTATCGCTTGTAATTACATGTTGTAACGTAGTGTTCATGGTATTGTGTGAAACGTCGATATTTTAAAGCCAGAATTCGCGGGAAAAGTACCCTTAATGTAAGGTAAAGTCACTATACAATAATCATTTTTCCTAGCATCACCTGCAGTTCGCAATGGGTCTGAAGGCTGGCTGAAGTCACTTCTGATATCTTTAAAAATGGCGCTTACTCTGAAGCGGTACACAGTATTCTGTTTAAGACCACTTATAAGGGCAACAGATCCGTGCACTCTGCAGGAGCTTGGCAGGACGCTGTCAGTGCCACATGTTGCGTCCACCCATGAAGACCCGTCGTTTATCTGTACAGTGTACGCTATATTATGTAAGGACTGTGAATTCCACCCGATAGTAATACTGTCGATTGTTTTTGCTACGAAGAACAGCTTTCCTGGTGGATCTATAAACAAATCAAACACAGAAACAAAGTATTCTACTAAGGCAGTGACACTTTCATAACAACGTGCCTGTAATACAGACTGCAAGCATGTTATACTCAGGTAAATGCAAAAAGGTGCCTGTTTATTTACAATTGATTATTTGCTTATAGAAAATTTGATTAATCAAATCAATCGATCAATAAATCAACTGATTGATCAATGTGAATTGAAGAGTAGACGACCTACAGACATTAACGTGCACTTCTGACATTCATTAAAGCATTTTGATCAAGCTTGTCAAGGTTGTCACCAATCACTGTTCTATAGTTCAATATTTTATTTGTAATTTTAACCAAGCGCAATATCATGTAATAAAAGGAATATCGACCCACCAAGTTTCTTGGTTCTCATCGGTTCTGACGATGCACTAATAGACACTTTGTTGACGTAAATCCTAAAGTAGTATGCAGTGGATGGCTTTAAGTCTACGACAGTGGCTTTAGGACTTTCTGTCACACAGGAACCAGCGCTAATACTTTCAGTGCAGGGTGTGGCTTCCCATGCCAGTGTCTTGTTGCTCCATATCTGAACAGTGAACTTTGAAGACTTTGAGGACTTCCACCTCATGACAACGCTTTCTAAGTCACTGGCGACAAATTTCGGTCTTTCCAAAACAGCTATATTTTTATTAAGAAAAAAAAAACACCTTTTATGCTATACTTCTCTTGAACATACTTCTCTTGAACATGATATAATGTTTTTGGATATGAATATATATATTTTGTCCAAAATATTTGATGACGGTTCCACCATTTAATACTAAGTGTTATGAAAAAAGGGCACCCTTGGTACGAGCTTGACTTTGGAATACTTTATAGTTTCAGGAATACAAATTTACCTTCAAATAGAACTAAAATAAACGATATTCTCTTTAAAAATAGCATTTTCCCGCTTGCTTAGTTGACTATAGCAAGTAGTCAAAGCGGGAAACATTTCAAACACTTTTTACTAAAATTTTGAAATACCTGGAGGAATGCAAACTACACTGGCATGAGTATAGAATTGGCAAAGGCTACCATCCCATCCATTGTGGCTGCACTGCGACAGTAAGGTTTCGTTTGCTCGACATCGCACATTACTCATCCAAATCATTTCCGTTCGTCTGATAATGTCAGATGCTACAGGATCAGAAGCATTCTGAGCTCCATCGTATCCCAGTTGACGGCAGACCACGCTAGAGTCGTTAAGATCCCACGAGTCAGGACACACCGTGCCCCAGACTGCTCCAAAGAGAACTTCAACAATACCTCGCGAAGGCGAAGATCTTTGATCCTCAGAAAGCAACCTAACTGTTAGGTGAAAAAAAAAAACAAGAAATATTTCAGTAATATATATTTCACTTACTATTCATTTACACCTTTAATGAAAGTTATGCCTTAATTGATTTTTATATAGTACCTATTATTTAAGCGTAATTTTTTACTTAAACTAAGAGCCCGAATCAAGGATGCCTTGTTTCAGTTATCCTTATCTAGCTGTTATATTTGGAATTGGATTTTGAGCATCCTCGCAAAAAGGCGAATTTTTAGTGCAATTAAGAACCGACGAAGAACTGGTTATCAATCACCATTAGAGCTTAAAAGTAGATGCCAAGATATATGGGTTATTGACCAAGCGTGAGGTCTAGATGGCGGGATATTGGCCGAGTTCTTTTTTTGCGTGTTTATGGACCGAGACGAAGTCGAGGTCCATAAACACGCAAAAAAAGAACGAGGCCAATATCTTGCCATCTTGACCGAACAAGCTTGGTCAATAAAGGATTTATTATATGACTTTTTTTGAGCACTGAAAAGAAAGCCAGTTGCATGCACAATCAATGGCGCACGCTAAATCATTTCATTGGTTTAAAAGTTTAATGAGTGACTGTCAAATTCTTGAATGAATCGAGACGAAGTAAAACGATGCGACAACAGCGAAATTCACATCATTTTAACCCTCAAAAGGATATTGGAATGGCTTAAATTTGCGAAACAACGTTGAGTTTGAAGCCTTAAAAGAAGATTGTCCATTCCATCTGACCGCCAGCTTTTAATTATTGGACGTTTTGCAGAGTATTCTGGCGCTTTAGTGGTGCAAACCTGCGGTGACATATATACACGAGCTGAATATTGAAATTGTGATTGTTGAAAGCGTTTGGGATTTTAATACCACTTCACAGGAAAAGCTTGAACTTTTCTACATCATTAATTTAAATGCTCGACTCACTGTTAGTCGACGTGAGCATTAGAGGCTTCGGTGAAAAGATGTTAGGTTCGCCGTGCCGTCCGCTTTCTTTCATTATATTTGAAGATGTTACACAAACGACAAGTTTGCAGAGCACTTTATTCTTCAGGTATGTCACTGACTTCAGTCTCTCCCTTTTCCGCCAAACAAAGCCGATATCATGTCTTCAAGTCGCTTTGCGTTTTATTTTTTGTATCAGCCGGTTTTTGCGGCAAATAAAATTCACGAAACTCGTTAATTAACATTTGTAGTTTAATTTGTTTGCTCTCATCTGTCTCATTCGCTTCAAGACCTATTTCTTTGTTGTCGGACCTCCTTTTGCTAGAAATAGACAGGAAATCTTTGTGTTATTTCGGAAAATACTTTCATAGCGAAAATTTACGACGAAAAGCTTTTTCAAGTAGCGTCGGTAAAAGTTTTTTCGCTTGCAGGGACACAGCGGGCGATCCCGAGCGGTCAAGATGGCTCCATCTTGACCGCTCGGGTAGCCAATCAGAGCACGAGATTCGCTTCATCTTGACCGCTCACGGAGCTAGTCATATAATAATTATTAATATTAACATAGTGATACGTTATTTTCTAAATTAAACGCCCACGGCGCTTTTTTGAAAATTGCCCTTCTGGACCCAGCGTTTATTTGACCTCGGCGTATAATCGGGACCAGGCGTTTATTAATGAAATTTAATTTTCTGTCAATTTTTTCTGATTGATTTACTATCGCCCATCCTCTGAGACCTATGGCAGTTTGGTATCGCCCCGGCAAACTGTCCGTGGTCTTTGAGGGTCCCCAATAGGTTTTTCGGGATCCGGGATTTGGCTTATTTGAAGGCCGGGATTCGGGATTTTGGAGGAAAAGGGGAGCGAGATTCGGGATTGTAATTTTGAACGGGACACGGGATTTGGCGATTTTACGAAGCGGGACTCGGGAAATGTTATTTTGAAGAGCCACGATTCGGGAAGTCCGTTGACGAAAATGTACGAAACCAACCTGTTATCCTCATGAATATCGGAAATTGGCCAGCCAAATGTATCCACGATCCGATCACGCGGCTAATTTGTGACCCCTATGGCGATCTTGTATGTTTCCGTGAACCTTGGTCGTAATAATATCCTTTCAGTTGGATTCGATTCACAAGCGACCTTTTGTCGACCGCAAAATCTCGAGTGTCGAGTTATATCTACTGTATATTGATCGGCACGTGTGGCTGTAGCTTTAGGTCGTCGACGGAGAGTGACACAGTAGTGTTTGGAGAAGCGTGTCCTAGCGGATCCTAGTGATGTCGGCTAACACCGACACCGATGATCCAGATGTACATGATATTATAAGTTGTGAAGCTCTTTTTCATGAAAAACGGAAGAGCTGATGTTCATTTTTGGGAAAGGAAAAATTTGGGGGCGCAACTTCACCGCTCAAGGAAACTGTTAGGTTTAAGCTAAAGAAATAATCTTTGCGGTAAAATTGCAAAGAAAGAAGCCTGGAAAAATTCAGGGTTTCAACGGGATTTGAACCCGTGACCTCCGCGATACCGCTACGATGCCCTACCAACTGAGCTTGTAGTTACCGTTTTAGAACCTTGCTATTCTCAGTATTCTGGACTCATTTCATCCGTACTATCGGTATAGCTTGAACCGGGGGCTCGTTCCTCCCCCCTCCCCAGACCTCCATCAGCAGACACTTTTTTGGGAAAAAGAAGTCAACAACCTCATATAGTGATGTCCACATATGTCTCGGTTACTCTCGTGATTGCAAGTTACCTTAATGTGTTATATACGACAATACAGATTCAAAACATGGCTTCAAGATGGCTTGCAAATGACAACAAACTGCTTCTCAAAAATGCACCAAATGGGATTCGAGCATGTCTAGATTTTCACAATTTTCCCTGGGGAGGATGTACCCGTACCCCCTACGGAAATTGGCCTCCAACACACTTTACACATCGTGGGAAGCGCGGTGGCCTAATGGTTAGTGCGCTGGACTCCGGATCGGACGGTCCGGGTTCGAGCCCTGGCCGGGGTCATTGTGTTGTGTTCTTGGGCAAGACACTTTACTCTCATAGTGCCTCTCTCCACCCAGGTGTATAAATGGGTACCGGCGAATTTACTGCTGGGGGTAACCCTGCGATGAACTAGCATCCCATCCAGGGGGGAGTAGAAATACTCCTAGTCGCTTAATGCTACGGAAACCGGGATAAGCTCCGGCGGTATGAGCCACTAGTAGGCTTGACGCAGACTTTACCTACACTTTAAACATCACCACCATTGGTAACTTTTGGCCCCTCTCACTTACAAATTCGTTCCTACGGGCCTGACTAAATGGTGGCACTAAAGACATAGAATAACGACGTACAACACAATGAAGGACTGTGTGACCTAGTTCATTTGAAACTGAAATCTGCCAGATGAACTATGCCCTCGCTTTGGTGGAAAGAGCTAATTTTCATACTTGGATTTGCTGTGAAGGAATCTGGACACCCTAAAAAACTGTCTAAAAAGGCCTTTTTCCGTTGAGGAAAGGGACCTTAAAAAACGCCAGTGACCGGGATCGGGATTGGCCGCTAAAAACCGTCGGGATTACGGGATTGAGGAAAAATTTTGGTCGGGATGGCGGGATTGAAGAACCCTATTGGGGACCCTCGTCTTTGAGGGTGATTACACCAAACATTACAGCATTATATTTAGCACATGTCAGGATATGCAGCAAACAGAACGCAAAGAATATCTAAAAAATAGGAGCAAGTATGGGTACCGGTGGCGGATCCAGACCTTCGCCTAAGTTTCAAGTTTCACAAAAAAAAAAACGTTCAAAATGGCATAGCGTACTAGAATGTCGCAGTAGTTCTATTTAATATGCGAAAAAATCAACTTCTTGGCTCAAACGCTAATAAACGCCAGGGCCTCGAACAAACGCCGGGGCCTCAATTGAATGCCACCCAGCGTTTATACGAGGCCGGCGTTTAATCGGGGTTCGGTGTGTAATTGAGAAAATACCGTAAGCTTAAAAACAATTTTTTTTAAGTTGACTATCCTCACTGGCATAACCATAAATACGAGGGAAAAATCATGTCTTTTTTCTAATCTCACTAACTCTTAGAGGTTAAATGACATTTTTTTTGAAAACACGTAAAGGGGAAATCAAATTCTGGCAATGCGTCTTACCATCTGATCCACTACAAACTAAACCAGCTCTTTGATTGTTTCCACAGCTACCATTCAGTTTCCATCCGTCATGAGGACATGAAAAAAGTGAGCTCTCATTTCCAACGCACTGTACATTGTTTGTCCATGTCGACCTACGGTCCTGGTAACCAGCTTGAACGCTTTGCGCTGCAGACGAGCTCGTGTAACCTAACTCTCTACAAACAACATCGGCGTCTTGTTTGTTCCATTGATCATCACACACTGAGCCCCAAGTATTGTTATAGTAAACTTGCACTAAGCCTTCAGCTGGTGAAGCGGGTGCTCCAACAATTCGCACTGAAAATACAATCAGAATTGGTGTAAATAGTAAAAATTATACATGGAAAACATTAGTTTAAATTCTTCAAACTTAAGACAAGAATAAAAATGCCGTTTTAGTATATAAACTGCAGTGGTATAGCGAGTGGTAGCAAATCGAGAAAAATGGTATCACACATGTGTGGATAGAAATGGTATCCACACGTGTGATATCATTTTTTACCAATCAGCTCACAGAGTTTGCCATGTTACAATGCTCAATGGGCCAAGTTTTATCGATATTAAGTCGAAACATCTTCGGATCTTCCTCGGCAATCTTCGCAATCTTCGGAAATTTTCGGAAAACTTCGGAAAATGTTCGGAAACATTCGTATGACTACCGGACAACATTTTCAAAATCTTCGGAAAATCGTCAAAAATCTCGTTATTAGTAGGTTTATAAAATAAACAGAACAGTACATGGTTGCTTGGAGATATGAAATTTATCTTCTCGTGTTCAAATCGATATCTCACTCGTTCGCTGCGCTCACTCGTGAGATATCGAGTTGAACACTCGAAGATAAATTTCATATCTCGGCGCAACCATGTATTATCCTCTATAAATTAAACATGATCAGTACAGCCACCTCAAGAAGAAGTTTAACATGTATTTTAGTGGTATTCAGGCGTCTTTAGTGTGGTTTACTTCACCGGCGAAATAGTAACTAAATTTTCAAATACTATTCGACACTTATTTAATTCCATTGATTTCGTTTGTTTAGTTTCGACTATTATGTAATTATTGTTAGATGTTGTTTCTCGCCGGTAAAATGACTTGAATAGTTTTTGTAATTTTGTTAATCAGACGCTAAAACTACAAATCTTAGGCAAGAAACCTGCAGCATCTAAATCTGTATACAGCGGCGGATCCAGGGGAAGGCCCGGGGGGCCCGGGCCCCCACCAAATTTTTTCGGAAATATCGCATTTTCTTTGAAGTGCTGGAATTATCTTCGCAGAATTCAAAATTCATAGTCAAGCGGGCCCCCTACTTAGCTGAAAGTCTGGATTTGCCACTGGTATGCATCCAGGTTTTTGGTTTCAGAACTATTTTAAACTAACTGAACACATCATTAAAGGAGAACAAAGTGTCCTGCAATGAGCACGAGGGTGGATTGTTTCACGTAAACAAAGTGAAGTGAATACTTTATTTACCCTCGTATTGTAGAGTAGCTCAAACAGAGCTATTTTATTTAAAAACATCTCCGAGCATTTCAACAGTACAATGGGCAAAGACTAGACCACGACAACGGGAACTTCGTGCCTGCTCTTTACGAGGAGCGTGTGGGTTCTTTAACGTCCAATCCTGACCATAAATAACATTTGCAGATGTTATTGCAAAGGCAGCACATTCTCCTCATTTATGTAAAGATCCTTGAAAATCCCGAGTGTTGGGGCTCGAATCCGAGAACTCTCCTTGCGGGACTTGCGGTAGTCCGACGCTCTGCAAACTGAGCTAACCGGTCAGCGGTCAAAATAATACCAACGTAATAAGAAGACAAACCTGCAGGGGTACAAATTGCAATGCTTTGTCCAGCAGGAATTTCACCGTCACCCGAAGAAACTGTCCATTCGTCATGTGGACAGTGCAGAATTGAACTCTCGTTTCCTCTGCACTGTATAAATCCCAGACATATTTCCTCATTTCCTTCTCCAAATGATTCATAGATAGGAGCTGCTAAGGCTCCATCACGACCAAGCTGACGACAAAATACATTTGCGTCCTGTATGTCCCAAAAGTCACTGCAAACCGGTCCCCAGAATCCTCCAAACAACACTTCCACACGAGGTTGCAAACTGAACTGGTTTCTAGCAGTGAACCTTACTGTTGAGAAAGAATTGCACTTTCAATAATTAGTTTTTGACATGATTTCTTTAGTTATAAGAATTAGATAAGGTTTAACATCCTATAGAAATACCATAAAAGCGTTTTTTTCAGAGAAATAGGTCACCCCACCCTGATATGGTTAGCAAAAACAATTTATTTATAGGAAAACTGTTATTTTACTGTAATTATAACTATTTAGCATTACTGTTGACTGCTACTAAACCAAATAAACATTAAAAAGTCTCCAAACTTTTTTTAGTGCGCTGTCTTGTTTAAGATTTGAAATAAGCCCTTTTCTTCAAAAGTTTTGAAAAAGTACTCCCCTCCCCTTGATAACTAACTCTAGTTAAGGCACTCGCCACTCCGTACCTTCTAGTCCAGTGCAAACTACACCAGCGTGCTGACCGATTGTGCAGCCGATATTTGTCCACCCATCATAAGGACAAGAGGCAAGGGAGCTTTCATTTCCAATACACTGGATACTGTTTATCCAGAAGGTGTCATTTCCTTGCACATTAGCTGATCCGCTGTAAATCAGAGACGAGCCACTGTAACCCAACTCTCTACAAACCACATCAGCATCTCGTTTGTCCCAGTGCTGATCACAGATCCAACCCCAGGTGTTATTACGGTAAACTTGAACCAGACCCTCCCTGGCAGAAGGCCCTTGGACCAGCCGAACTGCAGGAAAAATTTAGAGTAAGGTAAAGAAATGAGGAAATAAATTGACATGTAACTTTCACATGTCATACCAGCTTTCTTATAAATTTTGTTGGATGATATAACTGCGATAAATTATAAAAATCAAAACCATTTTGGTTAGAATAAACGACGACGTTTCGACGTTTGCTTTATGTCATTTTATAGTGAAAGCGAATAAAAGTGGCGCGAATATTAATATAAACAGCGAATTCCTAAAGGACACCAATACAACGTCGCTTTTTTCGGGTTTTACTAACAACCGGTAAATTTAATTGCTATACTTTCAGGGATAGTAACTTTCGGAGCCTCATAGTAATTTTGACGATAATTTCATTTTGTTTTGGAGAATTTATTGTTATGTACTGCTCATACGCTCGAAATGACACATTTTACTTCCTCACCTGGTGGAGTGCACATCACTCCAACATCATCTCCCGCCCGCGAACAAGAGCTAACCACGCCCCACACTGCGCCTCCCGGCGTACATTTTGATATCAACATCTCGTTTCCTATGCACTGTACATTCGTGACTCCTATAACCCCTGCTTCAACGTCAAACCCTTCATTGTATGCTGCTAGCACTGCCCCATCGTATCCCAGCTGCCGACAAACCACGTTAGCAGCTCGCAAGTCCCAACTCAATAAATCGTCGCAAATTCGTCCCCAGGTTCCATTGTACAAGACTTCAACACGGCCTCGGTATACTACATGTTCATCACCAACTAATCGAACTATAATAAAACAAGAGAATTAAATCCTTTCAACTGTATGCTCCGTAGTACCTCATGATAATAATATGTTAACTTTTGGAATAATCCACTTATCCAAAAGTCGCTGTCGGCTCAAATATAATCGTTTTATTTCCATATCGTATTTTCTAATTAAAACAAAATACCGACTCTTCGTGTGCATTTATTTTGCACCACAGTTAAAATTAACGCTATAAATTAACGATTCACATCACACTAAATACTTTGTGTATTTCTGGCCTCATAACAATTGTGTAAACTGTATCTGTGACAATGACTTTGTTGTGACACAAATTAGTTGTCTTTGTTTACCGTGCTTTGTTTTGGCTTTGAAAGGGTAATAGTGACCTTATTAAACACGTAATGCGCTGCAAAAATGTGGATCATCATAATTTTATCTTCCCTAACTGGGAAATAAGGCTTTGGATCTACTCCGCTTCTCTTTTCTCCCTCTCAGTGTCCTTCGAACACCTACCACACAGGTTATCTTACCTTCAGATCCACTGCACACCACGCCAGCACTTTGGTTATTTGCACAGCTGTCATTTCTCCATCCACCATGAACACAGGAAAATAATGAGTCTTCATTGCCAGTACACTGCACATTGGTCAGCCATGTTGTATCATTTTCACCTACATGAGACGTGTTGGTGAAAAATTGAGAAGAGCCTCGGTACCCAAGCCAGCGACAAACCACATCGGCATCTTGTTTGTCCCAGTACTCTCCGCAGACCCATCGCCAGGTGCTGTTGTAATACACTTGCACTAGGCCTTCATTGACAGACAATCCTCCTAACAGGCGCACTGCGAGATAAACGAAGTAAACGTTGAAACATTTTTTGATTAACAATCATCACACGTTTAGAAAGCAAAATCTCGACTGACACGTTTTCCTTTTGCCAATATATAACTTGAAACAAAGGTATGTTTGTTTTTTATCTGCACTTTCAAATTCAGACTATTTGCTTCTACAATATGTTTGCATTTGAATAGAAGGTCTGGAGAACGGTAGGGCTAAATGCCGACTTATATAAAATCTATGATCTATCGCCGTCAAAAATGAATTGCTTGTTAAGCTAATGTTACGTCAGTCAATTATATTTTGAGCAACAAATATTCTTGTTTAATATTTAATGAGAAGAGTGGATCTCGCGAAATACTAGTGAGTCACCTCCTCCTATCTTTCCGCTAGCTTACAAAAGTATTTCAGAAACGAGCTATTTTAATTTGAAAAAAAAAGGAAGTAAGAACGGGCGGTCACGCTGTGCCGCTAAAGACGCTTATTTTTTAGGAATAGATATTCAGTGAAATAAATATCCTTCCTTTTGGAGGTTAGACTCAAAGATCATCACATTAGTTGTTATATGAAAAGCAATTAACGGTCATCCAACAGCCCTATGATCCCGTACCCTCTAAATTCCTCAAATTTTCTAGCTTCACATAGTCGGACACCTGCCGTGAGCGAACACTTACGCTTAGTCCCTTACTGTAATTTCGACTGCATCTTTGTTTACAACTCAAACTTCCGGTCACACTTGAACAGTAATTTAATTTAATTCCCAGCATGAGATGAAACTTACCAGGCTGTTTACACATAGCACTTGTGGCGTAGTCTGGGAAGCGACAAAAGCTGACTGATGTCCATCTGTCGTGTCTGCATTCTGTTATTGAACTATCGTTACCTGTACACTGTAAGTCATTTTTCCATTTCATTCCTGTTCCTTGACCAAACGCGTCAGAGCTTGACGCTGTTACAGCTCCATCAAATCCCAACTGACGACAAGTCACGTGAGCGTCATTAAGATCCCACTGACTGCTACATAAGGTTCCCCAGGTTCCATTAACCAGTACTTCAACACGGCCATAAGAGGAACGATTTGAATCACCAACCAGTCGAACTGTCATGTGTATGATAAGGTGAAGGTTTGAGTCAACAGATTACCCCGGCAAGAAATGACAAGAGCATGAATACAACAGTGGAAGACGTATAACGTCAAACTGAGTGAGCTATTGGTAATCCAAATTTAACTGAAAAAATAAATTTTCGGTTTATAGAGAAGATAAATGATGTTTTTAAAGTCCTGTTTTACGTTCGTATATCAACTAACTTACCATCAAAATTTGCAGCAGTTCTTTTCAAAACCAAGATCCCTGAAAGAATGACAACAATTGAATCATGTCCACAGTGCAGAGAGTACAAAGTCAAAAGCAAGTGACGGTACACCCTCCATTTTCTTTCATCTTTTCGGTCTCTCATTAAACCTCTAATACAAAAAACTGCGTTGGGGGCGGTAGTGTTATGGAATGTAAAATATAGGGGGTACGTTTTGAGTTAGCAGGACTCGAAATACAATAGGATTATTATGTAACATCAACTATTCTTTGTAGTAAAAATGGTTAGTATTAAACTTGAAGAAAAATGCTGTGAAAACAAAACACATTCGGTACATTATGAATAATTTATCTTCTACTAGAAAATATTTCTCATTCTGGGTAATTATGCAACGACGGTGGCTTAATTCCAATATTAAGAATCTTCACTACTGACGTCAAAGTCATCCGTGAAGTTCACATTCTATTTCTCATTATATTAAAGGGGGTTAGCAAAAAAGAACGTTTAAACGCTGTAAATTCAAACTAATGAAAATGACGTACGAGTTTAGTGTACTTCATGGTTTCCTTATGTTGGCAGATGTTTTCAGATTAGACATTGCTACTCAGATGATCGGTGACGTGACTAGATGTGTTAAACGGCCGATATTTCGTGTAAAAACACTTAAGCACAATGTGATATAAGGTACTTGTGGTATGCTTCGACGCATTTTTGTTGGGAAAAACAATTTGTTAAATTCGAGACGTTTCGAAGCGCTGGAATATTGAATGTTTTCATGGATTTCTATGTTAAAGCTGAATAATCTGTCGAGTAAATCAAAGGACATGACAGCTTAAAACTATATATTGTTTTAATCTAGACGTAGAAATAAAACCGCTCTCGTCTTGACTTTTAAAATTAAACAAAAGCAAAATAAATAACCCTGAAAATAAGCTCATCTAAAACAGTATGTTTACTTTGAACATTATTTTATAATTTCATGATGATGTGACTTTGACGGAAAAAACTGCCGAAATCAGAATTTACACCGATTATAACGGGGCCCGTTAAAATTTGATCCTATCCTCGAAAACATGAATTTCTGCATGGAATAATCGAATATGTTTTACATTATATTCATACATGAATAGCTTCCTTACCTCCGACAAGAAAGAGAACAATTGTAGTCACCGTCATAATTGTCTTCAGTTATACCGTCCCAATAATGTGCTTTGACTTTTTAGTAGTCAATTAGTTTTAGTAGTTACTGGACTGCCAAGAGGTACCACCGCCGCCGCGTGATCTGTAAAATAGCTCACCTAATTTCCCTTCCGACTTTTTTCCAGGCCTTGGCCGTGAAATGGTTTTGGTGACGTCATCTAGAATAAAAGACCGGACTGCACGCAAATGAGTTATGTATTGTCAGATTATTATTAGCTTTTAATTAACCTGTGTATATATTGAACCTGCTATTATGCATTATCAAGCTTTTGAGAAAGCAAATTAGTAAGGGCGCGTTCGTTTGGGAACGAATAATTGGAATAATGTAAGTTAGCGTTCGTTTGGCTGCTCTTCCTATTCCGGAATACTTGGATTTCTATTCCGGCTAATTCTGCTCCCAGGAGCAGAATAGCCGGAATATATTCCAGAATATATTCTTATTCCAGAATATTCCCAAACGAACGCGCCTTAAGTTACGTAAATGTTGCGCTTGCCAATGGACTGCATTATAATATTGAGCATTTTTATATTATTTCTATCGACAATAGAATTAATGATGGCAACAGACGAGATAACAGGCTGCTTATCAAGTGTAAAGCACCAACATTTTAAAAGTAGTTTAAGACACTACCTCAATCAGTTTTCGATCTGATAAAAGGCAAATTTAGCAAAATCTGATTAATTGTCTCTCAAAGGATCATGACCTAAAATGCTACACGAGTACTGCGATTAACATGCACATATAGTTAACATGTAACATAGAAGTAACACACGGAGAATACGAGTAACACACGGGGCATACAGGTAACACACTGGGCATACAGGTACATAAGAGTAACGCACGGTGCATGTAGGAAATACTACGTAACGTATCCATGATCGAACCACGATGTTGAATGCACCATATTTATTTTTCCATGTAAGAATACGAAAAACAATTGTGTAAAGACACAAGATCCAAACAACTGACGATTCAACTGAAAAATAATAATAATAACACCTAAGTCCTAGGCAAGAATATGACGACAAAAATACAGTGATCAATCAATCCGTGAACAAGTAGAAATAAATACTTACTACCTGTGTGGCAATAAGGAATATCGATTCCAAACGAAACACATAATCCAACTAATCTTGACTTCCACGCGGATAGAACTAATTACAAATTCACTACAAAAATATTTAAATTCACCGCAAGGTTACCTAATCCTCAATGGGATTACGTAATATTAAATTCTGGGCGCTACAGTGCATTCGAGTAACATAAGGGGCATACGGGTAACACACTGGGCATACGGGTACATCAAGAGTAACGCACGGTGCATTCGAGTAACACACGGGGCATACGGGTACATACGAGTAACGCACGGTGCGTTCGAGTAACATACGGGGCATACGGGTAACACACTGGGCATACGGGTACATCAAGAGTAACGCACGGTGCATTCGAGTAACACACGGGGCATACGTGTAACACACTGGGCATACGGGTACATAAGAGTAACGCGCGGTGCATTCGAGTGACACACGGGGCATACGGGTAACACACTGGGCATACGGGTACATCAAGAGTAACGCACTGTGCATTCGAGTAACACACGGGGCATACGGCCGGGTAACACACTGGGCATACGGGTACATAAGAGTAACGCACGGTGCATTCGAGTAACATACAGGGCATACGGGTAACACACTGGGCATACGGGTACATAAGAGTAACGCACGGTGCATTCGAGGAACATACGGGGCATACGGGTAACACACGGGGCATACGGGTAACACACTGGGCATACGGGTACATCAAGAGTAACGCACGGTGCATTCGAGTAATACACGGGGCATAAGGGTAACACACGGGGCATACGGGTGCATACGAGTAACATCCCGATACTTACGAGTGCCAGACGAACAGGTTTGGTAATACGTATGATATTTTCTCTTTTTTTTTTATAGGAAGACTCTAAAGCAACGATCACGCAATCTACCAGCCACGTGATCGAGGTACCATGTCTCTGGAGGGGGCTCTCATATGAATCAGCCGGGGATAGTCGTTGTCTCGTTTAGGGGTGTTAATTTCAAATTTTGGTCTTACTTAGGGTGTTTTACGCAAAATACCAATATTTTTAGCCCTCATGGTCTCGTTTTATGATTGCACGCGAAGACATATAGAAATATAAAAGGAGATCAATCTGGGTGTAGCTCAAGTAAATTCCATATTTTTTTAAATTTGGTATCTTTAAGGGGTTTTAAAAGATTGAGCCAGGTCCAGATTGATCTCCTTTGGAGGTTTGATTGAAAAGTTTCGACGAGCATCCCCACATGTTTCATATGGAAGTCCCCCGGGTGCGATGTACGTAAACAAACACCCGTAAAAACAGGGGAAAAGGGTGGTGCTCTTTTCGCACCGGAATATCATGGGGCAGTTTTAAGCAGCGGACACGAAATTGACAACTTTCACCCGTCTCTTAAATTTACGTGGCAGGTCCACAGGTCCACGGCAGGTCCATGGCAGGTCCACACCAGCCTTATGGTTGCCCTACTAGACCTGCCTTAACAAAAAGTTATGTATGTATGTATGTATGTATGTGGTTTATTTCCAAGGAACACGTGTCATTTTTAGACCTTTGTCTTAAGCCATCTGGCAACCGCCTGAGTAACACCATCTAGTACAAAGAAACTGGCACTCACTCCTAACTGACTAAATCTCCTCACACTCTACCAACTGCAAAAATTCAATTCCTCTTATTTAGTCAATTCCTTAGACTAAAACGCATATGAAGTGGGGAGGATGACTTCACCCAAAGAAGCAGAGAGATGGCCAGTTTCTTCATAGTCAACGCGACTAAAACTTGTTGTAGAGCGCGCCATGGAACAGGTTTCCTTTATCCCTAAAGCTGAAGCGTTGCAAGCGACGATGTGGAAAAGGCCAACCACCCAACCAATATTTTCACCTGGTACTAACCTGTCACCCTTCAATGGAACGATTAAGCATATTGTGACAACAAATCAAAAACTATAAACTGCGCTTAAAATAATTAATATTTTCATCAAACAACTTAGTACATATTTACAAGCGCTACACAATCAACTAGTTCAAACCTTGTTATTGGACACTGCTTTTGGATACTTTAACTACGCGCACTCCAATTTGGTGAAAAATAGGGCGTCCCAAGAACTAATCAGCTTCAAGAATTACTGTCTAACTAACGAACGAACGAATGAACTAACTAAATACAACTGTTGAATGTGATACTAATTTAAAATGTCGTACTTTCAACTATCCTGTTTCTCAAACCCTAATCAATTATGTTGTACATATATTGTTTTCTTTCTTTCTATCTTGTCTTAAAATATAATAACAATAAAACAGTTCATATATATGCGGTCAACTGCCAATCTGAGAAAAATTCTCCTAATCAGGTCTGCATGTGCACTGCCGCGATACTTGGGAGAGTACAAGTTTAACACAAACAGGTTAATTGGTTTTTAACTCTTAGAGAAAGTGTTAACAACTATAATGACTTGGAATGGTCCGTTTGTTCTTCAGTCTTACATTGATTGGAAGACATTCTCCTTATTTGTGTTTATAAAAATAACCTGAGTTCAGGTCCCAACTGTACGTTACAGCTGATAAATAACAGAAATCAATACATATTGTTCAGGGTTGGACTTCAAGTTGTCGTTTATTCTGGATTAGATAAACCCTGCATCAACAACCGGACCCAAAAGTGTATCTCTCTTGCAGTAGCTCTTATTCCCTTAGACCATGCCATTCTTCACCTTCACTTGCCTTTTTCGTTATCTGAAAAAGAGATATAAAGTAGTACATGTCAACTGGAGAAGCCTTTATGACTGACACCCTTTTCTTATATGCTAACAGCAAAACAAAATCTTCTAAAAAAAGCTGTGACAATAAAAGATGCACCTGAGGAAATCATATCATAAGTTTTTGCTTTTGTTTTCAACGGAAATTATTCACCCCCATAAGCAGTCGTGCTTAATTTTAATTTTAAAATAGCCAAGAACTTTGATCACTAACCGCTCGTCATTCTTAAGAATAACACTGCCGCGGTTACACTGCTATGACTACACTGCTACACTCTCGGGGGAAATCAATGGCTTCTGCCCACGCCAGGTCATCAGGTACTGAAAAAAAAAAAAAAAAAGAAAACCTGAAAGCACACCATGTGTCATCGTTTTTGACGTAGCTATATTTTGACAAAGTATATTCATGGTTCTAGTGAAATTAAAGTTTAAATGCATTTATAGAGTAAGCTGTCTGTAATTGTGAGGAAAACATAAAAAATGAATCTACTTTGTTTAGTCCCATTCACCACTCAACATTATTCGTACTCATAATGTCTGTGGCAAACTTAAGATCGCTTGTAATTCCTAAATAGGATGTAATCTTATACCCCATATAAGGTAACCAAGCAAGTTATCATAAAGGCACCTGTCAACACCAAACCTTGTACTGAAAAACAACAACAAAAGAAAAAGAAAACCTGAACGAAATATCTGAAAGTATGCAATGCGTGTGCTTAATTTTTAAGTGGGGAGCTAGCCACATTATCACAAGATACTCGAGTATAATTTAAACTGAAGAAAGCGTTTTATAAAGCGAAGAGCAATTTTTAGAATAAAGGTTTAAAACTTGTTCTTGCTTTCTTTACTACAATCCACCACCCGACATTACTCACATCCATAATGTCGCTGGCAAATTAATTTCGCTCATAATTCCCAAATAGGAAATAACCATACATCCCATTTAGGTAATCAAGCACAGTTAAAGTAACTTATCATATCGCGTCATACACAATCTGATAACGATAACTAATCAATAGAATCGATAGAATCTTGTTAGTTTCTATGATTCAATGGAACATATAGGGTTTCGTTGAAAGTCCTAAATATTCATAGTTTACAGTTAGGAAATTCACATCACAGCCAAAAAGGAACATCTAAATAAATCATTTTGATGCACTTTTTGCCTTCCAGTCAAAATTTGCTTAGAATTATTTTGTGTTTAGAAAGACAGTGAAGCAGTATCAAAGGAGGCGACGGCTGAAGAAATAATTGAAATTTATGAGCTTTTCTAAAATGTAGAGTGGCGTACATCGGCATTTTGCCATGAAAATTGATTGGAAGCTATTTAGCAAAACAAGTCGGACTCTAGAAACCCAAAGAGGTAAGAAAATCGTTTTAACCATAAACAAGACCGAATACAACTCTTGTTCTTTTTAAAATGATATCGGAGGTGAATTTAAAAAAGAGGAAAGTATAAATATTTCAAGCAGGTTTGACGGACTTTTAGAGAAACGAATTCAGTAGCTTATACACTTTACTGTTCGCTTTAGCGACTTTGTCCGTGAGGGCTGTGAGCGGTGGAGTGTTCTCCTCACTTTTCTGCTGTTGAGTAAGCATGTTGTATGTTGTACTCTAAACAAAATGAAAGGTCTTCCTTCTATTCAGTTAGCGCTTTCTACGAGAAAATATCTAGATCTAAATAGCACAATACATTATAACTACATGTAACGTCACCTGCAGTTCTCAGTGCTTCTGAAGGCAAACTGGGGGCACTTCTCACTTCTTTATAGTTGGCGTAAATTCTAAATTGGTACAGAACATTCTCTTCAAGGCCAAGAACTTCAGCCGTTGCTCCAGTCACAGTACATTGATTCGGCCGGGTGCTTTCCTTGCACGTAGCGTTCATCCACAAAGCTCCTTTACCAGGTCTCATGTTTATAGTGTATGTGACAGTTTGCAATCCAAGTGGTAACCAGCTAATAGTTATTGTGTCCAAAGAGTTACTTACGAAGAATGGAATGCCAGGGGTGTCTGAAGAATTAAAAGTACCAGGCAAACTAATATGATCAGCTGCAGGCAGTTTTAAACCAACCTTTTAGGTCTTCTCAGCGCCATTATTAAAGTATTCTTTGGAATTCTGAGCCAGACTGGCCATACTTTTGTGAAATAATCACTAAATATGGCTCTGAACTGCTCGTCAGCTCAACTTTTCCATACATTGATCTTGTCTGAGTCACAACCAGGGATCAAAATTTGTGACGTCATTGGCGCGCAGCGCTATTCCTTCAGTAAGCGGTCTGTTAGTCGGTTTTAATTGTTTATGTCGTGAATAACTCGTTTGTTAGTTGCCGGTAGTTGTTGGCATCTGTTGATAGGTGTTAGTTCTAAGTTTGTGTACCAGCTTTTTAGAGTCAGTCGCTGAATATAATTCTTACCGTAGGTTAAACATTCAGCAGAGTTCCAGTCGATTTTGTGACTATAGCAAGGCGATGGTGTTCAGAAATGTGATACACAAACTTACAACAAACGCCCATAACCAGATGCCAACAACTATCGGCATCTTTTCCATCGAGCGTACGAAAACCCTCGAATGCTTTCAAGAATATGAATATCTCTGCTGCCTTCGCTAATGCTCTGGCAGAACTATCAAACATTAATGAAATGAAGTCTCTTAAAATAACGTTTTAGGAATATATATAACGTCACAACTGCAGACAGTACTGTTTCGGCCTTCTAGGCCTCATCAGTGCAGTGCTGATGCTAGGATGGAGGTTAAGAGGGAGTCTCTCTAATTTTCGACCGGTCGGTTCCGGATCGAAAAATCAAATCGCCTGATTTTTTGTGAGTTGAAAGGCCTTCATGCCAAAGTAACAAAACCACAATCTTTTTGGTTCTTGGCTTAAGGTTTTTTCCGCTAGAGCTAAAAATAATTTTGACCGAATTTTGCTCGCGCGCGACCGAAAATCAAGACGATTGTTTACCTTTTTTAAGCGATCGGTGCAAAGCAAGGACAAACTGTACCGCCATAATTTTTATATAGCAAGAAAGATCTACTTCTATTCTATAAGCTGTAGGAGTTTCAAGCAATTTGAAGTTAATCTATAGGCATTCGATGATATTACTCACGCCTATGTTAGGAGGCTCGAGGGACAACCCGAAAATTGGTCATTTTGTGGACCTCTTTTCTCAGCTGGCGGATAAAATTAAAACATGGCAGTTACATCAATGTAAAGCCTTAACCTTCCCCTACACGAATATGTAAAAAAATATTGTCTATGACGCCTTTCCTGTAAATGTCGAGGGGATAATTTGTCCTAATTTTGAGAGATTATCAAAAAAACACCAAATCGCTAATTGTTTAAAATTTGAATACCTTGGACCAATACCGGTCTTACATCAAGAAAACTAAAGAAAAGTAAACTAAAACATTAGGGAATAGAAATAAAAAGCCATATTCAATAGCGTTTTCAATTTTTAGTTCGCCGTTTCATTTTATTGGGAGGAGAGTGATCATCGGCTCATTAAATATTCACCGAACAGTGAAATTCGATCCAAACCAGAACTGTCAAATTTCATATCGCACTAGCCGTCTTAATTTCATTGAATCTCGTTTCAAATCACATTTGTACACAAAACGAATATCCTGAAAATGCTATTTTGTTGTTGTGTTTAAGTTTAAGCCAAATCTGAGCTTTGAATACGCACTTAGAATACAAACGGAGTTCACTCACGATTTACTCGACCACTGTCAACACTGAATCGAAATTCATTTTCTCTGATTGTTGGACTATAAATTGACTTATTTTACCTGAGTTCCAAAAGGCTTTTCCCCTTTTTCTTTTGACTTTTTCTGTTGGTGATGCATTTAAATGACCGGTACAATTTGGAGCTTTGATTCAATCAACGAGCTGCCAGGCCGGTTCTGGCCCTATCTGTCACGCAACGCTAAGGGGTGAAACAAGACCGCTCTTGCAATTGAAGCTCATTGAAAATATCAGTTTTCATCATCGTTTAAAATGTTGCCTCGAATCCTTAGAACAAAGCTGTCTAGAAAATATTGTAGAAGTGCACAGGACAGAAAAACACTAATTTTTGCTTGTTTTATTTGTAATTATTTGGTGTAGTCAGAGCTATGAATGTACTGCGGAAATTTGGATGTAGTGTGCATTTTGGAACAAGGATTACATATTATAAGGGACAAATATAAAGAGGGTATAGAAAGTTTGAGAAGTCTGAAGAGATGAGTGGTGGTGGAGTGTGCTTGTAGTGTAGTATGTTGCAAGTTTTGTGAGATAGGTATTCAACACCTTTTTGGGTTTAATTCAGAATAGCCAGCCATATTTGCAAGAGATGAAAATGTTGCTTATACAGTCTTGAAGTCATAATAAGGTTATCCAAAAAGTAAATAACCGTTAGCAGTGCCAAAGCAAGAAATGTAATGCTGGGCAATGAAGCTTTTTCGTACCTTTGCTCTATCCGTTGGTTGATGCTATGTGTAATATATGTGTATACTATGACTGACATAACTATTATTTTAACTGTGTTTAAGGGACCGGTCATTATTTATCGTCTGGAGCGGGGAGGAGGGGGGGGGGGGGGGGGGGGGGCGTGGTGCGGGGGATTTTTGTTGCTACACCGTAGCATTCACCTGATCTCCCCATACAGTATATAGCATTTGAATGATCCCCCCTCATTGGAAGCTTTCATGATCCCCGCCCCCTCCTTTCCAAGCCACCACAAAATATCAAGTTCATTGCAAGTGCGGATGGCAGTAAACTGTCAAGGACGCCTTGAATTGCGCAGGCGATTTGTTATCATTCACCGACAGCAATCGAAAGGTTCTAAATCATGATGTAGAGAACACCATACCAAAAAACTGTTCGCAAGTGATGAGCTGGAATATTTTCAGAAAGCTTAAGAGCGAGTAATGGTGCTCTACGAAGAACTGCAGAGAGCCTCAAATAAGTTGACAACATCTCTAATGAATTGAACCTGAAGAGGAAGTTTCTATTTCGCATGGAGAAAGATCAACAATCGTGATTGTTGCTGTTGTTGTTGTTTTCAATAATATCGCACCGTTCGGCCGCGTTGAACAAACGTTCCATTGGCTCTTATTAAAATGCCTCTTTAAAGAATTTGACACATGGAACTTTAACATTTGAAATACAGAACTTAAGGACGTTCGCGCTAATTGTTTTTGCGCATCCTTACTGCGCACGTAATTCATGTCGCAACGTCGCGCCACGTCATGCATCGAGCGCGCGCGCTGAGAAAACTTTCCAAACAAATATAGGGCTGGTAGCTGTTCAGATAATTTCGCTCGCAGTTTACTCTCTCAAATGATCGGTGACCCCCAATTTTTTTTTGATAGACAGCTTTGTTTTGCGATTCTCAACAGATTGTAAAAAAATGAACAAAAAGTCAATGTTGGAAGTCTACAAGTTTCTAATTTTTTTGCCTACGCGGCATCAAATCTTGCCCATCTTTCAACTGCCTGGCGAGTGCAAATGTGATCACTAAACGATTACATTTTCTAAAGGAACATCACCAGTTGAATCAATTTGCTTAATAGATCCCCTGAAACAATATTTAGACAAGAAAATTGCATTTCATGAATTTATTCGCATTATTTTTGAGCAAACAGACACTGTCGCCATTGTCAGAAACGAAGGCCGATTTATAAGATTTTAAGGTGATCTTTCGGACATCTTATCTCCGAAACGAATTCGGTGACCCCCCAATTTTTTTACATTTCTGACATGAGTAACCCATAAACTCACAGTGGTGAAAGTTTTAGAAAAATGTCAATGTTGGAAGATTTTCGCGCGAACGTCCTTAAACCATTTCAAGCCATTGCACAACGATTATTTATGTGATGAGATCGTGCCTGGATAAGAGCACGCAGAAGCCAAAACATAATAATAGCATAAAAGGAGGCGATCAATTGGCACGGTTCGAGTTATTTACGGCGATCCCACCGCCACATGAAATTCTCAGACTTTTTTCTGGTCCCCCCCCCCCCCCCGTCACCCTCGTAATCCCTGTCAATTACGGCTGATCCCCCCTTCGTTCTTCAGAAAACTATGTGGTCCCCTCCAACATCCTCCAGTTTTCGTCTGGATTATTCAATAAGAATTTATTTTGACCTACTCAGTGAGGGATCCAAACTTGGGTACAATTAAGGTGGTGGTATTGAAAAAATAACCACTGCCTTGGTCCTTCGATCATCAAAAACAACCGGTTATTTCATCTACTTATTTGCGTACAAGCTGGTGGCCAAAAACTTAAAAGTTACCTTACTGAAAGATTAAATCGCCTCCTAGCCTGCGTAGCTGGCGGGATTTCGCGAGCGAGTGCTTTTTTTAGCGGCCGCATGCTTTGGTCTTGGCCGCCAAGCAGCGAGGGGTTTGGCGAGGAGTCAAGTTGAGATCACTCGCGGCTCGGCCGCTCAGCGACGCGGGCTTCACGCGCACGAGAAAAATTCACTGTGCCCACTAATCCCACCAGCTGCGCAGGCTAATCGCCTACCTCACTATCCCCTCCATGGGTTCCGCCAATGCTACTAATTAGCTGCAACTCTAAATCAGGCAGGATCACCCGGGATAAAGCAACAGCTGTTAAATATCGCTATGTTTTAAAACAAGTCCCACCAAATAGGAACTTTCAAAAATAACCCAATATCTGTATAAATACAAATGCTGTCGGTGAGATATAGATACGTGATTCCATTCCTATTTGCAGGAGTGACCAAGGATACTTACTTGTTTATTTAATTTGTTTCATCAGTACTTATCCAGTGGATAGGGTTATCCACTGTTTGAAAAACTAGGCCCAGACTTATAAGATATATTTACTGGGGGAGGGGATCTCCCTATAGTCACTATAGTAAAGTACGTTCTATTTTATAAGAATCGTTTTTATAAGTACGTCGAGGCTGAAAAAGGACAAAAATTAAAAACATCCTGAGAACGTACCCAAGGCTGAAATTTGGCTACGAACAAATTTTATACTTTCCTATTCGTTGTAAGTGACAAACATGTGTATATACTAAATGAAGAATCAAGTCGTGAATCTTTAATCAAATAAGACCTAGAACAAACATTGTATTCACCCATGGACGTGACGTGAACATGTACATATCAGTTTAAATAAAACTATTTTCACAGGGGCGGATCTAGGGGAGGGTGCAGGCGGTGCGGGGAGGCTTTCTAATACAACTGGCATTCTGCAAACAAAAAAATATCTGCACCCCTCCTTAGAAAAATCCTTGGTCTGCTCCTGTTTAAGAACATTTTAGGCTTAAATCATCGAAAAGGTTCGGACAAAAATGAGAAGTTCTCTCCCAGAAGGGATACCTTTTTCAGGCTGCAGCTTTATAAAAAGGTAAGGTTTTTATGAGTTGAAGTAGACAAAAGGATAAAATTTAGGTATTTGAAAGGACCTTTCAAAAATATCTCGAACACAGCCACCGAAAGGGTAAACGTGAATTTAAGTGACATTTTAAGAGGTCCAAAGAAGGGATAGAAGATAGAAGAAGTTGACCCCAACGTAAGAGCACCTGGTGTCCCCCCGTTTTAAGTATTTTAAGGGGATTGGACCACATGTGAGAGAAAATTATGAGTACTCCCTAACCCTGGGCAATTTCACCGCTGAGTGTTGTGTGACAGATAGGGCCAGAACCGGACTGGTAGTTCGTTCATTGAATCAAAGCTCCAAATTGTACCGGTCATTTAAATGCACCACCAACAGAAAAAGTCAAAAGAAAAAGGGGAAAAGCCTTTTGGAACTCAGGTATACTAAGTCACTTTATAGTCCAACAATCAGAGAAAATGAATTTTTATTTCAGTGTTGACAGTGGTCGAGTAAATCGTGAGTGAACTCCGTTTGTATTCTAAGTGCGTATTCAAAGCTCAGATTTGGCTTAAACTTAAACACAACAACAAAATAGCATTTTCAGGATATTCGTTTTGTGTACAAATGTGATTTGAAACGAGATTCAATGAAATTAAGACGGCCATTGCGATATGAAATTTGACAGTTCTGGTTTGGATCGAATTTCACTGTTCGGTGAATATTTAATGAGCCGATGATCACTCTCCTCCCAATAAAATGAAACGGCGAACTAAAAATTGAAAACACTATTGAATATGGCTTTTCATTTCTAGTCCCTAATGTTTTAGTTTACTTTTCCTTAGTTTTCTTGATGTAAGACCGGTATTGGTCCAAGGTATTCAAATTTTAAACAATTAGCGATTTGGTGTTGTTTTTGATAATTTCTCAAAATTAGGAAAAATTATCCCCTCGACATTTACAGGAAAGGCGTCATAGACAATATTTTTTTACATATTCGTGTAGGGGAAGGTTAAGGCTTTACATTGATGTAACTGCCATGTTTTAATTTTATCCGCCAGCTGAGAAAAGAGGTCCACAAAATGACCAATTTTCGGGTTGTCCCTCGAGCCTCCTAACATAGGCGTGAGTAATATCATCGAATGCCTATAGATTAACTTCAAATTGCTTGAAACTCCTACAGCTTATAGAATAGAAGTAGATCTTTCTTGCTATATAAAAATTATGGCGGTACAGTTTGTCCTTGCTTTGCACCGATCGCTTAAAAAAGGTAAACAATCGTCTTGATTTTCGGTCGCGCGCGAGCAAAATTCGGTCAAAATTATTTTTAGCTCTAGCGGAAAAAACCTTAAGCCAAGAACCAAAAAGATTGTGGTTTTGTTACTTTGGCATGAAGGCCTTTCAACTCACAAAAAATCAGGCGATTTGATTTTTCGATCCGGAACCGACCGGTCGAAAATTAGAGAGACTCCCTCTTAAGCTATAACGCCACCCCAAATGAACCCACGCATGTGGTATCATCTAAGCCATGCCAGAGTGCTCAAACTAGTAATTAGTAGCTCAAATTATATAACGTCATAAAGACGTAAGAAATAAAGGAGAGATGACGTCAGCTTGCGTCAATGAAAAAATAGCGAACGTTTCGCTGAAATTTTGTTATGGAAACATTTTATTTTGTGCAACATGAATGAAAAGTGAACAGCTTAAGCTTTTTTCTGCTTTGTGTCTGTCTGAGTTAAAAACACGCTGTTGTCAGATAGTTGCTTTGGATGCCGTTTCCTTTGCACGCTTTGTTTGCTCCTTATGTTTATTCTCTAATGACTGTAACCTTACAAACATTACTCACCTAATTCTTTTGTTTTCATTCGTTTCGATGCTGAACTTGTGATGTTCTCTCTGGCACTTACTTTGAAAAAGAACATACTAGATGGTCTTAAATTTATCACGGTGGCCCTGGGGTTGTCTACCAAACAGATTCCATCAGCAATGCTTGCATTACAACGCGTGTCCTCCCAGCTTGAAGTGTCATTGTTCCATGTCTGTACAGTGAAGTTCATAGATCGTGAAGAGTTCCAACTGATGGCGATACTTTCCAAGTCATTCGCAACAAATTGTGGCTGTCCAACAAAATCTGTAAATTTACAGTAAGACATTATTATAAACAGGACTTACTACGTTGAAATCTTTAAATTAATTATGGCACCTGTTGGAAAAACTGTATGGTAGCGTCCTGGCTTAAACGTTCGATATATGCAGATTACCATAAACATGAAGAGTTTATTTCCTCAACGTACCTTTTTGAGACGATGAACGTTTTTATAAATGCAACAGTCCACTTTTTAAAGTGGACAATTGCATTGTAATTCTTAAGTTAATATAATTAACTCTTGTAGTTTATTGGCTGTAGTCACATCAATTCCGTCACGGTAACTACAGTTGCCAATTCTGCGCGCGCAATGCAATGGAAAGCTTAAGCAAAAAAAAAGGGGGCGGGGGGGGGGGGGTTAATAAGCAGGAAAAAACTCTGCTCGTACGTTATAACTCTTGGCAAATTTCTTTTCCGTCTTCTGAAAAAAGGGACTCGAGATTACTAAATTCTGCGTATTTTGGAGTACATGAACCACGATCACTACCTATTTTTCTTGTTTAGAACTACACGTCAGCTTTACTTTTGATTTTCTTTTTAGACGTATATGGGAGGTGAATTTAAAAATAGAACACTCTCTACGAAACGTACTTAATTTGATCCTTGAAAGGAAGCTGGCGTAAATATTTCAACCATGTTTGTAGGGCTTTTTAAGAAAAGCCGAATAAGCTGATAAGCTTAATCACTTTACTGATCGCTTTATTTGTCAGTGACGGCTGTGAGCGATGTTGTTGTATTGGTCGTCCAGAGACTTGACTCTGTATGGGAAAATCAACATAGTAAAATCCTTAGCACTCTCTAAATTAACCTTTGTCTCAGCTGTTCTTCCCATTTCCGAAGATTTTGTGAAAAGAGTTAATAACAAAATTGTTGATTTTATCTGGAGTCACAAGAACCCAAAGATTAAAAAGACAACGATGATAGGCGAAAGAAAAGAAGGGGGTTTAGGTATGCCTGATTTCGACATCATCAACAAATCGCTTAAAGCAGCTTGGGTTAAAAGACTATCCGCTCCTGAGTACGCTATGTGGAAATCACTGCCACTTGATTATCTGAGAGACATTGGCGGAAAACTTATTTTCGATTGCAACTTTTCACGAAAAACTCTTCCGCAACTTTCTTGTTTACCATTATTTTACAAAGACGTTCTCGATGCATGGCAGAGGATTGTGGCTCATACTCCCTTAAGCAAAAACGATGTGGAAAATGAGGTCATTTGGAACAACCGATTTATTACAATTGCGGGAAAATCTGTATTCTTTAGGCCGTGGTATGAAGCCGGAGTTAAATACATAAAAGATTTGATGTCTGAGGACGGAAATTTATTGACGTTTAACGAGTTCCAGTGTAAATTCTGTATTAAAACACACTTCTTGCAATATTTAGGGCTTTTAAATGCTATTCCCACAAGCTGGAAAAAGTTGCTCAAGGGTACTTACGGGGAAACCGAAACTAACGACTGCGAAGAGAAGATTACTGACATACAAAGTATTTCAAGCAAGACGCTAAGACAACTACTAACAAAGCAAATTTTTGAGAAACCTACATCACGGGGCAAGCTTGATAAGGCAGGTTTTTCTGCCGAGCAAATTGCATATATTTATGAGCTTCCCTTTAAGCTAACTCTCGACGTCAGAATGTCTGTTTTTCAATTTAAGATCAATCACAACATTCTGTACACAAAAAGTAGACTTTTTAGAGATAAGTTAGCAGAAAATGACAAATGTTACCTTTGCAATGGCAGACAAACACTAACGCATCTTTTTGTTGAATGTGATTCAAGTAAAGTATTTTGGATTAAGTTTACTTCTTGGTGGAATTCAAAAAACAATCCGCAAGTTAATAACCTCCAACAACGCGATATTCTATTTGCTCTTCACCCTGAAAAGCAGACTTTTTTGGGTATTAATTATTGTTTGCTGGTGGCCAGACAGTACATCTATTTTGCCGCGAAAAACGAGGACCCTTTCTGTTTCACTGCTTTTCTAAAGTTTTTGAAAAACAAGCTCGGGATAGACAAACAGAAGATTCGAGACCTAGTTACTTTATAGTTTACTTTACCTAGTTACTTTATTTCTGTAAGTTTTTCAATTTGTATTTTGTACTATTATTATTTCTATTTATTTATTATTATTATTATTATTATTATTATTATTATTATTTTGTAAAAAAACTGTCTATTGTAAAATATTGTATATTGTTAAACAAATAAAGAATTTAAGATGGAAAAAAAACAAACAAAAAAACAAAATGTCAATGTTATTTTCTTACTTCTATTCAGTAAGCGCTGATACATTATAGCTACACGTAACATCACCTGCAGTTCTCCATTTTTCTGAGGACAAACTGGGGGCACTTCTCACTCCTTTATAGTTGGCGTAAACTCTAAACTGGTACAGAACATTCTCTTCAAGGCCAAGAACTTCAGCGCTTCTTCCAGTCACAATGCATTGATTCGGTCGGATGCTTTCCTTGCACGTAGCGTTCATCCACACAGCCCCGTCATCAGGTCTCGTATTTACAGTGTATGTGACAGTTTGCAATCCAAGTGGCGGCCAGCTGATAGTTATTGTGTCCAAAGAGTTACTTACGAAGACTGGAATGCCGGGGGTGTCTGAAGAATTAAAAATACCATGCAAACTAATATGGTCAGCTGTAGGCAGATTTAAACCAACCTTTTAGCTCTTCTCAATGACATAATTAAGGTATTGATTAAGATTGATGGAAAAATAAATTTCCCTGGGCTGCGTGGCACTTTGAAAATACAAAAGAGGAAAAACGTTCTCACTAAAATGAGTGTTAAGTGCCTTGGAAACTTTCAAAGTTCCATACGTTTCGGTCTTAGCTCCTCATCAGTGGAAGTCAAGATTTCAGTCAGATTTCAGTTAATAACTGAAACTAAAGTTTTTTGACTAGAATTTTTGGGTCGTGGCTTCTCTAAACAAAACGGGATTATATTTTAATTCAAAATTATACACAATATTCTCCGTTCCAGAAACTCTTCATTCAAAGCAAAACTAAGTAAAGCATGATATATGCATGACAGCTGTACAATAAATGACTCTAACCTTACAAACATTAAGTCACCTAATTCTTTGGTTTTCATTCGTTTCGATGCTGAACTTGTGATCTTGTCTCTCGCAGTGACTTTGAAAAAGTACAAACTAGATGGTCTTAAATTGATCACGGTGGCCCTGGGATTGTCTACCAAACAGATTCCCTCAGCAATGCTTGTATTACAACGCGTGTCCTCCCAGCTTGAAGTGCCATTGTTCCATGTCTGCACAGTGAAGTTCATAGACCGTGAAGAGTTCCAACTGATGGTGATACTTTCCAAGCCATTCACAACAAATTGTGGCTGTCCAACAAAATCTATAAATTTACAGCGAGACATTAAATGTAAATGAATTTATCATGGGTTACGTAACCGCGTCTCGGGGGTGTTACGTGGCATTTTGCACAATGCCTCATTAGCGGGGTGTCGGTATATATATATTGTGTTGTTTCCATTTATATTCATTCGAGTCATACGACCGCATCAGTTCGCCCTCTAAATTTAATACCCAATGACTTAGGTTGATAAGCGTTTTCGAGTTGTGGCTTACCTTGTTATTATATTTATATTGTACTAGCAGATGTTCCGATTTTTGTTAACTTTATATAGTTGTTATTCGGCTGTACTGTTAGTTTTTCGTTATTTTCAGCACAGATTGTTTATGAAATTTATGTATTGATGATTGTAAGACATAATAAAGAGGGTCGTTCACGGCTCGTGTTGACACACCCCTAAAGTGGTTGCCTGTTACATGATAAATGTTTTATATTCGGTTGAGCGGGGAGCGAATTAGAATATAAACGTATATACACACGGCTTACTACTACGTTGAAATCTTTTAAATATATCGATCTTGTAATGAAAACTGTATGAAAGTCCTGGCTTAATTGTTCGATATATCATATAGTGATGAAGAGGTTGCTTACTAGACGTCCTTTTTTAGATGATGAACGTCTTCATAAATGTAACGGTCCACTTTTTTAAGTGGACTAGTGCATTGAAATTATTAAGAGTAATTAATAAATTCTTGTAGTTTGTTGAAGGAAAATCCTATAATTTAACACCAAAAACATTTAGATGCCTTTTCGGCACCAAGTACTTGTCAAGATTAGTTTTTGTTTGAACAACTTGTATCGACTGAAAAACTATTATGTATTCACTGAACGAAAATTAAACGAATGAGGCAAAGTTTTTGAAAATTAAATATGACTTCGACGTTCTCTCAAAGAGGCTACATGCTCAAATACGTTTCATAACAAGAATTGAAGGAAGTTTGGGTTGTGGCTCATGACCAGTCAATATAATAAGCCCTTTGCAGCAAGGCCATCTACTTTTCATAAAACTATGGGCTATAACTTAAAGAATGCCAGGAATAGAAAATAGCAATATGTTCAAGTTTGAGACTCCTGGAGTTAATAGATTTTATGACAGTTTAAATTTTTGAAAAAAATTTAAAAAGATTTGTAATTATGAAAAAACTGTTGCTGGAGGGCAAGAACTTGCTCTTACTCTTTAAAGCCAGGAGCCTCAAACCTTGCCATATTGCTATTTTCGATATGGTTTTTCCATTTCTGCCATTCTTTAAGTTATAGCTCATAATATAACAATATTTTAATAAACATTTGGTCACGTTTCCCCAATTGCAAATAGCCTATTGCGTCGCATTGATTTCATGTTTATAACTCGCTACATCGGGAAATAAGATCTGTTTCTGACTTTAACAAGTTTAAGTCACTTGCGAAACAATTCTTCAAACGCCAGTGAACTCAGGGGCTGTTATCTGTTGCATGTCGTATTTTATAGTGCTGTAGTTGGGTGATTTAGCGTGTTAATTTTTCCTAGTGTTTATCTATTATTTAATTCAGGAGTCTGTTTAAGGGGGGTGACTCTTAACTACCAATTTGTTTCTAAGGCAGGTTTCTAATTGCTATATTATGGAAACAAAACCTCATACAGATAAGCTTTTTGCATGAGTTTGTTCTATTGAAGATTCCTCCAAGAGTTCAAGTTACGGTCATATTTAACGCGTCACGTGACCAGAACAGAATAAACCCTAAAACTCAAACGGCGGATTTTAAAATTAAAATGAGCGTCAGTGGATAAAAAAACGTCCACATGCGTAATGTGACGTATCGTTTTTCATGAAATTCGCATTATTATAAGAGTTATGGCCTAATATACACTCACATTTACAGACTTTCATCAGTAGCGTTTCCTTTTTTCGTGTAAACGGTAAAAGCGTACGTCAGATTATAAAGACGGCTACGTTTATCTCTGATTCGTAAGAGAAATCGGAACTTTACCTTGTTTCCGTGGAGTTTTAGGGATTTTAAATTCTAACGAGCGGTTTGGGACTGGCACTAGTTTCGCACGCGCAATGTTATATTTTTCAAATCAGGTGTACCTCCAAACACAATTCACCATTTAGCGTTACAAAAAGCTTCAAAATCGCTTGCTTCAAAATACAGTCTTCAGCCATTCCTTAGCAACTGCTCCAGATCTGTAGTTAAGAGTCTCCCCCTTAAACTAGGTTCATAGCTAAACCAGATGCTCCTGTATAAATATTAATTTAAAAAAAATAAGTCTAATACAGGAATTACACGACTATAACTGGTTAAATTCCACCCAGAATAACTAAAAGGTGATCTAGGTTGGTGGCAGCCTGATTTGAAAAATAAAGAAAAAAGGTCGGCATAAATTTAAAAATAAAAACACACAAACAAACATGCATGGATAAAGAAAACATTATAACAATAAAATAAAATTAAAGGAAACCACCACTCTTGGGACAAGTTGACGTTGAATTGTTTGAAATGATGCCAAAATTCCAAATTTTACAGGTCAAGGGAGAAATAACATTTAATAACAACAATAAATGGAAAAGTTTATGGCTTTCAAATTTCCAGCGCGGCGCCATTTTGGATTTTTATGACGTGTTACGGCTCCCACTATTGTTTGGAAACTTCCAAACAATAGCGGGAGCCGTAACACGTCATTATAATCCAAAATGGCGGCGCGCTGGAAATTTGAAAGCCATAAACTTTTCCATTTATTGTTGTTATTAAATGTTATTTCTCCCTTGTCTTGTAAAATTTGGAAATTAGGAATTATTTCAAACAATTTAACGTCAACTTGTCCCAAGAGTGGTGGTTTCCTTTAAAAGATAAATAAGGTGTCGAAGCTTTTGTCTATGTGAACGAGAGTAGGCGGCATTGTCTGGAATTCATCATCATCTTTCCTCATAGCGCCACTGGACGCATTTAAAAAGCCTCACTGTCTGGAATTGCATGACTCAAAAGACATAATTTAATTTAAATACAAAGAAATGAAAATTAGATGGAGTGTGTAAAAAGGTAGTCTGCTTCATAATTTGTTCCGACAGCTAGGTGGCACATAGAATTATTATTAATAAAAAGAAATCCAAAATATGCAAACCTCGCCAGTGGACTGATGGCGTGGGTGGAACTTCTTCACCGGATGAAACACTGGACAAAGTGACAGCTGATAAAATCGGCAGCACGAGTGAAACGGAGGGAGAAAAGTTTGAAGTATATTGTAGAATACTGGTCTGAACTGATGCAGCAGTGGTTCGACTGAACTCCACAGAGACAATTGACGGGGAGGGAGTAAGTGTTGCTGAAAATAAACAAATTATGATCAAATATTTGTCAGTGCCAGCCACTACTTGAAGCCGATTCATGGTTTGAAGTGAAGAAGTAACGGATTTAACCGCCTTCATGGTGGGCATTAAAGAGAAAATTGATAATAATATAATTGATAGACAGCTCAGTCTGAACAGGTAGATTAAGTCTGCATACGAGCCTAGTGGCCCATCAGGCCGGAGCTTATCGCAGTTTCCGTAGCATGAAGCGACTAGGAATATTTCTGCTCCCCCTGGATGGAATGCTAGTCCATCATAGGGTTACCCAGCAGTAAATTCGCCGGTACCCATTTATACCCCTGGGTGGAGAAAGGCATTATGAGAGTAAACTGTCTTGCCCAAGAACACAACCCAGTGTTCCGGCCAGGGATCGAGCCCAGACCGCGAGACCCGAGTCCAGCGCAATAATCAATAGGCCACCGCGCTCAACAGGAAAAGACTAAATTCCTGACAACTAATGCTCTATCATAGTTGCTATCCATAGTATCCAGTCAACATTTTCTGGGTTTTTGTTTAAATGGAAAGCACGTCGTAAGATTTGGGTATTTTAATGCAGTTACTGGTCATTTAAAAACGAGAGAATGATCATATTTCTAATATTTCATTAGAGATAGCTTAAATTAAAGATGATTCGCCAATATGTTTTTCTTCTTTAGATACCATCTTACAAAAGTTAGGAAGCTCTGTAGTGCGTTCAGAAAGTTCGATGCAACCAGTTTTATAGACTTTTGAAACTTTCAGTTCACAGCCAAAGTTACGTTGAGTAGCAGCAATGGACTGACGAGCGACTGCTTTTTCCAGTTAGAGGCCATCATTCAGCATTCAGTTTTGGCAAGCGAAATAATCTGGCAATAGCCTGAGTAAGCAGATTCCTCTCCTTGCGAAAAATTCTATGAAATTCATGATGGTGACGAACCCCTACAGAGATCCGTACAGTTAGGCTGCGTTATCAGAATTGACTTTTTTGGGTCAAACCACAGTAAACGCAAAAAGAGGCGTTCTTTTACTTTGGCCAGCCCAAAAAATCGGAGGGAGGAGAATTCAGACTGCAAGCAATATATTTTTATATCAAACGTTTAGAAGGAAGAGCATGCATGAAGCTTAGTGATTTTGTTGGCGAATCGCCAACACTTTCCTCGCTTTATACACAGAGGTACATTTAGCTGTTTACTCAATCCTGTCTGCGTCAGAGGATTTATCTTTCCAGATTCTTTCTTATCGTAAAAGGTTATGTTTGGGATCCAGTGTATACAAAACGGAATTTTTACAATGTCAGATTTACGCTTCGGGAGAATGTATGGACTTTTCTCATGGGCGCCTTTATAGATTGTTTTGTGACCGATGTGACGATATTTTTCTCCTTTTCAATACAATGTGAGATTTGCGTTGGCCAACATAGGATTGGTTTTGGTTTTTCTTTGACTGTTTGAAGTAACCACTTTGACAGATCAAACCATAATTATGGTATTTGATGGTATTTTTTTCGCTATTGTTATGATTTTTTCCAGTTGTGTCATAGTTTATTGAAGCACCTTTGATGTAAATGATCAAAGGCCTCTTTGAGGCTACGACTATTTTGCACGATGAAGTACATGCATCAGTAATATATAGATTTAGGCAGGCCTAAAAGCGGAGCTCCTAGTTATTATTTGTCGCTGCACTTTATTGGGTTTCTCATGCACGTACGCACGTAGGCGCACAGATCAAATTTTAGTGTAAAGACTTTTCATAACTCTAAGGGTTATTCAATGTAAAAAGGACCCTGATATGAAGGCGAAGAAATTTGTTTTGATTTACTTCAAAACAGTCAAGGCAAAAAGATCAACTCAATGTACTGAACAAAGTGAACTCGCGGCTAAACAAAACGAACTCAGGCCACAACAAAGAAAATCACAGCGGCAAAACTAACTCAGCAAATTCATTGGGAGCCGGTTTAAGTCATTTTTAAGCAGTTTTTTGTGTAAGAATTGTGACAGTTTGTGATTTACGAAGTGGTGCTCGCTGTCTAATAAGCTTATACAATGTAGTTTTGAACCTTCTTGGTTTGGTTACATGATTACTACGCTGCATGTTTTATCGTACACATTGCTAAATACCTTAGAGAATTTTATGCAGAGAAGTGAATGAATTTCCTTCGTTTCTAACAGGCAAATGTGTGTTAGGAAAAGTCTGAACTCACTCTCCCAAGCACAGGCAACTCGCAATATAAAAACCGGCGTAAATACTTGTTTACGAATGTAAAAATTTATCACGCGTACAAGATTTCCGAACACACTCACCAAAATGACAAAAATGCAAGCGAGTGCAATAGAGCAGTTGGATAATAAATCGTTTAATCGTTGGTATGAAGTATCATTGCCGAAGGTTTACTCGTTTTTTGCTTTGATTTGTTTGCGGGATTTTTCTGCAAATGCAGCGCGCGAAATCATGTTTTTGATCCGTGTAGCTCAATAATTGAATATTCTGTTCAAAATCCAACGATGAACCTCACAGTTAACTCCACTAACTAAAAAAAACACAATATTTGAATCGAAACATTTAATAGGCAAAAGTTCACAAAAGTGATTAAAGCTAAAGGTTTGAAAGCAGCCGTTTTAACGAAATTTAAGCTTATAATCGGGAAGATCTGAAAACCGACACAACATCGAATTCGCTCATAAATGAACTATAAACAGATTCTCATAACAAAATGTGTACATTTACGTTTGTTACCTCATATTTCGAGAAGGCTTGTAAATTCTGCGGGGCAAAGCTTTCAAACCAGCCAAATAACATCGGAGACGAAGCAACGAAAACGGTAGTTTTGTCCAATGTTCGTAATAATCTCACACCCGACGCACATAAGCTTATACATAATTTGAATTATCAGCGAAGATCAATATCTTTCTTCCTTTCGGTGTAGCTTTTAACAGTCTTTTATCCGTCACTTCAGTCAACTTGACCGGCTCTGAGCACGCAGGAACCGAAGACAGTGCTTCAATTAGGTAATACTAAGTAGAAATGTGCCGTAGAGATGGCATTCATCTGCTCTCGATCTCCCAGAGCCTATTTCCCTCCCCCAGCCCCCGGTCGGGCTGCCTTAGGACTCCACACCCCCTCCCCGCGAGTCTGTACGGGCGTGCGGCGGGCGTACGCTGACGTCATAACCAAAATTGGGTCGCCCACTACCTCTCGGAACGAGTTACTTCATTGGTTCTTAAAACAATAGATAACAGGTTATAACAATGCCCCTAACCCTGAATAACAATAGAGGTAGTATTTACAGCGGGCGAATGAAAAAAGAAGTTTCAGAGAGGTAGTGTCTTACTGCCAAAATTTCTCGCATCGATAGGTTACCAAAATTCCTTACCCATGGTGCTCCGCTGGCGCGCTTCGCGCGCCGGAGCTCCGCTATAAAGCATAAAAGATGAAAATATCTTGGTTTTGTTCCAACAATAAATTTCTTTCTTCTGTCCCTTCTTTAAACCTCTTAAAACCACACTCAAATCACTCTCCTGAATCCGCAGTACAATAATGCATAACGCTCTAGACGCGTATAAGCTTTGCAGAACAATGTGTTAAGTTAGCTTAATTCGTTGGTATACTGTAATGGAAAGCAGGGAGGACTAGAGTTCAACACACGGCCGGCCACGTGCTCGATCGTTTCTTTTCTTCTCTCCGACATGTTTTTTTCTTTTTTTCCCCAGAAGTTAATAACTGCTTCCCATTTATAATAATTTATTATTTTGCTCAATATCATGTTATTAAAACCCATACTTGCCAGGAGCCAACGTTCATTTCGTAACAAGGACAACAAATGCTTTCTAGGTTTTTTTAAACAATTCAAATAAGAAAATGCTCGCACCTCATGCTCTTGACATAGCTGTAATTATCTCATCACTCATTGCTTCATTACGTTTCACATTTGTAGGCCTTTTTTAGATTTCATCCTTAAGTTAAGTTATTCATTGGTCAGCAGAATTACAAACAAAAGTCTACGACCCAACTACCCGAACGACCAAAGTACCGAGCGAGTGTCAATTCGCTCGCTCACTTAACTCCTATTTTGCATTCTGCAAAATAGTCGTAAGAACTAATAACTGAACAATGATATATAGAGGATAATACATGGCTGCTTGGAGATATGAAATTCATCTTCGGGACGTAAAATATTTGGCTCGAGGTCAGGACGTACAGACCGAGCGCCAAATATTTTCCGTCCGGTCCGAAGCATTTTATCATATGACTACTAATTTTCTTTCTTCTTTATTGTTTTCCATTCGTGGATGCAGACTCTGCTGCCCGTTTCGCGCGCCTTTTGAAAAGCCCGTAATGTTTTTGGGGAAGTAAAGCCAGTGAAGTGCATTTGAACTGGGGTGCGCACAGAGTATTCAAACTTCTAATGAAATTGTCAAAATTTCAAACAAATCTTCGATTTTTAGCTTCATTGAAAGGAGATTTCAACCCGGTCATATTCTTCGTACATGACTGCAGTTAGTAGAAATTTCAGAAGCAACGTTTAAGAAGGGCTACGACAAAGAATTTGCCTGACGTTTCGGCTAGTTGTGCTCGTCTCAACTAAGACTGAACAGGGACCGCGGAGACCATTTTAAAGTGGTAGGGCTAAAAATCTGGCCAAGACAAACAAGCATTTGGAGTCACTGTTCTGCCATTTATCATGCATTTGCGCACCATCATATTTACAACCCCAATAAATATAACATAGCCGTTCCCACTTAGTATACCTTCCAATGCAGTAAGCCCCTCCCTCTCCGCGGTCCCTGCTGAATTAAATAACAAAGCGACGTTTCTTCCTGAGCCGAAATTCATCCTCGTACTTGGTTTCAACGAGAGGATTGATTAATTGTCAACCATTCAACCAAGAAGAATCTTGTATGTTAAAAACAACAACTCTAAGGGGACAGTTTGATGCTGGAATAGGAATGTACAAGCAGCTGAGGATTTTGCTTCGCTTCGTTTCCCTTCGGGCTTCGGCTTCAAGTTGTTTTCTTTACCACTGAGGATTTCAAACGTCTGCTGTTGCTGCCTATAGTCATTGAAATTGTTAGTTCCTCGATAATGTTGAACTCTAATCACGATTGTCCTCCAGTTAGTGGTTAAAATGCTTCGTGAGAACTAGTGGAACACTGTGTAAGATTAGTCGTAAACACAGTCTTACATGTAATTACATTTTTTTCTTGTGATTGAAGAAGTAAACAGCTGCAGATTTTCAAACTCAGCGAGAGAAATTTTCTTGGCATTGGTATTTTGACTTCAATGTTTATCAATGACTTCGGCTTTATTTAGAAACCACAGAATACGTTTATGTCCGAGTGTGTAGTTTTTATGGTTGCTTTCATTTCGATTTTATTGATGTTGTCAGGAGTTGTTGTTGTGGTCGAATAAATTTATGCAGTTCTTCATCATTTGCCGAGTTTGAACATGATTTGTTTTAAATTTCAGCGTTTACAAAGTACATTGATTTCTAGATAGTAAATGTAATCATGCCAGATATTCTTTGCTTTCGGAATAATCTTCAAAATAACTATCGCTCATTTTGAATTCAAGATTATTGAATCCAATGGTTTCATACTCCATCTCGCGGCAGTCACGGATCCGTAGTCTTTCTAATGGGGCCGAACGGCTTTTTCCGGCCCTGTTTGATGAAGGCGTACGGCCCTCATACGGGACTTTTTTTCATATGGTTTTCAAAGGAAAGAGCGCCCGGGTCCGTACGGGTCATATGATAATTCCTGGTAATTCACCCCAGTTTATATAATAAAAATGAATACCTGATGCTTTGCAAATGACACCTGCATCGTAATAGTGACTACAGTAGTTTACTCCCCATCCGTACCACTGCTTGCACTCTAACAAGGAAGTCTCGTTTCCTTTACAGTCTACGTAATCCATCCATATCACTCCTGTACCTTGTCCATACATATGCGAAGCATAACGAACTGCTGCTACAGCACCTGCATATCCCAGCTCACGACAAACTACTTCGGCGTCTTCCAGGTCCCAGTTGCTGTTACATACTGTTCCCCAGGCTCCATTGTACAGAACCTCAATGCGTCCATTTACATTTGAATTTCCATCGGCCAGTCTCACTGTTCAATAAAAAGAAGTTTAAACTTCGATCTGTATTTCCTTTTAATCGAAGTGCTAAAAAGAGGAAGACACATGCTTTTGATCTTTATGATTTTAATGATTTTAACCAAGGATGGTATATTTAGTCTTCATATTTTTTAGCGTGGGTGGATAAAGTTTTTGTATCTTTTTACTGATATTTATTTTCAATTTATATCTTAATTTATATATTAATATTTAATTAATTATTAATTACATTAATCCCGCTCGGATATTAAGGGCGCGTTCGTTTGGGAATATTCTGGAATATATTCCGGCTATTCTGCTCCAAGTATTCCGGAATAGAAAGAGTAGCCAAACAAACGCTAACTTGCATTATTCCAATTATTCTTATTCCGGATTGATGCCAAACGAACGCGCCCTAAGGCAACCTCATTCTGCGTCATGACGTTAATAAATTGATTGAATGATTCTCTTTTATGAACGAAATATCTTTGTGTGGATGCCGTCACAAATCGATAGGGGGCTTTAGCAAACTACGACGGCAACGAGAACGACGCCAAACAAAAGTTTTAATTAGCAGAAGAATAGCTCTGCACGTGCGTTTGATGTCTTGGTACATTTCACGGCCGTTCTATGCGAAACAAACAACATGAAATGGCCAAATTCCGCGTCTTTTGGACAACGTGAACCACGACGACTAATTTTTGGTTTTTCTTTTTGGGGTTGAACGCTCTATTTACCTATTCATCTAGAGCTCGTTCCTAAGCCGATAGATACACTGAATATATCTGGATTATTGAGAGATTCTCAAGCAAACTATAAATTCATTTTTCACTAGTCGCTGCCCTCGGCGTCGCCGCCGCCGTCGTCATTGCTAAAGCTCCCTAGTATCGCTACACCATTATCATAAAATATTCTGATTTACAAATGTTTAACAAAGGAAGTATCGATCGGCATTTATGCTCCTTGCAGGCATTATTTGAAGCTGTACATAGGGATGTAAAATGAGAAGAGTAAAGACAAATACAAAAGTTACAAAACGTATTCATCATAAAAGAGTATCATAGTACATGGTTTGAACTCAAGAGTATCAGTAGTTCGTATAGTGTGATCGTCCGGGTGAGAGTAGCTCTGTTGGGGACTGATGTTTCGACAACCTGCGAGGAATTAAGTCATTTTCAGAGTCAATAGTTCGTATAGTATGATCGTCCGCGTGAGAGTAGCTCTGTTGGCGACTGACGTTTCGACAACCTGTGCGGAATTAAGTCATTTACAGAGTCAAGCAAAATGTTGTTGTCAGTCGATGGTCCTTTAACGCTGATTGGCCAGTTTTACCGTAATGTTTTGTTTCGTTTCCTTAGAAACGAAACGGTATTGTTCTGGATTCGATGTGAACTATTTACACAGTGAGGGCTACTATCCAATCAGAAGAACGCTCGTAACCACAAAGTCAACACGGTGTACCAAAGGCAAACAATCTCGTAAAAACATGTTATTCAAATATCAGAAAGATAATCGTCAGCAAGACCAAAAATAATTGAGATTCATTACAAATAGAAATATCTGACGACTGCAATGCTTTTAAGTTCGATTAAAGCGATGTCTTGGCGAAAAATGTAAAGTAAGCTCTTTCCGTGTTTAATTGTTAAGTCAACATTCTAGATATACTCTGAGAAGAAGAAAATTCCCACCAATGAGAGCGCTTGCAAGCGCAAACAAAGACACGATCCCTGTTTGCTGGCAGGAAGCCATGAAAAAGGGCAAGAGAAGGGCAAACCAGGAAGTTCCTTGTCATTCTTATCCTTCCGCGATCTGGAAACGAAACACTATTTCTTTTTGAAATAGCTGCTTGTTGGCTGTAAGACTCGTGTAAAGGTGTCAACAGTAATTGGCCCGGGGTAATTAGTCAGTTTCGATCCTTCTGTTGTTACTCAAATGAACTCGTTCTGTTTACCGGTTTTGTTTACGTCGTGAGTAAAAAAGTCGTTTGCCGGTAGTTGTTGGCATCTGTTGATAGGCGTTAAGAAGTTTGTGTACCAGCTTTCTAGATTCAGTTGTTGAAAATAGTTTGTACTTCAGAGTCCCAGTCGATATTGTGGTTGCAGCAACCACAAATGTGATTGTTAACATCACCATTTCTTGTCGCTCGTTTGTGTTCAGTCACTCTCGTGTTAACGTTTCTGCCAGTCTCTCCGATGTAGGAGGCCTCAGGCAGTCGGAGCACTTGATCTTATAAACCGCTCTCTGTCTGTCGTTAGGTTCGTCCCTGTCGTTTAACGCAACGTAGTTATAAGTTTGTGAGCTACACGGATATTGTAGCGTTGTAGAATCCGTACAATATTCTCAGATGTAGGGTATAGATATAGTGACTGTAGTAACAGATGTAGGGTTGCTGTTAATTTCGGTAGTTTCACTAGTGTGGTGAGTGTTTCGTCAAATTAAGTCTGCGTTGTAGTTGTTATAAGCAAAGGTTTAGATAATTATACCTTATTGAAGAAACGTTGACCATGTGAAACGCATAAACCTTGAACGATGTGACCCAATAGCATTCTGGGAAGACATCACTGATAAGCAAGTTATTTTCTCTTTGAATGCCTCAAGAAAATGATATATTCAACCTGGCTTATTACCATGTTTATTGTCCCAGACGATGATTGTGTTTTTCCCATTTCCCAGAAAACATTTGGTTCACATCGTTTATCAGTTATGCTTTTCAAGGGTCAACGATTCTTCAATTAGGTGTCTTCTGAAAACATAAGCAAGTGGAAATAAACGATAAAATCGAACGACGGTTAGGAGTCATCATGACACTATTTTCAAGTTCAAAAATGAAAAGAAAACTGTTCCCCAGATTCCTTGATTAACATAATAAATAATAAAATATGCAGCGTCACGCAAATAATTTGCCTCTGATTGAGTCTGATTGGAACTTAGAGACAGTCAGTCTTACCGGACAGTCATAGAAAAGTGTGTTCTCCGTTTTCTTCGATCTCGCTGGTGAAATGGATGTCGGTGTTCTGTTCGTTGATCGAGGTGCTCGTGAAAAGCGTGAATTTCTTCTTTGTGTACAGCGGTATAAGTATCGTCAACGTGGCGTAACCAGAGCGGTATTGTTTGACGGCAAGTTGCAAGAGCGCGTTCCTCGATGTTTTGCATCACAATTTCTGCGACAACAACGGAAACAGGCGACCCCATGGCTGTTTCGTGAGCTTCCGTGCAACTATTTGCAGTACAGAGTTTTCGGTTGTACTGGAAGTAAGTCGATGTAAGGCAGAGGTTCAGTGAGTCCATGATGTCCTCAGTCGGTCAACGATAATGTCACAGTAGATTGTTGGATAGCGGTCTCAGTAAACGGTAGAACCAATTGAAGTGTAATACTGGTGAACAGTGATTTCATATCAAAAGACACAAGTTTGTAGTCGTCAGGTATTTGCACCGTCTTGACGGTGTCAATAAAGTTCGTAGTTGATTGTAGTTTGCGTCTCTATTTCTCAGTAAGGTGTAGCAGTTTATTATAGTCAGGTATTTGGACAGTTGGTTCGTAGGAGACCCAAAGAATGAGACTAATTACAGTTGAATCCCGATAACTCGAACCCTCGATAACTCGAACCCCCGATAACTCGAACCTTTTTCGATTTCCCTTGAAGGTTCGAGTTATCGGGATTCAACTGTAATTTCAGGTTTCAATAAAAAATGAAAACTTTTACGCAACTATAAAGACGATGAGTGAGTGTTAACGATTTAACTTTATTGTGTCTTTAGTAACTTTTGCTACGAGCCTAGTGGCCCATCAGACCGGAGCGTAATCCCAGTTTCCGCAACATGAAGGGACTGGGAGTATTTCTACTTCCCTTTGGATGGGATGCTAGTCCATCGCAGGGTTACCCCCAGCAGTAAATTCGCCGGTACCCATTTAAACACCTGGATGGAGAGAGGCACTATGAGAGTAAAGTTTCTTGCCCAAGAACACAACGCACTGCCCCGGCCAGTGTTCGTAACCGGACCGCCTGATTCGGAGTACAGCGTTCTAACAATTAGGCCACCGCGCTTCCCACACCATGTTTTTAACTCACCTTCTAATCCGATACACTTCACACCAGCTCTTCTGCTGTTTTTACAACTGTTTTTCCATCCATCATGGTTACATGAAAAAAGTGAACTTTCATTTCCAAAGCACTGCACATTGTTCATCCATATTGTCTCATTTCCATGCCTGTTTACTGCACTGTTTTGAACTGCATACCCGCCTGTGTAACCAAGCTCTCTACAAACCACATTAGCGTCTTGTTTGTCCCACTGGTCATCACACACCCAGCCCCAAGTGTTGTTATGGTAAACTTGTACCAAGCCTTCTCTAGCTGTGGCTCCTCCAACTAAACGGACTGTTTTATTAAAATTGTTAGTATAATATGTTCATTGAAATTAATTAGTATAATATATATACTTTTTTTAATTGTCAATGTACTTTAATCACAAACAGCACTTACAAGCTACTAACATAGTTACTCAGCAAAAATTACAATATATTACCTTACATTGCATTTCATTAATTACATTTGAAATGGCAAACACAACCGCTGCGTTATACTTAATTACTACCTAGAAAAAAACAATTGCCTATAATGCGTTACTTAATTACACTACATCGCAATTACTCACACTACAACTCTAATAGCTTGCAATGCAAATTACAATTTCCATCTACAGCACACGACGTTACTTACAAAATGTTACAAAATAAGAAGACTAACATACGCTACCGAAAATGTGATACATGTTTATCACTACAAAAAAGCTTTCCACTTTACATTAAAGTGAATAAGTTTTATTCTCACTTATGGCGATGTATTTTTCAAGCTCTATTTTTTCCCGCACGGAGACGACAAAATCCGCAAATTGATATTTTTTGTTATTTTTAGCGCAGATGAACAGGAAGAACTTGCCTACGAGAATAAGGTGGTTGACAGTTTGAAGCGAAGATGAGCCTTTTAAGACGCCATATAAGATTTCGTATTCTGTCAAGGCTGTCACACTAATTAAGAATACATATTATATAGAACGTTCTATTGCGAGAGAGAATAATAAAATTGGTTTTCATTATAAAAAGTGGGAACACACTACTGTAATATACCTAAGTTATTGGCCTTTGTAAACCCTGTTATTTTGCAACCTGTAACCTTGTAATTAAAATTAGTTATGTTAAATTGTATGTTCTGTAAACTCGTAAATTGTAACTTTTTCGTCCGTAAAATAATTGTATTTCCTATTTTTGTGCTGTATATTTCTTTTCTGCTGTAATTGTATGTTAAGCTTTATAAAAAAATAAACAAATAAAATATAAAAAAGCGCTGTCACACTATGCTCTTTACATTGTGAGCCGGCGGTACCCCTCAGTAAATTCATTCCAGAAAGACACGACTGATGAACAGCGCACAAATAATCAAAGCAAAATGGACACGTGGGTGAATCGATTATTTTCATTGTTGTTGGTACTAACAATATTGTGTATTAATTTGAACTGAAACACAGATAATTTGACTAATCCTTTGTTACAGCAAAGGGAAGTAATTACACTTTGCGGCGTTGCGATGGATCAAAACCACACTAGACGAGTCTTTTGTCTGCCGTAGGTGGAGGGAGTTTTTTTCGATTAATCAACAGATGATATATGACTTTACACGTTAGGCTTTCTATGGTTGGCGTAGAGGAGGAGAGTTTTTCGGTTTGTGATTTTAAAAGTTCTTTCCGAGAACTTTGTATTGTAGATAAAAGCCCGTAATATTGAAGAAAATTGCAGTTTATGTGGAATTTTTGCTAGAAGGACTGAAAATAAAGAAAGCATTTTTTTTTGTTCATTTACGAGACTGGATACATTTTGTATATATGTACCGCTTTGGTTCCAATTATGGAAGAACACTGACTTTTTGCCTATTTTTATAGACTGATTATTCCATACGTCGCTTTTCGTCTTTTTTATAGGTACGTTATTGGCTAACTCTTGCCAACTCTTGCTCTTGTTATTACATCACTGCAAAATTTTTGAAGAGATTTATCTAAATTTATGTGCTTGGCATCGTTGTTACACTCAAAGATTAGTGTGATACCAGTGAAATTGGTATGGCCTTCCATGCTGCGTCATCTGTAGAACATAAGCGCTTTATCCAACATAACTTTAGAGCTTTATCGAATACCGTAAACTATTAAACTAAGTCAGTCATATTCAGACCTTCTTATTCTTTACATTTTATAATCGTAGATTAGGCTGCTTATACTTCCAAATGAACTTAAAAATTGTTTTGTTGACCTTTACCGTAAAGTCATTTGGGGTGTCAAGCACGCTGCAAACAGATGTAAGTTTCGATAGCGCAAGTGTTTTGACTATATTGATTGTGCCAAAAACAGAAATGTCTCCTGATCACCAAATGTTGAGAATTTTCTTTAAAGACCCAAGTTTATCATAATTTTTTTTTTCAGTTGCGACCGCATCATTATATGAAAAAAATTCCGAGCGCATATATATCGGCTCTTCTCGTTTGAGGCTCAATATTTTATCTTTGCGCAGTGTCCTTTACAAATACAGTGGTGTCATCGGTATACTGAGCAAGTTTCGCACTTTTTCCGGGTGCGATTTTTTAATACCTTTTATTATAGCAGATTGTCTGATTGTATTACCTAAAACTTCTATACCTATAATAAAAAGTAATCCCGACAAAGGGATATTTATTGAAATTGATAAGCATGATATGTGTGTTGAAGACCATTGAACAGTGAATACTTGAGTTACAGATTTACGTTGAAATATATAATCAAGTGCAACATAACGTGTCAATTTCATGGGTACTAATGCAAGTCCTTTTTGAAACTGCAGCTTGTCACTATCGCTGACGCTTATTTATAGTGTTTGAGTTCCATTGAGCTGAAGAGGACGGGCATTCTGTCGGTTTACCATATTGTAAAATAGTGACATAAACGTTTTTTTCTGAACATTAAATTAGTGGATAGATATGGAGAGTCGCCTACTGAAGTAAAGGAGACCGGAGTCCTGGAATCTCTGCAGGAGAGGAGAACGGAAGACTGCAATTCATATTTCATATCACAACTGGAAATCATAGAAATAACAAGTAGGCAGGATAACCCTACTGCCAGGGTAACCCTAGCAAGAGGGCTCGATTTGTGCCAGGATTTGGACCATGTTCTATTCAAGCTAGTTATTTCATGTAAACGTTTCATGCTAAAACTGGAAACGTAGCAACTTAAAAATATTATACCCACTGGAGACAGTGTCATAAACCTATTTGTCGATTAAACTTTTTAGTTTACCTTCGCCCCGCCTCTCTGACATTGGATTGCAAGCTTTCAGCTTACACTACTGTAAACGTGGATGTACTGAACAAAGTGAACTCGCGGCTAAACAAAACGAACTCAGGCCACAACAAAGAAAATCACAGCGGCAAAACTAACTCAGCAAATTCATTGGGAGCCGGTTTAAGTCATTTTTAAGCAGTTTTTTGTGTAAGAATTGTGACAGTTTGTGATTTAGGAAGTGGTGCTCGCTGTCTAATAAGCTTATACAATGTAGTTTTGAACCTTCTTGGTTTGGTTGCATGATTACTACGCTGCATGTTTTATCGTACACATTGCTAAATACCCTAGAGAATTTTATGCAGAGAAGTGAATGAATTTCCTTCGTTTCTAACAGGCAAATGTGTGTTAGGAAAAGTCTGAACTCACTCTCCCAAGCACAGGCAACTCGCAATATAAAAACCGGCGTAAATACTTGTTTACGAATGTAAAAATTTATCACGCGTACAAGATTTCCGAACACACTCACCAAAATGACAAAAATGCAAGCGAGTGAAATAGAGCAGTTGGATAATAAATCTTTTAATCGTTGGTATGAAGTATCGTTGCCGAAGGTTTACTCGTTTTTTGCTTTGATTTGTTTGCGGGATTTTTCTGCAAATGCAGCGCGCGAAATCATGTTTTTGATCCGTGTAGCTCAATAATTGAATATTCTGTTCAAAATCCAACGATGAACCTCACAGTTAACTCCACTAACTAAAAAAAACACAATATTTGAATCGAAACATTTAATAGGCAAAAGTTCACAAAAGCGATTAAAGCTAAAGGTTTGAAAGCAGCCGTTTTAACGAAATTTAAGCTTATAATCGGGAAGATCTGAAAACCGACACAACATCGAATTCGCTCATAAATGAACTATAAACAGATTCTCATAACAAAATGTGTACATTTACGTTTTGTTACCTCATATTTCGAGAAGGCTTGTAAATTCTGCGGGGCAAAGCTTTCAAACCAGCCAAATAACATCGGAGACGAAGCAACGAAAACGGTAGTTTTGTCCAATGTTCGTAATAATCTCACACCCGACGCACATAAGCTTATACATAATTTGAATTATCAGCGAAGATCAATATCTTTCTTCCTTTCGGTGTAGCTTTTAACAGTCTTTTATCCGTCACTTCAGTCAACTTGGCCGGCTCTGAGCACGCAGGAACCGAAGACAGTGCTTCAATTAGGTAATACTAAGTAGAGATGTGTCGTAGAGATAGCATTCATCTGCTCTCGATCTCCCAGAGCCTATTCCCCTCCCCCAGCCCCCGGTCGGGCTGCCTTAGGACTCCACTCCCCCTCCCCGAGAGTCTGTACGGGCGTGCGGCGGGCGTACGCTGACGTCATAACCAAAATTTCTCGCATCGATAGGTTACCAAAATTCCTTACCCATGGTGCTCCGCTGGCGCGCTTCGCGCGCCGGAGCTCCGCTATAAAGCATAAAAGATGAAAATATCTTGGTTTTGTTCCAACAATAAATTTCTTTCTTCTGTCCCTTCTTTAAAGGGGCTTTGTCACGGATTTTAACAGATTTTTGAACAGCCAAAATTTATATTTGTGTCGAAGGAAACCAAAAAATAATAGTCCATTTTTCTTGACAATTGCCATATTAGCACACTGAAACTGTTAACAAGTGTCCTTGGCTGCAGATGCGTTCGATGGAAATGGATTACAACTTGAAAAGTTTAGCTAAACTTTTCAAGTTGTTTCCGTGCGCCTACCAAAAAATCGATATTTATAGCCGTAGTTAGATTTCTATCCATATATTACGGTTATATCCTCCATAAGATGTTCAAAGGTAATGATTTTTATGGGTTAAGTTGTCTACTACTAATTTCAGAACAGTTTACACCAAAAATCTGCGAAATCTCCGTGACAGAGCTCCTTTAAACCTCTTAAAACCACACTCAAATCACTCTCCTGAATCCGCAGTACAATAATGCATAACGCTCTAGACGCGTATAAGCTTTGCAGAACAATGTGTTAAGTTAGCTTAATTCGTTGGTATACTGTAATGGAAAGCAGGGAGGACTAGCGTTCAACACACGGCCGGCCACGTGCTCGATCGTTTCTTTTTTTCCCTCCGACGTGTTTTTTTCTTTTTTCCCCAGAAGTTAATAACTGCTTCCCATTTATAATAATTTATTATTTTGCTCAATATCATGTTATTAAAACCCATACTTGCCAGGAGCCAACGTTCATTTCGTAACAAGGACAACAAATGCTTTCTAGGTTTTTTTAAACAATTCAAATAAGAAAATGCTCGCACCTCATGCTCTTGACATAGCTGTAATTATCTCATCACTCATTGCTTCACTACGTTTCACATTTGTAGGCCTTTTTTAGATTTCATCCTTAAGTTAAGTTATTCATTGGTCAGCAGAATTACAAACAAAGGTCTACGACCCAACAACCCGAACGACCAAAGTACCGAGCGAGTGTCAATTCGCTCGCTCACTTAACTCCTATTTTGCATTCTGCAAAATAGTCGTAAGAACTAATAACTGAACAATGATATATAGAGGATAATACATGGCTACTTGGAGATATGAAATTCATCTTCGGGACGTAAAATATTTGGCTCGAGGTCAGGACGTACGGACCGAGCGCCAAATATTTTCCGTCCGGCCCGAAGCGTTTTATCATATGACTACTAATTTTCTTTCTTCTTTATTGTTTTCCATTCGTGGATGCAGACTCTGCTGCCCGTTTCGCGCGCCTTTTGAAAAGCCCGTAATGTTTTTGGGGAAGTAAAGCCAGTGAAGTGCATTTGAACTGGGGTGCGCACAGAGTATTCAAACTTCAGTCTAATGAAATTGTCAAAATTTCAAACAAATCTTCGAGTTTTAGCTTCATTGAAAGGAGATTTCAACCCGGTCATATTCTTCGTACATGACTGCAGTTAGTAGAAATTTCAGAAGCAACGTTTAAGAAGGGCTACGACAAAGAATTTGCCTGACGTTTCGGCTAGTTGTGCTCGTCTCAACTAAGACTGAACAGAGACCGCGGAGACCATTTTAAAGTGGTAGGGCTAAAAATCTGGCCAAGACAAACAAGCATTTGGAGTCACTGTTCTGCCATTTATCATGCATTTGCGCACCATCATATTTACAACCCCAATGAATATAACATAGCCGTTCCCACTTAGTATACCTTCCAATGCAGTAAGCCCCTCCCCCTCCGCGGTCCCTGCTGAATTAAATAACAAAGCGACGTTTCTTCCTGAGCCGAAATTCATCCTCGTACTTGGTTTCAACGAGAGGATTGATTAATTGTCAACCATTCCAACCAAGAAGAATCTTGTATGTTAAAAACAACAACTCTAAGGGGACAGTTTGATGCTGGAATAGGAATGTACAAGCAGCTGAGGATTTTGCTTCGCTTCGTTTCCCTTCGGGCTTCGGCTTCAAGTTGTTTTCTTTACCACTGAGGATTTCAAACGTCTGCTGTTGCTGCCTATAGTCATTGAATTTGTTAGTTCCTCGATAATGTTGAACTCTAATCACGATTGTCCTCCAGTTAGTGGTTAAAATGCTTCGTGAGAACTAGTGGAACACTGTGTAAGATTAGTCGTAAACACAGTCTTACATGTAATTACATTTTTTTCTTGTGATTGAAGAAGTAAACAGCTGCAGATTTTCAAACTCAGCGAGAGAAATTTTCTTGGCATTGGTATTTTGACTTCAATGTTTATCAATGACTTCGGCTTTACTTAGAAACCACAGAATACGTTTATGTCCGAGTGTGTAGGTTTTATGGCTGCTTTCATTTCGATTTTATTGATGTTGTCAGGAGTTGTTGTTGTGGTCGAATAAATTTATGCAGTTCTTCATCATTTGCCGAGTTTAAACATGCTTTGTTTTAAATTTCAGCGTTTACAAAGTACATTGATTTCTAGATAGTAAATGTAATCATGCCAGATATTCTTTGCTTTCGGAATAATCTTCAAAATAACTATCGCTCATTTTGAATTCAAGATTATTGAATCCAATGGTTTCATACTCCATCTCGCGGCAGTCGCGGATCCGTAGTCTTTCTAATGGGGCCGAACGGCTTTTTCCGGCCCTGTTTGATGAAGGCGTACGGCCCTCATACGGGACTTTTTTTCATATGGTTTTCAAAGGAAAGAGCGCCCGGGTCCGTACGGGTCATATGATAATTCCTGGTAATTCACCCCAGTTTATATAATAAAAATGAATACCTGATGCTTTGCAAATGACACCTGCATCGTAATAGTGACTACAGTAGTTTACTCCCCATCCGTACCGCTGCTTGCACTCTAACAAGGAAGTCTCGTTTCCTTTACAGTCTACGTAATCCATCCATATCGCTCCTGTGCCTTGTCCATACATATGCACTGCATAACGAACTGCTGCTACAGCACCTGCATATCCCAGCTCACGACAAACTACTTTAGCGTCTTCCAGGTCCCAGTTGTTATTGCACACTGTTCCCCAGATTCCATTGTACAGAACCTCAACACGTCCATTTACTGCTGAATTTCCATCGGCCAATCTTACTGTACAATAAAAAGAAGCTTGAAATTAGATTTTCATTTCCTTTTCATCGAAGTGTTACAAAGAGAATGACAGATCTTTTTTTATCACTATGATTTTATTGATTTTAACCAAGGATGGTATATTTAGTCTTCTTATTTTTTAGCGTGGGTGGGTAAGGCTTTTATATATTTTTATATCATAATTAATATATTTATATTTAATTAATTATTAATAACATTGGTTCCTCTGTCTTTTATCACGCGTTTTATACATGAGCCACCGGATCGGAGACTGAGGGCAATCCCATCCCGTGTCATGACGTTTATTAATTGATTGATCTTTTTATATAATGTTTAATAAATGAGCAGCAGTGTTTTATCAAGTTTAAAACACGAGGCGCAGCCGAGTGCTTTATACTTGATAAAACACGAAATGCGAACTTATTGAACGGCTTCAAAATCTTCTGATGCAAATCAACTCATTCATGCACTAATATTTGGTGTTGGGCTTACAAATTGGCCTAGAAAATTGGACGTAAAGTTTAGCCGTGTCTTTATCAGATACAAAGACACTCATTGAACATTAATTTCTTTTGTATTTTCTTTGTGAACTTTTCAACTACTGAGTTTTTGAAGAATAAAACAATTTATGTGTCGATGCCGTTACATTAAATTAATTATCAGTATCACTACAGCATTATCATTATCATAAAAAATACTGATTTACAAATTTCTACAAAGAAAGTATCAAGCGACATTCATACTCCTTGCCCGGATTATTTGAAGTTGTATATGGGGATGCAAACTAAGAAGAGTAAAGAAAAATACAAATGTTACAAAACATACTCATTATTTACGAGTATCATAATAAATGGTTTGAAGCTAGGAGCATCAGTAGTTGGTATAATGTGATGTCTGGGTGAGAGTAGTTCTGAGAAGAACTGTTGTTGACGACAGATATTTCAACAACCTTGTCTGATCCGTTACAGCTAATTGGTCAGTTTTACCGTGATGTTATTGGCTGTAACACTTGTGTAAAGTTTGTCAACAGTAATTGGTCAGTTTCGATACCAGTCGATTTTGTGGGCAGCAAGTCGATGGTGTTGAGAAATGTGATTGTATTGTTGACATCACCATTTCTAGTCGCTCGTTTGTGATCAGTCAGTCTGGTTTTAACATTTGATCTTAAATATAATAAACTCCTAAGTGTGATAACAATTGGACTTTCTAAAGTCATCAAGGACGTAATACGTCATCAATCAGCTCACTGTTATTTCAATAGCCACGTGATCTGTTGCGCCATCCGTCACCTCATTTAAATAAGTTTTGTTATCACAATGAGTGAAAACCTGTTTTCCGGGTCGCTCACCTGACTGCTAACGTCATCGCACTGAATTTAGGCGGAGCTCCCCAGCGGCCTGAAGGGCTGCATGGACATCCATGTTATGGTCAATTGACGCTGTCAAAAAGGTAACCGCTGACCAGCATCACATTACCATACCGCTGGCTCAGTTATAGTGCTCATCGAGGTCACGTTCTATATTTTGACCGCTGACTAAGTAATTGTTTTCAATTGGATAGCGGGCTCAAGTCCTGTTTTAATCTTTGGTCAGTGAATTACTAGTGATATTCTATGATTTCATTTTCGTACGGTGTGTTACGGTGTTATGTTGCGTCACATAACGGTTGATATGCATGGCACTCGTTACCGGCGAATAGAACGGCTAAAACTTCATTGGGCAGGTTTTCGATGTTACAATTTCTATTGAATCTAGACGCCAATAAGCCAACATCCTCATCCGGAACAAACTAAAGCGCTATTTGTTCCTCTCCAAGATTAATTATCTCCCTGTCTGTCTCGTCTGTTTGATCACCATCCTCAACTTCAACCACCACAATCTTCCAAGTCATCTGCACCCTCTCTGACTTTAGCAGTACTGTGTTGTCCAATTTATTCATCACAGTCGGCCTTTAGTTTCTACTGTACAATTGTAATCTTATTAAATTTTGTTTTAAAATTAAATGAATTTCCTTCCTGAATTTTCTTTTCTGAGCACAACGATAGTTGAGAGGCCTAAAGGGGTGAAATAGAAACTGGGAAAATGGTGTTTGGGTCACTGACACTGGGATTTCGTCACTGGGAATGGGAATTATAGAATAAAGACTGGGATTTTCAAAATTTGGGAAACAATTTGCTGGGAAATGGGATTTGCGCAAAAATTGGGCTGGGAAAATGGGATTTATACCCCCCCCCCCCCCCCCCCCCGCTCTTTTAGGACCCTCATAGTTACAAGTATAGAGGAAAAGCAAATTGTCTTCACGAAAAATAAGTCACGAACTTTTCCTTGTAAGTTGATGAGATCGCATTTAATAAAAGCACTTGATTGATGTCTTTCATTAGTCACGTTTGGTTCACGATGAATACAATCAGCTGTCCGATTGCGTGACAGATGGCTCAACAGATCACGTGGTTTTCGAAAGAACCAGCGAGTTGGTTACGTCATAATGACGTTAGTATAACGCTATTTCATTTAAGTCCATTCTCGTCCCCAGAGCTCTCCGTTTCTTTTGGTCACGTGGTCGGCGAAACGGAGGGCTCTGGTCGCAGCCACTACCGGATGTCAGAAATTTTCTGACATCCGTTAGCGCATGTGTAGTAGCTTTCAACACAACTGCTCATGCTCACATGTTAATCCTGAGGGAGGGGGAGGGGAGAGAGTTTATTGTAATGGCTGATCGTGAGAAGACGTCAACAAAGCGATAAAAAGAATCGTTGATTATCATTTATGCTGAACGATCGAGAATTAAAGCGATCTGAAAAGTGAACAGAAAGCTGCCTTAGTCGTCGTTGCCGTGCAGAAGCGGTATTATTTTTGTGTTTTATCAACGGATGTCGAAACGTCCAATTTTCTATAATCAGGTATGAAAGAAGTACAAATGTCAGATGAATTTTGTATGTTGATGTTGAATTCTAGAAAGTCGTTGTTGTTACCGTTTTGTAGGGATTGTGTTACATCCGGGAGACTAGAATGTATAGCTTAGACGATGTGACTCAGTTGGTTCTCGAAGTGGTCGATCGATTGTAATCGGAGGTTGTTTTCCTGAGTTTTACTCGGGAGTTTTAGTATTAAAATCGTTGAGTTTCAAGAATCTGTATCAAGTTGATTAGTGGAATCAACATTTGGTCCTTCGGACGCCGGATTATCGCTTCGGTGGGGATTGTGGATGTGTTGGAGTCGAAATATTTGGAATTTGCAAGAGTTAAATTTTGCCGCGTCTGCTAACACCGAAGAGCAAGAAGTTTATTTGTATTGTCGGAAGTATGGAAAATCTGGAGAAGCTGAAAAAGGATCAACGGTCGCTTAAATCAAGTCTTACAAAATATTTGAACGAGTTAGCCGTGGAATTATCGCTGGAATCGCCGAAGAACGAAAGAATTGTGGAAAGGCTGAATGACATCGAAAAGAGACGGGACGAATTGCTGGAATTACTGGAGAATCTTCAAGCCTTGTACAAAGAAAGTAAAGAAACGGCGAATGTAGCGTCAATTGAGGAGGAAGCCGATGGTATAATGGACCGTGTCGATGACGAAACGAGGGGAGCTCGGTTGTTTTTAGCGAAAGGAGTCGCTAAGAGTAGCGAAGGAAATTCTAATGCTCAGAGCAAAGGCGGGAAGGATAACACGAGTGCGAAGGATAGTCAGGTGGCCGACCCAAACAAACAGCTCGAGCGGATTCGAATTCCTAAATTTTCGGGCGATAAGATGAAATATTCTTCTTGGTGGGCAGCGTTTTCAAGTTGCGTTGATGAAACTTGTTTATCACCACAGTTTAAAATGTTGCGGCTGGAAAGTTGTTTGGAGGGCGAGGCGGCGGCTACGGTGAAAGGTTTGGGTTATTCGTCGGCGGCTTATGAAGCAGCAAAAACGAGATTGAATCGAAAATACGGAGGAAATCGGCGACAGGTTCAAGCGCATATTGACGAGCTAAGGAAAATGAAATCCATTAATTCAGAGAACCCTCGAGAGTTGGAAAAATTTGCTGACCTAGTGGAGAGGACATTGGTTACTTTAAAGGAAAATAAACATACCTCTGATCTCGAAGGTGGAACTCTGTATGCTATTGCGCTAGAGAAAATTCCCCAATCTCTACTCAGCCAGTACTACAGATGGGTAAAAGAAAAGGGAAAACTGGAGTCTCTTGAGGAATTGCGAGAGTGGGTCGCTGAAGAGGCAGAATACCAAGTTCAAGCATCAGAGGTAAAGAATGGTGTTTCTAGTGCAGGAGGAAGGCAGGTCAAGTGGCCACGGTCATATTTCGGGACTGGAGACAAGCGTGACCGTCCTTGCAAGGTGTGCAACCAAAAACACCCAATTTGGAAGTGCGAGGTGCTCAAAGGAATGGAAAATAAGAAGAAGTGGGAGACAGCAAAGAAGCTTGGCCTGTGTTATCGTTGCTTAGGAAAAGGGCACCGGGGTGAGGAATGTCGTTGGAGCAAAGAGTGTGGTATTGATGGGTGCAAGGAGCATCACCACCAGACACTTCATCCGAAGAAAAGTCTGCCTGATTTCACGGAGGGGAATACGGATGCATCTAATGTGAATGGAAACGAGTCAAGTACGTATGAAACAGTGAAAGAACATGAACAGCGAAGAATTGCCCTTCGCGCTGTTCCAGTTATTCTGAAACATGGGGCCAAGCGATTGCAAGTTAATTGCTTTTTAGATGAAGGGAGTGATACGACTTATGTCAATGAAGATGTTGTGGAAGAATTAGGTATGGAAGGTCTGAAAGAGAAAGTCACCATTAATGTTGCAAATGACCAGAAAGTGGATCTTATGTCAGCCACTATGGAGATTGGATTGGAAAGTTTAGATGGTCGAGTAGACACTGTTATTGTAGCGAAGACATCACACAGCATTTGTGGAGGCATGAAACCTACTAACTGGTTACAGATAAGAGATCAGTGGAAACATTTAAGGAACATTCCCTTTCCAAAACTTGGGAAGAGAAGCAAGATCGACGTCCTCATTGGCTCCGATTATTACAATCTGCTATTTCCCATGAAGGAAGTTCGTGGAGGCAATGGTGAGCCTAGTGCTAGACTGTGTCCACTAGGGTGGACAGCTATTGGTACCATTGATGTGTGTGGGCGAGAGGAGCCATGTAGCACAGGATTCCTTCACACTTATCGGATGCAGAAGTCGGACAGTAATGATGGAGAGCTAAAGAATCTGATGAAGCAATTTTGGAGCCTAGAGTCTATTGGCATCACACCTCGAGTGGATCGACAACTGACCCCCGATGAGAAGCTCGCCGTCAACAAAGTTGGCGAATCCATGAGATTCACTGGAGAAAGATATGAAGTTGCTGTGCCTTGGAAAGATGACAGACCGCATTTGCAATCCAACCGGCAGATGGCAGAAAAGCGCCTTCGCTCAGTTGAAAAGAAATTGATGCAGGATGAGAGCCTTGCTCAGGCGTACCAATCAGTGATTGATGACTACATAAGCAAAGAATACATACGAGAAGTTCCTGAGGTGGAGCCTAAACCGTCGTCAGAATGGTTCCTTCCGCACTTCCCGGTGGTTCGCCCAGAGAAGTCCACAACCAAAGTTCGGATCGTATTCGATGGCTCGGCTCAGCAAGGCGGAAAGAGTTTGAACAGTGAATCGCTACCAGGTCCTAAGTTGCAAAGTGACATTGTGGATATTTTAGTGAAGTTCAGGAAGGAATGATTTGCATTAGTTGGCGACGTGACGCAAATGTACCATCAACTAATTCTCAAACCAGTTGGCAGGCCCCTGCACAGATTTCTGTATAGGAACTTAGACTGTGATGATTCGCCCAGGGTGTACGAATTTCAGAGGTTCATTTTCGGAGGTTGTTATTGCCCATTTTGTGTTTAATATGTTTGGCAAAAACATGCAGAGCTTAAGTGCCGCTTTCTACAAAAGTCGACTAAAATCGACTTTTGGCGGCACAAGTCGAAAAATCGATTTTGCTCATATTTTGCACAAAGATAGGTCCTAGTGAGAAACTAAACGAACCGCAGTTAGTTTGTCCTGATACAGCTTCCTTTTTTAGAAATATGCAAAAAAACGATTTCGCCCCGTTTCGGCTCAAAATCCACTTCCGGTTAGACTGAATTTTGTGAAAATTTGATCGTCTCGCGCATTATACTACAGCTGTTCATGAATCTTTCAATGATATTTAGAATCTTTCCACGTCTTCATTGCATGACTGAGTGAAAAATAAAACCAATCGAGATTATTTTTGAGCCCGAAACTAGCCAAAACTTACAGACTAAATTTGCAAATGTGTCGCAAGCGAAATTATGCAGTAAAACATTGCCATTTTTTACTATGAGCGATAACTTTAAATATCGTAAAAATACATTATATGGGTAAACTATACACCCATCTGCTATAATATCAAAAAAAATCTCTGGGGAGATGGTTTTCAGTGGCCCGCTTTGGCCTGCGTTTATCACTAACTTTGCCGAAAATCTGTTGTTTGAAGTGTAAACAATTGCGTGACACTGCTGGTCACAATTCCTGAGGGTTTTCTAATTTTGAAATGAGAGTCGGTAATAATATTAATTGGAAAACGAATAGATATCACACGCTTATTGTAGATAGGAACTTAAAGAGACACTTTTACTTCTTTAATTATGTATAACGAATTTGGATCTATCTTTTAGGTGGTTCTTTTCCCGCGGGTAGCTAAGTGCTGTTTACTTTTGTTCAGCTGAAATTTAAATTAGATAAACATACGATCCTTTGTGCGTACGTAGTGTATTTACCTTTAATAATTAAGTACTATTAAGAAGACCGCGAGTGATACTGGGGTGTTCTGCTTGATGAGCTTGTTTTATACTATTTTTCATACGACGATAAACTACTCATGCTGACTCATACAAATGGCCGATTTAGTCGATTGACAAGTAACCTATTCTCAGTGGTTTCTCACAGTAAAATTAGTAACAAATTGTTTTAGGGTGGATTTGACTGTCTGTAATAACGATATGAAATAGTAATGATCTGTTTAGAGAAGTCATAGCGTTCAGCGTCGGCAAAAATCAAAAAAACAATGACGAAAGGTCGAATAGTCCAGCACACGATTAATAAAAATATTATGACATCGAAAATTTGTTTGCGCTTCAGCCACACTTGGTACACATGTAAAAAAAAAAATCCCCACTTTCACTTCATTCGTTTCATGATCATTCTAGGGATATTTGTTGGTCTAGTGTCATTTCTGTTGTAGTACTGTACGTTCGCTAGATAAACACATTATATTTGTGGACATGAACCGCAATCACTGGTGAATCTAACGGAGAGGACCAGTTCTTCCCTTTTGTTTAAAAACATCGGACATTTTTTGTCATGAAATCGGTGCCAACCACATTCCGCCTCCACCCCCCTTTAAAGGAAAGGAAAGGCCCCCTTTCTTCGCCGCTCCTTTTCTCTGGCCCTTTTGATCCGGCTGTCCACAGATAGCAGTTTCAGTTGCATACGGGCAATTTTCTCTGTGCGAAAATTCTTAGCCAATTTTCGGATGGAGAACTTTTGTACTTAAAATGGGTGGGACGGGGTGGGATGAAGCCAACAGGACTGTGGAGTGTCAGGGGTCGAGGGGGTGGGGTGTGGGGTGACTTGTGGGGTGGAGTTTCAAAATATTTCAACAACGAACGGGTATGTAGAAAAAAGCATCTACGAATCCTACTTAGGCTGTTAGGTAAGACGTAATACTGATCTCGATCAAATGCTAATAAAACTGATTTCTCAATTCTCAAACACTGGGTGGAGAATTCTTGGTTTTCACGTGACCCCTGAGTTTTTTTCCTTAACTGGCTATTAGACATCATTAATATACATCTTGTTGAAGGTGTTTAGCTCGATAGCAGCCGCCGTCTTTAAGATAGACCATTTTGAATTTCGGAATTTCACGCCACACTACATCAAGATGGCCGCCAGAAGGCTGTCACGTATGCTTCAAAATAATGCCTTATCCTACGATTTTTAACAATCTGAACAGTTGATGCTTTGTGAGAAGTGTTTATGTGAATGCTTACTTGTTCATGAGAGTGATATAACTGCCTTTTATAGCAAAAGTGAATTCCAGATGTTTTCATTGATTTCCGGCCGCCATGTTGGTGCCCAACTACATGGGGACCAACATGGCGTTTCCATACAGAGCTCTGTAAATTTGTGTGAAACATGTTGACGGATAACTCGAGTACGGAATACCGTACAAACCCGAGACTTGGACAAACAAAATATCTGGTAATTTTCTACAAACTATAATATTCTTGAGTTTTTTTACTCAATAGTTTTGGATTTACTTTTTTGTGGCGTGACAGTGAAAACCAGCAATAGACAACTGCTTTGCAGGTTTTCACTTAACCTGTTCCAGGCTCTCGGTAGTTGGGGGCGAGCGAGAGAAAAAAGGGGGGACTCTCTCGGTTGTTTGGGGCGTACGAAAAAAGCGGGCGAGCGAGGAAAAAAAGGGGGGAGACTCGCGGTAGTTGGGGGCGAGCGAGGAATAAAAGGGGAGGGGGGGGGGAACTCTCTCGGTAGTTGCGGGCGAGCGAAAAAAGCGGGCGAGCGAGGAAAAAACGGGGGAGACTGTCTCGGTAATTGGGGGCGAGCGAAAAAAGCGGGCACGAATCTGAAGAATCAACATGCCATAAATCTTTTCTAGTGCTAGAAAGTTACACGTACTCCTACCCTGGGCGTGACACAGTGTGACACAGTGTGACTTGACCAGATCGAGTGACTTGTGCTGTGTTATATTTTTAGTGCATGATAGCAGTGGGACCATGTCCATAGACTGCTTTCTGCCCCTGCGATCAAAGGCCAAGCACTGACCACCAATTAATGACTTAAAAGAACAGCAAACATCCATTTTGTTTTATCCACAACAGCGAATAGTCGAATTTACGGAATTCAATTTAATCTCGTTCCCAAAATAAGGATAATTTAATTAGAAATTAAAAAAGTCGCCAAAGAAATTAGATTCAAGGCTGGCACAACTTTTACGTTAAATTCAGGCGTAAATCATATTCAAAATTTCAGTTGTTTGAAAAATAATATTCGTGCTGAAAATAGATCTTTGTACATAACTTGGAAAAGTAATGTTCTGCTTTCAATTGATCCGTCAACCATAAAATTCTTTAATTTTCAGTTGCACTGTTCATGTCTAATTGAAAATGAATTAAACCAATATCTTTTATTGCTAGATTTTCCTTCTATATAGGACTAGAATAAAATGAGTGAGAACAAATTTGCATAAAAACACAGGCATCAGATCCAACGAGATCGGCGAAAACATTATAATTTAATTATTACACGAGTTCCCTTCAGATCACGTAAAGAAATAACCTAACAATATCGACCCGTGATTACGTCTATCAGTGAATCTGAGAATGCTTAACCTTTCCTTTATAAGACCTGGTTTTGTGAATGATGCTGAGAACTTCAGGATAGTGAGAACTTCAGTAAATTTAACTGAATTAATTACCGTCTAACATTTTGTGATCAAAGTTTGTAAAGATCACGCAACGTTTCCAAAACGGGTGAACGGAGAAAATCTCACATTGCTCTTACTTCTTCAAGGAGTTCACCAACTGGCCCATTCATTGACGTGATTTTTTTGGCTGAATTCTTACAAGAACGTCAAACGTACTTTTAAAAAGAATAATTTTATTCGTGGTATACCAGCCGTGTCACGCAATTGTTTACACTTCAAACAACAGATTTTCGGCAAAATTAGTGATAAACACAGGCCAAAGCGGGCCACTGAAAACCATCTCCCCAGAGATTTTTTTTGATATTATAGCAGATGGGTGTATAGTTTACCCATAGAATATATTTTTACGATATTTAAAGTTATCGCCCATAGTAAAAAATGGCAATGTTTTACTGCATAATTTCGCTTGCGACACATTTGCAAATTTAGTCTGTAAGTTTTGGCTAGTTTCGGGCTCAAAAATAATCTCGATTGGTTTTATTCTTCGCTCAGTCATACAATGAAGACCTGAAAAGATTATAAATATCATTGAAAGATTCATGAACAGCTGTAGTATAATGCGCGAGACGATCAAATTTTCACAAAATTCAGTCTAACCGGAAGTGGATTTTGAGCCGAAACGGGGCGAAATAGTTTTTTGAATATTTCTACGAAAGGAAGCTGTATCAGGACAAACTAACTGCAGTCCGTTTAGTTTCTCACTAGGACCTATCTTTGTGCAAAATATGAGCAAAATCGATTTTTCGACTTATGCCGCTGTTCGGTCGAAATTTGTAGAAAGGCGCACTTAACATGGAGACATACCCATTGGCAGCCAAAGCAGTGTTGGAGCACTGCTATATGGACGACCTCATGCCTTCGGCACCGACAGTGGAAGAAGCTAAAGAAACGAGGAAGCAGCTGAGCGAATTAGGTGACAAGGTAGGATTCCACATTCGAAAATGGGTATCAAATGATGTTGATGTAATTGCTGACATAAAGGAAGAAGACAGAGCTTTTGAGATAGATTTAGAGAAGAGAGAGTTGCCAACAACCAAGACCCTGGGTGTTCTTTGGAGTGCAACAGATGACAAATTCTTCTTTCGGCACTCGTTGCAGCTGGATGGATTTGAATTCACCAAAAGAACTGTTTTAAAGAAAACAGCTACCGTGTACGACCCACTAGGTTTCTTGTGACCTTACACAATCAGATCAAAGTTATTGATGCAGAAAGCATGGCTAGAAGCAGGAGCATGGGATGATTTGTTGCCAAAACATCATCAGCAAGAATGGATTAAGTGGTTTCAAGAGTTGAATGACCTTGAGCTAGTGAAAATCCCGAGGTGTTTGAAAGATCCTGAGGCTAATGTGGTAGAGCTGCGCATCCATACATTCACCGACGCCTCTGAAAGTGCATATGCAGCTGCAGTCTATGCACGTCATGTCTATGAGAACGGTGATGTTACTGTTAGATTGATTGCATCAAAGTCCAGGCTTGCACCGTTAAAAGCTGTTAGCATCCCCAGACTGGAGCTCTTGGGTGCGCTCATCGGTACACGACTGACAATGCAAATTTGCTCAGCTCTCAAGATATCCACACACGAAGTGACGTACTGGGTGGACAGTGTAAACGTGGGATACTGGATCCGAAGTCAAAGCAGAGAATACAAGCCGTTCGTAGCTCATAGAGTGGGGGAGATCCACGAGTGTTCAGCTCCGAATCAGTGGCGCTATGTACCCACTAAGGTAAACCCAGCAGACCATGGAACGAGAGGCCTGACAGTGAAAGAATTAGCAGACACAAGTCAGTGGTGGAATGGACCTGAGTTCCTGAAGAGGTCAGAAGAAGAGTGGCCTGAGTGCAAGTTCGATGCGCCAACATCTGAAGAAAGTCTTGAGTTAAAAAGAGGAAAGGAAGTTTCAGCAAAGGAGACTTGTAGCTTTGAAATTACCACGGGAGGAGAAAAGAATGCTGGCGGGGACAATGTCAGAGAGGAAGGAGTTTGGCGGTTAAATCCCTCAAGATATTCAAAATGGTATCGGGTTAAACAGAATGGAGAACTAGAACTTGGCTTGTCTCTCGTAAGAGTAAGAGCCTGGGTACACCGATTTACTACAAACTGTAGGAGACCAGCCGATCAAAGATCAAAGGGCGAACTTACGCCATTGGAGCTTCAAGATGCTGAAGAAGCTATTATTAAGGAAGTGCAGACAGAGGCATATGCAGCAGAGATGGATGCGCTGAGAAGAAACAAGCAGATCCCAAGACGAAGTACACTGGCACCGCTGAACCCAGTCTTGGTTAATGGAATTGTGAGATCAAACACAAGATTACAACATGCCGATAATCTTCCCTAAGAGGTGAAGTGTCCAATCATTCTGCCGAAGAGGAATCAAGTAACAGGACTGATTGTCAAGTACTACCATGAATCAGAAGGTCATCGGATGGGGCTTAATTACACCATCAATCACCTGCGTGCGAAATATTTTGTGGTCCATGCACGGGAACAAGTTAAAAGGGTAATGAGAGAATGTTTGGAGTGTGCAAAGCGATTTCGATCGGGGCCAGCTTGTCAGCAGATGGCACCATTACCAAGGATTAGACTACAGCAGTCATCTAGACCCTTCACCAACTGTGCAGTTGATTTTGGGGGACCCTACCTGACCAAGCAAGGACGGGGCAGAGTACGAGCAAAGCGATACTTGTGTTTATTCCTCTGCCTACAGACACATTGCTGCCATCTGGAGCTAGCCTTGTCCTTGGACACTGACGCATTTCTCAATGCATTTGTACGCATGACAGCTAGGAGGGGATGGCCTCAGCAGATGTTAAGTGATAATGGGACAAACTTTGTAGGCGCGTCAAATGAGCTAAAGGACTTAGTCTCAACAATTGACCAAGACAAGATGCAACGGATGACCTCCAACAAAGGTGTGACGTGGAAATGGAATCCACCAGATGGGCTGCATTTTGGCGGAGTTTTTGAGTCAATGATTAAGTCGGCTAAACGTGCAATAGCTGCGGTACTTGGTGACGCAGAAGTAAATGATGAAGAGTTGGAGACCATTTTTATCGGAGTGGAAAGCCTTCTTAATTCAAGGCCTCTTACAATTGTAAGTGACGACCCAAATGATGATCTGGTATTGACCCCGAACCATTTCCTAATTGGACAGATGGGGGGCGATTTTGTGCCTGAAGTTGTCGACGACACACCTTTCAACCCAAGGAAGCGTTGGCGGAGAGTCCAAGAGCTTACGAGACACGTTTGGCAACGGTGGATGCGAGAGTATTTACCACATGTTGGATCGAGACCAAAGTGGTTCTTCTCTGCAGATAACATTAAAGTCGGAGAGGCTGTTGTCATCATTGACCCTTCTGCTGCCAGACGGAGTTGGAAAGTGGGACGCATCGAGCAGACATATCCAGGCCCTGATGGACTTGTGCGAATGGTGGATGTACGAGTCAAGGATAAGGTCCTCAAGCGACCAATCACCAGAATCTCTCCCCTTGAGATTCGTAACATTTAAGATGACATTTAAGACACAAAGAATCTTGTCGATTGATTTCTAGTTTCGACCTAAGGACAATTTCAGAACAGTTGCATGTACAGTTTTGTAATTTTTCGAATTACAGATCCCCTCTGCAATTCGGGAGGGGAAGAAATGTTGTTACCGTTTTGTAGGGATTGCGTTACATCCGGGAGACTAGAATGTATAGCTTAGACCATGTGACTCAGTTGGTTCTCGAAGTGGTCGATCGATTGTAATCGGAGGTTGTTTTCCTGAGTTTTACTCGGGAGTTTTAGTATTAAAATCGTTGAGTTTCAAGAATCTGTATCAAGTTGATTAGTGGAATCAACAGTCGTACTGTTCCATATAACAAGATTGTTAGAAACGGACAATCTCAGTCGCCTTCGAGTGTTTTTGAAACGCCACTTTAGACGTGTTCGTTAATTGAGTGGATAGATTTAGCACTGTAAATTAAAGATATTGCAAAGAAAATATAATATCAGTGTTATGGCATTGCATTTGAAAATCTTGTCTTCTAATTGTGATTCGTAGTTCCATAAGAATGCCTTCCCTTTGAATTAAGATTGATTTTCTTTCCTTATGTCTTAAATTTTATTATTAAAGTGAGGGGAAAATCAAACTGGGAAATATTAATTTCAAGGAGGAGGGATTGAAAGTGGAACTGTTTTCTGTGTGTTTTTTTAAATATGAGTAAAAATGTTAAAATATTTTTCATCACCCCAAAAGAATGAGAACCTCCTTCAGATTTGCCAGTGATATTTTGAACCATATACTTCATGCAAAAATATTTTGCTCAATAAATTATGGGAAAGAGGACTGACCACTCACAATGAAGAGGAGTCAGTATTTGTACTGAATAATTCTTGTGCATAGGAATGGGTGAGAAATCAGTTCAAAAACTTGACTTTTTTCTACTTTTTCAGGATGACCCTGAAGGGGGCACTTGAGACCCGGGGGGGGGGCACTCCCTTATAAGGGCTTAACAGGAACGTGCGGCCCGACAGGGTATGGTTTTCAGGATTTTTGTCTTGAATGGGGTATCTATTTCGCCCCTTTTTGTCTTAAACGGGGTATCTTTACATGGACCAACGCCTTAAACAGGATAAGCAAATAAGTTTATTTTATAGGAACTTAGCCACAAGCTGAATTTTTACAAGTTCTTTCTTAGTGTTGACTTCCATTGACTTCGGTATTGATATCAAGCTTAATTCCCGATTGGTTATGCTACAACAAATGTCTTAGACAGGGTATCAAAAATTGGTATTCTGTCTTAAACAGGGTAGGAGAATCAGAGATTCGTGTCTTAAACAGGGTCAGGGTTTGGGCGGCCGGGCCGCACCTCCCTACCCGAGATTCTGTCAAGTACCCCCCCTGGGACTTGAGATAACAATCACTTGGTAACTGCAAAACCTTTCTGACAGATGTTCATTAATTTTGACTTATATGCCAGTGCAATATTACTTGGCAATTTATAAAAATTGTGTGCACTCCACCTAAATACTGAGACAGCAAATACTTAAATATAATAAAATTAAATTCTTAAATCTGTAGTGAGCTGCTGTTGTAAACATTATTTAAGAGGAAACAGGGTTAACAAGATATATTTTGAAACATTTGGTATCATTTTGTTAGATTAAATGAAAATAATCATCTGTCCACAGATGCCAACGCAAGTCTTCATGTTACTCCAGAGCCCACTTTCTTATTTCTTAGGTTATCAATACACTGAAATGCTGGGGGCAAAAAATGTCCCTTCACTTTGGAAAGGTGAACCGAGGAATTTTCTATTTTGCGAGAAAAGATAGGGGGAACCTGACCCATTTTACCCATGAGCCATCCCTTTCCTCATAAATATTATGAATGGTCATAAGGCAGCACTACTATAAAAGATTATCCAACACTACACCCTAGGCTTGCAATTGACAGGGTATGGTTGTTCTCAGTTTTTGTGCTTCAACTCCACTGCAAACATCTGATCTCAAATATTGGGAGAATCGCAAAGAGGTTTGTAAGTGACCTGATTTGACATCAGATATAGATTAATATGTCAATGCAGCACTAAATAAATCAAGGTGAACAGGGTCACTGGGGCAAATGCAGCCTTTAATAACTCTAGAATTGTCAAGGTTACTCTCAAGAGCACTTGTTTGTTTTACATCTTATTAAATATACACATGAATATAAAATGAAACTGCCAATTTCCTTCCTTCACCTGTCCCCCTTTATGCCAAGTGGTGCAAAGGTCAAATCATGCCAGTCCCTGCAGATGCCCACAGTCTTTGAAGACATAAACTGTGTTACACCTCCACAGTATAATAAGCAATGTTGGAAAACAAGTAAGTGGTTCCATGATGGAACCAAATATATATATATATATTTTTTTTCCCTGGACATTTTAAACAACTACCGTGCACTTTGATATTGATTGTTCTTACTATGAACACTCAACTCACAGCTGTATATTTTTTTTTTATTTAACACTGATAAAGCTTACTGAGTTGAAAGTCTTGAAATGATGGTGGTGGTCTGCTGAACATGTAAGAAATGTTTTCGTATATATGTTCCACATAAATCTTCAATCTAGTATGCTGATAAACATACTTGTAACATAATCTATTTTCTTTTGTACCTTAACAATCCGATATATATATTGCACAATGTAATTCTGTAAGCATTCAAGGTAATATATATAATCCACAGTGCAAGTTTGCACGATAATAGAAACAATTTCAAGATCAATACAAACCCTTTTGCAACATCAACTGATCAAGACCATGCAACGGCAACAGAGCGTACAGAACAACATTCAACATTGCATGGGGGCAGAAAAAGGGATTTTGATTTTGGGAGACGTGATAGAGTAGAGTTCTGTTGAATTTCTAAACTTTGTCAGACTCTCAAGGCTTCAATATTCCACGAAATCAATCAATGGCAACACGAGTTTTTAAAAACATACCGCCTGCAGCAGTTTGGAAGATCGAAGACAGATTTTAAATCTGCTGACAGTGCTAAACGTTTGAAACATAGCTCACACAGGGACTCACAGAGGTCATCTTCTGCTTCTTTGCAACAGCCACATATCGATAACAGTTTCGTGCGATTCATCAATTGGCGGTCGCCATAAGTTTTCTAAGAAATCTTTTTCCTGCTAATTTCCGGTCCGGAAGCAGAGTGCCGTGCGTAGTAGCGTAAAATTTTGTTTCGTGGTGCGCATTCATTCTTCATCAACCAATGAAAAAATTCGAATTAATTCCTGCGTACAGAGCTACTCGTATCGGCACAAATAAAGCGAGTAGCTCTGGGGACGAGAATGATTTAAGTCCAAATGTTGTCACACTCATTTTATTACATTTAGGTCTTCTACAATTGTAAGGTTGTGGAATCTGCGGAATAGTCTCGGAAGTGCCCTTGATGTAGGATATAGTCGCTGTTAGTAGTTCGGTGAGTGTTTCGTCTAATAAGGTCGGTGTTGTTGTTGTTATAAGCAAAGGTTTAGATAATACATTAGCATGTGAAAATAAACGATAAAATCGAAAGACGTTTCGGAGTCGTCATGACACCATTTTCAAGTTCACCAATGAAAAGAAAAACTGTCAGAAAAGGTTCGCCTAAGACTGAAATAATGCCACGCAAACCGTTTGGGTCGGATTGAGTCTGATTGGAAATTAAGGGATGGTGACAAATTATTTAGATTAGTAGCATTTCATGCTTGTACTTCTTGAGGACATGAAACTGTTTGTCAAGGTTGTAGTTGTTCTTGTAGAAAACACGGTGGAGGTATTTGTTTTCGTCAGATAAACTGTCTGGTGTGTCACAAATTAGTTGCGCTCCCCCTACCAAAGTCTTGATAGTCGCAGCTTTGTGGGAAGTTGGGTTTCGGGATGTTTCGTCTGGTACTCTGTCAGTATGCGTCGGTTTTCTGTACATTGGTACATTGTGGTTCGTAGTTCGTTGTTGTCACGGCTTACAGGACAGTCTAGAAAAGGACGTTTTCCATTTTCTTCGATCTCTCTGGAGACCTGAATGTCGGTGTTCTGCTCGTTGAGGTGTTCGTGAAAAGTATCAATTTTGTCTTTGTGCATGTACAGCGGGAAAAGTATCGTCAACTTAGGGTAACCAGAGCGGTATCGTTTGTCGGAAGTTGCAAAGGCGCGTTCCTCGATGTTTTGCATCACAATTTCTGGGGCAACAACGGAAACCGGCGACCCCATGAAGTGTTTTCCGTTGTACTGGAAGTAAGTCCACGTAAGATAGGGGTTCAGAAATTCCATGATGTCCACAGTCGGTAACGGTAATGTAACAGTAGATTGTTGGATCAGCGGTCTCACTGCACTGTAGAGCCAATTGAAGTGGGATACTGGTGAACAGTGATTTCACATATTAAACGACACAAGTTTGCAGTCGTCATGCAGGTATATGTATATGAAGTCTATGAAGTTCGTATTGACCGTATGAGAAAATCGAATTCTCGGGATCGCGATAACGAAAATCAACAAAACTTTCACGGCGACGAAAGATAAGTTAAATACACATTTTGGTGTTATTTCGAAATAATTTCATCAAAGCAGTGCCTGCGTCTCGGTCCGTTTATCATTATCATGCAAAAAGCATGGTTTGAAATATATTTGTGATTTATTCGAAATCAAACATACAGAATTTTTTTATTCTTGTATATTTGATGTGCAGCACACCATAGTTTCAGATACTGGTGTTAGTTTTGTTACGTCAAATCTTATTCGCGTAGAATTCAAGTTTAACTGATATCTTGTTTTTCTGTTTATCGTTGCCATGGAAATATCGATTTTCCTAAAAAAAATATAATATATCAAACTTCAATCCAATTCCAATACCTGCTGTAAATGTCACTTGGATCCGAGTCCGGGAAGTTTGTTAAACTGCCAAATGAAAATGTTTGGTATGGTCCAGAAAAAAACCAATATGGGTTGAAACGTGTAACTCCCCATGATTCGTATTGTGCAAAGCGTTTGCACATTCGTTTCCATTAAGTAACAAATTTGGAAAATAACGAAAAACAATCGACCAATCAAAATTGCAACATTTGGATTAAATTCACAGCTCGCGCTAAATGGCGTTATCTTGTTTTTGAATAAACTTGGTAGAATTAAAATAAGGTTTGGTTAAATTCTTCCGTTTCATCGTCATTCAGTAGTCTGGAGAAGTTAACTTGGATACACGTAATGAATTTATTTAGTTTCTGTAAGTAATTTACGGCGTTTAGGTGGGAATTCAAGTAACTTACCGCAGAACCGAAAATTTTATTGCGTGTGTCGTTACCTGTATAAAGCACTCCCGTAGAAAGTCTTCGTGTTTCCAAATATGGTACTTGGCAAAACCGAATACTCAAACGCTGTGAGCGTACGTTACACGTTTCAACACCTTATAAGTTTTTGGTCTTTAACTCACCTTCTAATCCGATACACTTCACACCAGCTCTTCTGCTGTTTTTACAACTGTATTTTTTCCATCCATCATGGTTACATGAAAAAAGTGAACTTTCATTTCCAAAACACTGCACATTGTTCATCCATACTGTATCATTTCCATTTCCGTTAACTGCACCACTTTGAACTGCATACGTGCCTGTGTAACCAAGTTCTCTACAAACCACATCAGCGTCTTGTTTGTCCCACTGGTCATCACAAACCCAACCCCAGGTGTTGTTATAGTGAACTTGTACCAGGCCTTCTCTTGCTGTGACTCCTTGAACTAAATGGACTGTTTTATTAAACTTGATTAGTATAACATATTTATTGAACGTGATTAGTATAGTGTACTGTTTCTGCAATTACTAAAAGTAGTTGAATGGGCCGGAGTAGATTAGAACTTGCAGAAATTGCCCTTCAGGGCGTGAAGCAAAATTTAGCCAGCGGAAAGAAAACGATCTTCCTAAAATCACACACGAAAAACAGCAAGATCGAGCAAACCCTTACGTTCACGAACAAGATAACGTTGACAGTTTTGTGAGCTTAAATGTTAATACAAGTCGTGAAGACAAAAAAGTAACAAACATACACTCAATGAACCAAGTGAAACGTAATTTTATTCACCTGTTTACAAGTTTTGAAGTTTTCCGCTGCGAGTTGCTTGGCTTTACTTGTCAATCCTCAGAAACGACTAGTTCTAACAAACTTGGTAGGTAATTTGTCCTGTTTAGTTGGACCTTTTCCTTTCTCTGAACAAAAACTCTGTACTCTGTTAATCTTCCGTTTTGTTAGATTTAGTTTTTAGCATTTCGTTTCAAGCTATCACCCGGTTTTCATTCCTATTTCATCAAATAACTCGCGAAACTGAAGTCAAATTCCGAAGTTACGTACGAGCGAGCGATGTGTTTGAAATTTCTGCTCAAAATCCCGCGGTCAAGAAGCCAACCGAGGGCAGTTTACAATTACCAAAATTAAGAAAAAAATGCCCTCTGTCTTAGCCAATCAAATTGCTTCTACACCGCAAGATAATTTCATCATATCTTCGTTTTTAAAGGGACTTTTTTAATTCGATTCTCTTAAGGTGCCTATGAAGTAAAAAAATATTACTGCTTATTTTAAGGCTTTTCGAAATAAACATTGACAGTGCCAAGTTTGTAGAACACCGCTTTAATACTCCAACAGATATGCTTGATTCAGTGATTTATCCATTCTCATCCCCATAGCCCTTTTCGCTTCTCTTAGCCGGCGGAACCTTGGCACGAGAAACAAAGGGATCTTGGGAGACGGGATTTTTGAATTAATTCGAATTTTTTTGATTGGCTGTTTGGAACAAAGAAATCTTGAGCGGAAGTGAAAAACGCCATGACTCTCCCATACAGTATATAGAATCTTCACTACTGCATACATGAAGACCGGAAGTCCTAAAATCTAGTACTGGAAATCCTTTTCTTACAAGCATCAAGAGTTTCGCGCTTTCGGTTGGAACGTAATGCATCTCGGGATATGTTGGGACAAAAGTGAGCACCAGCTCAACAAGAAGTCAAGAATCAAACAAACAAAACAGGAAATTTACTGAGGAGAGTTACGGCTGGGTTTAGATGCATCGATCTAGATGGATGTTGATGCTTGTATCCAGAGCTCTTTGTTTCTCGTGCCAAGGCCCCGCCGGCTAAGAGAAGCAAGAAGTGCTATGGGGACGAGAATGTGATTTATCTTTTTGTGGAACCATTAATGACGTCATCACTTTCCTCATCTGCATAATACAAAAACCTAAATATCTCTAAAAACGACAGAAAATATTTCAAAAAGGAAAACCCCATTCCTCTTTATTTTGAAAAGCTTTAAAACTAAATGACAAACAATACTGTAAGGCTGATTAAACTACGAGAAAAAGGAAAGTTTGTGAGACACCACCACGACTAGAACCGATATAGCAGGATTGCAACCGTGGACAGCTGTTTCGTTCTTATTAGAACTCATCAGCACAGTGTAGCGAATCTAAATGAAGTCAGCTAAAAAGCCAACGCAATTAGATTGCCCAATAACCCGTACACTATATCAAGCTTCGTCTTTGGCTCTTTAGCTTGCTTCATTTAAATTCGCTACACCGTGCTGATGAGTTCCAATAAGAACGAAACAGCTGTTCACGGTTGCAATCCTGCTATATCGGTTCTAGTCGTGGTGGTGTCTTACAAAGTTTCCTTTTTCTCGTAGTAAGATCAACCTTGCAGTATTGATCAGATCCCTTGTTGGATCCTACGTTAGCAGCATTTTCGTTTGCGGTCCCATGCTTTAAGTTGTCCTTTAAAACTAAGCAGGATTTTTTTAAGTCATTGGCACTTTAAAGGGAACCACGGCTCTTGAGGCAGGTTGACGTTGAGTTGTATTAACAGAAATTTATGGCCTCAATGCGTTGCCCAATTGTTTCACAAAGATCTTAACGAACAATTTACCATCCTGAAGAAATGACGCGGGAAATTTGAATGCTTGATCGTCGAATTGCTCTACATCCAATATTTCAAACAACATTTTTGCGATTTATTCGAAGTCATGCAATTTTTTTATTTTTGTATATTTTATTTGCAGTACTACATAGTTTAAACCCTTTTCTACAGGAAATCTTATTTCGTGCAAAATTCAGGTATTTTTGATTTCGTGGTTTTCTGTTTATCGTTGCCATTCATAGAAACATCGATTGCCCTAAAAATGTTTAAAATCAAAGTTCAATCTAAGACCAATACCTGGTGTGATTTTCCTATCGATTTGAATCAAGTAAACTGGTAAAGGGCCAATTGAAAGTGCTAGGTATGGTCCGGAAAAAAACTGTTCTGCGCGATCATAAAAGGTTTCTCCGGTAGATACTATTTCATTTTACTAGGGTATTTGAGAAACAAGAGATCGTGTCCCCCAGGAGCCACCGGGTATTTTTATATAAAACGAGAACGGACTAACAGCAAATCAGTTGGATGCAGGTGTCTTCAAAATTCTTCCCTGAAACTAGACGTTTAAGACAATAGCGCTGCGCGCTAATGACGTCACAAATTTTGATCCCCAGGTGTGACTCAGACAAACAGACAGCTCTCCGTAAGATCAACGTATGGGAAAGTGGGGTTGACGAGCAATTCAGAACCATATTTAGCGATTGTTTCACAAAAGTATTGCCAGTCTGGCTCAGAATTTCAGAGAATACCTTAATTATGCCGCTGAGAAGGGTTAAAACATTGTTTTAAATCTAAAGGTTTGTCGAACATAGCGGATGTCTACACATTCCTCGGGAGGGACTCCCCCCAAAAAATGACTGGGGTGCTCGTCGGAAATTTGTTTTAAAACAACCCTAACAGGTACCAGAATCTCGTTTTGTGGGCGTGGTCCAAATTCATTTTCACCCCTTAGCTAGAGGTACCCATTCTAATATAACAAATTAAGTGGCACTGGCATGATTATGTCTCGCATATCTATCATTCGCCGCAACAGATGGCTCTTCGCGTTTCTGTTATCAAATTCGGGAATTTCTGGTAGTCAATGTTCTTTTCAGGGCCTGAATGAAGAAACATACTTCATAGTAAACCGCTATCCTCCGATAAAATTTCTTGGCATCCTTAGTAATTTTGGCAACGGCTTGATTTGGCTCTATTGTAGTCTATATACTAATAACTTTTAATCCGCTAATCATCATCATCATCATCATCATCATGTCCTTTTCCCTACAAGGGAAAAAGGGCCTTGCGTTCTCTCTCGCCAAGCTTCTCGGTTCTTAGCACATGTCTCAGGATCCAGCCAGGCTTTGAAACCGAAATCCCCCCTTTCCCTCTCCACAGTCCGTCTCCAAGTTTTCTTTGGCCTCCCCCTTCTACTCCCTCCTTCCGGGGTCCACTTTAGCGCTACCTTTGGGTGTTCATAGCATTCCTCCTCAGCATATGACCAATCAACTGTCAACACCTTCGCTTTATCTGTTGCGTGATTTTTTCCATATTCGTCCTTGATCTTATCTCTTCGTTGTTGGACACTCTCATCGGCCAGTAAATCTTCAGAATGCCCGCAGACACTTGTGTAGAAAGACGTTGAGCTTGGTCTCATCACTTTTAATCCTTCGTCGTGTTTCGCAGCACTATAAAAGTACAGCCAATACACTGGATTTAAAGATTCGCAACTTGGTGTTTATGCTGAGTTGACTGCCTCTCGAGATGCTTTTTAAGTTGTAGAAGACGTCAGCTTGTGCTTTTCCTACTTTTGCTTGTATGTCTTTTGCGACACCAGTTGTTGTAACCGTTGCACCAAGATGTACAAACTTCTTTCCCTCTTCAATATCCCTTCCTTCCAGTTGAATTTTCGTCCTTGAATTACCATTCCATTTCATCACCACTGTCTTTCCAGGGTTGATCTTTAGCTCAGTTTTCTTCACGTTTGTGCTACGATTTTTAACCATTATTTGCATGTCAAAGAAAAGGAGGCAGCGTGCCCTAGTGGTTAGGGCGCTGGACTTGTAATTCGGAGGTGCCGGGTTCACATCCTCCTCCCTGCCACTAGATGGATTTGTCTTTGGTTGTCCCGAATTCAACTCCTCCACGCTTTGTAAATAGCCAGCTGGTCAGCCTCCGACCAGTTGGGATTTTGAACAAATTTCTGTTCTATTTGTAATATTTGTTTGCTTATTTACAGTGTCCACAATTAGTACGACAGTGCTAAATACTCTGACATTTTAAAAACAAAGTAATTTAATAATTTTTTTGTTTACTTATTTATTTATTTATTTATTTCTTTATTTCTTTATTTCTTTATTTAGTTATTTATTTATCTAAGGAGTAACCGCACAAACAAGATATTCACAAACATTTTTGTGACTTTTTGTATCCACATGTCGTTAAAATGTTCAGAAGCATTGTATTTTGTTGGAATTTCTATTTTTATTTTTATTTTAAATAATAAGCCCTGAACTCCAGCTATAGCAAAATATTACTGGGAGCACCATTTATTATTGTGGTGTTTTTATCTTTTTGATTTGGGCATTTATATTCCATTAATAAACGTCAAGGATAAAATATTAAATAGCTTCGTTGCAAGCTGTTTTGTCACAATGTCTTGGGCGCCTTATTATTCAATAGTCCGGATTTGCAACCACAAAATGGTAAATTCTACTTGGGTTCCTTAATTTAATTGTTTATCACTACGTAATTGATGTGATGGAGTCATTTATTTCGCTGATGTTTTTCTACACTAGCAGCGTTCTCATTCCTTCGATTTCAGCGGCTGAAGTTTTACTGAAATAGCGGACTTTGGATTGGCCCGCATCCACATACTATCAAAATTAATTGATGCGTCCATGTCATACCTTTATATTTCAAATTTAAAAGTTTACTGATTCCAAAAAAAAGACCTAGGAAAGAAAGAAAAAAAAGTTCAGGCTACCTTCCGAATTCGGACCAAAGACCGATTAAATGGCGCGTATTACAAAGAACTGCACTCTATCAACTGAGCTATCATAGCTTTGTACTAAGAGACTGTTTGTTTTAATAATTCAAACATTTCATTTGGAGGTTTTTTATGAGCGCGTTGCAAAACAATTGCTTATTTCTGGGTTGTTAAATGATTTTCGCCAAAAATAAAAATTTAGGGTTAATAAGAGTCATTCAGAGATAGTTTTCACCAAATTGTAGGTCGAAAGGTTTGATGTTTGGACTGTAGAATTATTTAATCGCAGGGATGATTTATATAATTACAGAGCAATGTATGGACATCGAATGGGCACGTTGCAAATAGTTGCCAATTTCTCGGCTCGACGATGATTTACCCAGATACAAAATTGGGGGCTTAATAAGAATCGTATAGAGATACTTTCAACCTTGTTTTAGATCGAAAGGTTTAATAGTCGAGCTGGATTATTTAATCGTTTTAGTTACAAATCCATACAGAGAATGTATGGGCACTCTCAATACAGAGAATGTATGGGCATGCTGCACTGAATTGCAAATTTCTCGGTTCGTAAATGATGTTCACCAAAACTAATAAACGGCACGCAAAGCATGCAGAAGCGATGACGTTTCACAAAGGGTCTTTAAGAGCGAGATTCTGAAATTTTCGAGAATCGGCCGACAGAAGCGAAATATCATTTTTTTTTTTATTTGCCCCAAATACCCCCTTTAGTGTACTATTTTCGAAAATGACATTAAACGGTTCGGTTTCCCTTTTCTTTTCTCAAAATTAAGAAAAGTTAAGAGCGAATGCCAGTTAAAATCGCGCAAAATTGAAATTTTGCGGCCAGGCTCAAAATTTTGATTTCTTTCATATTTTGTCTACAGATAGACCTTACCAAATAACAAAACGTGGTGTAGTTTGTTTTTCCAAAGACCGCTTCAATTTGACGAAAATCGAGAAAAACTATTTCTGCTGTTGGCGACTTCAAAACACCCAAAATTTGAGACAAAATCGGCTGCTTGCAAAACTTTGCTTGCATGAAAAAGGCATGGAATTTGGGGAAAATCTTTTCCAACGTATTAATTTATGAAGACTTTTACTCCTAGTTTAGTGGTAAATTTTCATCTTAGCGATAATCTGGAAGGTAAACAATAACATTTTAGAACTGCTTATTTTTCAAGCGACAGAAGTTTTAATTCAACTTGAAAGACGCGATTACAATTTTAAGCATGTGCTATACCTTGGTTTTTCCTCAAACTTAAGCTATAAGATATCTAAGCATTGTTCTAGAACATGTGTAAAAACTGGCTTGGGTAATTTAGTTTGCTGGTCACACGAAGTCTTCGAATTTGAGCAAATTTTCAGATGAAATATGAGATAATTGAATAATTAACGCAAGCGCTCTTTCACTACCAAATGGATCCATGGCACTTCCGGGGCACTTCCCGAGCAGAACTGAATCTGATTTAAGTGTAAACATCGAATTTAAAATCCTTTTCCTTAAACATGTGGCACGTATTCTGCCTGTTGTTGACTTCTTTGAAGCTAAAATGTACTGATTTAGAAGTCCGCTGTTTTAATTTGACCTTTATACTGAATGAAGGTCATGGCCGAACATTTACGTGTAGTTTAACAAACCTCTGATATCACATTTATTTATTTATTCAATATTATTGGGGAAAGGGCTTTCTTTCTCAGTTCAGCCCGCTTAATTGGTTAGAACAAAATCGTGAATTGAGAAAGGGTGCAGTGATCTGCATAGCCTTATTGTTGCCCCGTAGATAGACGGTGTTGCGTGACGAGGACAAGTCATTCGCAAAAACACAAAGAAAACATTTGTGAAGATTGTGTAGCGATGTTGTCACTATTCTCTGATTCGCAAAAATCAAAAGGTTTTAAAATAATGTATTCTGTTTGCTTGTAGTACTTAATTTAACTAACCATCCAGTTTTTTTACACCTGTATCAGTAAATAGCAGATCCACACCGTTGGAAGCTTCTACTTATGAGTTGACAATGAGCTATGGAAAGCACCTGCTCGTTTCCCTCAATTGTGGGCGGCCAATGTGGCCTTGACAAAAGGGACAGGAACAAAATAGAGGAATGTATTCCTTTCCATAGTGGCACTTTGTTGAATTAATTTTGGCAAGAGCACGCATTTTTTCCAGCTCCACGAATATCGATTGTCCGAATTCCAGTTGGCCGAAAAGCGAAGCTTTGAGGGCAACTGTGAAAAAGGACCAAAAAGGGACAATCTCTCAGCCAGGGGCATCATCCTCTAATATACCAACAAACTAGAAAGGGGTTTCTTTATTTTATAATCCACCGATTAATTTTTACAACGTACTGTTATAATTTGGGTATTGGTTGGAGACCTCGAGTTTCCGGACAGATGTTAAGAGCTTCCAATATAAGCATGTAGAGGTTTCAGCAAAGCGGGCTCACAGATCGTGTTACGAGAATCTCGAATTCATCATGTTTGTACTTCTTTATATATGTCAATAAATATAAACATCAAAAATATTTTTCTTCTTAACAACTGGTGAACTAAGTTTATGCCTTTCCTGGCAAAACCAGTGGTGGATCTAGGGTAGAGGCGTGGCGACGGGGGGGGAGGGGTCTTTATTTTTTGGTAAACGACATTTTTTATGACTCACCCCGCTAAAAATGTTTTTTTTTTGGCTTTTGAGATATCTTGAGTCGATATCCCCAGTCGAAAATTAATTATGTGGTCGGAAGGCGGCGTCTATTGAATGGCACACGAGAGAGGTCACGAGAGTCCACTTAAACCAAGGGTCTAACATCTAGTAAGCTTCTGAGCAAAAGGTAGATGCTATCCAGTCATCGGGGGTATCCGTGTGTCTATGTTACATTGAAATTGCGACTGTGGCTGCGACTGGTACCTCAACCGTTTTTTCTCTTGACAACGGAAAAGATGCTTAGAAAGGTATCAGAGATTTTCCTCCTTGCAGCGCCATCTGGACCTTGGAAAACATGAACGTACTTCAGAACATAAACTACTTCTTGACAGTGCAGTGCTCGACTATGCAACAGGAACCGTCTGCAGGTGGTGTGTCACCTGATACAGGAACTTAGAAAGCGACTAATCCTTTCGAATCTACCGTGTGTAGATTTTCAGAAAAGCAGAAAGATTATTTTTCCAGCAAATTCCTAATTGGGAAGGCAAACGGTCAGAAAGTGGATACAGCGTCAGTAGTCAAGGCCACGATGACTGCCCGGCCGCGAAAGCAGTGGGAACAAGAAGTTGCTATAGCAACTTAAAACCGCGCTTATATTTTTGGCTCATTAACAGCTTTCTTTCTCAAAAGTCACGGTTAAATTTAATCTGTCTGCATTTAGCTTAGGGGTTTTTCCCTTCTAATGACGTAACCCCTGCACGTTCGGGCACGCTCAATTGTTTACTTTAGCAAATATTTCATTTCCTTTCAAATCTTTGAACTCACTTCGATGAAACAGCCAAAGAATTCACTTCGATTGCCTAAACCGACAAGAAATACTCGCAGAAGAGGAAACAAATTAAATTAATGACCGTCGCTTCTGCCAACATAAACATGCAAATAAAACACAATTTTATTTGTCACGTAACGAAAGTGAAACCTGCAACATCAGCGCATTCCATGGCTGACGTAATACCTTTTTTAGTGTATTTAATCTTAGCTTCGGGTCCAACGCTTCGAGAAACCAAAAGAAAATATACTTTCTACACAAAAAAGAAAACAATATCCATAACATTTTCCGTACATTAATGTTTTAACAGCTTTTGGTGAATAAACATCACAGGTTGCGTGATTAAAAGTCATGATCACGATTTGGCCGAGCTGAGGTTTGGGTCTGGTCACCGACAAAAAAAAAAACAAAAAACAATATAACAAGAAGTTGCTATAGCAACTTAAAACCGCGCTTATATTTTTGGCTAATTAACAGCTTTCTTTCTCAAAAGTCACGGTTAAATTTAATCTGTTTGCATTATGAGTAAAGGACTAGCAAAGTAGTCACGTTAGTCACACAATCCGAGGTTTACCTTGTCTCCAGCTATCTTTAGGTTAGGGGTTTTTCCCTTCTAATGACGTAATCCCTGCACGTTCGGGCACGCTCAATTGTTTACTTAAGCAAATATTTCATTTCCTTTCAAATTTTTGAACTCACTTCGATGAAATAGCCAAAGAATTCACTTCGATTGCCTAAACCCACAAGAAATACTCGCAGAAGAGGAAACAAATTAAATTAATGACCGTCGCTTCTGCCGACATAAACATGCAAATAAAACACAATGTTATTTGCCACGTAACGAAAGTGAAACCTGCAACATCAGCGCATTCCATGGCTGACGTAATACCTTTTTTCAGTGTATTCAACATTCGCTTTGAATCCAACGCTTCGATAAAACCAAAAGAAAATATACTTTATACACAATAAAGAAAACAATATCCGCAACATTTTCGGTACAATAATGTTTCAACAACTTTTGGCGAATAAACATCATAGGTTGCGTGATTTCAAAGCCCCAATCACGATTTGGCCGAGTGGAGGTTTGCGTCTGGTCACCGACAAAAAAGAAATAACAAGAAGTTGCTGTAGCAACTTAAAACCGGGCTTATATTTTTGACTAATTAACAGCTTTCTTTCTCAAAAGTCACGGTTAAATTTAATTCGTTTGCATTATGAGTAAAGGACTAGCAAAGTAGTCACGTTAGTCACACAATCCGAGTTTTACGTTGTCCCCGGCTATCTTTAGCTTGGGGGTTTTACCCTTCTAATGACGTAACTCCTGCACGTTCGGGCACGCTCAATTGTTTACTTAAGCAAATATTTCATTTCCTTTCAAATATTTGAACTCACATCAAGAAAATAGCCAAAGAATTCACTTCGATTGCCTAAACCCACAAGAAATACTCGCAGAAGTGGAAACAAATTAAATTAATGACCGTCGCTTCTGCCGACATAAACATGCAAATGAAACACAATGTTATTTGTCACGTAACGAAAGTGAAACCTGCAACATCAGTGCATTCCAAGGCTGACGTAATACCTTTTTTAGTGTATTTAATCTTAGCTTCGGGTCCAACGCTTCGATAAACCAAAAGAAAATATGCTTTCTACACAAAAAAGAAAACAATATCCATAACATTTTCCGTGGATTAATGTTTTAACAGCTTTTGGTGAATAAACATCACAGGTTGCGTGATTAAAAGTCACGATCACGATTTGGCCGAGCTGAGGTTTGGGTCTGGTCACCGACAAAAAAAATACAAAAAAAAAATAACAAGAAGTTGCTATAGCAATTTAAAACCGCGCTTATATTTTTGGCTAATAAACAGCTTTCTCTCTCAAAAGTCACGGTTAAATTTAATATGTTTGCATTATGAGTAAAGGACAAGCAAAGTATTCACGTTAGTCACACAATCCGAAGTTTACGTTGTCTCCGGTTATCTTTAGCTTGGGGGTTTTTCCCTTCTAATGACATAACCCCTGCACGTTCGGGCACGCTCAATTGTTTACTTAAGCAAATATTTCATTTCCTTTCAAATATTTGAACTCACTTCAAGGAAATAGCCAAAGAATTCACTTCGATTGCCTAAACCCACAACAAATACTCGCAGAAGATGAAACAAATTAAATTTATGACCGTCGCTTCTACCGACATAAACATGCAAATGAAACACGATGTTATTTGTCACCTAACGAAAGTGAAACCTGCAACATCAGCGCATTCCATGGCTGACGTAATACCTTTTTCAGTGTATTCAACATTCGCTTTGAATCAAACGCTTCGATAAAACCAGAAGAAAATATACTTTATACACAATAAAGAAAACAATATCCGCAACATTTTCCGTACATTCATGTTTCAACAGCTTTTGGCGAATAAACATAATAGGTTGCGTGATTCAGTCCCGATCACGATTTGGCTGAGTGGAGGTTTGGGTCTGGTCACCGACAAAAAACAAGAAGTTGCTATAGCAACTTAAAACCGCGCTTATTTTATTTTGCTAATGCACAGCTTTCTTCCTCAAAAGTCAGGGCGAAATTTAATGTTCACGGCTATATTTAGAAGGGCGGTGTACGGCGGTAATTTCCCTACCAATGATGTAATCCTTGCAAGTGCTTACCTTGGGGGGTTTCCCTTCTAATGACGTAGCCCCTGCACGTTCGGACTCGCTCAATTGTTTACTTAAGCAAATATTTCATTTCCTTTCAAATATTTGAACTCACTTCGATGAAATAGCCAAAGAATTCACTTCGATTGCCTAAACCCACTACAAATACTCGCAGAAGAGGAAACAAATTAAATTAATGGCCGTCGCTTCTGCAGACATAAACATGCAAATGAAACACAATGTTATTTGTCACGTAACGAAAGTGAAACCTGCAACATCAGCGCATTCCATCGCTGACGTAATACCTTTTTCAGTGTATTCAACATTCGCTTTGAATCGAACGCTTCAATAAAACCAAAAGAAAATATGCTGCATACACAATAAAGAAAACAATATCCGCAACATTTTCCGTACATTCATGTTTCAACAGCTTTTGGCGAATAAACATCACAGGTTGCGTGATTCAGTCCCGAGCACGATTTGGCCGAGTGGAGGTTTGCGTCTAGTCACCGACAAAAAAAAAAATAACAAGAAGTTGCTATAGCAACTTAAAACCGCGCTTATATTTTTGGCTAATTAACAGCTTTCTTTCTCAAAAGTCACGGTTAAATTTAATCTGTTTGCATTAAGAGTAAAGGACTAGCAAAGTAGTCACATTAGTCACACAATCCGAGGGTTACGTTTTCCCCGGCTATCTTTAGCTTAGGGGTTTTTCCCTTCTAATGACGTAACCCCTGCACGTTCGGGCACGCTCAATTGTTTACTTAAGCAAATATTTCATTTCCTTTCAAATATTTGAACTCACTTCAAGGAAATAGCCAAAGAATTCACTTCGATTGCCTAAACCCACAACAAATACTCGCAGAAGAGGAAACAAATTAAATTAATGACCGTCGCTTCTGCCGACATAAACATGCAAATGAAACACAATGTTATTTGTCACATAACGAAAGTGAAACCTGCAACATCAGCGCATTCCATGGCTGACGTAATACCTTTTTCTGTGTATTCAACATTCGCTTTGAATCGAACGCTTCGATAAAACCAAAAGAAAATATACTTTATACACAACAAAGAAAACAATATCCGCAACATTTTCCGTACATTCATGTTTCAACAACTTTTGGCGAATAAACATCACGGGTTGCATGATTCAGTCCCGATCACGATTTGGCCGAGTGGAGGTTTGCGTCTAGTCACCGACAAAAAAAAAACAAGAAGTTGCTATAGCAACTTAAAACCGCGCTTATATTTTTTGCTAATGCACAGCTTTCTTCCTCAAAAGTCAGGGCGAAATTTAATCTGTTTGCACTATGAGTAAAGGAATACCAAAGTAGTCACGCGAGTCACACAATCCATTGTTGCACCATCGTCCATAGCCGTTGTGAAATTTATGATGACGTAATGGTCTTAATCTGGAACTTCGCTGAAGACATGAATGGGCATGAATTAAACAAAAAGAAAACTAGCATTCCACTACTTGGATGCTAGTAATAACTGTTATTTTCTTTAGGTAAAAGTCACGATTAAATGTAATTGGTTTGTGCCGTGAGTGAGAGCCCGCAGGAAGGTAATCACACGATTCTAACATTTCAAGCATTACAATGTTCACGGCTATATTTAGAAGGGCGGTGTACGGCGGTAATTTCCCTACCAATGATGTAATCCTTGCAAGTGCTTACCTTGGGGGTTTTCCCTTCTAATGACGTAACCCCTGCACGTTCGGACACGCTCAATTGTTTACTTAAGCAAATATTTCATTTCCTTTCAAATCTTTGAACTCACTTCGGTGAAATAGCCAAAGAATTCACTTCGATTGCCTAAACCCACAAGAAATACTCGCAGAAGAGGAAACAAATTAAATTAATGGCCGTCGCTTCTGCCGACATAAACATGCAAATAAAACACAATGTTATTTGTCACGTAACGAAAGTGAAACCTGTAACATCAGCACATTCCATGGCTGACGTAATACCTTTTTTCAGTGTATTCAACATTCGCTTTGAATCCAACGCTTCGATAAAACCAAAAGAAAATATACTTTATACACAATAAAGAAAACAATATCCGCAACATTTTCGGTACATTAATGTTTCAACAGCTTTTGGCGAATAAACATCATAGGTTGCGTGATTTCAAATCCCCAAACACGATTTGGCCGAGTGGAGGTTCGGGTCTGGTCACCGACAAAAAAAAAAAAAAAAAAATCCCGTGTAAAACAAGAACCGCGCTCGGCCCATGGCCGCGCGGTTAATAAATCCCGTGTAAAACAAGAACCGCGCTCGGCCCATGGCCGCGCGGTTAATAATAATAAATCCCGTGTAAAACAAGAAGTTGCTATAGCAACTTAAAACCGCGCTTATATTTTTTTGCTAATGCACAGCTTTCTTCCTCAAAAGTCAGGGCGAAATTTAATCTGTTTGCACTATGAGTAAAGGAATACCAAAGTAGTCACGCGAGTCACACTATCCAATGTTGCACCATCGTCCATAGCCGTTGTGAAATTTATGATGACGTAATGGTCTTAATCTGGAACTTCGCTGAAGACATGAATGGGCATGAATTAAACAAAAAGAAAACTAGCATTCCACTACTTGGATGCTAGTAATAACTGTTATTTTCTTTAGGTAAAAGTCACGATTAAATGTAATTGGTTTGTGCCGTGAGTGAGAGCCCGCAGGAAGGTAATCACACGATTCTAACATTTCAAGCATTACAATGTTCACGGCTATATTTAGAAGGGCGGTGTACGGCGGTAATTTCCCTACCAATGATGTAATCCTTGCAAGTGCTTACCTTGGGGGTTTTCCCTTCTAATGACGTAACCCCTGCACGTTCGGACACGCTCAATTGTTTACTTAAGCAAATATTTCATTTCCTTTCAAATCCTTGAACTCACTTCGATGAAATAGCCAAAGAATTCACTTTGATTGCCTAAACCCACAAGAAATACTCGCAGAAGAGGAAACAAATTAAATTAATGACCGTCGCTTCTGCCGACATAAACATGCAAATAAAACACAATGTTATTTGTCACGTAACGAAAGTGAAACCTGCAACATCAACACATCCCATGGCTGACGTAATACCTTTTTTCAGTGTATTCAACATTCGCTTTGAATCCAACGCTTCGATAAAACCAAAAGAAAATATACTTTATACACAATAAAGAAAACAATATCCGCAACATTTTCGGTACATTAATGTTTCAACAGCTTTTGGCGAATAAACATCATAGGTTGCGTGATTTCAAAGCCCCAAACACGATTTGGCCGAGTGGAGGTTTGCGTCTGGTCACCGACAAAAAAAAAAAAAATAATAAATCCCGTGTAAAACAAGAACCGCGCTCGACCCATGGCCGCGCGGTTAAAAAACAAAAAAAAAAACAAGAAGCTGCTATAGCAACTTAAAACCGCGCTTATATTTTTGGCTAATTAACAGCTTTCTTTCTTAAAAGTCACGGTTAAATTTAATCTGTTTCATTACGAGTAAAGGACTAACAAAGTGGTCACGTTAGTCACACAATCCGAGGTTAACGTTGTCATCGTCTATCTTTAGCTTGGGGGTTTTTCCCTTCTAATGACGTAACACCTGCAGGTTCGGGCACGCTCAATTGTTTACTTAAGCAAATATTTCATTTCCTTTCAAATATTTGAACTCACTTCAAGGAAATAGCCAAAGAATTCACTTCGATTGCCTAAACCCACAACAAATACTCGCAGAAGAGGAAACAAATTAAATTAATGACCGTCGCTTCTGCCGACATAAACATGCAAATGAAACACAATGTTATTTGTCACATAACGAAAGTGAAACCTGCAACATCAGCGCATTCCATGGCTGACGTAATACCTTTTTCAGTGTATTCAACATTCGCTTTGAATCAAACGCTTCGATAAAACCAAAAGAAAATATACTTTATACACAATAAAGAAAACAATATCCGCAACATTTTCCGTACATTCATGTTTCAACAGCTTTTGGCGAATAAACATCACAGGTTGCGTGATTCAGTCCCGATCACGATTTGCCCGAGTGGAGGTTTGCGTCTAGTCACCGACAAAAAAAAAACAAGAAGTTGCTATAGCAACTTAAAACCGCGCTTATATATTTTTTTCTCATTAAGAGCTTTCTTTCTCAAAAGTCACGGTTAAATTCAATCTGATTGCACTTTGAGTAAAGGACTAGCAAAGTAGTCACGCTAGTCACACAATCCGAGGTTTACGTTATCCAATGCTATCTTTAGCTGGAAGGTTTTTTCCCTACTAATGACGTAATCCCTGCACGTTCAGGCACGCTCAATTGTTTACCTAAGCAAATATTAAATTCTGCTTCAAATCTTCTTCAAATCGCTTCTATGAAACAGCCAAAGGATCCACTTCAATTGCCTAAACCCACAAGAAATAGTCGCAAAATTACAATTAAATTAATGACCGTCGCTTCTGGCGAAATAAACTTGCAAAGAAAAAATAATCTTTTTGTTCATATAGTGAAAGTGAAAGCTGCAACATCAGCGCATTCCATGGCTGACGTAATACCTTTTTTAGTGTCTTCAAATTCCCTTTGAGCCCAACCCTTCGATGAGACCAAAAGAAAAAATATTTTATACACAATAAAGAAAACAATATCCGTAACATTTTCTGTACATTGATGTTTCGACAGCTTTTGGTGAATAAACATCCCAGGTTGCGTGATCCGAAGTCCCGATCGCGATTTGGTCGAGTGGAAGTTTGGGTCTGGTTACCGACAAAAAAAAAACGACGAAAAAAAATAAATCCCGTGCAGAGCAAGAACCGCGCTCGGCCCATGGCCGCGCGGTTAATAATAATAAATCCCGTGCAAAGCAAGAACCGCGCTCGGCCCATGGCCGCGCGGTTAATAATAATAAATCCCGTGTAAAGCAAGAACCGCGCTCGGCCCATGGCCGCGCGGTTAATTAAACCGCCTTTTTACCAATTCTGAATTTCTGACACGCCAGCAGATTTCAGTTTTCTTCCCAAGACTGGTCTAACTGAAAGTGATTTTGACAAAAAGCAGAACGCAAAGAATGACGAAGTCTTCGGTACGTTAAGATAGCGAAATTCTTCAAGAAGTTGCTCTTAATCCACCCAATCTGAAAATCCGAATCTGAAATTAAAATTCAGGCTATCAAAGTATATCCCAATTGCCGACAACAAAGGGAAGACGAAAGCTCTTTACTCCAACTTACTCAACATGAGAAAGTAGTGTTCTATAGGGCATTAAATAAGGCCAGAAGTATAAACTTCTGCTAACATGTTATATATCGGCAATATATTTCTGAAAAACATTTACAGAGTGTATCGGTTTAGGTCACGAATTTAGCTCCAAAATAAGTAGATAATTGGTGACCAGAGTCCATCAGGCGCGTAATTTTTCTTAGAATTGAGGACAGTTCTCGCTAGAGATGAGGAGTCGTCACAGCATCATCCAGGTAGGACCCAGGCAGAGTCACCCACTGACAGGCCACGTTTTAGTCTAATACCTTGTGAAATATTGTCGAAATATCAGCGTCGTAGTTAGGACTTTCCAAGAGTGGGTTGGGGGGTCACACTGTGTCACACCCAGGGTACTGACATGGTCCACTGCAGACGCTAGGTCCTGAAAATGAAGTATGTAACTACCTAGCACTAGAAAAGATAAACGACATTCTCGGGTAGGCGCTTTTTCGCCACCTGAATTAAAAGGTTTGTATGTTGTTTACTTAAAAGGGGGGGGGGGGGGGGTCACGAGCACCCCAGGAAACCCCCCTCCCCCCCACCTCCCCCTTGGCTATGCCCCTGAATATTATCGAAAAGAGTAAATATACAGCCAGCAAAATTTGGGCAGAGCGATTGTTAACTAAAAAGAAAGCGGAATTACACGATATTAGAGTTGTAATAATAATTCTATGGCAGTTGACTAAACAATTAGACCTGCCACTTGTGATAACGCTATTTCTAAGTTTTTGAAAAAGAAGCCAATGAATTTTTATTCTTTTATAGGCTCTTTTTACCTCCTTACAGGTTAAATTGTACTATGATATTAGACTGCACCAGACAATGGACTGTAAATAAAAGCAATAATTTGTGACTTGATTAACACTAAGAAAATTGACAAATATTTACAAAGCGTGAACTCAGTTAAGGTAACAGAATCATTTCTTCCAACAATTTTTTTTGGTTCCTATCCGTGATCGTTGTTTCCCTACACCCTCCCGGTGCGAAGGGCATTGCTCTGTCACACAACTCCCGTAATCACCGTCAAACAGAAAGAACTGAGAATCGATGAGAATAACCTCGCAAGCTAGAAGGATAAGAATAAACCCTGCCTTAGCCTTACGGCACTCTGCAAGCTTAATTGGAAGTTAAGCTGTGAAAATTTGCGCCATTATGAAAGGTGTAAATCTTTTGAAATGCACATAATATCAAAATTGACAGCAAAGGATTCAATGAGGTATAATTGTAATGAATTTTGCTGTTCACGCCACTCTCGCCAGTTCTTGGATAATAAGCTCGGGAAACATGTACGGATCAGCTGAAGGCATAAAGTCAATTACAAAAGAAGAAGACCGATCGAAGAAGGCATTGAGGTAAGCGACTTCACATCAGAAATCATTTAAACAAGTTCAGCCATCACAACAACAACAATGCAACGTTTTATAATTATGCAAATATCTCATATTTCAGCCGAAATTCGTTCAACTTCGAAGACTTCGTGTGATCTTCAAACTAAATTACCCAAGCCAGTTTTTACATATGTTCTAGTACAATGTTTAAATACCTTATAGCGTAAGTTTGAGGAAAAACCAAGGTGTAGCACATGCTTAAAATTGTAATCGCGTCTTTCATGTTAAATCAATCTTAAGTCGCTTGAAAAATAAGCTGTGCTAAAATATTATTGTTTACCTTCCAGATTATCGCTAAGATCAAAATCTACCACTAAACTGGGAGTAAAAGTCTTTATAAATTAATACGTTGGAAAAGATTTTTCCCAAATTCCACGCCTTTTGCATGCAAGCAAAGTTTTGCAAGCAGCCGATTTTGCCTCAAATTTTGGGTGTTTTGAAGTCGCCGACAGCAGAAATAGTTTTTCTCGATTTTCGCCAAATTGAAGCGGTCTTTGGAAAAACAAACTACACCACGTTTGTTCATTTGGTAATGCCTATCTATAGACAAAATATGAGCGAAATCAAAATTTTGACCCTGGCCGGGGATTGACTGAATTTTGTGGGCATTTGCTCTTAAAAATTCGCCCGACACGTCCACCGTGGCGGCCATGTTGGATGAAATTTAAGGTATTTACAACACGCTCGTGTATACATACCAAAACTCTACTTAGTATACCATTTTCACAGCTATCAAGGTATCTCTTAAAGTTTGTTTTGCGATACATTTTGTTTGAAAATATCACGTTAAAGGAAAGTTACGATCTTCGACAACCGACCCATTTCCAGCGCTAAAACGACAGGGTGAATATTAGCTAATTTTGAGTCTGCCAAAAGCGGTCTGGTATATCGTTTTCGAGTAAAAAAACAACACCAAATTGAAGCTAAACCTTTCTTCTATGTTGGTGAAAAATTTTATTGGTGGCCCGTAAAAATTGAACTGCTGAGAGAATTAACCGTAAAGGCTATTTTGACATGTGACGGCGCATTAGGCGCCATTAATGCATCAGTCAATTCCAGCAGTGCCATCCCCCCCCCCCGGGCTAACCCCCGGGCATTAGCATTTCTTTGGTAAATTCCCCAGGGTGGGGATGAGGGAACCGGGCAAATGCCCCGCTCCCGGGTTGATTGTTTTCAATCTCTCGATAGGTGATATAAGAATATAATACAAGTTGTTGCTTCTTGACAATGAAGAAATATCTAAAATTCAGAAAATATACCTTTAAAAACATCCATGAACATCCACGAGCTTCCCTAGTCCTTCATGGACTAGCTAATCTGCAACGTAGTCCACGTCTTGGTAATCTTCCTAATGCCAATCACCCTATCACCTTCCTTCAGCGGAGGATAGGCGAAGCTAAACCTTTTTTCTATGTTGGTGCAAAATATTATTGGTGGCCCGTAAACATTGTTCTGCTGAGAGAATTAACCATGAGGGCTGTTTTGCGCTAAGACTCTCTTTATTCATGGTAACTATTTTTGGATTAGTCCCGAAATATAATTATTCCTAGCGAATTTTGTCCAGAAAATATCCTAATTAATGGCAAAACGGCACCCTCAAACAGTTTCTCAAATTCTGTGCATCATTCTTTTGCGCTTGGTAGTTTTCGTTGTGGGATAAATCAATTGGGAAGATGTTTAATTTTGGTTTAGAGAGCGTGAAATGATGCAGAAATATATATAAAAAAGTGTTTGTTTATTTACATTTCAATAACTTTAGAATTAGTTGTTTGGGTATTACTACTGTAGCTGTCCAACTTTCTTTTCATATCAGTCAAAAGAATGATCATTTATGCAAAAAACACTTTATTCTATCGAATCAGTGGCGGATCGAGACCTTCAGCTAAGGAGAGGGCCCGATTGACTATGAATGTTATAATAATAATAATAATAAAAACATATTTATGCAGGATGACCATTTCAGTTATAAAAACTGCTATCAACATGGGTCCTGCGATTAAAAAAAAAAAAAAAACTAGACCTAAAAAAAGCTATATAAGAAATCGAGAAATTATTCTAAAACTAGAATTCATATACAATTATTAAAAATATCTGCCCCTTTGTAAAAAAATGCTCTTTTAGTCGATTCTAATTTAACCCTATTAATAACTAGCTTGTTCTTATTCCTAATATCATAATCATGAATATCATGTCGTTTAAGTTGAAAATAATTGGAAAAATAACTTGGGACCGTTCCCATGAGGCACTTTTCAACCAGTTTGACAATGTGGTTTTCTCTTCTTCTCGTAAGGGTGTCCCAACCAAGACTTGTAACCATCTGTTCGGTGGACAAATGGGCAGTATTCAAGACTATTCTACCACCTCGTCTTTGTAAACATTCCAGACCTTCTTCATTCCCTTTACCACATCTATGGAAAACTGCACCACAATAATCCAGAATTGGAAGAATCATCGATTTAAACAATCTATTCGCTGATTCAATTGTTAATGAGGGTCGCGCTCTTGAAAAAATCCCCAGCATCTTGGAAACTTTCTTCTTTACATAATCGATATGCTGATTCAGAGAAAGGCTGCTGTCCAATATTACGCCAAGATATTTAAAGGCATCACAATGTTTCACAGATTCTCCCCCCAAAGCTATATCGATCCCTTCGATACCCTGACGATGTAGTCTCTGTTGTGTACCAAAAATCATAAACTCGTGCGAAGAGAATTTCTGCACTTCAAAAAAACATGCGCTATTTCCGAAAAAATAAGCTGTGGGCCCGGGCCCCCCGGGCCCCTCCCCTGGATCTGCCACTGTGAATTATGAAGAAAAATAAAGTGACAGAATCCTTTAGTAGAACGATTTTTCTCAAGTATCACGCAAAATGTGTGGAACATCGTCTTCATTTCCTCGACTTTAATTCAAATACTTAATTTTCGGGCATATGATTGTAAAAAGCTTACCATAACTCTTCTACAGTGCTTAACTTGAAGAAGACCCTCTTCGTCTCTTACGAGTTAGAGTAATCAAAGGCCCTTTGGGCTGTCTCGTGTCAGTCAAAAAGAGATTAAAATATACTTTACTAAATAGTTATTATGAAAGAAAATGTTTTGCTAGGCCGCAAAAAGCTTGTATGTTATTTACGCTTGCAATATTTACAGGGAGTTCATTAAAGACTTTCGCGCCACTGAAAAAATAGGTGTTCTTAGAAAATTTACCATATCCGGGGATAGGGAAAGCAGAGACGGGGGAACATTTTGCTGGGATAATATTTAGTCTTCTTTTTCCATACGCGGGAAATAAAAATGGCGAACATGCGGGAAAACAAACTGACAGAACACATATTATTTATGATTTTTACCAAAAAAAACGTCCGTCCTCTCTATTTCCGACACAAACTGAACGCAAGAGGAATTGAGCGTTACTCGAAGCACTTGTGCCCCACTTCACCTCCTTGCGCCAACGTTTTGCGCTGTTTTCCATTTCTTTTGTTATTTATTGCCCGTTTTTAAAGATCAAAGAACAATATCACAAAATAGAGTATTTCATACATGTTTCTTGTGACGAAAACGCTGAAAATAGAAATGCCGATAAGTTTGTAACGAACGTTTTACACTGCACATACCCAGGCAAATAGCATTCCCAAGGTAAATAACACCAAGGTAAACTCACCGCGGGAATACGTTACCGAGGCGTTTGCGGTCACACACTTAACACTTTACCAAGGTCAATTTTTCATACTGTTTTCGGCGCGAAATGCGAAAATGGGTAATTCGAGGGTGCTTGCTTAGCATCATCTCGCTTTTATTATTTATGCTCTTTCGACAGTCCTCTACTGCTTTGTTATGTCAGTATTTCAGACAGCGAAGAAATAGAAGGCGAAGACTCCGTGTATATAAATCTCTTTGTTGGATTTTTCTAAACCTTGAGATGAAATCGAAATACATATAAGAAAACGCATTATAGATCTTATATCATACTTGCTTTAAAAAGCAAGTGTTCCTGTAGGGACACGGATTGAATCGACATCTTTACCAATAGGCTGTTTTGCCGTGTTATGGAACACTGCATCGCCTGACATGATTCAGTAGAATGCACGTAATGAGGTCCGCAGTATAAAATTTTAAAAACCTATTTTAATTTAGGTTCCATTCACATTTCCCCGCCTATCCTAGGGTGATTGACGTTAGGGAGATTACCTATTGCGTGACTGTCGTGACTGGGGCTGAGAAATTACATTCCTTGTGTTTGCAAACGAACGGTTGCACCAGGTGCTGTTTATAGAAAGGCGAAACATTATATAAAGCAGAATCGTTTCACTTGTTTTCTAAGAAATAATTATTATATTTCGGGACTAATCCAAAAATAGTTACCATGAATAAAGAGAGTCTGAGCGCAAAACAGCCCTCATGGTTAATTCTCTCAGCAGAACAATGTTTACGGGCCACCAATAATATTTTGCACCAACATAGAAAAAAGGTTTAGCTTCGCCTATCCTCCGCTGAAGGAAGGTGATAGGGTGATTGGCATTAGGAAGATTACCGTGACTCTCGTGACTGGAGTCACGTAATTACATTCCTTGTGTTTGCGAACGAACGGTTGGCAACATTGTTGAAGAAAAATCGCACCAGGTGCTGTTTATACAAATATTATATAGTGTGGAATCGTTTCACTTGTTCACTAAGTAAGCGTTGGTTCAGAAAAAACATTTGCCACGGTCCAGGTGATCATTTTCAGCGGCTGCAGTTTGGTTGGTGAGGAACTTAACATTGCAGAAATTTATGTAAGTATGTACATTAAAACAGTACTACTTATAATTTATGATCACAAACAAGCCACAGTTTCGTTACTAGATATGTTAAGACCGACGTTATCCAAGCAATTTTCGTGACGATTGATTCAGTTATTTTACAACAGCAAAGAAACGGCGAGACAAATGTAAACATTAGCCGACACGATACTGGAAGTTTAAAATTCGTTTCATTCATTTCAAGTAGGCTCAGCAATGTTTAAATAAATACATCCCCTCGTTAAGAAAAATAATACTTAACATTTACAGATTTAGCGTTTAAAAGTAATTTTAACGTCACACAATCGTAATTTGGTACAATAAATAATACAACAATGATAAATATCATTGAATGGACGCAAATGTTTACTTTACTCCTTTCAGTTCTGTGAACACACCGGCGGTTTACTTTGGTTTAGTCCTGGTGTAGTTCTCTGTGCTTTAATTAAAATTTAGGAAATACTTAAAATGATTTTTAATAGTTGTTAAAACCTATTTGTGTCCGACATGATTATTTTTTAGTGCTTCTTTTTTGTAAAGTTGAGTTACGGACAAACCACTACTGAGCTCACTGTTTTGTTATGCATCAGTCAATTCCAGCAGTGCCCATCCCCCCCCCCCGGGCAACCTCGGGGCATTTCCTAATGTTGCCCGTCCCGGGGGTGGGGCATTTGCGTACCTCGAGTTGACCCCCGGGCATTTGACACGTGGTTTCGAAACCGTGGAGTGATTCGCGTATTCGCGATGGAGGCGTTTATAGGCCAAGACGTGGACTACGTTGCAGATTAGCTAGTCCATGAAGGACTAGGGAAGCTCGTGGATGTTCATGGATGTTTTTAAAGGTATATTTTTTGAATTTTAGATATTTCTTCATTGTCAAGAAGCAACAACTTGTATTATATTCTTATATCACCTATCGAGAGATTGAAAACAATCAACCCGGGAGCGGGGCATTTGCCCGGTTCCCTCATCCTCACCCCGGGGAATTTACCAAAGAAATGCTAATGCCCGGGGGTTAGCCCGGGGGGGGGGGGATGGGCACTGCTGGAATTGACTGATGCATTAATGGCGCCTAATGCGCCGTCACATGTCAAAATAGCCTTTACGGTTAATTCTCTCAGCAGTTCAATTTTTACGGGCCACCAATAAAATTTTTCACCAACATAGAAGAAAGGTTTAGCTTCAATTTGGTGTTGTTTTTTTACTCGAAAACGATATACCAGACCGCTTTTGGCAGACTCGAAATTAGCTAATATTCACCCTGTCGTTTTAGCGCTGGAAATGGGTCGGTTGTCGAAGATCGTAACTTTCCTTTAACGTGATATTTTCAAACAAAATGTACGGTGGCCCACAAGTGCACACCAAATTTAAATCACTCACACTATATTCAAATCACTCGCGCCGAATTCAAATCGCCCACACCAAAAATCAAATCTTCACACCGAATTCAAAAACACTCGCACCAAATTTAAATCGCTCACACCGGAATTAAAATCACTCACACCGAATTCAAAAACACTCGCAACAAATTAAATCGCTCACACCGAATTCAAATCTTCACACCGAATTCAAATCACTCACACCGAATTAACACTTCCGGTCAGCGGTCTCGCCTACCTGCTTCGTAGGTACCTCACATATAGTATTTATAATGTACCATAATATTGTAATCCTAGTATACTTCACGTGCTTTGTTTACTTTGCTTACTTCCGTTACTTTATTCACTTGAGATTCTTTGCAGATACTTTGCTTACTTGAGATACTTTGCTTAAGGTGATTCCACGGAATTGCATTGCGCATCCTTGCTGCACATGACTTTTCGCGTCATTTAGCGCGTGCACGAGCGCGCGCACACACAACATTACGGCTTTTCTTTTAGGTTAAGCTCAGAAGAGAAATAAATGGTCATTTTCTTCTAAACGAGCACGGTGGCCCCCATTTTTTAATGCATAAATTTAAAAGACATCCGGTTGACTACAATATATCGCAATTTAAAGAAAAGTTAAATACTCTACTTTGAGATATTTTTATTTCAATGCTTTAAATAGTACGTTTTGAGGTGGTGCTGCTTACGCACGCACGCAGCAAAATCTTTAATTTCTTTCATAATCTTAATTCCAGTTTAATTAAAATGGTTTATTATGTAAGATTAAAGTCTATTTCGTTGAACTGCTTCGATATTTTAACGCAAGAAATAATTTTTTCTAGAAATGATAGTTCCCTTTTCGGATTATGAGCGTTCCTGGTATGAACCTCGTGGGTCATATGCTTACTATAATAGCCATACAGGTTGCACAAAAACGAGCACGGTGACCCTCATTTTTTATTGCATTTTTGTAACGCTCATAACATAGTTATGAACTGGACCAAGTCTTAGAAAATTCTAAATACTCCTTCTTTTTCAGTGGGCTTTGCTTACTTGAGATGCTTGGCTTACTCCTTGAGACTCTTTGCTTACAAAAATATACTTCAGTTACTTTGCTTACTGGAGACTCCTTGTTTACTTGGGATAGAAGTAATTTTGCTTACTGAAGTAAGCAAAGTATCTGAAGTAAGTAAAGTAACGGAAGTATGCAAATTATCTGAAGTAAGCAAAGTAACTGAAGTAAGCAAAGTATCTGAAGTAAGCAAAGTAACTGAAGGAAGCAAAATAAGCGAAGTATCTCAAGTAATATAAGCAGAGTATCTGAAGTAAGCAAAGCAGCTGCAAAGTATCTCAAGTGAATAAAGTAACGGAAGTAATGGAAGTAAGCAAAGTAACAAAGCACGTGAAGTATACTAGGATCACAATATTAGGGTACATTAGTAGGAGTAATCTTAGATTATGTAGTGCGTTCGAAATGCTCGCCATTGAAGAACAACGTGCTACTTGTAACTTGCCTTGCGTGAAAAACTGTCATTTTCCCCATGCAGGAGACGTTTCGACCGAACATCTTCGGTCTTCATCAGTTTCAAATGTCATTAAGGCAGTAAAGGCCGTAACGGCATTTTTTTACGGCTCACTAATTGGCGCGTCCTACGATAGCAAACGTCACAAAGCGATTGTTGCGCAAGATCAAATCACGCGAAAGACTTGCAAATGGATGGTATGTCAATACGCTCATTGCCCACGTTGGGTCTCGCCTAGAGTGCCAAGCCTCAAGGCCTCGCTCTGTCGACAATGGCTGCATGATCGAAATACACGTAAGGTACCACCGACGCCACTCGAGTGAGATCGTCAACTGAGGCCAACGAGGCAAATGCAGAAGAAACGAAAGCGAGGCAAATTGCAGAAGAAACGAAATCTCGATTTTTCTTAGCTACACAAGATTAGGGTTGCGTTCTCCTATCGTCGAACGCAATGAGGTACCTACGAAGCAGGTAGGCGAGACCGCTGACCGGAAGTGTTAATTCGGTGTGAGTGATTTGAATTCGGTGTGAGCGATTTAATTTGGTGGGAGTGTTTTTGAATTCGGTGTGAGTGATTTGAATTCGGTGTGAAGATTTGATTTTCGGTGTGAGCGATTTAAATTTGGTGCGAGTGTTTTTGAATTCGGTGTGAAGATTTGATTTTTGGTATGGGCGATTTGAATTCGGCGCGAGTGATTTGAATATAGTGTGAGTGATTTAAATTTGGTGTGCACTTGTGGGCCACCGTAGGGTTATTTGGGGCAAAAAAAAAAATTGAAATTTCGCTTCTGTCGGCCGATTCTCGAAAATTTCAGAATCTCGCTCTTAATAATTTTCAGGACATTTGTCAAAAAATAAAGGTAAATAAAAATAGCTAACAACTTCTGTGCTGAATGATTCTTCCGAAAAGTTGCGTTATCTTGGTGTGACATCCGATATACGGTATACAATGCAAGGTCAAACGCTGTCTTGAAATTGCTTACACCTTTTGTTTTTAAAGAATGGAAAGATTTCTGTTTACTAAATCTTATAGAAAGCATCAAATATAATTCGTCTCTTTTGTTTATACTGTAAATTAGTCCTTTCTAACTGCCAAGGAGTATTTTGCTTTGCGTTCTACGAGACGATTTCTTGTTGAGTTACTTGATTTCTTTTCCCAGTCCTATTCGGTTCTACAGATCGGTCGATCGCAACAGACAACAGACAACAGATCCCGTCCACTCGCACGACGACATTAAGGAGGGTCGTACAGGGGTATTCTCGTGACGCGTGATTAGCTAGCTGATTTTATTTTCCGTGAAACGTGAATTAAATAAATTTATTCTTCGTGACCCGTGACCAGAAGGTTCTGCGTGACACGTGAAGAGCTTGAATTAATAACCGATATTCGCGATTTCACCACTTTATTGACTTTATTTTGCGTGATTTTGAGACGCGAGGCCTCAAATGTGATTTCCGTATAATTATCGTAATGTCAAACACTCTTTGTAGAGTAAGAAGTTAGAACAGGATAAAAATTAATAGTATGTTTCTTTCTTATTTTCGTAATTTCTTAAATCAATTTTGATTTCTTCAAACACCATTTGTAGTGAAAGAACAGGATAAAAGAGTACTTATTTTCGTGATTCGGGAAATTGAATTTCAATATCCGTGATCCGTGATTCGTTATTTTTTTCGTCCGTGAATCGTGCCAGAGACCCCCCCCCCCCCCCCCCCCATGTACGACCCTCATTAAGCGATGAAAGTTGTAAAATTTGAGATTTGGCCGTAAAAATCCATTTTCTCATTTCAGATGGCGGATCTCAAAAAGAGTACAAACAATGCACCTAGTTCCCATTGCTCTTTAGTTCAATTCAGGGAGTAATCATCACATCATAACATCGTAACACCAAAAATTCCAAAAATTCCATCGCTTTTCCGCTTTTCAACATTAACCTATGAGGTCATAGGAATGACGTCATCGCTTAAAAACGTATGGTTAATAAGAGTCAAAGAGAGATATTTGTCTCCAAATTTTAGGTCAAAAGGTGTACTATTCGTGCTGTAGAATTATTTAATGGCAGAAATGATTGACGTATTTGCAGAGAATGTATAGGCAAATTCTTCACAAATGCTTTTATTATTTGGACGAGAGTGTTTTACTGGGAACTAAACCACACGCCACACGCCATTCCATCTGAGACCCGAGTGGCGTATTTTCCATACGACACGCTTGCGAGTGTCATATCGCTAATTGACGTCACGGTTCGCGCCTTTTCTACTTTGTTGAATGAACTTGGGTTCTTGTGTCGTTCAGGTTTGTTGTGAGCAAGCATCGACAAGCAGGTTTAATTTGTTTAATTAAGCGACGAAAAAGAACGAGTTTTCCGAAAAACTCAAGGACGAGAACATGGTAATGGAAACCTTGACGATTTGAAGGCTTTTAGAGAGAATTCTTCGCAAGGAATTTCACAAAGTGCAAGATGTTGTAAAGAAGAAAACAAAAGCAGTTGAAAACTATCGGCCGTCAACACATTGCCGCATTGGATTCAAGTCAAAAGTCAGTGATGTTTTCAGTTCTTACGTGTTACGATATTTAGTTGACAAATATTTCATGTATTTTGTTTGATTGGAATTCAGTAAGTGTCTCTATATCCTAGACACGGGTGCTTTGTATTTTCTGTGAAGACGAACGGTGATATATGTAAAACTTGCTCGATTTTTCGAAAACAATGAAATAAAAATCGGCACTTTCAATTACATCTGGTCTCCATGTAATAAAAAGAACATTACACGTTGGCTCAAAGATATGAATTTTATGTTCTCGTGGCAAAAACGACATCTCATATCGTTTCTGCCACTCGAATATAAAATTCATATCTTCTCGCCACCGTGTAATATCCTCTATATCTTGAACATCTCATATACCTACTGTAACATTTTAAGCCATAAGCTAATTTTGAAGATCTCGTATACGTATCAGTAATCAAATAATTTCGAGTGCAATTTGGAATAAATGAGCATGACTAAATTTTTTCATTTGTGCATTTGTAGTCTTTGAAAAATTTACGAGTGCTCATTTATTCCAAAATTGCACAAGAAAAATCATGTGATTACTAGTTAATAATTTACATTCAAAAATTTTCGTCACGCTTTTATTGAATTTCGTGGCATGGTTACTCACTTCTTTATTATTGGATAAAACGCCTGACATGTGACTAACAAATTTGCATATTATTTTGCTCTCCAAAACTTTCATCTTTATAACAACTTCTGTATAATAAAGGACCGTAAAAAACGTTCAGAATGAACGAAAGACGTTTCCAATATCCTTAAACTGAAATAAGACTGATGCGAAAGTTACTCTCCGCGTTCAATGTTTACCAGTTGTTTGTAATATTTGTTTGCTTATTTACAGTGTCCACAATTAGTACAACAGTGCTAAATACTCTGACACTTAAATACAGTGATTTTTTTTTCCAATCGGTTGCAGTCACTGCACGTCAGCAGGTTTTTCGGCGGGCTTGCCATTCAGTCCCATGTTAAAGGTGACCTGACAGTTGGTAAACGAGTTCATGTTCATAAATTTCTGTCGTAAAAATATTTGAGAGGAAGGAGCATACATGCTGCCAAACGGAGCGAAGTTTCCGCTGTACTGATTTGAGAAAGCATAGAATGGATTGATCTCGTTGGTGGAACGGTTAAGCTCATCAGAGTTGTTTCTTATGGTATGCATGTTTGCATACTGTGATGCTCTCGGCGTCCGTGAAGTCCAAAATGCTAAGTCGACAAACAAACAAACAAACAAACTGTTTGGGTGAGAACTTGAGGACTGTGGTTACCTAATTTCTTTTGCTTCCAAAGCTGTGTTTTCTCGCCGTTCGTCAGGCTGCGCGATTTTTGTGGCCGTTTGCCTATGCTGCAGTATGGAATATTTGAAGCCACCATGACTCGTAAACTGTCGTCAGACTCGTAATCCGAACCGTCTTGTTGACGTACCGTCGCGTAAAACTGCTCCATGACTTTGGTTTTCTTTCGCCCAGGCCTTCCATGCTGTCAGCCAGTTGGTTGTGCAATTGTGTGTTTCTCTTTCAGCTTTTGCACTAGCATTTTCACTTTTTGCTCTCCCAATTTCGCTTTTTGAACTGGTTTGGGATAGACTGACAGATTCTTACCCAAACAGAATGCAGAAATTTTTATATGTAAATAATTACTACTGTAATTTGTCGACTTTTTTTCTTGTGTAGAATACCTCGCATTCATACAAAACCTTTGGCTAAATTAAAATTGTTGTCTGAGTCATGCGGGGAGTCTCACGTGGCATAATCTATTTTTAGTTATAGTGCGCAGCGCTATTATGATTTACATATTTGTAGATTAAAATTAACATGAAGATGAAAACAAATGGGTTTCCTTCTAACTCTACCTTTTACTGTAATTGTTACCTTACCTCGTGGTTTGCAATTTACGCTAGCATCTGACCAGTGGCTACAGCTGTGGATTCCCCATCCGTTGTGACTGCATTCTGATATTGATTTCTCATTTCCTACACATCTTACGTAACTCAGCCATATCTGACCAGTCCCTTGTCCATATGCTGCCTGTCGAGGTGCTGCCACAGCTCCATCGTATCCAAGCTGACGGCAAACTACTTCAGCGTCCTGTAAGTCCCAACCGTGGTGACAAACTGTTCCCCATATACCACTGTACAGCACTTCAACACGGCCAAAAAATGGTGAACGTCCAGCATTTACTAAACGGACTGTTGATTGGAATAAGGCGCTTTAATAGTAGGAAGATCAGGTACTGGAGGCGGGGAGCAACTTCGCATAAATTCTCTTAAAGTCAATACAGCTCAAGCGTTCCGATCAAGAGTGAATTAATACATTAATTAATGGAAATTTGATTTTTATTCTTTGCTTCAATATTCCATTCTTGAAGTGAATATTTCAATGTTCAAACGGCGACTCGATTCAAATCTCGAATATTGATTGGATGGGTTTCGATAAAACACTAACCCCAAGTCAGCTGACCCCCTACTAACCCCTTACTGACCCCCCTAACTGACTCCCTTAATACCATCAGGGAAAAGAGAAATAAAATGCCCTGTACTATCAGTGAGACTAATTCAAGTTCATAAATAAATTAGGTTACCTGACCGTTTTAATATGGCGGCGAATGAGCATTGCTGAGGTCTGGAAATTTCTCCTTTCATGGTTTTTCACTACAAGTACAAGTTTTGTTTGCGGATAAACGAGCTTGAAATAAGTTGGAACACCATTAGCGATGTTATTCGTACCCATGGCGACACATATAGTCCGGGAGCAAGAGGCAAAAAATGACATTTCACACGACCCAGAGTACTGAAAAGGTTTGAAACGGATTTTAATAGATTAAAGCCTCCTCTTCCATGCTAGGTAGTTTGTGGTTTCAAATTGAGGTAAACGTTTTGAGTTACAGCTATGTTTTTGTCAGTCGGTACAAGTCAAACAGAGTGGAACGTGAGAACGAGGCTGAAATTGCCAATCAATCCATTCATACAAACTTAGGGCCAATTCGCACTAGCGGACAAATTTTGTAACAATTGGTAGATTTCATCACTTTTGTGTCACTTGTTACAGAAAACAAGTGCGAATACGTTTTTTGAGACCTGGAACTTGTCCAACAATTCAGGAAAACAAAGAAGCAGTTGTATTTTGATTGGTCCGCGTTGCACGCGCGATACATTTTGTCAAACAATCGCAAAAACAAGTGCGAACGACTTGTTGGACAAGGGCAAATTTTGTCAAAACGGACAAATCTTCAAAGGGGCCGATGTCCTGCCTCGAGGCAGGACAACTCGTGACAAGTCGCATTCCAACGCCCCTCTTAATACCAGATAACAATACGTTGTTGATTGGCTATTGTGTTTGGTCTGGATTGTAGTAAAAAACAACAAGAGAAATTTTTCCGCGATAGGCGGCAAAACATGTTTGGGTGCCGAGGTGAGGTCGTGGAAGGATGGTAATACCTTGGTTCGAACAAAAGAATGCGGAGGGAAGCAGTTTGCGCTGGTAAATAGAGGGGAAAAGAAATAGTTTTTTTTTTTTTTTTGTGACATTTCTCCGCACGAGCACTAAAACATCAGTACACGCGCACTTCAAATGCAAATCGTTTCAACATTTTACACCACGTGGACCTGCCTGATTATTTGATGCTTGCACAAGACGACCGTGCCGAGAAATGTACTAGGATGCCAGAAGCACGTGCAGAGCTATTGTACTAATAATTTCACCTTTTGTTTTCTTCAAAATGTCTCTGACTTGTCGGACAATTTTGTTTTTTGTCAAAAATGTTATGACATTTAAAACTTGTCCGCTAGTGCGAATCGGCCCTTATTCAATAAGAAAACAAATGCTATCCAGATATCTCGTAAGACTCTATGATATTCAACTTCATGAAAAGCACCACTACTCTGTTAAGAATTCACGTGATGTTTGTCCTCGTTTTACGTGGTGTGTCATGGCGTCTTCATTCATTGTTAGATAGGAACTGAAACGTTCTGCTCAAGATCATCAATATTCAATCGTTTCGTCCAAACTGAAAGAGATAAAGAGCCCTTGTGTCTACCCAAAACTTGCCACCACCTGTTGGGAATGGATAAGAATGTATTCAAAAGTCATGAAATCCAGATCAGATGATGACTAAAGTGGCAACACCAACATAGAAGCCTCGTGGAATTGACAGCTTGTCTCTGTGATTAATTAAAATATAGTTTCGTGAACAGTTTAACGTTTATCCAAAGTAATAATACCACGACAGTAAAGCTTGGGGTTGCGGAAAGGGTGGGAGTATTGATAGAACCTCCGCTTTGGTTCTAATAAGACACATCAACATTATTTTCCTTTTGGTAGCTAGCCCTCAGCTTGCTTTAGAAGATAAGATGTGTTTTGGCAGCCCGATAAAGGGCTGAAGCACCACTGACACTTTCAAAATATACTTAAGAGATATTTTTGAAATATTTTGTCAGCTTTTGTGATCATCATTTGTCTTGTTTAATTGCGGTTTTTGCTGGTTATGGTGGCTTTGTTGGTTTTGACAACGTGTAGCAGCGTTATATCCGCCATGTTGCATCATAGATTTCAGCATTTTCACATAAAGTCAGAAAATAACGTCAATATTCAATAGTGCAATATTCATCCAAATGAAAAACAAACAGTGCCATAATCTACTAATTCTTTATTACTGCCTAAAAAAGCCGAATGTCGCATGTTGTACAGGCCACTGAATACGTTTTCTGACAGACATTCAACACATCAAAACATTCACGAAAGATAAATGCTATAATAAACGTTTTTCCTTTACAAAGTAAAACTTTTTCTCAAAATTGCGGAAAAAAATATCGAGGGTGGGTGGCTTATGCCCCGTCCCCGTTAAACGTGCAAGGGTTAAGGGCCTAAGATAACAGTCAGGATCGATTCTGAATAAACGTGAAAGTATTGAATGCCATATTTTTTGTTCATGAAGGCCATTTTCATGTGCATGGATGCTTGAGAGAAATTGCATTGCCAATTTTTCAAGCCCGCTACAATCCTGGAAAAACCTGTTGAGACCCTTTCCCGCTTACCCTCCTCCATTTAAAATTGAAAACTATAAAATGATTTTATTGTTTTCAATGATGTTTTGTCGAGAAAACAACACAGGATGAATAACAAAGCTAACAAAACAACATTGAGAGGGGGTAAAATGTGTTTTTTACGCGTTCATAAGTCAAGATATTTGCAAAGAAAATATATGATATTTGTAAGCGCCAAATTAGTGTCATAGTTTCGTGTTTTAGTGTTTAGTTTTCGTTTAATTAGTTTCCTTTGTTTTGTGACCTTTAACACATGCTATGTTCATTTGCATACGCTATATAGTTTCGTTTCGCGCGCACCTTAGCATGTTTGTAGCGGTTTGAGTTGCTGTCTTGTTTTCGTCTTTGGTTTTGGGATTGTCACATTCGTCTTGTAAGTTTTTCCGTTTATTTCGCTTTGCCGTTTTCCTGCATTCGTCATGTTCGGTCGCTGTTAGTTATTTATGTTTATTCCTGTATTTGTAATTTTATTTCAGTTACCGTGTTCAATCAGCATGGCTTCCTAAGTGGAAATAAATTTGTATGGCGGATTTGGATGCGAGTTATTAGCGTGTGCGACATCAATATTCGTTTGCCTCAACTAGCGTTGTTCAGAATTGTAGCGGGCCGGCCGTCTGCATTTCGGTTAGAAAAAACATATTACTTACTACTTGTTACTCGGTATTTGTAAAGTTCTTGACGTCCTCTCATCCGTATATAAGTAACTAAATAGAGGACAAGTTATAACAAAATCTTAGACGGGACATCACATTTTGTTTTATTTTAGGGTTATTTGTTCTAGGTAGATTAAGCGCAACTGTTTTAATCTTCATTTTCCACTGCAATTGAAAAAAGCCTTTTCTTGATATTTTCTGGAAGGCAAATTATATCAAACATTGCTTCTTTCTTAACCAAGTTTATTGTCCCCGTTCTTCCTTTGTATTAACATTGATAAAAGGTAACTCACTTTACTGACTGATCTTGCGAACGGTTTCGTCTGAAAGCACGTGCAGAGCGCAACTGTAACACTAAACCAATGTGGGGAATTTAACGGCTGGGAAATTCCCGGGGGAGGGAAGATTGCGTGACGAGCCCAAAGAATGCCTGTTAGGATCTAGGAGGTCAGTGAATGCCCGGAAATAAAAATAAATGTTTGGAAACCATTCCTTTGCACTGTCGAGATTTCAACTTGGAAATTTATTTATTTTAATTAATTACCTTATTTTTTATTTATTTATTCATTTATTTTTACCAAAAATCTGACCGATTTCCGTAAATCGTTGTAAACGGGTGTGGATCCGCGCCTGCCATGCTATTTATAATCAAGTTATCAGTTTCTCATCATGGGTTCCTCACTGGTCGCTCTTGTCTCTTGCACCACCCAGCTACTCTCGGTACATCATGACTGGCTCAAGCGCTTGGATAGGAGTGGCCAGGTCGATGTAGTATTTATTGACTTTTTAAAGGCTTTTGATCTCGTCTGTCATGACATTCTCTTGACCAAACTTTATAAATATGGTGTTCGCGGAGAACTGCTTGATTGGTGCAGAGATTATTTAACAGATCGTCAACAGCGTGTAGTAGTGAAAGGAGAGGTTTCTGATTGGCTACCTGTAACCTCTGGTGTCCCACAAGGTTCTTTGTTGGGACCTTTATTTTTCATAGTATATATCAATGATTTACCTGGGGTAATTAGTAAGGGCAGTTCTATCGCTTTATATGCTGGTGACAGTAAACTGTAAAGGGTTATTAATGCTCAGAAGATCTGTCTAATTTTCAGAGTGACATAGATAACCCTTAGAAAGTGTCAATGCGCATAAAGATTTAGGACTGTTTACTGCCAGTGATCTCTCATGGAATCAACATATAGACGAAATTACTGTTAGAGTGTTGGTTAAAAGAACTTGTGGAGATCTCAAGGACATTGATACTAAGAAAACACTATGCTGTGGTCTTGTGAGACCTTTATTGGAATATTCATGCGAAACTTGGAACCCTCATACAAAACGTAACATTGATAAATTAGAAGCTGTTCAGCGAAGAGCCAACAGATGGATTACTAAGTCTGATGATGATTACGATCTTAGATTATCGAAGTTAAAATTGTTGTCTTTATTTAATAGGAGGTTTATTAGAGATATCACATTTTTTGTTTAATGTAATTAATGAGCATTATGATATAGATATCTCAGATAAGCTCATATTTTGTAAGGACAGGGCACAACTTGAGGAAAAATGTCACACAGGATCTTGCCCCAAATCTAAGTAGGACTAATGGTTTTAAATATAGTCTTTTTTTTAACCGTACTGTCAATGAATGGAATAGTTTAACTAATCATATTAGAGAAGTAAATTGTATTGCAAATTTTAAAAGGAATGTTTTAAGTTTTCTTATGGATAATTAGAATATTTCTATATTTGTATTTGTATATTTGTATATATATTTTAAATTTTAATAAGTGGGGACATCCCTGGTATGGTGCCATTGCGCTTTTGGTTGTCTCCTTCTCCACAGCTTTCTGTTTGTTTGTTTGTTGTTGGTTAGTTAGTTATCTTAATTTTCATAATGTATTGGTATTGTATGGAGTAAATCGTAATAAATAAATATATATATAAATAAATAAATAAATAAATAAATAAATAAATAAATAAATAAATAAATAAATAAATAAATAAATAAATAAATAAATGATGTGACACGTCACGTAAAACGAGAGCAAATATCACGTAATTTCTTTACAAAGCAGTGGTACTTTCGTACAATTGACTTTCATAGAGTCTTACGAGATATCTGGGTAGCATTTGTTTTCAGCCTCGTTCTTATGTTCCACTCTGTTTTACTTGTACCGACTGGCAAAAACATAGCTGTAACTCAAAACGTATACCACAATTTGAAACCACAAACTACCTAGCATGAAAGAGGAGGCTTCAATCTATTGAAATCCGTGTTCAAACCTTTTCATTACTATGGGTCGTGTGAAACGCCATTTTCAGCCTCTAGCTCCCGGACTAATAGAAAATACAGCAACCAGAAGTTAGGGCAAAAAAAAGGTGTCATCCGTCGGGTTTCATGCCTTAAAAGTCATCTTAATCGATTTCATATTTTGTCATGAAATAACAATGCAAGCAAGGCTGATCATACTACGTGAAAAATAGACTTTGCGAGACAACACCACGACTAGAACCGATACAGCAGGATTGCAACCGCAGACAGCTGTTTCGTCCTTATTGGGACTCTTCAGTGCGGTGTAGCGAATCTAAATGACGCCAGCTCGGAGAGCCAACGCAAATAAATTGCCCAACCCGTACACTGTATCAAGTTCCGTACTTTGAACTTACTTGTCCCCCGAATCACGCGCTGCCACATCACGTGTTTCGGGGGACAAGAAACTCCAAGTGTCACGGTGAGTCTCGCAAAGCAAAATAACTTAAATGTGGTAGGCACAGCCATTCCGAACATTTAAGCGCATGGACAAAATCATGCTAAATAAAAGCACAGCGTGTCGGATCTGAAAATGCTGCTATTCGTAGGATCTACTGAGATATCTGATCAGCAATAAAATGAAATGAAATAACAATGCAAGCAAGGCTGATCATACTACGTGAGGACGAAACAGCTGTCTGCGGTTGCAATCCTGCTGTATCGGTTCTAGTCGTGGTGTTGTCTCGCAAAGTCTATTTTTCACGTAGTATGATCAGCCTTGCTTGCATTGTTATTTCATTTCTTTTTATTGCTGATCAGATCTCTCAGTAGATCCTACGAATAGCAGCATTATCGTTCGCGGTCCCTTGCAGTTTTAGTCTTTCTCATATTTTGTCACTTAAGGTCATTCCTCTGTTTTGCATTGCGCATCCTTACTGCGCACGATTTCTTGCGCCATAAGCGCGCGCATATAAAACAAAAGGGCGGCTCTTTTCTATGCAACTTGTCATAGACTTTGCTTAGTTTCGTGACTTTGAACTCTGTCACGCGAGACTGTCACGTTTTAGAACACGTGATATTTGAACATGTGATTTTGTGTATGATTTTTGAGATCGATCAGAATTGAGATTGAGAAGTTGTTTTTCGGGCGGTTTAGAATTCCGCATGTTTTAGCTGGATTTGTCAGATATTCGTTGGAATTAGCCATGTTCTAAACGAGCAGGGGACTGGGTACGAACATATTTTCTCTTCGGTACAAACATTCAATAACGATTGAATTGAAAAATGGGGCACGTCATCTGAAAGAGGATCTAAAAATTAGTAAATTCACCAAATTTGATGGTTATTGATTTAAACCCAAAGGCATGGTGCACTTAGTATGGATTGGAGGGACAGGCGTCCTCCAATCCATACTAAGCTCTCTTATTTTAAAAGTGTACCATGCCTTTGTGTTTAAACCAATAACCATCAAATTTGGTGAATTTACTAATTTTTGGATGCTCTTTCAGATGACGTGCCCCATTTTCAATTCAATCGATATTGAATATTCGCACCAAGAAAAAATATGTTCGTACCCAGTCCCCTGCTCGTTTAGAACATGGCCAATTTGGGTATAACGATCAAACTCTTTCTATAAACTGAATCCAGATCAATTTCTATGTTTGAAAAGAGGATTATCACCGAAAACGTGTACTTTGCCAGTATTCGCAATGGAATTATAAGGAATTGTGTAATAAATACAAGGTCTTCCCGCTCCTAAACGAATGTGGTGACTTGCCTTTTTTTATTTCAAAATTTAAGTTCCCTTTAGGTAATCAACCAATAGGCAAAGATTGGTTGAAAATCTATGTTCAGTTCGGGGGAATGACCTTAAGATATGACAACACAACGTTTGGTAAAATAGTTGAGACACTTGGAACTATCATACCTGAAATGACTTCTGGCTGTTGTAGTTGCTCGTATTAAATCTGTGTCTGTCTGCATTTTTTGGCCCATGTTTCTTCCTTCATTGTTTTTATTGCTTACTTTTTAATGGCTACGAATAACATCTTCGATAGTGTACCGGGTATGTTCCAAGTTATTTCATCCTTCTTTTTCCACAAAGTGCCAGACTTCTGCAATGCTAATCCACCATATTGAAACTTTCAGGTAACCTAAATATCCTCACGGGTAGCCTCACGGGTTAACAATAAGTAGTGAAAATCACACCAAAAGCAGCTTTGGACCTGTTCTTCCGTTGTGCATTTTCTATGCTGATTGTTACTACAATTTGAACACGTGAGGTATACTTCTTTATTATCCAACACTGCTTCGTCTCATTCCCTGACCGCGCGAAAGATTAACTCAGAGACTCAAAGGGCAGTGCAGAATGCAAAGTGGCTGATTAATTAAAAGTACGGTGTTCAATGTGTTTTGGTTGTTTACCTCATTTCACTTTAAAGGTCAAATGAACCGAAATTTCGAATTTTCTTTGTTTTAGGCCAATTTGTTGATTAAGAACCAAATAAACATATTCCGAAGTTTCAAAGGAATTGGACTTCGCAAAACAGAGACATTTCAAGTTGAAAAATGCTTAGTTTTGGCCTTCATAATCGTAGAGCGCTCGGGAAAATTGTCGGGAAATTTTCGGAACATAAAACTGTGACGTCAGTATTGGTGCGCTGTGAAATTGCGGGAAATTCAAAGTCTTTTAGTGATGAAGCTCACAAGAATGGAACATCATGGTGTTTTGTGCAGCACTAAACTGCTTAAATTATTCTAAGTCGAAAGTAAGTACGTTTAAGTTTCCAGCAAATTCAAAGCTCAGGAAACAATGGCTTTTGAAAATGAAAAGAAAAGAATTTCAGCCAGAAAAAAACTCTGGCATTTGTGCGGTTCATTTTACCGAAGACTGCTTCAGAGAAAATCTGGCAATACGTAAGTTTCTGGGTTCTGATTTCAAGCCGCTAAGACTCCACCTCAAAGAGGTTGCTGTGCCGCGGACTTTTTTTTTTTTTCGGAAAAGAAATCACTGGGAAGAATGTCTTCCGAAGCACAAAGACCCCACTGTCCGTTCGGCTTTTGCTAAACGAAGGAAGTTAGAGGTATGCAATTTACACCTTTCTTGTTCTACCTCGAGCTTAGATAGAGTATTTATTATGACTATTAGCAATTTTACTTTGTTGGTTTGGCTGGTCATAATCAAGCATTAGAATTTGAGTTCGTTAGTTCAATATCCTCGCCTTGCTTCCATGCACGTGCACCTGCTTTTTGACGCGTATAAAATTAAGCTTCAAATGTTGTATTTATGTTGGGTTTACAACCGTTAATTTCGAGCCCTAAATAACATGTACCGGCTAAATAAATATGGACCAAAAAACAGCTAATACAAACAGAACTCACAGTGTCCACGGGGGCAGTGTGTAAACGCTCAGTATTTATTTCAACACTGAATTTTCCTTCAGCTGAAAACGACACGAATTTATTCATTGAAAGTTTTACCCTGCGTGATGCTTTGCAATTTCGAATTTGCATTGAGAAATACCCTTTCATTCAAGTTAAATTTTTGTGTACAAATTTATTTTTGTGTTTTGTGTGACTCTCGAGTACAGAAAAGAAACAGTGGATTTAATCTTAGCTTTTGGCCACATCCTAGGATAACTTTGCGCTGCATACCGATCCGGGTTGCAAGCCGCACACGTCCTGATAAGAATTACGTGCAAATCCAAAAAAACTGCATTTAGATTGGGGTATATAACAAAACTGATTGTTCTATACCAAGCTGAGCAGACTGATGATTTTATGCGCCATCCAGTGTTAGAAAACCTCCTATATTGTACAATGCTTACAATTTTACTCAGTGCTTTGATAATTATTAATCTTTGAAACTGGATTACAATGTAGTAAAAAATATAACAACCATGTTTAAAAAAAGCTTAGATTCTTTCAGAATTACTTGAATTACTTAGACTGACTCAAACTCTCAAACTTTACATTTTATTCGCTCTTTAAACGACGATCGTCTCTTAGATCGCAAAGCCGTGAAATAAAACTATTACGTCACAAAATTCAAACCTCGATCCATTCCTTCCATTCCAGTGCGCGGTCATTTTTGAAACGTTTTCGTGAAGTCTTCGGAAATCTTCGTAGTTTTTGCTACAGTTCGCGCTTTACGGCTCAGAAAGCAAAATTTCTTCTTAAGTTTAAGTTAATAATGAATTCTTCTAGCGTTTGGTTGCTTAAAAATCGCTAAAGAAAGAATGTCGAAATTTTGGTTTATTTGACCTTTAATTCAATAAGACATTAAGGTTACTCGATCGAAATAAATGACGCGCTGTATGCCTGTCTAAAAACTCTAATAACTTCACCATTTCTGACTCCAATTCCCTGAAACTTTCGCATTTTATACGAAATTTATTGTGGAATAATATGTATGTCAATATGTTGATCTAATATTCGTTAGTTTTGCGCGATGTTACATTTATTGAACACTACTTTTTGGATAAAATTGCTATTTACAGATAACTGAGCGCTGTCATGACTGTTCAAGTTTCCGCAAAATCGTCGGAACAGAAACCCCTGTACTATTTGGACATCAAAATATTAACTCCGGGCGAACTTCGAAGTTTGGAACGCTCCAGCGCTTCCAAATTTCGCCTAAAAGCACAACAACCGAAGAAAAAGAAGATTCAATGTACCAGTTTTATTAGCTCCAAATCACATTCGGCTATTTGCAACGATGACAAAGTTTGAGCTAATGTTATAAACTCAACGGAACACTGTCAATGCATCCCCCTGGTCCATGTGCAAATTCTTCAAATTCTCATCAAATCCAAAATATTTACATAGCGTCAGTGCAGAATTCAAATAACAACAAGGCCGTGTTCACAACAGAGTTGAAACAGTGCTCCACTTTAAAAATATATTGCATCCAAACAAGGCAGCTCCAGAAACGTAAAATAGCGCAAAGTGTGTGTAAGATATTCATTTTTATGTTCCAGTAGTTTTATTCGATTCGTCCGGTTAGTTTTCATATAATTCAGAAAAACGTAAATTTGACTACTTCGCTACATTTTAACGCAAAAGTTGAGTTTATAACATTAGCTCAAACTTTGTCAAATATCGTTTCAATAGCCGAATGTGATTAGGAGCTAATAAAACTGATACAATGAACCTTCTTTTTCTTCGGTTGTTGTGCTTTTAGTGAAATTTGGAAGCGCTGGAGCGTTCCAAACTTCGAAGTGCGCCCGGAGTTCCGACGATTTTGCGGAAACTTGAACAGTCATGGCAAGATGGTATTACGAGCTAACTGCAGAAGTTTAAACGATATCTTAGCGCTCACTTATCTGTAAATAGCAATTTTATCCAAAAAGTAGTGTTCAATAAATGTAACATCGCACAAAACTAACAAATATTAGATCAACATATTGACGTACATATTATTCCACGATACATTTCGTATAAAATGCGAAAGTTTCAGGGAAATCGAGTCAGAAATGGTGAAGTTATTAGAGTTTTTAGACAGGCATACAGCGCGTCATTTATTTCGATCGAGTCACTTTAAAACGCCAGACTTGATACGCACGCTTATCTTTATTGCCGTAACACAACTTTTTTCGTTTGCAACATTGTACCTTTGTTTTTCTGCCAAACATTGTAACGTGATTCTTTTGTTTTTCACTTTAAAGTTTGTCACATGACACTTCCGTTTTTCTTGCAATCATATTTTCCCACAATTTTGTTATTACTCGTTATTTTGACTAATGAATTATTGTTGGACCAAGAAACCAGAAAACTTGAATCGCCGTGAACTCAAACTTCAGCTGGTTAAAATTCGGTTTCCTGAACACACACTCTTGAATGCTCTGAAATCCCAAGCTGCTTCCCGTTGTCTGAGCTGTCACACTTTTGGCCAAACAGCGCAATTTATAATAGGTTGTCTCATTTGACTGAGTTTTATCACGATGCACGATGTTTCAATTAAATGTCACGAAAGTCTTTTCTCAAAAATAAAAAGACGTATCAAATCAAAAAACATAACTTTCGGAAGGGTTTTCAAAGCGCAGCACAGCTGTAAAATTGTTTCATGGTCGATAGGAAATTTGAGCCAAAAATCCCAGTACAAGAGCTCTGTAGTGAGAAGCTGTTGTTGATTGTTTTGTTTTTCGAACACTGCGAGTTCCGGGAGAGTTCGATGGCAGTTGTTTTACCTTCCATGCTAAAACCAGTTAAAACACTGATGGTATAAATTAATAGACGGAAAGGTTTTTCTGCCGGGTTCATGAAAAATAAAGAAGTTTTTCACACAAAGCACTGCGACGCCATAAAGTCTAATTTAATTAACTGTGGTTTTAACTTGGCACCACGGAGTCCACAACAATCGCAGCGCAGAGAAAGGCATGCGACGTCCGTGAGAGTTTCAAGGCTGTAACCCAGACTTATCGTCTGCGCATGCGTTTATCACAAAGTTCCCTGTTCTTGGAAGAATAGAACCAAATGGACAGCGTAGGGCTTTCAGAAACAAATATATAGTCTTTGTGTGCTTCATATAAGAGTAATGCAGAGACACTTCGCGTTTTACCTAGTGCATGCAGTCAGATACTCCCCTGCCTTAGGTCTGGTTTAAACGTCGCATTTCACATGTGCCGAATACAATACTAATTTTAGTCGACTCGAATTAAGAAATTCGGCATTTGGTTTTAAACGTCGCATTTAATTCCCAAACTCCGCTCACCGCTCAGTTTCCCGCCAATATTAAGGAGCTCAAGCAATGACGACAGCGACGAGGACAACACCTACTAAAAAAACATAGGCACGCTAAGCGTGCAGGAGTTATTTTTTTGATTGATTGGGTTGCTTGGGGTAAGACTGGGTGTTAGTCCTGCTGGGATGGTTGAGCTATTTGTGCATGGTGCATCACTAACTACATAGCCCCTTGCTACGACTAAGAGGCATTTTTTGAAAAAAAAAAAATGTTGCAGACGAAATAATTTTTACGTGCAATTTGTTACGTCAAAACTGTTTCGTTCAATAGTAAATTTTTATCATTTAGAAAAAACAAGAACTAATTTAATTGTCAAAATGTCACGAAATGGCTTATTCTGTTAGCGCTTATTTTGTTCTAAGCTTTTTTTACAACCGTAACGCGATACTTTTGCTTGTTACAGGATACTTTTGTGTTTTTGTCAAACACTGTAAAACGATACCTTTGTTTTTTAAAAACGCATGTAACATGACACTTTTGTTATCTCACTTTTGTAACATGACACTTTTGTTTTTCTTGAAAACACCATGTCTCCATTGAGTAATCGAAAAGTAATAAACGAAGTAATAAATGAATCAAATCAAAAACTATATTTTTAGGAAAGCTCTTAAAAGTGTAGTACACCTGGAGTATTTGTTTCCTGTCGTAAATGTAAATTTTCATTCAACAAACAGGAACAATAACTAATTAATTTTATTTATCAAACTGTCACGGAATGACATGCTCTTATTCTAGCCTGTTGCTGCTTTCGATCGTAGTTAATTTTAAAAGAAAAACCATTTTAAAGTCAATACCCATACCGGTTAATTAAATGTCTAAACGTGGTATAGAAATAAACGCTACTTGCCCGAGAGTCAGCTAATCGCCGGAGCAAGACGCTTTAGAGACTAATTAAATTAATTGCGGTTTTCAGTTGGCGATACGGAGTCTCAAGCAGTATTAAATTTAAGAAGTTTCCTTGTCACAAACTCTTAAAACAAGAGGCCACAACACACTCTGAAGAAGATTCCTTGCCATTTTTATGACACAGTATTAACATCACAATGAGAACATTATTCTTCAAATCTGCTTTGTGCAAATGCTTTATGCAATTTCTACCACGGTCAGCGAAACTAGCCCAATTTGGTGTTGGGTCTTTTGCTGGCGGCGTGTGCGTTGTAAGCAGGCGAGCGTTTCAAATCCGGGGTTAATTCACAACTCACCGATTCCGCCTCCTACAAATCTAAAATCTTCGAATGAAATCGCTCGCTTACAACTGTGTCAGATTACTTCCCTTTATAAACTGCAATTTCATTGGCTCTGATAGTACCTCAAACCTGATTGGTGTGAGATACAAACATACTCGACTGACTGACTGACTGACTGACTGACTGACTGACTGACTGACTGACTGACTGACTGACTGACTGACTGACTGACTGACTGACTGACTGACTGACTGACTACACGGTCCATCGCGCCGACTAAGAGTTATTTTTTTGAAAAAATAACTCAAAAATGAATTTCAATTTACTTGAAAATTCTGCAATTATCCAGATGCATTCAGTGTATCCTTCGGTTTTAGAACTAGCTCCAGCTGAATATGCAAAGCAAGCGTTCAATTCTAAATATAAAAACCAAAAATTATCCGTCGTGGTCCAGGTTGTCTACAATACGCTAAATTTGGTCATTTCACGTTGTTGTTCCGCAAAGAACGGCTACGAACGGCAATTAACGGCTTCCTTAAAGCATCTCATAGAAAAAAAATGCTGCATGTCTACTGATGTGTACTTTGTTTGAGCGAAGCACGAACAACACGTACCAGTATCAACAGGTGCCGTATTGTTTTTCAACTTCCTGCCCATTCTCGATCCCATGCAGAGCCTTCGGTTTTTTGTCCGCACAGGACATGCGTGAAAGAGCTCTGGAGACGAGAATGCTTCCTGCCAGTTTTCTGTGCGCATGTCAGGTAGTATAAAACTGTGGAGTTATGGGTAAAATACAATTTAACATAATTTATGAATTAAATTCGGCACATGTGAAATGCGGCGTTTAAAACAACTTCCGAATATTCGACTGGCACACTCGAATATTCGACTGAACTCCCATTTAATTCAAATCTGCCGAATATAGCTGTTTTAAACGTCGCATTTTACATGCACATAATTCGGCAATTGTATTCGGCACATGTGAAATACGCCGGTTAAACCAGGCCTTACCCCCTTCATAAGAATAATTAATGAGTTAATTAATTAATTGATATTAATTACTTAATCAGCTATCAAAGTTTACACCATAGCGCCTTAGGTAAATGGCAATATCACGTAATTCCACTGTAGTGCGGAGATTCTGCTGTGGCAACTTTCACTGTTCAAAGCACCCTCTTACCATTAAGTTATTTGTGACAGGAAACCACTGATACCACTGATAATGCCCAGTAATAATGGCATGTACTGAATGACCTAATGTTATAACTTATCTTTCTAAAATGAATGGAAAAGCAAAAAAAAAGGAAAGAAAAGAAAAGAAACAAAAAACACGGAAGGCTTTTCTTTGTAAGCATTTTTTAAGGTTCTTCAGCACCATGCAAAATATCTTTCTCAGGTTCACTGTTGCGAGATGCTTGCTATGGCACAGATCACCCAGGCTTGCTATGACAAAGATAACCCAGGCGTAATCAATCGATTAACCAAGAATCGTTAACAATCGATAGCAATCGATATCAATCTTCGACTAAAAATGATGAATTTCGATTGCTATTGATTACCGACAGAAATGGATAAGCAGCATTGATTCATCGATTGGTATTGTTTACTATTTGACAGTTTAGACTCTACGAGCCCGCAGCCGAGTTGACCATCGCTCATGATAGTAAACGAGGGCGAAAACTCAAAAGGGCGAGGGCGAAACACTAAAGGATTGCAGTTAAAACTTGTAATTTATACACTTTTTAGAAAGCAAAGATAATTATCTTTAAAAAGAGCGACGACCTCGCGATTGTGTTCAATTAGCGAATAGAAAACAATGGGGGAACCAATCACATTTGCGGATTTCCAAGAGAACATGGATGACTTTCTACTAACGATTGCTATCGAAAAATACATTTGTTTTTTTTTTACCTACTTTTGATAGGATCATTACCTAACTGTGGGTTACCTAAGTGTTTTTGTCAATTAATTGAATTATTTAGTCTTTCAGACGGTTAAAATATTTCACAAATATTAACAAAATACTAGGGGAACAATAACTTAGATCGACAGGTGCTGCAGAACCATCGAAGTATATACGGCAGCTTCAAAAGATGGAAGCGATCTGGAGCCTTCAATTCAATGTTTGTGTATTTATCTAACAAAATGAGTTGGAATCCGATCTATGCGAGATTTCCACGAAAAAAAATCCAAGCTACAGTCAAGAGCGTGGGAATGACCGGATATTACAAGAAAACCAAGTAAAATGTAATGGTCACTCCGCCTGGCTCGATAATGGATAGCGTATTTTATTAAAAACTAGCAATGGTATATTGCAATTCCTGTGTGTTGATTGGTTAACAGGCAATGGTATATGAGCTCATATACCATTGACCACAAATATCGTAGCCGATACGCGTCAACGAAAACAGCTGGGGAGCTCAAATGTAGCAATTCTTTTGGGCGTTTTTAATAAAATAATTATTCCACTCGCCCTTGTTGGATATGAGATCGTTATAGCCAACTCGGCGCTATGCGCCTCGTTGGCTATCTACCATCTCATATCCAACGCGCGCTCGTGGAATAATTGTTAAGTATGAAATTCTAGCTGTGCCATCGTCATTCCAGAAAAACGGCTACCCTTGACATTCTTGCGCTGACCGTACCTGTAAAATGCCGATGAATTCATAATATAGATTATCGATTATTATTGTGTTTTGCCAATTGATGACAATCGATAACAATATTTTTAGTTCCATTGTTATCGATTACCGATTGGTATTCGACGATTTATATCAATTCACATCGATGTCATCGATTGTATCAATTGATTTCGAGTTATATCGATTGACTATGCCTGGGGTTAACGAAGCGTATCAAAATTTTCATATTTACCTTCACGAGGACTGCACACTACAGCAGCTTTATAACCACCTATACAACTTTGATTCCTCAATCCATGGACACAAGAGAAAATAGTGTTTTCATTTCCATTACACTGCACATTGTTCATCCATATCAAATCACTCTGGCTAATAGCTGAACTTTTGCCAGGCACGGACGATGCTTCTGTGTAACCCATCATTCGACAAACAACATCCGCGCCTGTTTTGTCCCACTGGTCATCACAGACCCAGCCCCAGGTGTTGTTATGGTAAACTTGTACTAAGCCTTCCCTGGCAGATGGCCCCCCAACAAGACGAGCTGCAGAAACAAAGAGTGAATTGTCATGCTAACTGTTTCGAACAGGGATTGACAAATTAAGGGGGCGAGGATTGCCTTCAAAGTTCGGGTTCAAAAGAAATATTTTTATTGAAGATGATCTTTTTCAACAATGACACGAGCATGGGACAAAGAAAAATTTTGATTCCCCGACGGGAATCAAACCCATGGCCTCCCAGATACCGGTTGGGCGCTCTATTGATCTAACCAACTGAGCTACGAGAGACTCGTGGTGAGCTTGGCCATTTGCTAGGTTGATATGTGACACGCGTCCCGCATACTGCTAGGATCAGCAATGTCGAAATCATCAAGTGTGTAGTAAATAATAAAGATGGTAAATTTTAAGCTCGGTAATAAATAATGAAGATGAGTCTCTCGTAGCTCAGTTGGTTGGAGCGCCCAACCGGTATCTGGGAGGCCATGTGTTCGATTCCCGTCGGGGACTCAGAATTTTTCTATGTCCCATGCTCGTGTCATTGTTGAAAAAGATCATCTACATTATTTATTACCGAGCTTAAAATTTACCATCTTTATTATTTACTACACACTTGATGATTTCGACATTGCTGATCCTAGCAGTATGCAGGAGGCGTGTCACATATCAACCTAGTAAATGGCCAAGCTCACCACGAGTCTCTCGTAGCTCAGTTGGTTAGAGCGCCCAACCGGTATCTGTATCTTTCTTTGTCCCATGCTCGTGTCATTGTTGAAAAAGATCATCTTCATTATTTATTACCGAGTTTAAAATTTACCATCTTTAATTATTTACTAATATTTTTATTGTTTCCCTATTTACTTGGAGATCTCATTACTTCATTATCTCATCACAATCCTTAAATACTAAGACGCTCTAGTAGCGTTTTCTTTATTCGTAGATCAAATGATAGCTTATTTAACTCCGTTTCCTCGTTAACTGAACTTTCCATGAGCTTTACTTTACCTCGGGGTTTGCAATGTACGCCAGCATCGTCACTATGCCCACAGTTCTGGACTCCCCATCCGTTGTGATTGCATTCTGATATTGATTTCTCATTTCCTACGCATCCTACGTAACTCAGCCATATCTGGCCTGTTCCTTGTCCAAACGATGCGTCACTAGATTCTGCTACAGCCCCATCGTATCCAAGCAACCGGCAAACTACTCCAGCATCTTGCAGGTCCCAGAAACGATCACAAACTGTGCCCCATAGACCATTGTACAGCACTTCAACACGACCAAAATATGAGGAATTTCCAAAATTCACTAGGCGAACTGTTGGAAAAAAGCCATGCACAATACTTGTAAAACCAATTATCCGACTTACGTGGAGAAGATTATACAATGTATATACAAATGCAGGCGGTCGGTTAGTTGGGGATCAGCGCGAGCGAAAAATGAGGGGAAGGGGTAAGGGGGAGAAGGTGAGGGAATTTCCCGCGTTTGACTGCGGAGCCATGAAGCCGAAACGGTATCTATGTTTGTTTAGGTATGTGCCAGGTGGTGTGCGACACGAAATTCGCCCAGTCAACGTGCATCATTTACACAATAGTCTTCGCAGTAAAACAGAATCGATTCGCCTGACTCTTCTTGTTTTAGAAGTGTTTGATTGCGTTTGGGGAATTTTCTTTACTGTGAATTGAGAGGCCTCGCTTCTTACTAGTGGTAAAATTGATTGTTCAATTTCAAGTTTTATTAATGTACTGATACAGCTCAAATGCTGCGGCTTGTGCGTAGCCGTCATGTTGTTTTCAATGAAAATATCATACATCTGCTTCGCCTCGTCGTCAGTTACAGAGACCTTGGAGACCATTTTAACAGGACAAACAAGCATTTGGAATTATTGTTCGTCCATTTATCATGCACTAGTTGCGCGCCATCATATTTTCAATCCCAATAACTGATATAACATTAGATGTCCTCAACTTGGTATACCTTCCAATGCAGGATATTTTAAAGAAAACTACTAAGCTTTTAAGCTTAGAATTATCACAACATTCAAAAGACAATAATTTACAAATATCTTCAGCCAACAAGAGTTAAGTGAAGCGTAAACTATTCACGGGCTTAAAATAGCTGCTTCAATAGTCTTATGACATGTCTGTGTGTTTCTGCACAAACAAAGTCACGCAGCCATGAACGACATTGTTAACTCTTATGTTTGATAAAATTCGTCAATTCCATAGCTTGAGACTCTCACTTTAGCACCACAAACAGCAGTGAAGAAGCATTTCACTGACTCGATACTATCGTCATATCGATAAGACATTTTGAGTTATAAGGCGTTGAAAACATTTCCTTGTTTTCAGACAACCCCAGACAAAACTTTTGGGAAGTTTTGCCCTTTTGTTCTTTTCGCCCCCCCCCCCCCCCCCCATTCTATGTTGAGCTGAAAGCGACCTTAGACACACAAGATTGTAAAGTGATGGACCAACATTGATCCGGGGGGAACGGGGGGATCCTACAACAGTACAGGAATGGGGATTGCTAAATTGAATTCTAAACTCTCTAATCGGGTATGTTTTTGCAACCTTCACAACTCTTTTTGTCTGGGGTTGTAGCTCTGCTTTGTTGGAAAGGAGCATGTCAAACTGTTTTCCGTTTCGTTTTGTTACATGGTTTTGTTCAGTGTCATTGAAAACTATATTGCTATGGAACATTAAAATCAGTTGTGCCAATTCTGAGACTAACTGTTTGCTAATGCAGATCCAAAATTTAAGTTGCGCGAAATATGTCCACTCAATTTTCGCGAATTTAAACTCCCACAAAAATAAGCAACAATAAAGTATGTTATAGTACAGTGTTTAAATGCCTAATAGCTTATTAAAGTTTTGTGAAAAACCAAGGTGTGGCACAAATATTGTAATCGCGCAATTCACGCTGAATTGAATGCTCGTCGCTTGAAGCTGTTCTAAAATCGTTACCTTCCAGTTTATCGCAAAGATAAAAATTTGCCACTAAACTAGGAGTAAAAGTCTTCAAAACATTTATAAATTGGAAAATGTTTTCCCCAAATTTCATGCCTTTTGCATCCAAGCAAAGTTTTGCAAGCGGCCGATTTTGTCTTCAATTTTGGTTGTTTTGAAGTCCCTGACAACGAAAACAGTTTTTCTCCAGTTTTGCCAGATTGAAGCGGTCTTTGGAAAAACAAACTACACCACGTTTGGTTATTTGGTAATGCCTATCTATAGACAAAATATGAGCGAAATCGAAATTTTGATCCCTGGCCGACGATTGATCGATTTTTGTAGGCTTTCACTTTAAAAGCACTCTTTTGCAAAGTGACACCAATAACATAATTATTTTTTAATCCTTACCTTGCGGTACAAAGCAGTTCACACCGGCTTTACCGCCGTTTCCGCAACTGTGATTCCACCATCCATCATTGACACATGAAGCTAGTTTGCTTTCATTTCCAACGCACTGTGCATTGTTTAGCCATACCGTGTCATTGTTCTGTCCACTGCTTACATTGCTTTGAACTGCATACCCGCCTGTGAAGCCAAGTTCTCTACAAACCACATCAGCGTCTTGTTTGTCCCATTGGTCATCACACACCCACCCCCAAGTGTTGTTGTGGTAAACTTGTACCAGGCCTTCTCTTGCTGTGGCTCCTTTAACTAAGCGGACTGTTTTATTGAACTTGATTAGTATCATATATTTATTGAAGAACCTGATTAGTAAAATACGTACATTTATTGAACTTGATGTAATATGTCAAAAACGAGGGTGAGTGCTTCATCACGGGCTCCAGATACCGAGAAACAGATACGGCCTCGCGCTTTCATCTGTTTCGAGGTGTCTGGAACCGTGATATGAAGCAAGAACCCGAGTTTGTGACATGTCTTCTCAAATGAAACAATAAGAAATTATGCAGACATTTTTTCTCTTGTTTTGCACTGTTTCTGTGACTTGTGATAATCAATAAAACATCTCATCAAAATGCAAGATCTCATATGAAAAACATGTTTCCTCTCAGATGAAAACCTGGTGGTGTTTTATCTGGTGTTTCAATAGGTATCAAGGTTCATCCACCTGTTCCAAATGATGGACGTCTATTCGCTTTTGACTGCATGAATGATGAACAGTTTGAAAATACATAAGTAAGATGTTTCACTACACTACATTGGCAGATGTATTGTGTCAAATGTTCAATGCTTTTGCCTGCTATCATGGCTATTACAAGTGCTTGTGGGAAATGCCAACACACTTCGCGTTTACGTATTTTTCAACAAATTGTTACAACACTCGGTAGTGTTTGAGTTTCGATGACCTGTAGAGGACAGGCATCCTGTCGATTTACCGTATTCAAAAGCGGCAAGAACAGTTCTTTTCTGACCATTGAGTTTACTACAATAAAAAGATGTACTTGTTTGTGGCACGTTAAGAAACGGTGAATGATGCAAATGTGTTAAGTCACCAGCTGTAACAAAAGACTCCTGCAGTCTTGGCATTTAACCATAGATCCTTGTTTTGTTAACGAACGGAAAGTTTTCGGTGTATATACGTTGCGGCTCCCTCTATTTTTGTTTGTCGCAGGTCCGCGGGAACGAGTTGCATTATTTTAGAAGTGCGCAGATGCACGCCTTGTGAGGTAGAACTTAATCTCGTTCCCAGATCTCTTATGGACGAGGCCGTAGGCGAGATCTGGTCAATTGAGAAAGTTTGTTTATTTTGATTGGCTGTTTAATCCGGCTCTTGTCCAATCCACTCTTTGAACATTTTGCGCAGCAAGCTTGAATCTTTACTCTTATGGCCTTCAACTGTTTACTTTTCACTTGTAAATCGGGCGTTCCACCTTGGAAATTAGCGGGAAAATATTATCTCGTTGGTATCACCTCTCTAGGGATTTTGGACGGAGTATTTAGGAGTGGTTTTACGCTATTTTTTCTCTTGGTGCTCTTCTCTAGAGCGACTCGCTTGGGGCCGTACGGCGTTCAGTGAGCACACGATAGCAAATAAAGTTGTGTTTATTGTTTGTTTTGCGTTATTGCCATCGCGCACGGGTGGAATATGTTTAGAGAATTTAGTCGAGAGTAGAATTTTTCCGCGACTTAGAAATTGGCGGAAAGAGAAAAATATTCTCTCGTCGGTATGAAATCTCGAGGGATTTTAGACTGAGTATTTAGGACTGGTTTATGTTAATTCGTCCTCCTAGTGCTCTTCTCTGGAGGCAACTCGCTTTTATTTTTACGTATTTTCTTATGATTTTTGTGCCAAAAGGATAGGGGCCGTTCTTTCCTGCCCTAGATTCTACGTCATATTTGCGCTGATTGTGACCACCTGTGCACGGTAGACAGGGGCTATTTGCAACCTAGGGGTATAGGACCATCTGTGCCCAAAACGTTAGGGGCCTTCGTTTTCCCTTAAGTATGTATGTGACTATCTGTACCCGAAGGTTGGGGCCTTTATTGCGCCCTGGAAATTTAGGACCATGTGTGGGTCATCTGTATTCTAAATGTTAGGGCCGTATGCCCCATGAAGTATGGGACAATCTGTGACCAAGAGAACACGCGAAACTCAAGAGAACACGCGAAATATGACACGATACTGTACTGTATCTCGGATTAAAACAGAGCAAACAAAAATGGCTGAGCGCGCACAGGAGACGAGAGTTACACCAGACGAAGAAAAGTAACATAATTTTGGACCAAAAGGCAACAATAGAACTCTAAAAGATCCTAAATTGCAAGGAAAAGTAAAGCAGTCGAATAATTAATCCCACATTCGATGGATTGACAGACAATACGGCGGAAAAATACTATGTAACTCGTAAAATATCCGCGCGTTTTATCTGTCAAGCCATCGAATAAGGCGAATGTCACTTACCTTGAATCGCATTATTTTAATTCTCACTGCAATCGAAACTGACCAGTTTAAAAAATAAACATGTTTGTAATAAACGTTTCGGAAATTAAAGGGAGTTTCTCGGTTAGTTCCCTTTGTCAATCTTAAGGGATTTCAGCCATATGCTGGTGAAAAACTGAAATAGCCGGGTGTGAAAAGAAACGTGTTCGAAACCGGCAATAAAGAGTACACTTGTAAGAAGAAACATTAATTTATAGTAATATGGGAATAACTGCCACGTCACCTGGTGGAGTGCACACCACACTTGCATCACTACCGTGTCCACAATAATGAAGTGTATTTTGTCTGCAATCTGATAGTGAAGCTTCGTTTCCTGTACACTGAATATCATTTATCCATATTGCTCCTGTTCCTGGACCAAACGCAGCGCTTCGTGGAGCTGCTGACGCTCCATCGTAACCCAGCTGACGGCAAACAACTTGAGCGTCCTGTAGATCCCAGCTATTACCACACACAGTTCCCCACAGGCTACTAAGAAATACTTCCACTCGACCTTGATAAGCTGCATGTCCACCAGCCACCAATCGCACTTTATCGTGAAAAATACAAATATAAGAAATATAATCGGGGATTAGGCAAGGCTGTTTACAGCTGACGTGTAATATAGATTATACAAGAAAAAGGAGGTGAGATTTAACAATGCAATGTCTCGTCATTCACTCTTTTAAATGGAATTACAGTGACTTTAAAGAATGCGTAACACAACGGTAAAAACGCTGAACGAAGACTAACCTGAAAGAAAACAGATTAAAATGTAACAAAGATGAGGGGGGTTAGGGAGGGATTGCATTGGTACCGCCTCCTATTTCTAGTATAATCTGGATTACACATCAGCTGTAAACAGCCTTGCATAATCCCCGATTGTACTTTAAAATACTCGTCTCATTTATTCAGTGTGGTACTTGGTAAGACTGCCCCCCCCCCCCCCCCCCCCCCGCTCACTGCAGAGGGGTCAAACTGAGGCCGGTAGTAGAACTTAGTAAATGTACTCTCCTGAGACCAGTCAGCAAACTGTAAAATTTCGGGGATAGAAAAACCCTGTTTGGCTACCTGAAAAGCGACAGCCCCAGGCACGGAGTGACCCTTAAAGACACTAGTGTCAATACCTGCGAGATGCATCATTTCTTTTAACCACCTGGCTAATGTAACAGGGGAAACTAGTTTGTGTGGGCCCATGTGAAATAACAAAAGCTTGTTAGGTTTTGAGGGGTCCTGTGGCCTCCATGGCAGAGTTCTAGCCTCATATTCTAGCAGGAACTTGCATTCGTTTTCGGGAAAGCTAGCATGAAAACAAGATTTCGGTTCCTGGCCTTGTCTGGCAGTCTTGGACAGTTCTTGGAGTTTAAACTGAACTCATTCAGGGTGGAAGTATCTGAAGCGCAAGTCGCGGGCTGCTAGACCCGAGACCCTGTCTGGGGCAGTAAGAGCAAGCAAACCAACGAGCTTATAAGACAAAAGTTTTGTGGATAGTTGAGTGTTCGGACCTAAAGATGAAATAAATTGTACTACTCTCGAGATCTGCCAGGTTGTCGCATAACGAGGTTGTGGTGGGCGTAGTTGATACACCCCTTGAGCATCTGGCATACTAAAGGGTGAGAACCCGCTTTGTGCTCATCAATCAATGACAGAACAGCAGAAAGGGCAGAACGATAGATATTTATTGTTCTGTACTCTTTACCCTCGTGAAACGGTATAGCAAGAAAGTCCAAAATGTGAGTTAAAGATGGTGAAAGGGGATTAACATTGACCCGCTGACTACACCAACTACACCACTTTAACCATGCACAGGAATAGCCACTAGTCGTGTTTTTCCTCCAGGTTTTTCCTCTACTTTCGCCAGAAATGTCTGCGGTTTGGTATCCTCTGTTGACAGAAGCCAACCAGCCAGTTGCTAGTGTTTGAGTGGGTGGGTCTGGTTCCTTGTGTCAGTAGGTCCTCCTGAATTGGTATGAGGACAGGGAAGTCTATGCATAGGTCTAATAGGAGAGGGTACCAAGGTTGGGCTGGCCAAACTGGTGCTACTAACACTTGTTAACTCTGAATTTGTCGGAGGCATCGGCCTATCAGGGCGAATGGCGGGAAGGCATACCCTCGAAGGGTCGCCCAGTCTAGGGCGAACGCATCTGTATGAACTGCCAGTGGGTCTGGTCTCCAGCTCACAAACTAATCTAGTTGGAAGGAGAGTCGGGAGGCAAAGAGGTCGATGTTCAGGGGACCCCACTTGTGGCAGAGACGGTCAAAAACCGCTGGATTTAGTTCCAATCGCTGGAGTCCTGAAATACTCTAGATTCTCGATGTGCTTCTACATTCTGCACTCCTGGAATGTATTGAGCTGACACTAGGATACTGTGGGTGAGGCACCAATCCCAGAGGTTTTCAGCTTGGTAGGAAAACAGAGGAGAGTGTGTCCCTGCCATTTTGTTTATGTAAGTTACTGCTGAAATGTTGTCCAGCAACAATAAAACCTGAGCTCTGACATTATAGCTAGTTAGCCTGCAAGCAGTTCGAGGCAACTGATGTGATTTGAGGTCTCGTGGGGAAGCCATCGGTCTCTATGACCAGGTCTGATGAATACTGGAGTAGGGTTTTCCCGTTCCACGCTATTAGGTTATCTTTCTACCACTGAGCCTCCTGGAGGCATACTGAGTCTGGATGGACTAGAGCCTCGTAAGATTTGTGGGATTTGAGGACCGAATGCTTTGCCTGTTGAAGGTATCGATAGTGAAGGGGGGCGGGAAAGACATCCTGTATGGATGAGGACAGGAGGCCCAGGAATTTTGACAATTCTCTCACGGTGCTAACTGGTGTTTCTAACAGATCCTGACATTTTGACTGGATCTTTCTTATTTTGTCCCTGGGGAGGCTGAGGGTGAGGTTGATTGAGTTTACAAGGGAACCTAGGACCTCCATTTCCTGGGAAGGTGCCAGTATGGACTTTTGATAGTTCACTGTGAAGCCTAGGCCTTCCAGAAGATTTAGAGTCGAGGCAGCATGCTGAAGGACCTGATCGACTGAGGGTGCCATGTTTCAGAGATATTTCACTGACACTTGATCAGACGTACTTACAATGTACAATGATAATGTAGTTATTAGTTACTTAGCAATCTGTGACGTAACAAAAGTGATTGATAGATCATAGATGTTCATGATAGATCATAGATGTTCATGACACCCTCCCGGGCTAGCAATAAAGTGTTATTTTAGTACATTTATACGATGTTAAATATCAGTCTAGAGTTCCTGATCTCAAGTATAATTAAAAAAAAAGCTTAATGTTCAAAGTTCAGAGAGTTCTTTGATTCTTTTAGTAGCTTCTTGTGCTGCAGCTCGTGGTGTTCGTGTTGTTCTTGAGAAGTTCTCCTCATCGTTCTTTTCTTGTTGTAAGTCTTTAAGTTCAACTTCCTCCCATGACACTTCGATAGGGTAAAGCGGTTCAATCGGCTTGGAAATCTTATTCCTTTTTGCTGTTCTTAAAGTTACAGAGCGCGCGTACCCAATCCTTTCCTTGGTGTAGTTGTGTAATGATTCCGAGTTTCCATTGATTTCGTGTTGTTTCGTCATGTATCAGGATGATGTTTCCCACGGCGACAGTTTCTCCTGGGAAATGTTTGTTTCTTTGTGATGAGTGTTGTTCTCGGAGACTGGTCAAGTATTTCTTTTGCCAATGTTGCCAGAAAGCTTGCAGCATTTTTTTATGGTATTTCGCTCGTCTTGATAGATTATTGGTTGATTCTTGTGATACGTACTCTGAATCATCTTCTATATTTGGCAAAGTTAAAAGTCTTTGCCCGCATAAGAAATGAGATGGAGTAAGGGGTGAGCCATGGTTAATATCTGTATACGGATAGGTGAGTGGGCGACTGTTGAGTGTAGCCTCGACCTCCGTTAGTATGGTTTGTGATTCCATAAAATTCAGAGAAGTATTTCAGATAGCTTTTTTTAATCTTCTTTTGACTAAACCAATCAATCGTTAATAAAAGCCACCCCACCATGGTGCTCGTTCTGTAATGAACTGCCACTTTATCCGGTAGTGAGCAAGAAACCTTTTGAGGTTCTGCTGCGTTAATTATTTGGCTTTTGAGGGTAGTTAGCTCTTGGGAACCTGCTTTGAATGTCTTGGCATTGTCCAAGATGATGTATTCTGGAATTCCTCTCCTGCTTATGAATCGCCTGAAGGCCCGTAAAAACGAACTTGCAGTTTCATCTTCTACTATCTCAAGATGTATCGCTCGTATTGCTGCACAGGTAAAAGGCGCATTTACACGACATTCATTTTCGGCACGGCACTGCCAAATTTTGGCACGCGGGCCAATAATTTTGGGCACAGCCCGCTACATTCACACGACAAAATATAGTTTTTTAATGTTTTAAAATTTCTAAACGGCACCCCCAACAAATAAATGGCACTCTTAACTTTGCGAGTCCTTGGGCTTATATGACAGTGGTAAACCTATAATTTCAGGCGTGCGACATTATGCGGCGCGGGCCTCTCAAAAAGAAAATGGCAGATTCAGTACATAAAGCAATTCTATGGCTTTACTTTTTTTAAAAAGCGAAAACGCCTGTCGCAAATGAGGAACGAGACAAGGTTCTCCCTTGCACCACTCTTACGTGAATTAAAGCGGCGACAATACGGCCTGCTGCAAGCAATTTTGAGCTGTCTAAACCCTCTCGAGAGGTATGGATACACCCCCATTCTTTTGCGTGGTTTGATATGGTTGAAGCGTCCTTTCCTGATGAGCTGTGGTATGCCAACTTTAGCTCACATAAATGAAGACCAATGAAAGACTTTTATAGTTGAGAAGCACAGCATTTATATTTTGCATTATATTTTATCACGAATGTGCCATGCATATCGATACAGGATAAAAAGCAGTGAAAAAAGGTCTACGAGAGAACGAGAAATATATTACAATTTAATTTGTCTCTGGCTGTCTGGCACCCATCGACAACTATCTTAAAAGGTAAGCTTATATGTTGAACTGAATCTAGTTTGAGCATGTGTTTACTCAGCTGTAGAGTGTTGTATACCTCACGCGTTTCATTTGAGCTTTTGCTATTTGTTAAAGCGAACTGAATAGTTTCCTCTGACCGCAGGTCAAGTAACATGTCTGTCGCTTCCACTGTCCACTTTTTCGTCGCCATCTTTTTTTTTTCCCGCGAGCAAGCAAAAATTTTGGCGCTGTTCGCGCCTTTTTCGCGCTGTTAAAGGCTCATATTCGACCCCAGAGCCTTCGCTTTCGTGATTAGTCATTTGCCTGAACGCTCTGGGGACGAGAATACTTCTGGTTTCGGCACGCGGACCCCTTTTTAGGCGAGCCGAGACTACCTCCAGAGGTGGTCTCGGCCCGCCTAAAGTTTTCGGCACGCGGGCCGAAAAATTTGCATTTACACGGCAATAATCAAGCGGGCAGTGCCCAAAATTATCGGCCAGCGTGCCAAAATTTAGGAGTGCCGTGCCTAAAATGAATGTCGTGTAAATGCGCCTAAAGAGACAGATGCAGACTTTGGTAACTTCTTTTGTATTGTTACGTATGTATAATGGGCCTGCATAGTCAACTCCAGTGACTCGAAAGGGTTGGGATCCTGTGACTCTTATTTCTGGTAATGGAGAAGAGGTAACGGAGTGGAAGGGTGGTCCTTCTACTTTTCTACAGGTCACGCATCGTTTTAGTTCTTTTTTCGCTAGTTGTCTGCCTTTGGGGATCCAATACGATTGCCGAAGCTGAGTTAAGGTGACGCATACACCACGGTGTAAAACTATCAGGTGTGTGTCTCTGACAATAAGTGTTGCCAAGTAGCTTTCTGCTGGAATCATAACAGGGTATTTGGCGTTATAGGGTCTCGGCACCAGTTTCAGAGATATTTCACTGACACTTGATCAGACGTACTTAGTTTATTGTCGACAAGACTGAACTGTACAATGATAATGTACGAGGATAATGTAGTAATAGGATGAAAAGGATATCGTCTAGGTATGCTATGAGCCGAGTCCCTCTCTGTCTCAGTATAGATAAGACTGGTTTTAATAGTTTGGTGAAAACCCTGGGGGCGCTGGCCAAACCAGAGGGGAGGCATGCGAATTCTAGAAGCGAATCTAAACCGTAGATACTTCTGGTAATTCTGCCAAATAGGGACCGTCAGATATGCATCATTTAGGTCTATTTTTACCATGTAATCCCCTTTTCTTAGAAGATTCTTCAACATGTGTATAGACTTCATTTTGAAGTGTTCGTATGGTATGAAAAAGTTCCGGCGTTTTAGATTTATAACTGGTCTGTGCTCTCCACCTTTTTTGGGTACTAGAAAAAGGGAGCTGACAAATCCGTGTTCCTGATGAGTATTGGGTTGGACGTAACGAATTGCCCCTTTTCATAGGAGTTCCTGAAAATCCTGATGTATTATGGTTTGGTTGTCCTGTATACATGGGATAGGAGCAGGGGTTCTGTGTTGCACAGGATAGTCTAGAAATTCTATCTGGTAACCTGAGACTACTTGAAGGATCCAGGGGTGTTTTGTAATCTGTTCCCACGCTGGTAGAAAATGTTTTAACCGACCTGCTTGGGGCATTCGGGTAGAAGAATGCAAAAGATTTCTGAACATACCTGGGGGAAGATGATTTGGGCGGACGAGAGTTACTGCTGTGGTTTTGGCTGGTATGGCTTCTGCGGCTGAATGATGAGCTTGTGGTCTGATAGCTTGATGTTGGGTTAAGGAACCCTCTGTAAGGGGCTCGGTATTGTCCTCTGCTACCCCAAAAGCGCCCTTGGAATCTTCGGGGGGGGCAGTGTCTCGAAAAAACGTTTTACCAACTTTCTTGCCATCAGCCACTGTATTCGCTGCTTCAGAACGAAGTTTGAGGCGGGCTTCAAATCCATCCCCAAATAGTTGCTTGTCTGTATCCGGGAATACTTCTTTTCCCAGTGAGGCCAGTACTGGGTTAAGTTTGGTCAAAACCTGCTCTCGGCGTCATGGATGTCAAATAGTCGTCTAGGCTAGGAGTAAAAGCTCCATCAGAGGCTGGTCTAGAAAACTCCTTGATGATATCTCTTCGCTCGAAGCGTTGTAATGGCTTTAATATGACTTTAAGCAGGGCATCGAGCTCTTCGCTGGGTTCCCAGCGCGAGTTGGGGGATAGCAGCCCCTCAGGATCGCAATAATTGCTAACCAGCGACTGACTATCTTGTCCGCCACTAGTGTTAATAGGAGTGGACTTCTCTGTGCGCGGGTGTTTAGCTTGAGTATTCTCCTCGATGACAACAACATCGATTGGGAAGCTTCTTTTTACTGCCCTGACTTTGCCAGTTTGGTCCACAGACTCTACGGCAGATTGTTCAGCCGACTGACCCACAGGCGCTGCGACAATTTTAGTTCGCGATAGCTCAGTCGCGTGCTGAAGAAGATCTTGTTTGATTGCGGACAGAATCGCTTGGGAAAGAGTATTGATAACGGACTGGTCGACAACTAAAGCCTGAACAATAGATTCGGCGGGAGATTGACGGCTAACACTTACTTCAGACGGTGGATTCACAGGAATTCAAGCTAATGAATCATATATGATGATTCTTGTGATGATGCAACAGTCGTGTGGAATCATAACAAATCATCAATACGATGTTATTTCGGCTCATAAAATCATCTCTCAATCATAAGCATGGTGCTATGTGTCCACATGGAATCTTCAATGAAATCATAACCGAGATGTCATGTGAGCACATAACATCATGTCTGGAATCATAACCATGATGCAAAGTGTTAATTGGCATCATCTTTGGAATCTTAATGTGATTTCATGTGAGCAGATAGCATCATGTCTGGAATCATAACCATGATGCAAAGTGTTAATTGGCATCATCTTTGGAATCACAATGTGATTTCATGTGAGCAGATAACATCATGTCTGGAATCATAACCATGATGCAAAGTGTTAATTGGCATCATCTTTGGAATCATAATGTGATTTCATGTGAGCAGATAGCATCATGTCTGGAATCATAACCATGATGCAAAGTGTTAATTGGCATCATCTTTGGAATCATAATGTGATTTCATGTGAGCATATAACATCATGTCTGGAATCATAACCATGATGCAAAGTGTTAATTGGCATCATCTTTGGAATCATAATGTGATTTCATGTGAGAACATAACATCATGTCTGGAATCATAACCATGATGCAAAGTGTTAATTGGCATCATCTTTGGAATCATAATGTGATTTCATGTGAGCACATAACATCATGTCTGGAATCATAACCATGATGCAAAGTGTTAACTGGCATCATTTCTGGAATCATAGCTATGATGCAAATTAGGAATCGGCAAAGTCTTTAAAACCATAAGGCGCTGTCATTTGGATACAAAATATCATTTCTGGAATCATATTCTTGATTCTTTTTGATGGCCTTGGTTGTTGGATGGATGGATGACCCTACCCACTGGATAAATCATTATACAGTGGATACGTGTTGACAAAACAAACCATGTTATCACTAGCTGGATAGTGATTTTTCAAGTGGATGGCATTTACCCATCCTGTGAAAACTGGGCTCTGATGGTTGCAATCATTTAATCAATCTCTTTTTTGCTAGGTTCTACAGCACCTATCGTATCTTCGGCATGAATTAATCCCCTTTGTTTTATAAATTATATAAAGAATTAGTCTTAATTAGCTACTACTCAAGTGCACGTTAAGATATGTCATACTCTGTAACTAAATTGGGGTAACTAATAGGTACCAGACACAGATGACGTAACACAAAAGAAATAAAAGATAAGAAACAATACTGCTCCAAAATACAAATAATCACAAACAAAGGCAAATCAATGTGATGTCATCTGAACCTGTACCTACAGAAAGACCCCTAAATTGGGATCAAGCAAGCCTCAATGAACATTTTCATGTAGTTTTATTGTTGTATGTTCCACATCACCAATACAATTGGGCCCTGGAAATATTACTGAGACGATGAGTACATGATTGGCATTAATCTAGTAGAATGAAAACTATGAATATATAGTTAATTGCTACATAATTTGATGATTGAGATATCATTTCACAAGTTCTATCATATAGAATATTAATTTGAATGGCACCTGTTTATTAACCAATCGTTGATGTTACAGGTACATAATAATTGCTGGCATTTAAGGCCAAGTTGTGTGAAACCAGGCTTCCCTTTGAGGTCATATAAATTGTCAAATAATAATATTTGACTTTGATTGCTCAGAAAAATAATTTTTGAGCTTATTTTTCTCCAATACTGGTGATATTAAGACTTACTAACCATGGTTAATAAATAAATTTAACCATATAATTTCTGAAGAGCCCATCACTTAGTTTTAGTTAAATGTCAATCAGAGAAAGTTGTGGACTTGCACTTAATGTAACTGAATGTTCTGGGCTTTTCAAAGTGATGAGCTTCTTCTTAATTTTTACCCATCCACACCACAATTTATTACGTGTCTACCATCCATTCTTTCAGTTTCCCATCATGAAAAATGTATTATGGTGTTAAAATGGTTCAGTTGGTTCTTCGAGAAAAACAAGAGCCATAATTACAGGTAAGCCAACTCCCCTAGATCCATGATCACTAAAACAAACACACATTTCATAATTATGATAATTAACCAAGGTTTTTTAAACATGGTTGCACAGACACCATTTCCTTAAAATTCCCTGATTTGTCCCTTATACAAAATTCTCATGAACAACAATTAAAATAAAAAAAAATGTCAGATTAAAATGAAAAAAAAATCACTTAGATCAAATTGACCTTTCATCACAGTTCTTTACTTTTCCTCAAATTGGGAATTTTCACAGACTCAGAAATAAAATTCCATGATCTTCAAGAATTTTATTTCTCCCTGACCATTTCCTGTGGCAACCCTGGTAAATTGCATTATAAATTAGACAAATGTTGTAATTTTAATATGTATTTTCTGGTCATCTTTTTCATTTTCATGTTGTTATCTTGAACTCTTTAACCACTTCAATGGCAGTCAGTTATCAATGATATAACAGTAAAGCCAACTTTGAAATCAATGCTACTCGCCACAAAATGAAAGAAACAGACCGTATATACTGGTAGTATATACAGGGTTCGTACAAATTTTTGTGTATAAATTTCAAGATCTTTTCCAGACTTTTTCCAACCCATTTTTTTCATTTTCCAGACTATTCGTTATTAGTCAAATTACATGGCCAGGCAAAATGATGGCTGCGTAGGAGACTGGGGTATGCTATAAAATTAAAAAATTTCCAATAAATAAATAAATAAATCAACTATGTTTAACGAGGGTAGCACATAACTGTCTCGCGACTGACAAACCTGTGGCCCTCGAATTCCCGATCGAATTGGAATTTGGAAGTGTTGGTTTTTGTGGAGGGAGGAAAACCGGAGAACCCGGAGAAAAACCCTCGGAGCAGGGACGAGAACCAACAACAAACTCAACCCACATGACGCCGGGTCCGGGAATCGAACTCTGGCCACATTGGTGGGAAGCGAGCGCTCTCACCACTGCGCCATCCCTTCTCCCCCAATCGCGATTATAAAACGTTTTAGCCAAGCTATAAATTTAAGAGAGATTCAGCTACCTCAGAGAGATTTCACCCAGCAATTAAGCACTTGTTACAGCTTGGAAAAAACTCCAGACCTTCCCTTTTTTTCAAGACTACATCTCAATTTTTCATACATTTTCAAGGTCTGGAAAATAAGTTCGCAAATTTCCAGACTTTTTCAAGAATTCAAGACTCTGTACGAACCCTGTATATATACAAAACAACATTATTAAGACAATTAAGGGGTTCAAATGTATGACAGTGCTTAACAGCAAGATGCAATTTAAATCATCGTGTCTTGTAGTTGCTGTAAATTGAAAACAAAAAACAAAGTCAGTGTGACAATAAAGAGTTCTCAGTTATCTGCTGTGTGTACAGTTTTACAACTCAAGTATGTCTTTACAAACATATATTTCCTGCTATAATTATAGGCTTGAGATTAAGGAAAGTACCAAGAAAAAGGGAGAATGCATTTAAAGAAAAATGAGAAATCCAAAAAGTGAGTGAAAGGCTGTTGCAAAGCAACAGTATTTAAATAACAGCTATTAATTAACCTACCTAATAAAAGGAGGTGAAAGGAAGCAGATAGTCTATTTAAGTTAATTAATTTATGATGTAACAATTTCCAATAGTAAACACTTTTAACTGCAATTGGACAGTCCCATCTCTGTAACATTTTTTCCTTATGGGCTCATGATCATTAAAAGAGTGCCTTATAGCCTTAATTAAGTAGGTTATTAAAAGTGTCACATATTAAATAATGAATAACACATATAAAGCAAAAAAAATATTAATTAAATGGTGGTGTAATACATTTAAGTTAACATTACTTTTGCTACACAGAAAATACTAATAATGTAAATTCACCTAGAGAAGCCAAATCACCACATGCTTGCCCCTCCCTATAGAATTAATTTAACCAGTTGTAATAATCTGCTTCTTCTCTTCCCCCTCCTACCAAAAGGGCATATCCCATCTTCTTCTTAATAAACATTAATGTAAATTATAAGCTAAAGTTACCTGAAAGAGACTGATGATGTGAAATGTCATACAGGTAGCACATTAATGTACCAGTTAGCACGATTAAACTCAATCTCCCAACAACATTATTTTAATACATTTTAAGCTACCGGGAAGAGACTTATGATGTGAAATGTCATACAGGTAGTACATTGATGTACCAGCCAGCACAATACTCAAGCTCCCAATAACATTATTGTAATACCGCTAAAGCTACCTCAAAGAGACTTATGATGTGAAATGTCATACAGGTAGTACATTTACACCAGCCAACACAATACTCAAGCTCCCAATAACATTATTGTAATACAGTTTATAAGGTTACCTCAAAGAGATGTGAAATGCCATACAGGTAAGTACATTAATGTACCAGCCAACACAATACTCCCAACAAATGGTACAAGAATTAGGTGTCACTGCAGGATCTCCCTCCCTTCAATCTTCAAGGGAGATAATATGAAATATGCCTTTAATTTCACATTCAAAGGAGCAAAGGTGGCATAATATTTGATTTCAAAGACACATTTACCTTGTAAGACAGCCACCTGCACTTTAGATTAATATATAAAATGAAAACTTCACACTCCGTTTGACGTAATTAATTAAAGCATAAATGGGCTATTTCTGCCTCAGTTCCTTAAACCTGTTCCCTATAGCAATATGTTCACTTGAACATTTACATCAAAAGAGCCCCCAGCAACCTCCCACCCCACCCTCACCAAAATGTGATTACAAGAAAGTGATCAGCATGATAAATAAACATAAAATCAAATCAAAGTATTTAGCACAATTGTACTAATTGTGGACAATTAGTTACAAGTCCAGCGCCCTAATCACTAGGCCACGCCGCCTCTTAAACATCTGCAAGTAAAGGTCATACCAGTTAATTCATTTCCTCAACATGATACTTAAAAGGACACAGCATTCAAAATTATAAACCAAACCAAAATGGGTCATACGGGAGGCTGAAAGAAAAAAATTGTCCTTAATGGTATTGCAAGGCCATTTAAATTGTGATCCAAGTGTCATGATTTTCATTAACAAAATACCATTTTAAACAATTAGAAACATGCTATAAATAGCATATAAAATGGCCATTTAAAAATCGTTCATGAAACCAATTTGAGATGTGAAACAATAACTAGCCTCTACATGATATTTAAACATAACGTAATACATGATCTTTAAGTAAAAAGAAACACCATTTGAAACCGTTAAAACATATGATGTATATAATAATTGGTACATGACATTTAGTCAACAGAACACCAGGGTCATACTGGTGCTGGGAAAAAATTTTGCCCTTGGTATTGCAAGACCATTTTGAAACATGATGTAATAGGTTGCGATCTTTAATTAACCCAATACCATTTAAAACAATGTCAAACATGATGTAATAGGTAGCTATTTGTAGCCATTTAAACATGATGTGCATCATAGTTAATATGTGTGCATGTAATAAGTGACATGATCACATATTAACCAAACACTACATGTACTTTAAACCATTATAATGAAAACAATTTAAATTATGATGCAATAAGTAAGCCATGCGTAGATATTAAAACGTGATATAATACATGATCTTTGATTAACCAGCACCATTTTCAGAGAAACTCATGGTTGTTATGTTTTCTTATGGAATTGCAAGCTGGTTGTAGGTCTTACTCCCTTGGCTTAATTAAAGCTTGACGAAATAAGTCTGACCCTTTGATTTATTCCTTTAATGATCAAGAGAGCTTTTGATAAATCCTTATCCTATAATATATAAGACCCAACTCCCTTTTGGATTTCAGGGACCTCAGATCTCCCCCTTAACTGCAAGGTACCCTACTACATGATATTTACTTAACTGGAACAGTTATAGCAAAAGGGAATTCACATGTGTAGGATTAATTCTTGCTTCAATTGAGGATAAACACAGCAAAACACTTATAGCTTATAGAAATAGCTAAATAAACTCACAGAGTTTAAATTATCTTATATTCCACCCAGGGGAACCAAACTCTTTGACCACCTTTCATTTAAACACATTCATTTATACACAATTCTTAGAGCATATCCAAATATCCCTTGCTAAGGACAGCCTTTCATCGCCTTTTGATTACTGATAACTAAAGATACAAGATACAGTTACGGATTATATGGGTCGATCTTAGGTATATGTGGGTCCAAGAACACAGTCCCACCTGACTGACAAATACATTTTTTTTTATCATTGGAACTCATTTCGTTTCTTCTACTGTTGATCCCTTTTAAAAGAAATGCAATCCAATTGCAGCAAAAAATAAGCCAGAAAGAAAAGAGCATTATTGATCATATCTGAGTTAATCTCACAAACTTCAGCTGCAATGGAAAATCTGACTTTTAGAATTTGAAAATGATGAACGATTCATCGAAACATCATTTGAAAGTATTACCGCTGATTTTTATTCTTAATAAACAAATACTAAAAAAAGAAGAACAGAAGTTGTTGAAACATCTGAAATATCTGGAAAAAAAAGAAATATTGTCAGAAAAGGAGTAGATAGCAATCTCACATTTTTGACTTGATAAAACATAACACTCAGTGGTATACCCTAATTTTTGCCCTTAAAATTAATATGCTCCCTCGATCACTGTAAAAAGGGGAATGTGTCAAGGTAATCACTAGTTTGCAAGAAACTTGATAACACCACAGATCAAACCACATTTAATGACTCTATTTACTTAAGTTTGCTACTAGGTTGTAGTTCCTCTTGACTTCTGTCAATACCACCCTACGAATCATGCGCCTGGCATTGAGGACATTATCGCCTTTGTAAAAAAGGCCACTAAGGGCATGAAGACCGGACGACTGGTCCACAGAATGCTTTGGATTTGCAAAACGATACCATTCAAGGAAAACCAAGCTGTGTGTCTTTCGTTTGGCAGTCCCAGTTGAACTGTCCAAAAAGTGAACACTTGCCTTGAAAAAAAAGGTGACTTTCCCAAAGTAGGCTGCAGGTGTTTCAGCTCCTCGAAGATCGCGGTCCACGCAGTAGCAGAGAACATTACTACCACGATCCGTTCTATTAAACTGTGATGAAAATACAGTGCCATTGACATTGCACCTAGCATAGATATCAATGCGTGGCTCTACCAAAAGAAATGCATCCTTGTAGAGTCGTCCAAAGTACATCTTCAGATCTGTCAGAAAGGATACCTGAATTCGTTGGTTAATTCTCTGTGGTGGAAGGAAGACAACAGGCCAGCTAGAAAATGGAAATTCTTCAGTCTCAACCAAATGGAAAGGGTCACCTGGTGGAAGCATGGTGGAATAAATAGAACTAACCTCTCCAGTGAAGAAATCCTCAGCTCCCCTTCCAAGATATGCTGTTTCATGTGAAGAATCTGGGACGCTGTCAGAAGGGGTTTCCAGTAAAGGTTTAATGGCTGCTGGAATTTGTTCACGCAGTAAAGTAGGAAGGACAGGCATTGGCAAGTGATCAGCACAGTGTTGTAGGAAAAAGTGGTTGAAGATCTGTTCCTCTACTGACTTACCGCTAGTCAAGGTGTCACTGAGCTCCCCAATTCTTCTTTCAAACGGAAAGCACCACCAAGCAGATGGAGGACCCCAGTTCAAAATCTGGTCAGGCAGGTGAAGAATCATATGATAGTTTACACTTACAGAATACTCACCAAAGATTTTTGCATAGAGGTGATGGTGAACTTGTAGCAGTTTCTTCAAACGCTCAACATCACTGTGATTTAGAGGATCACGAAGAACAATTTCACAAGCTTCTGCTAGAGTACGAACCATTTTGTATGCATCTTTACTTACCTCTCCCCAGAGACAGACTCTTGCAAAAGAAATGATGAAATTTTTCCATTGTTGTGCTGTTATACCTCTTCCTGATAATTTATTTAGCATGGTGTGTGGGAGGCGGCCAACATCATAAGGTAGTCTCATAGAACTCATTCTTCTCTGGAAAGTATCTCGGCCATTAGCAGTAATCAATTTCTCATCCTGGACTATTATCGCATTTCCAATGTCTTCCACAAGACCAAGAAAGACATTGTGCATTGGATCAACAAGGAAATTGTCAACAGTGTTAAAGTAAGGGAGGCGAGATAATTCACTATATCTAACACCACTCACCTTTGCTATTTCATCCGAAGCATGTTTGCTTGATGCCATTTGATACTTGTCCATTGCAGCTCTAACTTCTTTATCACTTCTGGCTCTTGGCATGGTTTCAGTGACAAAGGACATCCTTCCGGAGGCACCAGCTGTACCAGGCTCTCGTTTAGCTTTCTTGTGGCACTTGTCACATGGTTTATTGGCTTTATAACTCAGAAATTGTGAGAGCTTCCTTGATGCGGGAATGTCACCAAGAACAGGTAAAAGGACGGCACGGCTTATGAAGGTCTTTCCAGGCATGACAACATCTGTTACTTTTACCCCAGTATATAATAAAAGAAGATCATCTACAACTGGCTTAAGGAAGCTATTAATATGACGCTGAGCCTCCTCTGGGCCAGGAATAATACCGATCAACATGGCCCATTTTTTCTGATGGCGAACACATCTTGGCAAATTAAGAACTGTCATACAGAGAACCCCACTGGAGTGGACTGCACGTGAAAAAGGATTAAAGAAATCAAGATACAATAGTAATGCTAAATTATGTTTCTGCTGCAGAAGAGGTTGGTTATGATCCCTTGGATCCTTGAGAAAAATTCTTAAAACCTTCCCATCCCACATGTCCCGTAATAATCCATCAGCAGAAGGATCTGGACGTTGTTGTAGAAGCTTGATGAACTCTTTGTTCTTAAAAAATAAAGTGATCCATTTGGAAGGTGCCAGAAAAGGGAATTTCTTAAATGGTACCCACTTCTTTCTCCCAAAGGACAGAGCCTCAGGATACGCCAGTTCAGCCCCACAGGGTTTACCAAATACTTTCTTTTTACAGGTGGCAGGTTTTGTGACTCCACTGGCACACTTTCTAACAATTTCTGACAGTTTGTAGAGCGCATTACACTTAACATTAGGACAGACTGCCATTACTTCACATTCATTAAATACCTTTAAATTAGAGATTAGTAGTAAATCATTGAAAGTTTTCGGAAAAATTAAATGAAGGGGATGCTTAATCAGGGCAAGAATAAAATTAATTACAGCGATTATTAACGAAAAAAGAGAATTAGAACAATTGTATTTCAACTTTAACTTAATAAGAATGTGGCAAAGCCACTGAACAATGGTGTTGTTTTGATCATCTTCACATTCAGGAAATTCCATGATCATTGATGATTCTTGTGTCTCAGTTTGGGGCAAAGCTTGTTCCTGTGTTCCTGTGTCATGGCAAATTTGGAAGGAAATTAAAAACTCTTGTAATATATGTAACACTGACAAATTTAACAACTCAATGATTAATTCGCATTTGGATTTAATTTTTACTATTTGGCATACATGTAATTTAGGATTTTCCTTTGTTCCTGAGTTCTTTTGTACATTGTATGTTAATATCTTAGATTTAGTATGTTAATATCTTAGATAATATTACATGAATCTAATCATTTGGCGAAATCGTGGAAGAGCAAAGAGTATCAATTATAACTCTAACCACCAAATGCATGTAAAAGCTAATAAATTATAACACATGCATGCCATGGTGGAAGCTGCTAACCACAAGCAAACCAGTGCAGGGTGAATCCTTAACGATCAATACAACAAAACATGTCAATACGTAAATGTGAAGCATGTCTACTGAACAAAACTGTTTCGTTCAAGAATGTTCTTGGAGGATTTAAAGTTCTGATGTTCATCTTACCAATTAATGACTCCTCATCAGAAGAGCTGGTTTCGCTAGTGCTGTCATCAGCAATGGCTTTCAGAGCATTCTTTCCCGTGAACTGATCTTCATCTGAGCTATCATCATCACTCCCCCCTTGCATAGAGACTGTAAAAAAGTATACAATTTTACGTAGCAAAGTTTTTTTTCATATCCAGACGCAGAGTGTGTTTCAAAATTAATGTATGCAGCAACAATTATGCCGACTTGTCAATGTAGCCTGAAATTAATTGAAAAGCACATGACATGAGACTCCTTACTGCTTTTCCCTTATAGAGAATTTTGGGCTTGTGAAAATGACTTTCATGCTAGTTTATCCTGGCTGTTTTGTTCAAGAATGTTCTTGGAGGATTTAAAGTTCTGATGTTCATCTTACCAATTAATGACTCCTCATCAGAAGAGCTGGTTTTGCTTGTGCTGTCATCAGAAATGCCTTTCAGAACATCCTTTCCCATGAATTGATCTTCACCCGAGCTATCATTGCCAGTCTGCCCTTGCATAGAGACTGTAAAAAAGTAAACAATTTTATGTTACAAAGTATTTTTCCATATCCAGACGCAGTGTGTGTTTCAAAATTAATGTATGCAGCAACAATTATGCCGACTTGTCAATGTAGCCCTGACATGAATTGAAAAGCACATGACATGAGACTCCTTTGAACTGCTTTTCCCTTATAGAGAATTTTGGGCTTGTGAAAGTGACTTTCATGCTAGTTTATCCTGGCTGTTTTGTTCAAGAATGTTCTTGGAGGATTTAAAGTTCTGATGTTCATCTTACCAATTAATGACTCCTCATCAGAAGAGCTGGTTTTGCTTGTGCTGTCATCAGAAATGCCTTTCAGAACATCCTTTCCCATGAATTGATCTTCACCCGAGCTATCATTGCCAGTCTGCCCTTGCATAGAGACTGTAAAAAAGTATACAATTTTATGTTACAAAGTATTTTTTCATATCCAGATGCAGTGTGTGTTTCAAAATTAATGTATGCAGCAACAATTATGCCGACTTGTCAATGTAGCCTGACATGAATTGAAAAGCACATGACATGAAACTCCTTACTGCTTTTCCCTTATAGAGAATTTTGGGCTTGTGAAAATGACTTTCATGCTAGTTTTTCCTGGCTGTTTTGTTCAAGAATGTTCTTGGAGGATTTAAAGTTCTGATGTTCATCTTACCAATTAATGACTCCTCATCAGAAGAGCTGGTAATTTTGCTAGTGCCGACATCAGAAATGCCTTTCAGAACATCCTTTCCCGTGAATTGATCTTCATCCGAGCTATCATCACCACTCTCCCCTTGCATAGAGACTGGAAAAAAAGTATACAATTTTATGTTACAGAGTATTTTTTCATATCCAGATGCCGTGTGTGTTTCAAAATTAATGCATGCAGCAACACTTAAGCTGACTTGTCAATGTAGCCTAACATGAATTGAATAGTACATGTATTCATGAGACTCCTTACTGCTTTTCCTGTATAGGTTATTTTGGGCAATTTCTTTGTGCACCCAAAATGTTTCTAGGTCTTATATTCACGGTGCAAAAAAGTAGTGGAATGACCATTCAGTTTAATACATAAAACAATACCTATGCCTACAGACTCTTCAGCTGACAATGAGATGTGATCTGGAAAAGTACATTATTTTACCTTTCTATAAGTACTGTAAATAACCCAAAAAATCAAATTGCCGATTCCGTGAAAGGGGCGACAACCGAAGCCAGGCGCCGTCCACAGACAGATTAATCAGAATGAGAATAAAACGGTTTTACAGATGTCATACATTTATCAGGCTCAGCCAGGGGAGTAAGTGGTATACTGATATACCTGAAAACCTGGCTGCATTAACTGGACAAGTGCATAAGAAAATTATTCAGATATCTTAATCCACTGTAGTTATATGTATTGGCCCATCAAACATAGAAGCAAGGGGTGACTGTGATGTAATACATTAAAAAAAAATAAAACATCTACATTTCCACAAGTTTTTTTTATGTCAAAATACCTTTTGTAACAATGTTCACAGGAACCTCCTCAACTGTGGATGAGACTTTAAGTTCTGGAAAAGTTAAGAGCAATGTGTTTCATATAAAGAAATATTCCAAAAATTTATTCTCAATCAGATTTTGTAAACCCATTGTAGTAGTTCTCCATCAGTTATATAAGCACTGGGTGACTGTACTTGTGAATGTTTGCGTTAAAATGTCATTTAAACATTTATCAGGCTCAGCCAGGGGAGTAAGTGGTATACCGATACACCTGAAAACCTGGCTGTGTGAACTGGACAAGTGCATAAGAAAATTATTCAGATATCTTAATCCACTGTAGTTATATGTATTGGCCCATCAAACATAGAAGCAAGGGGTGACTGTGATGTAATACATTACAAAAAATAGAACATCTACATTTCCACAAGTTTTTTTAAGTCAAAATACCTTTTGTAACAATGTTCACAGGAACCTCCTCAACTGTGGATGAGACTTTAAGTTCTGGAAAAGTTAAGAGCAATGTGTTTCATATAAAGAAATATTCCAGAAATTTATTCTCATTCAGATTTTGTAAACCCATTGTAGTGTTTCTCAATCAGTTATATAAGCACTGGGTGACTGCACTTGAGAGCGTTCGCATTAAAATGTCACATATACATTTATCAAGGTCAGGCAGGGGAGTAAGTGGTATACCGATGCACCTGAAAACCTTGCTGCATGAACTGGACAAGTGCATAATTTACTTTTGAAGTTAGTAAATATTCCAAAAAAAAATTATTTTTATGTAGCCCCAAAGTTCTGTTAGCCAATCAGTCACAAATGTGGGATCACTGTGATCCAAGTTGTTATTGTTCTCACTAATTTATCATCCTCACAAATATTGCAAATCAAAATAAAATTTTCAGCAAGGTTAAATTATTATTATAAATGTGTATAATGTGGCATGTGCCAAATCCTGAAACGAGACAAAACTTAGCTTACCAGCAGATAAAAGCTTACCGCAAGCAAACAGGAGTGGAATTAAATGCAAGCAAATCCCAATAAAACCTAATTGCATGCAAGTCATAGTAAAATACTGCACTGTCTATGTGACAACCCAATTATTATTATATATATATTTATATTTTTTGGGGGGGAATTTGCACAAAAAAAACTCATGCACAGAAAAAGACAACTGAAAAAAAAAATCCTACAGGGGGAGCTATGGGTGAAAAATCTCAGGCAAGTAGCAAAACAAAATCTTGCACTACCTCGAGTTAAAAAAAAAAAATTCACGGTCAGAAAAGTTGCCCTCCCCCCGACCACCACCATCACCAAAAAATTAATGGTCCATCCCTAAGCCATTTGGAAGTATAAAGATCTCTCTTGAGAAGGCGACCAAATCTTCTCAAGTGTTTATAGTTATTTGTTGTATTAACTTTTGATTTGTGCAAAGTATTACATGTTAACTATTTTAAGGAAGACAGATAGTCAAAAAAAGTGTCATAAATAAATAAACTTACCGGGAAGGTATAGACTACGGTGCCGTTTAACAGTGTTCCACGAGCGTATCTTCCCATCGCAGTCGGAACAGAAGCATTTCCTTTTTGACATTATCCCGTTCAGAAAATAAAGTAACCGGACTCCCTTTCTAAAACAAAGCCATTTAACTTCCAAAAAAAACCCATTCAAATGAGGAAAACCACATTAAGTTCACTTGAATGAAACAAACAAGCTACAATTAAAACAAAGTGAAACAATTTCGCCCAGCGCTCGTCGCAGTTTTCGCAACATGACGCGTACTTTTTTCTCTTTAGCCAATGATAGATGGACACCATATCGAGGAAGCCAATCAGAGAAGACTATTTCGTGAAGAGGCGCGAAAATCGCGCCAGCAAGACGAGATCATTGTATCCAAGTCCGCGAAAAAAAATTTTTTTTTTTGCGTCCTTGTGCGGTTTTCACCCAAAATGCAGCGACACGAAACGCCCGAAGCCCTTGTACAAGAAATAATAAATGACCCTCGAGCGAGGACGTTGTTAGAAAATTTAATTTCAAATACAGTGGCGCCAAAGGTAAGTGCTACACTATTGCAACTTTTTTCGTGTTACGTGCGATTAAATATGTCGTGAAACTTTAATGGTTTCTCTCCTAAATTTGGTAAAATTCTCCGTTCTCTTTTTAGGAATTAGCACCGTCTGAGGCCATTCCTCTGGTAAGCAGTTACTGTTGCAATAAAAACTGTCAAATGTTAAAAACGTACAAAGTGAGAGCCCTTTAGCTAGCACGCAGAACGGTGCAAAAGCCACTGATGGTGTCGATTTGCAAGTGACCTCGGAAATCAATGCATTTACACCGTAATAAACGCCAATACAATTTTCAGTATTTACTTCGCGTTTATTTATTTGAAAACAAAAGTGGGCTTTGAAACACTAATAAGCCTTATAGTTAGCAAGCTGAACAGTGGAGAAAAAACGAAAACATTGAACAAAAGCCACTCACGGTGTTAACTAGACTTGCTCGAAGTCGCTCGTTTGATGCGCTACACAGGGGCCAAATTCAGCGCAGTCTCTCGCGCGCGATTTCAAAGCGATTTTACTCAACTAACTGCGGTCTGTCGCGCGTAATTTCAAAGCGATCTTACTCAAGTAAATCTATTAACCCAAAGAAAAAAGACGAGCGACTTGTGGCAAGTCTAGGTGTTAACGTGAAAAAGGATTTCCTTTTCTAAGAAATGGGATAGACCGGCTCTTTAAAGAAATGACGAGTTGAACTTTAGATCTATAAAATTACTAGTGACCTCGAAAATAATGCATTTACACCGCATCAAGCACCAAAATTTAAGTATTTATTTCGCGTCAGGAATACATTTCACGACGTAAATATCACATCGATCGTCCTTTAATATCTTACAGGAATTTCTTAAAGATGCCTGGGTCGAGTTTAAAGAAAAGCTGGATCCAAAAAATGGTAGGAATACTGTATTCGAGATATGTCCAGAATTCACAATATTAATATTTAACTTTAAAAAGTGAAAAAGAAAATACTGGAAAATAAAAAAAGAACGACTTGACAACAAAAAACTAAATCTGCTAACCTTTGCATCAGTAAACTTTCCAAAAATGATTGTCTCTGTGCGTGAAGGGTTCATTAGAACATATCACGAAGAAAACTTTGTTTTCCTCTAGTCCCATGGTCTGAAGTAAATGAAGACCTTGTCGAAGAAATTGTGGATTACGTCAGGGCGCTCTGCCGATTCCGTGAAAGGGACGATAACGCAAGCCATCCGCCGCCCACAGACAGTTTAATAAGAACGAGAATAAAACGGTTCTACAGAGCAAGACGCCAACAATCGAGGACAGCAGCTTCTCCAGAGAAGCGCCGGATTAGGCGCTTTCAAAACCGCAGGAATCGACTCACAATGGTAAGATCCCGCTAAAATTTTTCAACGAAAATCGCAGTAAGCTCACACCTTGTAAGCATATATCCTAATTCACAAGGTGCCATCATTCTTTGTCCCTAAAACAAGAAAAGGATAATAATCAAGTCATAAAGTCTTGATGAATTATTTCCCGCGCCCGCCCGGCCACTAAAGGAAACGAAACACACTACCGGAGACGAGTTGACTCTTCAGCCGACCCAGATTCGAAAATTATATGCCATGTAGTTACAACAATAGCTGTTGTTGTATTGTTCTCTTACCTTAATGTATCCAGTGTGATAAATATGCAAAAACTTTTCATTTCACTGACAGAGGATAACATTATGGCGCTTTGCCAGCTATCGCGCTTGGCAGGCCGATTGATTTCTGAGAGGTCCGCATTGATGAACTTTCGACCCAGTACATTTTTGTCTGAGCGATTTTTGTCAGCGGTGAACAGAAGAAACCCTCGCTTCGCAATCGGTTGTGTTTAGTGTTTTTTTTGTGTAGATCACATATATTTTAGGTGAGTTTAACATTGCACAATGGAATGGAAGAAAAGGCAACGGTAAGAATTTATAATTAAGAGATGTAGTTGCAGTTAAACAGACCATTTGTAGGGCGAGTGCAAATTATTTGTACATGTAGTCTTTGAAAAATTTACGAGTGCTGATTTATCCAAAATTGCACGAGAAAAATCATGTGATTACTTGTTAATAATACACATACAAAAATTTCTCTGCAAGTAGACGACAAACAACAGGAAACATGGTGTGGTCAGTCGTTTACCTTTCCGAATCGTTGTTAAAACATTTCGGAGTTGCCAAGCTTTGTAAATCCAAATAATGCTACGGAATTTTAAAGCCTTGAACCGCTTAAACTTGACTTTACGGAGCAAAGGTATGGACGTTACCTTTCTTTTTTTCTCTCATCCCTAGTCGTAACAATTCTTTTTTGCAGAATACACTGAGCGATTTTTAAATTAAGACTTTCACTGAAAAAAGCTTGCAGTGTATAAAGCCATCTGTAAGCTATTCGATTGACATTAGGAATTATTATTCCTTGGAAGGAGAAGTTTCTAAAAGGTGTTTTTTGTTGGCATGTACTAAAACCCGAAACAACGAAATGAAACCACCGAAACGAAACGAGCGAAACCGCCGAATCGACCGAAACGAAACCGCCAAAACAACCTAAACGAGCGAAACGAAACAAAATCACCAAAACAAGCAAAACCCATTACCATTATTGAGAGCTAACCATGAACAGGCTAACCTGAGTGATATTCAGGCTAACCAGAGTGCCATTCAGGCTAATCGGAATGTACCTTGCACTCAGGTTAGCCTAAATAGCACTCAGGTTAGCCGGAATATCGCTCAGGTTAGGCTGAAAAACTCCCAGGTTAGCCTGTTTACGGTTAGCTCTCAATAAAAGTAATGGTTTTCCTTGTTTCGGTGATTTTGTTTCGTTTTGCTCGTTTTGGCCGTTTCGGTTGTTTCAGCGGTTTCGTTTCGGTCGTTTCGGCGGTTTCGCTCGTTTCGTTTCCGTGGTTTCGTTTCATTGTTTCGGGTTTTAGTACATGCCTTTTTTGTTACCCACGACTTTTACACACACCCACAACTTTACCCAAACCCACGACCCACGACTTCTACCCACGACCCATGACAGTTAGCTATACTCTGTATAAGGTGACACTAGTAATTCGGTGTTCGCCTTGCAGCAGCAGTTTGGTCAGTGGAGAATAGTTTGTTTATCACAAGAATAGACAGGATATTCTGATATCAGGATATCAGAATAGAGGAGTAGTTTCACATCCCAACTGCAAAATCTACTAGCCTTGGGCTATTGGACCTGCACTTCTTTGCACACAGATATTACTGGTTACATAATATTATACTACTTATTAACTGAGAGTGAGGTCATTACAGGGAAATCTCAGACCAAGGCCTTGATGTATTGACTGAGCGATAGTGAGGTCAATACATCAAGGCCGAGGTCAGAGATTTTCCTGTAATGACCGAACGGACGAGGTTAATAAGTTATTTATTATATGGCATTTTTAGCGCTGAAAAAAAGGAAACGTTTTCCAATATCCGCTTGCGCGCACAAGAGGTCATTCGAGGTCATGCAATCCAAACCAGAAGAAACGGTTTCTTCGACAATGAGGCAATTTTTGTCTTCATTACGCCAAGATCTAGGCCAAATTTAATCACTTTAATTTTCACAAAACAAACTGACCTGTGTAAAGTTGTAAAAAGCTAAGGCAAGAAAAATTATTTTCATAATGCCCGGTCATTACAAGAAAATCTTGCCCGCTCATCCGCCAATCAGAGCACGCTTACTATTGTAGCCATATAATAAGTATAAGTAATGTATGAGTACACACAGGTCTGAAGCTGGGACTCGAGTACATGAACATTATTGCGTCACATATTGTATTTCCTTTTATGCCTTTGCTTTCTTATAATTGCACTACCTTTACACCCATAATATATAATAACTATACCACCCAACCATTAAGGGGGGAGACCCTTAACTACATAATGGTTACAATGGATGACTTCTAACCGTAATATCATGGCCTCCCTTAGATCCTGGGTTTAATTTTTGGCCATGTTTGGATTTGCTAAGATTTACGATATTGAAAAAGCTTTTACGTCAGAAAGTTTTCTTGATGTTATAACTTTAAAAGTAATGTAAATATCAGGAAATCCATGCTACAGATCTTGCCCCTAAATGCACTCTATTTGTGGTGTTAATTAAAATGGAAAAAATGTAATCTTTGTGAGTTTTTAGAGGTTTTGTGCTCTGGTCACATGACTTACCAAATATGGTCATGACTACAGAGAATGATGGCAACCCCCAATTATTACTATAGAACAAAAATGGCCAAAAACTAAACCCAGGATACTAATGGAGCCCAAGAAATGATGGTCAAAAGTCATCCATAACAACCACTTTGTAGTTAAGGTTCTTTCCCTTTAACAAAGCTCAATAATGTTGTTGTCTTTGATTGATTGAAATGTGGACGGCTTGGGTAACATATATGCATCTTGGTGTTTTTTGGTATGTATTTATGGATGTTTTTTCTCTTCTTTTTAGGAAAAAAGAGATAAGGAAATGGAAAAGGCAAAGAGGGAGGGTCTGCTGATGGGGATGTCGAAAGGTGATATCCAGAAAAAAAGGAATACAATTAAACCTGTTGACAACAAATCAGTAAATATCCCCCCTGACAGTGATGATGAGGATGCAAAACAGGATCTCTTGTTCAGACGGAGACTTTTCTTAAAAAAGGCCAGATCGGTAGCTAGTTCCCGGAGAGTAAGGGGACGGTTGCTACTTGAGGCTGTGGAAAGGCCTGGCAGTAGCCAGCTTCATGTAAGCAATCTTCTTAAGCTGGCTGAAGCCAATGTGCCTCTCCACGAGGCTCAAGTCATACCTTCCCCTCCAGATCCTTCTTTTGTCCCTGAGTCGCCACTTTCCTCTCAGGAATATTAGGTTGCTAAGATTGCCTTGATTTGAACTTTTGCCAACTAGATTTGTCAGCAACAAATTTGATTTAGCGAGTCAAAAGGGATGTGTATATGTACTCCACTCACTCCAATTGCCATTTCAAATTATTGTTAAAAGTGTTATCAGTATAATTACATCCAACATGCGGTTTAGATGAGACAGTGAAAAGGTTTGTTAACAAGAGAGACAATCATCTCAAGGCTATCTTAGCATCCTTAATTACTCGGTAGGTGAACACTGTTAGAGAGGGTGATAATTACAGAATGATATAAATTGTGGAATCCTGATTATTCAAACATTCAAGAGAAACCCATATATGGCAAGTTTAAAGAATCAACTGGGGGTAAAGTTACAGTGTTCAACTGAGACAAGATAACTGAATTTTGATCTAGTTATCAAGGGTTAAAATTATCGAGGGTTTGATAAATCAGGATTTCATTCACTGCCCTGTCCCACAAACCAGTTGAGAGTGACTTGAAATAAATTGTTGGACAGGTACAAAACACCAAAACATCAAAATAATAAGTTATTTTTTTAAGGAACCACTAAAAGTAGCCAATTGGAACTTGTAAAAAATCATTAACTCGTTCTGTATATATGACTGGATTTATGAAAACCAGGTAAATGAAAAATTTTCACTGTTTTAAGCACACATCGCTGTAAACAGGTTTTTTCTTGCCAGAAAATATCTCCAAGTGGACAATATAATATCTAAAGTGAATGTCAGTCTTTTTTCCTCTCCTCCTCTCTTATATCTACCTATCAGTGTTCAGTTGCTCATTTTTTTTCTTTCTAGGCACGATTTAAGGGGTGACCCTACTCGGTGGAATGGAATGATGGAACGGCACGGCGGAATGGCAGAATATCCTAAAACATGGAATGATAGAAATTATATTCTAAAATGCGGAATTGACAACAGCAGCGACAAAAACAAAGAAACAAACAAAAGAAAAATTCAAGCTGCTAACTTTCTCAGACAGCAATTTCTAAGGCTAAAAATGTCGCTAAGGGTTGTAAATTTCGGAATTTTGGTCTTGCTTGCTTTTAGCCACAAATATAAATTCTATTCTTAGTTCTTTGGTATTTTTTAGGGGTCAAAAAAAGCTTGAGCCACACCCAAATTGGTCTCTTTTAGGGGTTCTTTTCAAAATTTCTGAGGAGCATCCCTGTCCCTTTCATATAGGAGTCCCTCCCCCCCCCCGGGCAGTAAATATATCCCATAAAACGAGAAGGGTTATTTTATCTATCTTCTTAATCCTTTGAGGACGTCGATCTCAAGCCGGGATTTTGAGGTAGGATATTAGAGTGATCGAGTGAGGATTTTGTTAATTTACAGCTCGAGACAATGAAACGTACAAGCCGAAATATATTGACAACTGTTGCTGTTGTTGTCCATTCCGCGTTTTAGAATTTTCCATCGTTCCACGTTTAAGGATATTCCATCATTCCGTGTTTTAGGATATTCCGCCATTCTGCCGTGCTGTTCCGTCATTCCGCCATTCCGCTGAATAGGGTCCCTTGGATTAAGGCCATATCACAATGTAATGTATGTGGTCAGAAACATAACTCAGGTCACTTTTTGTTGACAACCTTTTCATAAATCCACTGCAGACAAAAATACATATCTGCTTTTGGTCTTTTGCATAACAATCCAGAAAAAAAGAAAAATGTTACACCTGTTGATAATAATTCAATCAGTACACCCCCCCCCCCCCCCCCCCCCCATGACAAAGATGATGAGGAATCCAAACAGTACTTTATGTGCCCAGGCAGACTGTTCTCGAAAAAGGCCTGATCGGTGCCCAGTATCCCAGGAGAAAGGAGGTGGTTGCTACTTGAGGCTGTGGACTGAGGCTGAAATCCCTTATATCTTTCTCTTTCAAAATTAACATCCTTCCAGTTCGGGTTCCAAATTATCACATCAGTATTTGGGTACATGTCTAGCAGATATACCTTCACCATCAACATTTTGTAACTAAACCTTTTAACTTCCAACTGAGGGCAAGAAAATGACTTCCAGATAAGAGCCTTCGAAATTGTATTCACACATTAGAGTGAATTCGTTCGTTTTATGATGCTAATGCATCTTGTAAAATACTAATGAGCTGTAGCGGGAAGCAGAAAAGTATGGAAAAATCGTAGGTAGTCAGCAAAAGTAACAAATAACTGTAAGTGAGTATTGTAAGAAAATTTGCATTTACCGGTAGAAGTCAGGTTAAAATTCAAACAACCTCAAACATGTAAAAAGCACTTAATAATCACGCCTTGATCTGTTTTGTGACTTCAGATCAATCTTTTACATTCAAAATTGCATAAAGGAAAACAATAATTACACTATAAAATGAAACTGGACTGTTGCACAATGCTGTGTGCACAACCCTATGGGGAGTTTTAGTGAACCATAATGGCAAATAACTTTGTTTTGCAAACAAAAGGTTAATGAACAAGAAAATAACGGTGCAAGTGTTCTATACCTCTTGACAAAGTTCTTTTCTATCTTAAGAAAAACAACAATATGAAATGTCAAAATGACTACATTTTGCTGCTTATGTTTATTTTCTGTATTACAAAAAGATTTCTTTGAGGTATGTTGACCAATTGGTCTTGTTTTATTGAACAAAAACATTGAAATATTATGCAGTTCATTAGCTTAAAAAAAGGTTTACAAGAATTCACTCCATTATTTTTAATGGCAATATATAATTTATTTGCATTTTTGACCATCGATTTTTTCTTTGGTTCATGTGTACATTTTTTGTGAAAGTAAGTACCGCTATTTTGCATGTATGTACGGTCAATGAAGTTAAGAATGCTATTATTAATAATGACTGAAATTATTTATTTATTGATTATTAACCAAGGTTGTAAACTATTTTAAGAAAAATATCCTTACCAGTATTTTGCTTAAATTTTGATAAAGACATAAAATAATGTGAATCAGGTCATGGTAACTCTGTTGATTAGTATAATAGCTGTTCCTCCTGACATTAGCAATGTCAATTATTTTCAATACACTTATTGTATCACTTTGTGTATTGATTTATTTTTTATTTAATAAATATCTCATCTTTTTCTTAAAAGAAGTGTTTGTTGGAATGATACTCCCTGGCAATTAACACTTGAAAGCAAGCCTGAGGTTTCTATTGGGTGATTGTTGAAGATGGGCAAAGCCCGAGCCAACTTATTGTTTCAGCATAACCCAGTAGCTGATTTTTTCAAAACACAGTATCGGTACAGTTGATTTTCTGAGGGATCTTTTTATAAAATTCAGCAAAAAACGGAGTGCATGCTCCGAGAGCCAAGTAAATCAAATGATTGATGAAAGGCACCTGTCAGTGTACAGCTGCTAGGTTATGCTAAAGGCATTTAGATGGTATTTTCTCCATCATGTTGTTTGTATTGCCTTTATGAACAGAGCGCAGCACACGTGTTGTGGTTTAATTTTGTATTGGGTTTAGAATTTTTCAAACCAGTTTGATTTTTGTTTCACTTTGTTTCAGATTATGATAATGAATACGAGACAAAAATCAAACTGGTTTGACAAATTCTAAACCCACTAAAAGTTAAACCACAAAATCATAACTACGATTTACAGTGATATAAATCATAGTTATGATTCCAGACATGATTTTATAAGACCACTTGACATCATAACTATGATTTACAGTGATATGAATCATAGTTATGATTCCAGACATGATTTTATAAGACCACTTGACATCATAACTATGATTTACAGTCATAAAAATCATAGCTATGATTCCAGACATGATTTTATAAGACCACTTGACATCATAACTATGATTTACAGTCATGTGAATCATAGCTATGATTCCAGACATGATTTGTACACTTCTGTTGACATCATAGTGGTGATTTGGATACGAGTAGAATCATATTATGATGTTCTGGGTACAGATCAAATCATAATATGATTTGTTATGATTCCACACGACTGGTGCATCATCACAAGAATCATCATATATGATTCATTAGCTTGAATTCCTGTGATTGCTCTGGATTTTCTCGGCCGTGAGGTCTGCATTCGTCTCCATCTTAGTTGAGTGAATGAAAAAGTCGAGAGCCAGCAGCGGGTCAGCGGCTATTTTACCGTTGTGTTACGCATTCTTTAAAGTCACTGTAATTCCGAAGTTTAAAAGAGTGAATAAAGAGACATAAATTGAGACGAATATTTTGAAGTATAACTAGCGGTTATAATGAGATCAATTTGCAGTGAATTAGTTGTGAAACTTAGTAGTTGTTCATTATTGAGTAAAAATTTGTTTTTGAAACCAGATAAAAAATTATACGCTTTTTGGCTGCTGCCTCTTCTTCAGTGGTAAAAAGTGCAACTGTAAACGTGCGCACGTCATTAGGTTTAAAAAAGATTTTTTCGCAATATTGAAAACATACTAAGTTTCAAATCGAAAAACATATGCGCTACACAGTTTTTCTTGTTTGACTTAATGTGCATTAGTTGTGATGGCCTGGGGGTTTCCTACATAGTATTTTCCTGGCCGTTAGTTCAAAGCATAATTGCGTATTTTTTTCTGTTTGTAATCACTTTTTGCCCCTTTCTGTTTAGCATGGTTAATAGAAAAATGGTTTTGAAGCCAGGCAAACTTCAAAGTAGCAAGCAGGCTGCAAAGATTATTGTTGGAATGTCGACGACCGTGCACAATATTTTGTTTTGCGCTTAAACACTCCGCCCCTAGCAGCCAGTCGATTGCTAAATCACTCAGTTGCCCGGCACCGCTATGTCGCACTTCTAAGTCCTTTCACAAAGGCAGAAACTTCAGAGCGGAAAAAACGCAAATGGCGTACACAAACTCTGATTTCAACAAATTTTTAAAAATGGCCGCAACTTATCTTTTTTTGTTTGCAAACGTGACATATAGTACAACCACAATAATTACGGAAAGCGTTCCACGAAAAAACTAGCTGCAAATTTATCCTTGTTATAGTACGATTTTCTCATAGCTTTTTAAACTTAAAACATTTTGCAAAGGCCTCAATTTTTAAGCGGCATGTTTACAAATCGCCTACGTAAAACTATAATTGCTGTACAGCTTAAGTAGCGAGCGAAGCAGCCATTACAGTGGAACCCCGCTTTACGGACACCCGCTTAATACGGACACCCCGGTATTACGGACAGTTTCGTTGGTCCCGACGAAAACCTCATACATTTTCTCTTAAATTAACCCGCTTAATACGGACTCCCGTTAATACGGACAACGGACACTTTTCCGTGTCCCGAGTGACAAACTCTTATACATTGTCAACCCCGCTTTACGGACACTATTTTTCTGTGCACTGTAACTTTTCATTGTCACGATTATTTCCTAACTTGAAGACACTGGACGCTGGTCAAATAATGACAGAATTCGAAGAGTTAAAACCATTTTATTACAAAGAGAAGCTTAATAGCGCGACTTCCGATGTTTGACCCTTTCACTTTCTTTGCCTTTTGCTGTAGCTATCGCTTGTGTCGCAAGCTAAAAGCTTCCGTGCAAAGTAAAGTTACCGACTTTTTCAAATGGGTTGGGTTGAGTTTAAGAACGGTTACGAGTTTCAGTTACAAAGGAAACTTTATAGAAAACGTTCTGTAGCTGTTGAAATGCGTTTTATTTCTTGTATATAGTAAAGCTGCGACATGTAAAACACTGTTGAGTTTATTAAAGTTTAGTTCGAGTGTATGACTAGATCGTAAGATTTTCGTAAAAACTATTAATTTTAGTCAGAGAGTTCACAGTTTTTATCTGTTACAGTTGCAGTACAATTAAACAACGTTTTGTTGCGGTAAAAACGTTTGCCTTCGTCTTTGCGTTGAGAAAACATGTATCCGTGACTTTTTTTCTGAGAACCCGCTTAATACGGACACCCCGTTAATACGGACAATTTGGCCTGTCCCCCTTGGTGTCCGTATTAACGGGGTTCCACTGTATAATCTTGCTTGTAACCTTTTTATATAGGGCTTGACCTCTAGATTCGTTGGGTGTTCATTTTGTACCACAACGCCTTGAAACAAGGCAACAGATAGTAATGAAAACTCATAGTTCGCTTCCAAAACGTTGCTCTTAGAACAGAAAGCAAAGAAAGAAATTACTCCATAGAGTATGAAGATTCTCTAAAATCAACTTTTAAAGGGCAGCATACAAGAAATTTTATTTACAAGGAAACCCGGGTTTGTGTGAAAGTTTGCAGCTGAATCTCAGACTTCCGTGGATCTTACGTAAATATCTTCCGAATATCGATCGCTTAGGCGAATTTGTCGTATTTTTACTCGGTAAAAAGGCTATGGAGAACTGCTTTACTTTTTTCTCTCGCATGTAAAGTTGTAGTATCTCAAAACGGGCTTAATAGACATTTTTGAAACTTTCTTAACACATGCTTGAGTATACAACAACGTTAATTCCAAAGTTTGATTAACACTGATTCACCGAAATACGTCCACATTTATTGAAAAAGAAGACGTTTGAACCGACGAAAAAGTTGCGCACATTCACTGTTTGCAGATTTAAATCCAGTGTGTATTGCATTCTTCCTCGAAAAATGTATTTTTTGTACCTACTTTCATACAAATGTCGCCGTTTTTTCGTTTGCTTCAAAAATTTATTTTTTTCGGAGTAATGTACTACACATTTATTTGAAAATTTTGGCATATTTTTGTAAGTGACTTTGTTCGCAACTTTTTCGTCTGCTTGCACTGCGCATGCACGAGCTTATCTCCATTTTTCCCACATTGTATCGATAGCTGAACAGTTCAATGAATTTTATCCGTGGACCGCCGCATATTGCGTAACTCTAACTCTGTGATCCATGCCACCTAGAGAGAATCACCCGAGAATTGGAAGTGATAGCTGTTCTGTAAACATTATAAGATGCGCGAAAACCTCAAACATCCAAAGTCGCGTTTATCATTTTTTTGGAATTTTGATACCGCCGTTTTGTGTCAAACTCCTTCCACGTGAATTTCAAGGTACTGCAATATTTTTGCATCGACTTTTGCTTCTGTGCCGTTCTGTGAATTGGACAATTGCTGTTGGGATTGCAAGCTACTCTGCGACTGATCACAGGAAGCCCAAGCATGATATTTACATATATTAATTGGCCACCTTAAATAATGTGATACTTTGTATGGGCTTTAAACGGCGAACTTTTGAGCAATAAGTAAAAGTAAAGTTACTAAAGAAACATGACGTGTGTTGTTACCTATCGTTACAACGTGTTTTGGATAATTGCGTCCAATAACGTGTAGTTACTTTACGATGTTTACTGTGTATAATAATATGCCAAGGTAGGAGAGCTCAGTGGTTTGACCAGCGTTCGACACGTGTCGAAATTGGCTCAAATTTCACCCATTATTATATTTAAGGTTCTAGTAAAGAAAAATTATAGACTTGAGACTAGGATTACTAAATCTAGTAATAAATGACCCGTCCATCTAAACAAAATAGAGGCAAGACGAGAATAACGAGGTGTGAAAATAATATGACAAAATTCCAGTACTGCGCATATAATTTAAAGTTTAGAGTGTTGTAATGTAGAATACAAATCATGGAAGTGCAAAGGGTACATGTAATTTGTGTGTGTGGTTTGAAAGTGTATGAAAACAAATGGGACGGTAATGTAAGAAACTGTACAACAACCAAAAAAAAACGAAAAGTTTGTCATGGACGAATGCGCCCGGAATAACTACGCAGCCACCTTAAAAGTATCGAAACTACCGCATTGTACGTTTGATCTTAGCTTTTACCGATAAAAAGTTTAATTTTTTTCGGCCAACTGGAATTTTTCCCACTTTGTGTCCAAGAGAAGAGTACGCCAAACTGCCGACGGTGCAACGCACAAGTCAACAAACCACAATTTAAGATACTTCTGATAGGTCTGAAGGGACTCGTTTAAGCAACAACAACAACACCGTCAACCAAGTAAATCTCACAACAACCAGTGTTTCCAAGCGTTCTGCGTCGTTCGACATTTCATTCAAGGATCAACTGAATTGAGCCTGCAACGGTGATGAGCATGAAAACTGCACAGTACATTTTTCCGCTCTGAAGACCACTACATATCAGAGATTGCCATAACAAGCAATCAAATTTTTATATATATATTTTCACTTTCATATTCACCTTCAGGAACACTGCACCCTACAGCAGCTTTATAACCACTTATACAGCTGGGATTATTCAATCCATGGACACAAGAGAAAAGCGAAGTTTCATTTCCAGTACACTGCACATTGTTCATCCATATCAAATCACTCTGATTAATAGCTGAACTTTTGCCAGGCACGGACGATGCTTCTGTGTAACCCATCATTCGACAAACAACATCCGCGTCTCTTTTGTCCCACTGGTCATCACACACCCAGCCCCAGGTGTTGTTATAGTAAACTTGTAAAACACCTTCCCTCACAGATGGCCCTCCAACAAGACGAGCTGCAAAAAACATACAAAGAATTGACACTATTACTGTTCTATGTAATTAAAATGCAAACGAATGACAAATGGAAGGGTTTTAGCCTCGAAATGCATATCTTTATAGTTCCTCTATATTTTCTTGGATATGTCATCATTATGTAATATGTCTCACAATTCTTTTTGAAATACAAAGACGCTCAAGTATCGGGGTGGAAGCGGAATCATTGGACTTTGGATATTCATGATCCCTATCTTGTTTTACCTCAATAATTCCTGATTCGTTTATAAGTTTCATTCGATATTCATGATTCATTTTTCATTGTTTTCAAATTAACTTCTTATCAGTTTCGGCCTTTTTCGGCTTACACGGTGGTTGTGCATTATCTGGTGTTTGTGCCTGTTGCCTACTGGCACAATAGCCCAATTTCGATATTTTAATATTCAGCCTAAAACAATAGAGATCACTACGATGCTCCGGGGAATAAACCCCACAAACTCTATAGTTTATTCCCCGGAGCCTCGTACTGAGGTTTATGGTTTTAGGCTGAACTTAATGAGGCGGAACCGAGTTGAAAATCGACCATTTTTATTCGAATCGCATGTCAAAACTATCAAGCGCAGAAAAGTTTTAATTCAACCAACGTATTGCATAGCTTTTCCTTATCATAGAAAAATAATTTCAAAACAATTGGCTTAATCTAATTACTTAACGGTGAACAAATTCAGAGTATGCTCCCATGTTATGTTCAAAAACAACAAGCTCTATTTGCATGACTACGTTAGTACATACAGTATTGCAAAAGTGTAAAACGAAACTTAAAACAATCATAATATTATGTAATAGGAGAAAAGCTATTACGTGTGTGTTACATCACTTTCATTCGATAGAAGATTATTTCTTAAAGATAAGCATCTCAAGATGAACTTCATCAGTTGAGTATTTAAATAATTATCAGAAATCATTCATTTTTTGGTGGCTTGCATAGGAGGTAATTGTGTTATGTTTGGTATTTGATTCTCTATTTTTTGTAAAATTCATCTCTAAAAGTACAGTATTTAGTACAATAGAAAAGTAAATGAAATTCATCTTCAATTTCGTTTGATCCACACGAATGGCAGAGTCTATTATCCCTTGCGATTTGATCATATCTGAAGGCGTATAATCGTCTTTAAAAGTGTTGTAGAATTCTAATTTCTTAGAATTTCGAACAACATGTTGCCAGTGTGAAATATACTTTTGTTGCATAAGACTTATGTAGTGTTTAATCTTAGCATCAGTTAAGAAAGTAGGGTCAAAATCAGGCAAATTATAATATTCAGACATCCTCATAACATTAGAGTAAAAACTATTTTTGCTGGTGTTATGAAGATCATATGACATTAAAAAGATTTGTTTAACAATAGAGTCATTTTCCTTATTGTGGAGATATAAGGTGTAATTAATTATTTTTTGATTAATAGCTATTATAAGAGGAAACCTTCCAAGCTCAGCTCTACAAGCTACATTCGATGCCTTACTGCTTACTTCTAAGTAACGTTTACAATACTGGAGATGAGCTTTTTTAATCTGTGAAATGTCCCAAGACTTAAAATCAGGTTTTATGGGAGAGATCATATCGTCAAAAAGTTTATTTGCAAGAAATGGAGACAGATTACTGACATGTGTGTGCTTTCTAGGGCCGAAAAAAGCGTGGAGATCCTTCTCTTTCAATTTGTCAAGCACCAATGAAAAGTTTCCTGTTGAAGAGATTTTTTTTAATGTTCCTAAATAGGTGTAATTCTGAACAACTTCAATGTTTTCATTGTCAATATGAAAACTATACTCAGAACATCTTTTTGCGCGTTTTTGTTAGTCGGTCGGTCAAACGAGGGGGGGTATGAGGTTTACGCAGAAGGCAATCATCGACACGTGGCAAAGAACGTCTGCCGTTGAAAAAGGCTGGAATATCTTATTAAGACAGTTTCTCTTACACCAAAAACGACATGAAAGCCATATGGGTTTTTTTATGTACCTCGTGATATTGCGCATATAAACAAGTTTAATGATAGTTCACTTTGTTTGTTTTTTCCAGACAAAACTAATTCAATTTGCAAAACTCGATTATTATTTTTACCAAAAATAATTTTTTTTCTCACGAAAAGTTTACGAACCAATTAGAACAAACCACTCGCGTTTAGAGGTGTTTCTTTTAGTTTATATCAATGCAAGCTCGCTCGTTGAACTATTTGAAATTTGTTTGCACTAGTTTTTAGTGCACTTCGTGAGCTCATGGAAGTTTCTTGTTCGTTCAGTTCAATTGCTGGCAGTCGTTGCTCTTACGATCGATGAGATAGAAGTAAATTTACAACCAAGGTCCCATTAGTGTCATATGAAAAGGACATTCCTGTGGGCTCTGGTATGACTAGGAAAACTTTTACACGTACCTGTAAGCGTGCATAGAGTAATTAGTCAAGTTTAGTTTATAACCTTGGTTTACATGTAGTAAACATGCGCGAAGCTGTGGTCAGTGGGTATATATTACGCTGTGTATTTGTCCATTTACTTCAAAGTATTTTTTTTTTCATAACGGGAGTGCCAAAGTGCACGCACCAGTTTTTATTTCTTTCTTTCTTGCTTTCTATATAATAACCCGACAGGCGATAACTTTCATCAAATTCAGACCCGAGTTAAGAGGCTCTGACTGAGAATTTCGAGAGTTGCTGGAAAGGCTCGAAAAATGGAAAATCCTGATACTTTGTCTGAAGAACACCTATGGAGGACTATATTCGAAAATATTATTCTTATCTTCTGGGAATTTATAGTTTTGGAGAAATTCGGAAAAAACGAAAATAGGGATTTCGCCTCATTAAATATGCAAAAAATATGAGTAAAATTAGCAAAGTTCACGATATTTTGATTGAAGCAGTTTGCAATGTTATGAAACGAAATGAACTAAGAATGACAGCTTTATCTTTCTTCTTTCAAGCAATGGAAACTTTTAATTTTTTTTACACTTCTGAGGGTTTCGCCGCCTTTTGAAAAATTGCTATACCAAGCACTTAGATAACAGCAAAAATTGAGAAACTTTGGAGGTATGGTATGATATCAAGTCGAAATGAACATTGTGCACAAGTATGGTGTCTTAACTGTGATAATATGAAATAAAAAAACTGGGCAGTCGAGATTCACAATGACAAGAAACACAAGTTCGCGGTGTACTTTCGTCTAATTTGCATAATGCGAATTTTCAAAGAAGTCTTCTGCTGAGCGATTTAGTCTGCTTTATTCCCATTTGCAGGCTACGATTTGTAGAAAATACACAAGCACGAGTTAAAACATGTTTTTACTGTGTTGATATATCAATGTAAGTTGTTCTGTGCTTACAAACAGTTCACAAGAAAGCAGTAGTCGCGTGACCTGCGTCACGTTATATAATTTTGTTTACTTTGCGACAAGAATATAAACAAATTTTGGAGGCTGTCGGTCTCGGCGGGCCATCGAAGTTGCCTGCCTTGTCTCTTTCTCTTACTTTTGTTTGGGGTCGATGACGGCTAGCGAGGAATTAACGTAAAAAAAAACCATAAAATCGCAAAATACCTCCCAAAAGAAAAAAGATAAGTGAACCTTATTTATCTGGCTTACAGTAGATCACAATTTGGGATTGAAAGATGCAAAATCCAGTATTTTATGGAGCATTTCTCGCGATCAGTTGGATCAAGCCGAGGTCAGTCGTTACAAATTACAGTGAATGTATGAGATCAAATAGCGCGTACCGTGACGCTTAGGTCACACGGTCTCAAACAAAGAGCCTTGTCTGCCTGTGCTTATACTGCCTCCAAATGATACAACATAGAGTGCCCTTCAGAAACAAGTGAGACGCTGAAAGGTCGAAAGACCAAGTTTCAGACAATACGGCAAATACAAATGTCACGAACGTAGGAGATGTGCAGGCCTGTCAAACCGCATTACACCGTATCTTCAGCAAGATGAGACAATTTCTGCAAATGTGGGTTAGTTTATCTTTACTTTGATGTCCAACGATAATATTTCTTGCCTTGCGTTGAATGCTGTACTCTTGCGTGCGTCTACCAAATTATTGTCGCACTTATTGACTAAACAATTTCTGCAGAGCGCACAAAGAACTGAAGATGAACTCATCATAGCATGTCGACTCGCGCGCTCGCTGGAATAGCCTGCGAATACAGCCGCCTCTCACTCACTCCCGCTACTACATAAACCGACCGGGAGCGATGAGAGGCGGCTGTATTCGCAGGCTATCGCTGGAATGATTTGGAATTACTCCGACCAGTTAATACATTAACACCCGCGAAAGTTTTAGCCAATCAAAGTTCGGTTTTGGTATTATGCAGAATAAATTAAAATAATTTTTGTGAAAGCCAATCAAATCATTTCCCACACATTCCGGGGAGACCACACGATTAACGCCGCCATAACACAGACGTTCCCTCCCCGATTTTTTGAGGGAGCAGGACGGCTGTACACAGGCTAATTCTTTATCCTTCGAGGTCGATCTAGAGCCAGGTTGTCGAGTTCATTTCGAGTGAGGATTTCAAGGAGAAGCGTGACTGCCCTTCGGACTTGCTCGCCCCAATCGAGACAATGAAACGTACAAAGTCGAAGCAAGTCAAAAAAAGCCGTTGATAAAAAAAATAGAAGGGCCTGAAAAGTTACTTATTTCGTAAGAAAAAAAAAGAACAGAAATGAAAAGCCCACAACAAGGGGTATTTTCAGTTGGTCACCCATCCAAGTACTAAGCCCGCCCAACAGGGCTTAACTTCAACGATCAGACGAAAACCAATGATTTCCTTGTGGTATCAGTGTCAGAAGAGACAAAGGGTTATAAGAGTCATGCAAATAGAGAAAAAGGAATTCCTAGTTTAAATGGATCTTATGAACAATTTGGCACTTTCCTGCTAAAACTGGACTTAACTTTTATGAGCTGAGTTACGCGCTTTCTGAACCAAAGAGGTTGCTAAGGTAAACATTTCTCGCGCCGGCGGCATTCTCGCCGAACTCACTAAGAAACTGTGAATGTAAAGACGACGACCTTCGCATAAAATTTGGAGCTGTAGTGAGCAAAATTTCCGTATCACCTAATTCTTTTAAGGTTGTCCCATAGATACTCGGCAGTTTTTGTACAATGTTTCCAATTTCGGGCAGCTTTTCCCTCTCTAAGGCAATACCCCAAGATAAGGTGGCTGCCGACAGTTTCCAGCACTTTAAAAGACTTAGATTTTGATGGGGCATTATATCCGCTCTTTATCATATAATGCTGCAATCATGGTGTCAAATGAATGCCCATGGATTGGTGAACACGTTGTTATCATTTGGGTCATGTAGCAGCTCTCGTAAGGTCTCACATGAGTGGCTGAGAGAACAATAGAACAAACAACAAGAACAATGCCCCTAGCCCCCAAAACAATAGCAGCTGCTACACTAGGGGACCAGTAGAATTACAAGCTTACGAGAGCTGCTACACAACTGTATCATTTTTATGACACAATAAGTCAGCAGTGGGTGGATCTTAATAAATTCAAAATGGCAGACACGCACGATGTCTCATACTTGAGTGACTGAATATTTTTAAAAAATACCGCATTTTTAAGACATTTTTTAAATTTTAGGGCCAGTTCACTAAACTACTCAAAACGGCATTTGCAACATAAAAAGATATAAAGATTAGCTGAACAATGTGTGTTTGTCCACTGTATGCATAATGAATCGTTTTCATTGTTTGAGTAAAAACAAAACAATCCAATCAAATTCTGTCAAGCATTTACTCAAGATTTTCTCGCCCGTGAAAACAGTTTAAGGTTTTATGGAGAACAAATAATTTTCCATAATTCTTTCTCGCCTTTCTTTGATAATCAGCTAAAAGAAAACAAACAGATTTTGAGAATTGTAATAAGAAAATTGTCGTTCTCGGTGTTTCTGAGTAGTCTGAAGTGTCAGCCGTCTTCTCATTCTTACCCCCAGAGGAGGGGCGCACCCGGAAAAATTTTAAAACGGAGTTTTTGCTCCGAAAAAGGACAATTTTTTTCCGTCCATACTATCGTTTTCGTATCGGTCGGCAGGTCCACACCAGCCTTATGGTTGCCCTACTAGACCTGCCTTAACAAAAAGTTATGTATGTATGTATGTATGTATGTATGTATGTATGTATGTATGTATGTATGTATGTATGTATGTATGTATGTATGTATGTATGTATGTATGTATGTATGTATGTATGTATGTATGTATGTATGTATGTATGTATGTATCGTTTTCAATATTTTTACCGTCCACACTAATCTGGATAAATTTGGAAACGAAGCGGGGTATCACCCTAGATGAATGGTAGAGCATGCGTACAATATTACTAGAGCCCGCACTTAATTCAAATTAGTGAATTTATAATGTTTTTGTCGACGCCGAGGATAACGTCGATAAAAAAACTACTAATTTATATTTTACTTCAGAACTGGACGGTTGGTCAAACCGGAGAAAAGAAGATGCGTTTCCAAATTTATCCGGATTAGTGTAGACGGGCGCTTAGCAACAGGTTCAGATATGCTCAGGATTGACTAACATGCACGGTCTTTATAATAAGAATCACAAATTGTCCTCATTGATAAAAGTTCGCTAAAACACACATACATCTGTCAAATATAAAGTAACATGAAAAATAGCAAAAAACCCAGTCAAATACGAAGTAGTTATTGAACAGTACTTGCGTTCAATATTGGACATAAGTAACACCCCATCCCCACGCATTTACTTTACCTCGAGGTTTGCAATGTACGCTCGCATCTTCACCATGCCAACAGTTATGGATTCCCCATCCATGGTGACTGCATTCTGATATTGATGTCTCATTTCCTACACATTCAACGTTATCCAGCCATATCTGGCCTGTTCCTTGTCCATATGCTGCCCGATGAGGTGCTGCTACAGCTCCATCGTATCCAAGCTGACGACAAACTACTTCAGCGTCCTGTAAGTCCCAGCCGTCATCACAAATTGTTCCCCATATACCATTGTACAGCACTTCAACACGGCCGAATGACGATAAATTTACAGAATTTACTAAGCGAACTGTTGATTTTAATTAAAGACAAAGTCAAGCGCTTTAAAATTACTTTTTAACAACAATATACTTTCTTAACAAATCTTCAACCAAGATATCTCTTTGGATTTGTGAGATCTCGCCTTCCCGGTGGCGCCAAAAAGAAAGCAGTGTCTAAGATTGTACAACAAAGTAACTAGCAAATTTCATTAATATGTATGTTAAATTTAAATGACATCCAAACATGCACACCTTTCCCGTGGACTGATGGCGTGGGTGTAACCTCCCCAGCTGATGATACACTGGGTAAACTGAAAGCTGAGAAAATCAACAGAACGGGTGAAACGAAGAGAGAAAACAAATAAATCATGGTAAATTTGTTAGAATGCTGGTCTGAACTGCCAAGTTCAATAACACTGAAGAAAGAAAAATGAATATGATCAAACACTTTGTTAAAGAACGGTTTAAACTACTATCGGAACTGAAGCAGCAGCAACAGATTGACTAGTCTGTTCCGTATAAACAGTAAAATACGAATTCCCAGGACAACTGTTACTAGATGCTTTCCAGCCAACATTTCAAGGATTTTTGGTTAAATGACATTAGAGCACCCGCCAGATTTGAGGGTGCAATTGTCAGTTAACTCCTTTTTTTGGCCAATTGTCGGTTAACTACTATTTTTTGGACGTTTACGGCAAACGGCAAACGGCAAAAATAATTCTGATTTTGCTCACTTTTTCTTTAGCACTTAAATAAAGCCAGTCGAAAAATAGGAAAAAATCCCTTAATCACAGTAAATGCAAACAATTTCCCTAAATTGTACAAACGGCTAAAATCAGACACCAAAAGTTCGATTTTTGCCGTTTGCCGTTTGCCGTAAACGTCATGCTTAACCTCTCTATTAATTTTCATCTTCTTACGGCGAAAATTATCGCGTCATAACCTGAATTTTCTTCACTATAGCACATTAATCGGTTTGGGGGGTGGACCTTACTAGAATCGAGGTTTAAATTACATGAATTCGCAAAACCTCCACCAATAGTGTGAGTTACAAGGAAGACAGTAAAGAAAATAACATAATTATCTAACCAAAGAAGATTTATTTTTAACTCGTATAGCCATCAGCTAACACAGAAATGCACGTCCTGCTCTTTCCGACTTGGTCATACATGTCTTGCTAACTACAGTCGACTTCCGATAACTCGAACCCTCGTTAACTCGAACCTCGCACCTTGAACCAAAATCGATTTCCCATTGATTTCCGTTATACATTTACTGTAATTTTACCCTCGGTAAATCGAACCCTCGATAACTCGAACCTCCCGAATGAGTTAGTTACGTACCCTGCATGAATAGAAAAACATTGAACACCGTTTTTACCTTATTTCCGGTCATTTGTTCTTACCTCCCGATAGCTCGAACCTTTTTCAATTTCCCCTGAAGGTTTGAGTTATCGAGAGTCGACTGTACTACTAAACAAACTTCACATGGATGGCTGAGATATATTTAACTCGATGAAATTAAAATTGTTTGCCTAACACTTTCAAGAGATCTTGCTCAGTTGCACGCATGCGTCACAGGTGACATAACCCTTTAACCCTTAATATGCTAAATTTACTGCAAAAAATACGTTTTTTAACCGTTAATTAATTTTTTTGGTGCTAAATTTCTCTAAACTTTGCCAGAAATGCATTTTCTTACACTGCAGTAAGATTTTGAGGAAGATTTCACGTAAAATGAACAATATTTTACTTTTGCGCATGCGCACAAGCCAATTTTTTTTGTTTGCTCAACAGTTCTGATTTTTTTCCTGGCTGCGTTGCTTTTCGTTTTTCTCTGCTTTCTTATTCTCTCTACCTTCTACACTGTATATCCTTTCTTTTGACCTGAAAAGTTTCGATCTTTAGCAATGAAAAGTTGTAGAAAGGAGACCATGATCAAGTACAGGTATATTGGCCTGTTTTACCACCAATTTTGCACCAAAAACTGATCACGTTTTTTTCGATTAGCTCTGTCAGATTGCAGTCGATCGTCAAAATGGACAGTCCTGTGGAAAGATGTATCCGACCCGTATTAGTTGCACATCCCAAGAATCTGCTGACGTGCAAATTCGTGACGTCACAAGTGGTTGAATGGACATTCCTCCGGAATAAACATGATAATCCGGACTTAGCATATTAAGGGTTAAAACCATTAAATGTCAATTAAATTCAATTTTGGCGGAACAATAATCCAGAAAATGAGTATCGTTATTCGCATTTGAGTCGATTTCACACACATGGGCAGTGTTTGAAAGTCGTCAGAACATCTATGGTGCTCTTCGGCAATGCTCGGAAGTCATCGGAACATCTTCGGAAATCTCCGGAAATTGTCGGAATATCTTCGAAAATGTGGAGATGGTAATCTCAAGCCATTGACTTAGGAAAAGTTGGCAGTATAGAATTGTGCTTTGCCATGTCAAACGGTACGCGACCTCTGTGACGTTCGAATGCCGATCTTTTCTCATCATCTCGATAGAAACTCAGAATAACGTTGACCAGGCCACTCGACGCCATCGCCATATCATCGATTGATATCGATTGGCAATTACTTTCATGACAAACTTTCGAAGTGAAATTGTTCCGCGAAGCGGCGAGTTTTCGCCGACTCGTGCGTGAGAAAACTTCTGTGGCAAGTAAATCACTTATGCATTGTAACTTCCTTCTGACCAAATGACACGTTCCCTGAGCAAACCGGAAGTTGCGTGGAAGCGAGGCCTAAGTTTTTATAAGCGTGTAGGAAATTTCGAGTCGGAAAACAGCATTTCATTCACAAATTAGCCACGAATCTTGATTCTTATCAACGTATAAAAGGAAGAAATTTAAGGTCTAGCAGGCGAGCATGAGAAGAAATTCTAACAGCTTAACGGTGAGATTTTGTTGTCGACTTCTCTGGAATCGATTGATTTAGTATAACCTGAATTTTAGCTGCTCTCTCAGAGAGCGGCTGAAATAAACTTACACTCAATTTTAGATTTTGTTGATCAATAAAAGGGAACCATCTTATGATTCACGAGAACTTTTAGGAAACACATTTTACTTTTGGTTTTATTTTTTACCTTTGGTTTTCAATCTGAATGAAAAATTTCAGTTATCTACAGAGAATCGAAGAGTAACTCGCGTAAACATGTCTCGCAAATATTTCCAAGTTCCTATTAAATTCTGTTGGTTTGTTTTGCCAGAGAAGCTCGCATAACATACATGTCTCGGTTTGTTGTATCATTTTCCAGCCATAAAAATTCCTCAATAATCGAATAGCACTCAGTCAGCTTTAAATATGTCAGATTTTTTTCAGTAAATTTTTTAATTTTTCAGAGACATCGAATTGCTTCATTTGTGAACTGGATCGAATTTGAACGGCAAGAGAAGATTTTTTTGTTTAAGTTTCCCGGTCGGTAGAACTTTACCGGTAATAACAAATCCCGAAGAACTAAAAAACGCTGAGTCTGCTTTGAACACACTCAGATACGCTTTAATATTTCTAGAATTTGTGTAATAAAAAGGGATCGATGACTACAAACACTTTTAGCTACCGTGTGCACGCAACTCACCCATTTGCGTCGAAAACGACGATCTGTACATTAACCTTTTTATACCGTAGAGCTGTGTTCATTTGTGAAAAATCAACTTTTAAAATCATCCTGTCTTTTGATCACCGAATTGAATGGAGGGCAAGGTACCCACATTATTTTAACAGCAACGAAATGTAGAAACTTGAAAATGATGGTCAGACATGTTTATGCGAGCTTCTCTGTCGAAACAAACCGCTCTGCTTCTTTTTAATTAAATAATTCTTTTGATATGAAATACATGTACAATCCAATTCACACCTGAAACAGTTAATGCTAACCCACGCTTGTTTTAACTTTTTTTAATTACAAGATGTTCTTGTAATTATATTTTTGGTCATCTTGAATAAATGTTATGTTACGTTACGTTATGTTATGTTGTGTACTACAGTTCCAGCGTTGACCAACAATCCTTCCGCTCATAAGTTCTAACGTGAAACAGCCGGAGGCTAACGTAAACATTTCAGAACTGGGCGATTTCACGTTGGTTTAAAGCCGACCGTAAAAGAACCGTGCTTGCAAAATTTTAGTTTGATAGAATCCGTTTTAGAAAAATAATAGCAAGTGAACTTTCGTCTCTAAGGACCATATATATGGGAAAGTGATAAAGATCAAGTCTTATAAATGGAATTTCGGTTATTTGTGCAATATTTTGTAAAATTCTGCAGCACAATAAACTCCCAAAATTGCTCGAAGATAAGGTAACAGAGGGCTCGAGGTAATGAGTAAATACGTGACTATAGAGCTGAAAATCTCAATTGTGATTGTTTAGAAATTCGTCTTTATCGAGGAGCAAATTGGAAGAAATTAACAGTATGAGATACCTGACATGTGTTTAGACTGACAGTTATGACCCCACAACCGCCAAATCAAATTCTTACTTCAAGTATATATGACGACCTAACTCATTGCATGCACAAACGAACAGTACTTTTTGATTCTCGGGTTTAAGAACCTGCCATAAAATAAATTCACACAATCTTATTAAAGGCTTATATTTGCTGGTACTTAATCAGACAAAACACAAGTCTTCCGTTACCGTTCCACACATCACGCAGTTACCACGGACAAAACCAAAACGGTGTAAATTGCTTTGATTTGCGTCGTAGACTATATGTGCAATGGAATAAAGTGTTTCAAATCGAGTAAAAAAATGTTAAATGCTCGTTATACTTTCATAAAATGTATTATTATGACTATTATAAGAAACAGATTTGCGAACCGATTGTGTTTCATGCAGCGTGGATTGGATTAACGCTCAACTGCAGTTCATTTCTCAGTCTTACCTCCAAATAGGAAGATAAATGCAAACATCAACATGTTTACAGCAAGCTGTGCGCTTAATGAATGCACTTCTCAGTCCCGTCTGAACGGCTCAATTCAGTAGTTCTGCTCCCTGCTAGTACCTGATCTGGGGAATGTTCTTGCTTCGATTGCCAGACAACAACAAAACAGAGCACAATTAACGTCTGGATTTAAGGAAGTGTCAATACAATGAAGTTCTTATGTCTCTGCCAGAGGAAGCAATTTAAGTACTGCTTTATAATAATTTAACTCTCTGATAGCAACTATAGCAGAGAAAGAGCCTCTTTACCTGGTATGGCGGCCTGGAAATGTTGCGTGTCCGATCTGAAAGGAAACAATAAGTATTGTCCATAAACGTTTACCAAAGTGCAGCTGGAATGTAACTGATGTTGGCTCTAAGATTCGGCTTTGACAAGTTGCTGACCTCGTTTCCACAAAAGAATTTACAGACCTGCCAGCTCTCACAATTACGGTGTTTGACCTCGCGACAAAGACTGTGCATATCTTAGGCTCTTTTTTTCACGAAATCACTTTGAAATGAAATTTGTCTTTACTGCAGAATGTATATGCATAAATAAATTTGGGTTCAACTCTTTATTAGCATATCAATTCATATTCCGAGTCAGTAGAGTTGTCGACAGAGATTTTATTTTAGGTTTGGCAACGAATGCATGTGATGGAGATTCAATTTCTATACGTGGATCGTTTAATAATTTAGATGTTATCGATTACAGATTTGCTTCAGTAAGTGTACAATTTCTCGTACGCTTATTGGCTAATTTTTATCGTCAATTGGAGTTGTAGAAATACAAATACACTACGAATGGCGCCATCGCGCACAGATCTTGAAATCGATATAAGCAACAGATTGGATCTAAACGGGCGTTTCTCAGAGGAATTAAAAGCTCTTTTTATCCGTCTCGTCTCGTCTCGTCTCGTCTCTCGTGACCCTAGAACACTGTTTAATTTTTACGTAGATATGAAAACTATATCTGCTACATTCGCCCACTCTAATCAGTCTCTAATCACTAACACTAACTTGTTAGCTGCTGGCTGCAGTTCAAAGATATCGAAAATTGAAAATTAAAACTGTTGTTGTCGCTTTATAAAAGTTGTGTTATATTGTAGCGTGGCATTCACAACAAAATATAGTAACCAAGTACCTCTTGACTCAGGTCAATCTTCGGGTCAAATAATATAAAAATAATGTTAATTGTTTCGCGTTAAAATTAATTTTCACTGATTTCCCATACTGTAAGGCCTCGTGCCTGCAAATTCAAAATCGTAGACAATCGAAAAAGAACTTCAAAAAAGCAAAGCATGTCTGTACTTCACTTAATAAGCTCTTTGTAATAAGTAGTTTACTTTTATCTTGCATACCTCTTCCTTGCATTGGCATGGCGGCAAAATTCCGGCGGCCTTACAAAGCAAGAATGTATAGAATGTATGGCCCCAACCGCTCGAGTGAAAAGGCCATAAATCACAATTCGTTGAGTAGGATTTTCAAGTCACTGAAAAACGTTTGTAAGGAGCTAGGCTAAAAGAGTTCTCAATTTAAACTACTCCATAGAATTTTAGTGATAAAGAAAATATTATTCAGATTTGGCATCAAAACGGATGAGGAATGCCTGTATTGTCATCTGGCTGGGACGGATGAGTTGTTGGTGTTGCTGGGAGATGTGTTTGGGCTGCTGGGAAAGTTTTCTCTTTTGGGACGGGCTAACACGTCATGGAAATGATCCAATATATCCGCCTAGAGTCGAGTCGTCTAAGCTAGGTATCGACTCGACGTACTGGAAGTCTATTCGTGAGGGACTTCGTGAAATGTACAACAAACAACAAAAGTAAAGAATGCCGTATGATAGTCGGCGACTCGACTCGAATCGTCATGAGTCGTCTCGCTAAAAGGCGACTCAACTCTGACCAGAAGTCTAGTTGTGAGAGACTCAGCGGAGTCATAAGGGAGGGTAGATAATTCGACGACTCGACTCGACTCGAGTCGTCACGAGTCGGTCTCGCTAAAAGTCGACCCGACTTACCAGAAGTCTGGTTGCAAGAGACTTAGCGTAAAATGCAGCAAGAGTTACAAGGGAGGGTAGAAAAGTCGGCGACTCGATTCGATTCGAGTCGTTACAACTCGTCTTGCAAAAAGTTGACTTGACTTAAAAGATATTCCTCCTTTCGCGCAGAATTTTACGAGTAATTAGCGCGCAAAAAAGAACAAAATGACGGCTTTTTTCTATACGGCTTGGCTCGCGAGAGAGATAAATCGCCGTTTCCTCGTAAACAATCATGGTGACCTATATATTTTTATTGCATGATTTTCGTGTAAAAATTATCCTCTTTGAGTTGAACGATTTAAAAAAAAGTAATCGGAGGGAAAAATATATAGGTGAATACGTGCACAAAAGTGTTACTCGAGGGCGCAAATTATGACTTTGAAAACACTGACTCGAAGAACGTTTTAATTCGATTTCGTTTGGATTTGAGTGATTTTTTCTTAACGTACATATTACCTTAATAAAGTTTGCTTCCAGCAAAAGAGGATGAACCCTCTCGCTTCCAGTTATCACAAAATGTTATGTGGACCGATGAAATAACGCGCGATTAGTACCAAAACACGCATAAATGAGGCAAGATTGGCCCATCTATTTCTCTTGCGAGCATGGTGACCACTACGGAAAACTTAGTCAGGTTTTACGCTACGGCTGGACGTAGCCGACTGACCTGCGGCCCGAGTGTCTTCTATCTTTGTGATTGGTTAACTGAATCCCGGTTATCAGCCATTGTTAAAAACTTGCAATGGTATATTGCATTTCCTGAGTTTTGATTGGTTTACAGGCCACAAATATGGTAGGTGTGCGCATCAATCGAGAACAGCCGGGAAGCTCAAATATTGCAATTCTTTGAGGGTTTTTTTTTTTTAAAAAAAGACAATTATTCCACTCGCGCTTGTTGGATATGGGATAGTTAAAGCCAACTCGGCACTACGCGCCTCGTTGGCTATCTCATAGTCCGTCGGCTTGGCTCAAAATTTTAGGTGAATTGTGCACTTGTTGATACAAGCATGGAATTTAGCACACCGAAAGTAGTCACCAACACAAAATTTTCAAATACAGTGCAAAGCCGGAAAAACGCCAGTATTCATAACCGTTAAACCGTAATTTATTACAATCAATGAAATCCTTCGGTGAAATGTTTGTTTGTCCTGGTCTATTGCTGGTTCTCACTGTCATGCCACAAAAAAGTAAATCCAAAACTATTGAATGAAAAAACTCAAGAATATTATAGGTTGTAGAAAATTACCAGATATTCTGTTTGTCCAAGTCTCGGGTTTGTACGGTATTCCGTACTCGAGTTATCCGTCAAAATGTTTTACACAAATTTACAGAGCTTTGTATGGAAACGCCATGTTGGTGCCCATGCAGTTGGGCACCAACATGGCGGCCGGAAATCAATGAAAACATCTGGAGTTCACTTCTGCTATAAAAGGCAGTTACATCACTCTAATGAACAAGTAAGCATTCACATAAACACTTCACACAAAACCTCAACTGTTCAGATTGTTAAAAATCGTGGGATAAGGCATTATTTTGAAGCATACGTGACAGCCTTCTGGCGGCATCTTGATGTCGTGTGGCGTGAAATTCCGAAATTCAAAATGGTCTATCTTAAAGACGGCGGCTGCTATCGAGCTAAAAACCTTCAACAAGATATACATTAAGGATGTCTAATAGCCGGTGAAGGATAAAAACTCAGGGGTCTTGTGATTCTGGATTTTAGAATTGTGATGACGTCACGTGAAAACCAAGAATAGAAAAATACTATTATGTCAGGTAGTGGAAAAAAGTCGCGCATCCAAAATTAACAATGAAATGTCATAATTTAGACTGTTTACAATCCTCTATATTCTCAGATTTTGCTTCTATTAGCGAACGGCGAAGGTGGGGATCGGGGAATGAATCGCGAGAGACCTGGACGCTAGCGCAAAACGAAAAACGCGAGGGGGCAGAGGGCGGGGAACGAAAAATCTTTTTCCATGCAATAATTGCCAAGTAAAATATTGACATCAAAAAGATGGTAAAAATATAACAATGGCAATAATTGTAAGCCTTATTTAAAGCATTCATATCTGAAGTTTTTAAATAAAATGTACAATAAAAGGTGTATAAAAGCGCAAGAAGAAATACTTTGTGGGGGGTCTTGGCTGAAAATTTATTAACGAACGAACGAACGAACGAACAAATGAACTAACTAAACACAACTGTTTAAAGTGGTGTTAGTTTAAAATGTCGATTTCCACTATCATATTGTCATTGTCATCTATATTGTCATTCCGCGATCCTTCTGGCCTGCACCAGGGAAAGAGACCCCTGGCCGCCTCCAACACCGGAAGTCCGCGATTCACTGACTTATTGCTAAATCTGACAAATTTGATTGGCTGAAAAATACAGAACAAGTACTCTGCGCATGCTCAGAAATGGAGACCGGCCAGAGGTCTCCTTCCCTGACGCAGACCAGAAGGATCGCGACCTCTGGGGACAAGAATGGTATATCCTGAGGTCAGGTCCCAACTGTGCGTAAGTTGAAGTTTATTCTGAATTAGATAATCCTTGCGTCAACGACCAGGTCCAGGAGTGTATCCCTTTTGTAGTAGCTCTAATCCAATTTGTTTCTGTCATGCTTCACCTTTCCTTTCCTTTTTGGTTATCTAAAAAAGAGATATAAAACAGAACATGTCAACTAGAGAAGCCTTTTTATGGCTGATAGCCTTTTCTTATTTGCATACAGCCAAACAACATCTTCTAAAAAAGCTGTCATAATAACATGCACCCGGAGAATCATCTCATTAGTTTTTGTTTTAGTTTTCAACTGAGATTATCCGCGACCCATAAGCAGTCGTGCTTAATTTTAATTTTAAAATAGCCAAGAACTCTGATCACTAACCACTCGTCATTCTTAATAATAACACTGCCGCGGTTACACTGCTATGACTACACTGCTACACTCTCGTGAAAGCTAATGGCTTCTGCCCACGCCAGGTCATCACGTTCTGAAAAAAAAACACAAAGAGAAAACCTGAAAGAAAGACTGAGAGCACCCCAGATTTGGGCATCGTTTTCTGACGAATCCATATTATGAGAAAGTATTCATGGTTCTAGTGAAATTAAACTTAAAATTGGTTTATAGAGTAAGCTGTAATTTTGAGGAAAAAGATTGAAAATAAATAAATCTACTTTGTTTAGTCTTATCCACCACTCAACATTATTCATACTCGTAATTTCTGTTGCGAAATTAAGATCGCCTTTAATTCCTAAATAGGGTGTAGCCTTATATACCCCATATAAGGTAACCAAGCAGTTATCATAAGGGCATCTGTCAACACCAAATCTAGTACTGAAAAACAAAAACAAAAAAGGAAAACCTGAACGAAAAAATCTGAGAGGACAACATGCTTGTGTATATTTTTTTGGGGGTGGAACAATATTTCTAAAAAGCACTTGAGATTAATTTAAACTGAGACCTCTTATAAAACAAGGTTCAGTTTTAGAACAAAACTTAAGAAATTGCTCGTGCTTTTTTTACTGTAATCCACCACTCGACATCATTCATATCCATAATGTCGCTGGCAAATTAATTTCGCTTATAATTTCTAAATAGGAAACAACCTTATATCCCATTTAGGTAATCAAGCACAGTTGAAGTAACTTATCATACCGTGTTATACACAATCTGATAACGATAACTAGTCAATAGAATCGATAGAATCTTGTTAGTTTCTATGATTCAATGGAACATATCGGGCTTCGTTGTAATTCCTAATCATTCATATTTAAGAAATTCAAATCACAGCTAAAAAGGAACATCTAAATAAATTATTTCGATGCACCTTTCGCCTTCCATTCATTGTTAAGATAGAAGTAGTGCTGTAAACGCACTTGAGACTTCGCGCGCGCGTATTCTTAAGTCTTAAGTATTTTCTCAAACGTTACTTTTTATGGAGCATTATTTTATCAAGAATGCTCCATGTGTTTAGAAAGAGAGCGAAGCAGTATCAAAGGAGGCGACGGGTGAAGAAATAACTGAAATTTATGAGCTTTTCTGAAAAGTGGAGTGGCGTACATCGGCATTTTGTCATGATATTGATTTCAAATTACTTAGCAAAATAAGTCGGACTCTAGAAACACAAAGAGGTAAGAAAATAGTTAATTTTAGCCATAAACAAGACAGAGCACAACTCCTTTTAAAACGATAAAAATACTCGCTACGAAACGTACGTTATTTGGCTTCTTGAAAGAAAGCTGGCGTAAATATTTTGACCAGGTTTGTACTGTTCGCTTTGTCCGCGACGGCTGTGAGTGATGGAGTCTTCTCATCACTTTTTGCTTTTGTTTTAGCATTTTTATGCTGAACTCTGAAAAAATGAAAGGTGTTTTTTTTTCTTAATTTCTTTAAAGGTATAAAAAGGTTTGCTGAATTCACTAGCCTACCCTAGACATCGAGCGTACGTTATTTCCTTATTTTTATTCGGTTAGCGCTTGGTACAAGAAAAGTATCTAGGTCTAAATAGCTACACTCAACGTCACCTGCAGTTCTCCAAGCTTCTGAGGGTAAACTGGGGGCACTTTTCACTCCTTTATAGTTGGCATAAACTCTAAATTGGTACAGAACATTCTCTTCAAGGCCAAGAACTTCAGCGGTTGTTCCAATCACAATACATTGATTCGGTTGGATGCTTTCCTTGCACGTAGCGTTCATCCACACAACTCCGTCATCAGGTCTCATATTTACAGTGTACGTGACAGTTTGCAATCCAAGTGGCGACCAACTGATAGTTATTGTGTCCAAAGAGTTACTTACGAAGAATGGAATGCCAGGGTTGTCTGGAGAATTAAAAATACCAGGCAAACTAATACACACACATATAATATACTGGTTCTGGACCACTTTTATGTGTTAACACTTTAAAAAGAAAAAATTCGGCCCTAAAGGGCCTCATTTTTTTGTATAAATTTTTAGTATACCAAAGTGGTCCATAACGAAGTATATTATATGTGTGTGGGAGAAAGAGAGAAAATAACGCAAACATGGAAGTTATGAGAGTGTATTTTCAGTCAGGGCTACCACATTTTCGGCTACCTTTTTGCTTGGTGGTTGTCGAAAAATTGGTTGTCGAAGAAAAAAATGCGCTCCTTTAATACAAAAGTGGCCCAGAATTATTTTCCACTTGAACAATTATCTGCACTAGTATATACGCCGAGATGGCAGCCGCGAGATTTTCGTCTAATGTTTTAGAAAATTTTTACAGTCCATTAACGAGGGAACAAAATAGAAACCTTCCTCAGCCATTACAACCTGAACTAGTTCCTTTAGGTGACGGGTTTAAAATAAGCCAAAGTAATTTCCAGGAATGGCTTCGTGTTTGGATAATGGATGTATCCAAAACAAATCCAAACAATAAAGATATTTTAATGTTTTCAAGAGAAAATAAAGAAAAGTACACTAATTTGATTGAACAGGAAATTCTTAAGTTGGGCAGCGTAAAGGTGAGCTTCGGGCTACAAGTACAGTTTGAAATAGAAAGAAATGGCAAAACGGAAGAAATGACGCACTATTTTAAAGAGGACCAGCCGCACGTTTTTAACAGGGATAACAAAGAACTGATAGAACAAAAATATCAGGAATTCATGGGGAGAATAAAGGGAGAAATAGAAAACTGGTCATTGCAAGGATCAGGATGGGAAGTTGAAAGTATAGAGACAGCATACGTGAATGTCGCGCGCTATCAGCCACTGCGCGGAGGAACCTATTTGCCACTTCCGGCAAATCTGGCAAAAAAGAAGGCAATAATCAACGTAAAAAACAGAGACAACGAATGTTTGAAGTGGGCACTAAGAGCTGCTTTATTTCCTCCAAAAGATGGAAGGCACGCACAAAGACCAAGCAAATATCCGGTCAACGATTGTATAAACTACAAAGGAATTGACTTTCCCACACCGGTAAAAAAAATAGACAAGCTTGAGGCGCAAAACGTAAACCTCGCAATAAACGTATTTGGCTGGGAAAACAACACCGTGATTGTGCACAGGATAAGCAGTAAAGAACCAAACGTACCGAGGATAAACCTGATGTTGATTGAGTCGGGGGAGATACAGCATTACTGTTGGGTAAAAAGAGAAAGCGCCTTGCTGTTCGATAAGGCAATAAACAATAAAACTTTCTACTGCATGATGTGCTTAACGCGTTTCACAAGAGCGCACTTGCTAGAGGACCACAAAAAGTACTGCAACGGCATTAACGGCAGGCCAACAAAAATAGATATGCCGGAAGAGGGGAAAAACATCCTAGCTTTCCAAAATTACCATAAACAGATGAAGGCGCCCTACGTGATTTATGCGGACTTTGAAGCGCTTGTAAAAAAGATGCACGGCTGCGAGCGAGACCCGGATAAAAAATACAAAAGCTACACGGAAAAAACCGAGATGCATGAGGCGTGCGGCTTTGCGTACATTGCGGTGAGAAGCGACGGGAAAGTGGCATCAGCAAAAAACTACAGGGGGCATAAAGCAGTGGAATTTTTTCTGAAGAATATCATGCCGGAGGAGGAAAAAATAAGAGAAATCCTTGCCAAACCGAAAACAGCAACAATGACACAAGAGGACTGGGATGATTTCAATCATGCGGAGAACTGTTATATTTGTGAAAGGAAACTGGTAAAAGAAAACTATTGGGATTCATTGCCGGTTTACACTAAAGGTCTTATATCAAAAAAAGAAAAATACCAGGGCCAATATCACAAAAAGTGCTTTTTCAAAGAGCAAAAAAATCAAAGGGAAGCATTAAAAGAAGTGGGATGTGTTGAAACAGAAGAAGGTGAATTTGAAATTATAATGCTAAAAAAACCGGCGGAAGGGGACAAGTGTAAAGCACAAGCACAAACCAAATGTTATTTCTGTGAAGGGCCATTGCTTCAAAAGAATTACAGAGACGCGGTAAAAGACCATTGCCACATAACAAGCGCGTACCGCGGAGCCGCGCACAACGATTGTAACCTTAAAATGAGAATAAAGCCCAAAACAGACCAGATACCAGTTGTATTTCACAACCTGAGGGGATACGACGCACACCATTTAATGCAAGAGATGTCAAATTTGCAGAAAGAGGTGAAATGCGTCGCAAACAACATGGAGAAATATATCACATTTTCAGTCGGAGGTCTGCGTTTCATAGACAGCTTGAACTTTTTGCAAGGAAGCTTGGACTCGCTGGTAAAAGCAACGCCGAAGGAGGCATTAAAAATGACATCAAGAGTTTCAAAGGGCAGTGATTTGCTATACAAAAAGGGGATTTACCCTTATGAGTACATGGATTCATGGGAGAGGTTCAACGAAACAAGTCTTCCTAAAAAAGAAAGCTTCTACAGCAAGCTCAACGACGAGCACATAACAGAAGATGAGTACGCGCACGCGCAGACAGTCTGGGATACTTTTGAATGTAAAACATTGGAAGACTATCACGACCTTTACGTAAAAACGGATGTTACCCTGTTGGCAGATGTATTTAAGAACTTCCGTGAACTGTGTCTGGAGCAGTACGGGTTAGATCCGGCACACTATTTCACGTCGCCAGGCCTATCATGGGACGCTCTCTTGAAAAAGACCGGTGTCAATCTTCAGTTGTTTACAGACCTTGAAATGCATCTCTTTGTTTGTACGGGGAATTCGGGGGGGAATCTCGACGGTAAGCAAGAGATACGCGAAGGCAAACAACCCGCTGGTACCGGACTATGACCCAAGCAAACCGAATAGCTACATAATGTATCTCGACGCGAACAACCTCTACGGCTGGGCAATGAGCAAGCCGCTCCCAAAAAGGGATTTTAAATGGAAACGTGTCATGCCGACGGAGGAGGAAATCCTGAATAAAAAGGAGAACGCAAAGAATGGATGGATCCTTGAGGTCGATTTGGAGTACCCAGCAGAACTGCATGAAGAACACAACAGCTACTCGCTGGCGCCTGAGAAAAAGGTCGTGAAAAAAGAAAGCATGTCGGACTACCAAAAGAGGTTGATGAAAGACCTGGACATAAAACTCCCAAACAGCAATAAGCTGCTGCTGACACTTGAGGACAAAAAAGACTACGTAGTGCATTACAGAAACCTGCAGTTTTATCTGAAGAAGGGCCTGAAACTGAAGCGTGTAAAAAGGGTATTGGAGTTCGAACAAGAATGCTGGATGGAGCCGTACATCCGGATGAATACAGAATTCAGGAAAAAGGCAAAGAACGACTTTGAAAAGAACTTTTACAAGCTGATGAACAACTCGGTATTTGGCAAAACCATGGAGAACCTGCGCAACCGTGTTGATATAAAAATAGTGCGCAGCAATGAGAAAGACAAAATAAGGAAATTGGTCGCCAGGCCTTTGTACTCAAGGCATGTAATATTTACAAACGACCTGGTTTGAATCGACATGCGCAAAAGCCGGCTGCTGCTCAACAAGCCGGTCTACACGGGGATGACAATACTTGACAACAGCAAGATCCTGATGTACGACTGTTTCTACAACCATCTGAAAAAGCAGTACGGCAAAAAATGCGAGCTCCTGTACACGGACACGGACAGCCTGCTGCTGGAGATAGAAACGGAGGACGTCTACAAAGACATAAAAGAAAACGAAAAGGACCACCCGCTGCACTCAGCACATCAGACTACAAGAAGGACCACCCGCTGCACTCCACCGTGAACAAAAAGGTCCTCGGAAAAATGAAAGACGAGTGCGCCGGAATCCCCATATCAGATGTTGTTTGTCTGAAGCCGAAAATGTACTCTATCATGAAGGCAGACGAAAAAAATATCTAAAAAGCAAAGGGCGTAAAAAAGAGTGTTGTCAAGAAACAGATAAAGCATGAGTAGTACAAGGAAACGCTCTTCGGAACGCAGCAGATGTGGCACGGAATGAATTCTTCGAAGCGAGGGGCATGAGATTTACGGCATGCATGTCAACAAAATTTCGCTGTCCCCGTTTGATTCAAAGCGCTGGATAGCAGACGACGGGGTAAATACAAAGGCTTACGGGTACAATACCTGGATGGAAGAAATAGAAGCTTTATTCGATACTGCAGAAATAAAAGAAATAGAAGCTTCATTAACAAATGCCGAAATAAAAGAAATAGAAGAAGCTTTAACAGAGATGCAGAAATAAAGAAATGTTATAGTTGTTGCTCGGGGGGTAATTGTGTATTTGGAGGCACAACCTGTAGTTCTTCACGCACGAAGCCGCGCTTGGGTCCGTCATGTAAATAGTAGATAACGGGCTGATTCGGTTTGGTAAAAGATCGTTCAATGTTGTAAACTTTCAAAGACCAGATTGGATCAGTGGCTCTTTTCACACCACCTTCAAGCTCGCCAGGCTGGTACAAATACCTAACATTCACAAGAGAGGAGAGCTTTTTTTCCCTTTCCCCAACAGGCCTCAAATAAGGTGTTGATGGCTTTGCATAAACACTTTTTTCTTTGATGGCAACGGCGGGTTTCTGGCCGATAAGGCTTGTTACCTCGTTGTTCAGAGCAGCCACAACTTCAGGAAGCCTTTTTACCCACGCCGTGGACCGCTGGCCCTCGGGCAGGCGCATTTCAACGGTGTACTGGTGCCCGAACAAGCGCTCAGCCAGGGTGCGGTTGAAACGTTCAACAATGGCCTGGTCACGGTGAATGTCAACTCGCCTGCGCCGAATGTACGTTTTGTGATTTTCCATTTCTTTTGTAACAGCGCCCATAAATTCGCGCCCAGGGTCAACCTGCAGCAGTTGAGGCCATTTTAGAGGCGCGCGCTTGTAAATTCTCTTAAAAGCCAGGGAAACTTCATCAGAGTTTTTCGAGGTCAAGGGTTCAGCCTCTTTGTAGCGGCTGGCCACGTCGACAACGGTGAGGGCATATTTAAAAACTTTTCGCCCGCGGGGCAGTTTGTCATGCGGCAGAAAAAGAAGATCCGCCTGGTGGACCGCGTTGGGTGTAGGCACATCGAATTTCGGCCGAGGAATGCGCTTTGGTGCGGGGAGAAAGATCTGCCAGAGTGCTTGCTTGAACAGCCACTTTTTTGTGGTTTCTTCTGGTACCTTGGCGGCTTCGGATAATTTTTTGATCGCTGCAATACCTTTCCAGTAGCCCCCAGGGCTGTAGTATATCTTTGCGAGTTTGGCATCCATCGTGTAATATAAGTAAGGAGTAAAAAAGTTTAAAGGAAACGGAAGGCAGCGTAGCCCAAAGCAAGAGCCGCGGCGCCCACGAACATGAGTTCACCATTTTTCTGCTGCTCGCTTGGTTGATAGAAATCTGAGAACTTGGGCTCTTTGGGGGGTATCATTTGTTTGTCAGGGTGCGCCTGGTTGTACAGTTTGAAGGCATAGTCAGTGTTGGTGAAGTTCTGCTTGGCCTGCGCCTTTATTTGCGTGTTAGTCGCAATCCAATCGAGAAGTTTGGTCCGGTCACGGGAGTATTTGGCGTAAGCCGCTTGATACGCCTCGAGAGCTTTATCATGTCGTACTTTTTCGTCAAGAGCAGCGTCACCTCCGCCAAGTGCCTTCGCGAGATAATTGCCGCCGATAAAAGCCGCAGCATTCAACACAGCCCCACCAGCCATAATCGCGATACTTGCCATGGTTTTATATATCAGAGCAGAGTTTTTTTCAAATCATTAATTTCAGACGCTGGTGGGAAGGATTTTTTGGTCCTCGAGGTAAAGTTTGAGCGCAATGCTCCCCGCCATGACGGCGGTGAACTTCACGTAGTTCATCGCACTGCTGCTGGGTCAGAAGTAAAATTCTCTTTCACAACCTTTTTTGCGACCCAGCCGATGCCGGCGGCCAAACCAGTTATAGTAGCAGCATCCATGATGGTTTTAACAAGCTTGTTGTCTGACATTTTTTTGCAAGTATAGAAATGGAAACATACAAAAGTTTAAATCAAAATTAATTTGTCTCTTCTGATAATGTAGCATTCAAAAGATCGCGGACTGTATTAAAAACCTTCATGTTGAAGTCGTACCATATCAGTCCGATACCAAAAATGGCCGCGGTTGAGATAAGAACTTGGGGAATGTCAACTTTCTTCATGGTATAGGAGGCAGATATAATATTAATTCGTAAATATTCAATCCAAATGTTTTACACCTCTGGGCTGTGTTGCGCGAACAGGTTGTGGCTCAACACGTGTCATCTGCTTCATCTTTCTCTTGCATTTTAACAAAATTCGAATGGTCTTCTACCAACCTAATCAATTTATCAATTGTCTTGCAAGTAACATACCACCAAAAAGTAGAAACGACAAAGCCTGTTAAAAAACTGACAACAAATGTTTGTGTTGGAACTTGCATCATATTTATATAGAATAAGAAAAAAAGTGTTTAATTGTTTTAATACATCATACGAATGCCTTTCCTCGGTTTCGGAATATTAATATGATATTCAATCCAAATGTTTTACACCTCTGGGCTGTGTCGCGCGAACAGGTTGTGGCTCTACACGTGCGGGCTCAGGTGCCTTTTTGCTGAATGCGGCCTTGAGCTCTTCGCGTTTGTAATAAATCCCGGTCAGTGAAACGACTATGCTGGCAACAGCAAGCCATTGGGTGGTGCTCAGACTGCTATTTTTTTCTCCGGTAATCTTTGGTGTTTCGTCTGCAATAGGCGGGTCTGGCTCAGGGGCCGGGGCAGCTGCCTTTGCCTTGTTGTTTGCGATTATAATAGCAGCCTCAGCTGCTGCTTTTTTCTGTTGTTCGCGGGCACGCCGCGTTCTTTCAGCAACCAATTTGCCAGCAGCCACACGCTTGGGATTTTTTGCACGCTGCGGGGTTGTAGTTGGAGTTGGAGTTGTTGCTTGCTGTGTGATATCGACCTGCGAATGTGCTGTCTGGGTCTCGCCCTGTGAATTTGCACTCTCGGATTGTTCGGTTGACATTTTGAAACGAAGCGTATATGTTAAGCAAATAAAATTATTATGCAATTACTGAGAATTTGTCTGCAAGTGTTCAGCAGTTGATGAGGTATGTTGAGGAATTTCTTCTAATTTTGCTTCATCCTTTCTATCCAAATGCGAGTTAAAATCAAAGTGTTTTGTTGTGATCAGCGCCGTGTTGGCCAGAGCAAGAAAACGGCCGCACTTAAAAGCAAGGTTGCCGGCCAGATTGGAGAGCTCTTGGTTGATGATGTAGTCGTTTCTGAGTTCTTTTTGATAAGCGTCGATGTCTTTGATGTCAACGGCCATTCCGACTGCTTTAGTTACAAGAAAAATGCAGCTGTCGATCAAACTTTCTGTTGTCTTGGAGCCCACGTAGGTCTCGTACCTTTTGATGTGTTTGTCAACATCTTTGTCGCTCAGGCGCTATACCTGTTCATGTGTTAACTGCACTCCGATGGCCTCTTTGGCTTTGCCTGTAGATACAAGCACGTTCAGCTGCTCACGAAGAGCAGGAATGTCAGGTCCGGGGACGGTTAAACTTGTTAAGTCTGGCATAATACTACCAGCTGGCCCGCTTGACGGCTCGGCTTCCAGTAGGTCCAGGTTAAAGTTCGTAAGTTCTGCGCACAACTCTTGTTCACTCATTGTCACTATATACAACTTTTATTTTTTTAATTCAAAATGAATACCGTAGGGGTAGCGAAGCGAGAACACGAGATAAGAGAACTTCCGCTCTTTCAGCTTTGAAATCAGATCTTTGTACTCATCGTGGGAGAGTTCGCCGGCGTAATCATCAAAGATCGCCTTCGTGGTTTTGGCCGAGGGAGTGTAAAATAGAACGATAGCCGCCACGTTCTCCCGGAAGGAAGGTGTGATGCTGGTTATCTTCTGGGTAAGCACCCAAACGCTGATGCCGATATGTCGAGCGGAAAAGCCAAGATTCACCAGCTGGCCTGTGCGCCCTTTCACATCTTTGGAGGCTGCGCAGTCATCGAGGATTATGAGCGTGTTGGTGCCCTCAAACAGCCAGCTCACGAGTTTCAACCAAATTTCCACCTCGTGCTGCTTGCATATTATCACAAACATTCTTGGGTCATTTTCACCAATTTGGTGGTAGGTCTTGTTGTGCGCGAATGTTGGGCAGATAAGCACAATGTAGTCGAACTTGCCTCGGAAAGGGCCGTAGATCTGGTCCACCACAAACCTAGATTTGCCTGAATTCGTTGGGCCCACAATCAGAGCGTTAAAGGGTATCTTGCTCGAATCCATTTCTATTAGTACTGCACAGATTCTAATTGCCTTCCTAATATATTCATCTGCGCGTCGCTGATTACGTAAATGTGGCAGTTCACATTGCCCGAGCCGCTTGCATTCCTCTCGAGCTCCAGCTGTACCCCGTCCTTTGTGTTTACAAGTCGCGTGCCGCTTCCGTGCATCGAGTGGTCAGCCATGGAACGCAGATCGATCATAAGCCCGAACTTGTTTTCTGTATAAAACTTTGTTGCATTCATGTGCTGTGTTTTGTTTTCAGCTTTGACAAAGAAGCGTTTGACCTCCTCCCAGACATCAATTCCTTCAAGTCCGTTGTTGTACAGCCTGTTGGGCGTGCCGTTTACTGTGACACTGACTTTCGTCAGATCTGGGTTTAAGTAAGTTTCTGCCTGCCTTGCGCCAGCAACATAGGGCTCGACAAACAGTAGCAAGATGCCTTTGAGGGACCTTCTCTGCGGGTTAACTCTGAGATTCAGCCTTGTGTCTGTGCCTTTGGCAAACATAACTACTTCGCCACGCTGGATGTTGTCATATGCAAATTCTTTGCCACTTGAGTACGCGCTGAGGGCTTCATCTGCCAGTGTTTTGCTTCTTATCATCTCGTACTCCAGCTGGATGTTTGTCAGCTTATATTTCAGCTTCGAGGGGTCTGAACCTCTGACGACCTGAGAGGCTGGCGCAAGTACCAGTTCGAACATAAGATCGTTGAATAGAGCCCGCGGATAAAAGGTCCCGTGGTCGTTCAAAATCTGGTGGCCAAGGCGGATCCTGTATTTGGTTCCGTAAATCCCGTTCAGTTTTTTCTCTGCATCGACGCCTGAGGTCTCCTTATCACCCGCGTTTGAGTGAATTTTGTTGAGATCCTCACTCTGGATTCCATCTTGCAGCATGTTGTCGCGCTTCTCCTGCGATAGGAAGAGATCCTCGAATATCTTGTAAATGTCGTAACCGACTGTGTCCTGCAGTATGGTGCCAGAGTACTTCAACTTTGTCAACTTTACTTTGTCAACTAGCGCCCGACCAACATTGTCGACAAGAAAGTTGTTGGCATGGCCTCCGCTCAAATCAATGTTGAAGCGCAGCGCAAGTGAGCCGGGAACAATGGCCTCGTTTTCATTCAGCTTGGGCACCGAAACATAAAGCGTTTCCAGTGGATTGGCTTCTGTGCTCTTGAAAGTGATGCGTTTCACCGCGCGCTCCGATTTTAGAGCGCCGAGAGTTTTTTCACTGCGTGTTGCTCGAAGATTTTCTTGTACACCGTCCGTTATTGTAAGAAATATAAAAATGTTCAATTAAAATTTCAATTGTAAATATAAAATCACGCGATGGCAGAAGGTGGCGAATTTGGTATGGACCAACCAGATCTTGACCACGATATTGACCATGATGACGATGATGATGATGATGATGATGATGATGATGAACAAGAGGCCAACAGAACCCAGCCATTTCAGCCTGGCACAGCGTCCACCCCCTACCATGGTGGTGAACAACATGAAATGCAAACTATGCAGCACGATCAGAGCGGACTTCCAGAAACATCATTTGATGAAGATATACCTTTTTTAGGGGGCTTTATTCATCAAGATGATAAACCAGCTTTTCTTGAAAGAGCAAGAGCTTTTATTAAAAGGAAGTTTCCAAGAGTTGACTTCGGGAAATTAGGCCCAATCGGTTTCAGCAAAGGGCCTGGCAATGACACTACAATCGTTTCATTTGGAACAAAGGGTGACGAGACTGAAATTTTCAGAAAAGATTGGAAAGGTCTTCTCAAAAAATTTACAGACAAGTTCAAAACATCCCTTGGTCCAGAAGCTGAATCTCTGATTGCTCAAGACAATGAAGAAATAAGAGAAAACCGGCAGAGATTAACAGAAACTGAAAAACAACTCAGAGATGCAGAAAAACTAGCCTCTGAAAGAGAAAAAGCCGCCCAAGAAGTTCAAAATTTGAGAAACAGAATAGAACGAAATCAAGCTAAGATCGAAAAAATTCAAGAAGAACAAGGTACAAACGTTGAAAGTGAATCAGAACTGCGGAGACTGCAGCAACTGAAAAAAAATTATCAAAAGGATTTTGAAAACGCAAAAAAAGAGGTGGCGGCTCTCGAGAAACAAGCAAAAACCAAAGCCAAAGAACAAACCAGGGTCAGCCAACTTAGAGCAAGCATAGCCGCCAAAGAGAGCGAAAGAAACACAATGGAAGCGAGGCTCGACGACACAAGAACCTTGGATGAGCTGAAAGAGCAAGAAGCCGAACTGCAGCGCCAAAATGAGGAAGATCAGGCGGTTATCGACAATGAAGACGCCTCACCTTCTGATAAACAAGCCGCCGAAGGAAGAGTGGCGGAAAGACAAGAGGAGCTTGCTCGTTTAAGAACGCAGATTGATGAAAGAGAAAGAGCGCTTCCACTTCGTGAGAGGGTAAAGGAGATATTCAAAAAATATGGTGTGACCGTTACAGCAATCGTTCTTGCTGCCGGTGTCACAATTGGTGCTGTCATTGGGGCTATTACAAACGCTTTGAGAGCCACCGGTAAAGCGTTGGGAAAAGGTCTGAAAGATATTGGCTCAAAGGTTGCATCAGCTCTGCCAGGTCTTATTGGCTCAATTGTGAGCTTTCTTTTCAAAGCCGCCGGTCAAGCTATCGGTTTTCTTGCTGAGCACACCTGGCTGCTGATTTTGGCTGTGGTGCCCTTTCTTGTCGAAAAATACATCAAGAAGCGGCGTTAACCCATAAAGTTGTAAATAAAAGCCGCAACCCCGATTGCAGCAACAGCAACAGCTGCTTTATTATTTTCGTGTGTTTCAGTGCTATTTGCATTTGGTACTGGCTCATCAGGTGTTTTCTCTTCAGGCGCGGGCCCCTTTTTTTGCGTTGCTTCCTTGTGTATCGGGTTTGAGGGGTGGCTGTTTGGTGGGTTTATCTTTGATGGTCCTCCTGCCATTAGCTTTAGCGCTGCTTTTTTTGTGCTAGTGTTCACTTCGTCGTTAACCCCGAGCTTCATGCCTGGCATAGCTTGTTTGAGCTGGTTGTTGTAACCAATAATACTTCCCATATCTATTACCATCCGCGCAGGCATCAGCCAGGCCCCCGGACAAACAGCAAGGTTAAGCCTCACCTTTGCCTCGTCGACAGCAAGTTGGTACCTTTGAACAGACTTTGCCAGATCCGGTTGCCTTATTGAGTCTTCCACTAGCACAAGGAACTCACTTTGCGCTTCCTTTGCGCGCCCTCCTGATCCAAGTATGCTGCTTCTAACATTCACCTGTGAACCCAAAACACAGTAAACGAACGCCTCTATCGACTGGTTTATTCGCGCCAAACCCGCCTGGGTCAGACCTTCTGCTACATTGGGACAAAACCAGTCTGCCTGTGCGTAGGCATCGTCATCCGGCTCGATATAATAAATCAAGTTACCTTTTGAGCCTGAACCGCCTTCGTCAGAAAATTTATTGAAACCAGGGTAACTGGCTGAAGTTTTATCTGGTCCAACGTTTGTGACATAGATGTAAACGCTTCCCAGGACGTGGTTTGCGCCTCTTGTAAAACGAAAATCACTTGACGGGTCGACTCCGAACTCATTGCACATTCTTTTGTATGAAGCCACGTCGTATTTGTTGTTAAATTGGTCAAAAGTAGGGTCGCCAGGCAAAGCGCTTATGCTTTGTATTCCTCCCATCTAAAACAATATTCGCCTGACAGTAAAATATATATGGAACTTGTAAAAAGCTCGCACATTTGGTGGCAAGGGGATAGCAGAGTTATCATCGAAAATTTCACGACTGATACCACAGCCCGTTGTCGCGCACCAGACAGCAAAATTCGGCTGCTGTGGCCAATATTTAATATTTGGGCCGGCTAGCCATGTTTTTGACTCTTTCCCTGAATGGTGGGTGAGTTTGGTTTTTTGAAATATCTCTCTGAACTTTGTTGTGAAATACTGGTCTGGTGTTACGTAAATATTCAGTTGGTCATTAAATATTTTTTTCAAACTCGGTGCGGCATCGTGAAAGCCAACAGCAGGAATGGGCAAAGAGTCTCCATTTAAACCACTTGGTGTCAGCTGTTGTGGAAACCCTTCTGATGATTGGTCAACACCCAGCGCACTTTTCATTTCCGGGCTCCAATATTTGCTGTCTGAACCAAAAACACTTATCAAATGGCCTGGCCCTGCTTTGAAATAAATTTCTGAGGCTGCTGTGTGGTCTTTGGCAAAATCGGTTTGTGGCTCAAACTTAGATTTATCAGCATTCGGGTATTTTGCAAGAAAAGTCTTCCAAGCGTTTTTTTCTGCTATTTTGGCAATGCTGACAGCTTGTGGTGTCTGAATCCATTTAAGAATAGCATACATGCTTTCATATTTAAACAAAATATTTTTCTCTAATTATAAAATGGTTATTCTAACGCTAACTACAACAGAAAATCCTCACACGGTCTATTTTGACCAGCCTATTCAAAAACCAAGCTATATCCGGCTGCTTTCATGCTCACTCTGCAATTCGTGGTTTAACTTGAAGAAAGAGGGGGCAATTACTTTGTACGACGTTGTCGAAAAGCCTTTCAAAGTTACTTTTTTGCAGGGCCATTATACACTCGATGCGTTGGCGAGTGAAATCAAACACAGTTTATCTAAACATAAGGTCCCATTGCTAACAGATATTAATACTATCGTTGGCCAGCTTGTAATCACAAATCCACAGTTTAAAAAGATTGTTATTGATTCCAATTTAGGCAATTTACTCAATTTAAACTCTTTTACATTGGGATTTAAAACGTTCATAAAAAAGCTGAATTCCGCAACGACCTATTACATTCATTGCGACCTACTTGACAAAGAACAGAATCTGTTAAATGGAAAACCGTCTACTGTTTTACAAACTTTTGACATAACAGGAAAGGCATATGAAAAAAGTATTTTATCAAAGTGGCCCAGAACATGTCTTACGCGAAGTTTCTGCTGATAACTATATCACAAATATGACAATATCAGTCAGAGAAGAAAATAATGACCTTTTCAACTTCAATCAGGAACCTCTTCAGTTTCTAATTGAAATAAATTAAAAAAAAATAATTTTGTAAATATAACCATGTCATCCAACGTATTACCAACTGCACCAGCTTATGAACAAACAGAAACTCAGACAACACTCTATCCAAACCTCCTTACAACACCAAATGCCGAGAATTTCAGACTAACTGAGATTAGTAAATATTTGAGAGAAATAAACGGTGAAATTGAGCATTACAGACTTGTTCTAAAAAAATATAAAAAGGTCAGGAAAGTGATTCACTATTCCGTGGTCTGTCTTGGCGCTATGACGACAGTTTTGTCTTCTGGTGCTGTTGCAACATCACTTACTGGTTTAGGCGCTTTGGTTGGAGTGCCATTAGGAGGTATTGCTATTTTTTCAGGAGGAGCATCTGCTGGGCTGTCAGTTATCAACAAAAAGCTTGAACGTAAAGTTAATAAACACTCAAGAATCCATGCTCTGGTTGTTGCAAAACATGACTCGATAAACAGCTCTGTATCACAAGCTCTGAATGATAATCATGTTTCTGACACGGAGTTTCAACTGATCACACGTGAAATGCATAAATATCGTCAACTTAAAAAAAATTTGCGCTCACACTTCGCACAAAAACAAACAACTTCACACCAGCCAGATGAGCCAGATCTTAAAAAGATCAAAAATGAAATAAGAGAGGAGATTTTAAAAAAAACTCACGGCGTCCAGAACAAACTTGAATTAACTTTTGAGGGGAAAAAAAACAAGATTTTTTCTAAGTGTTACAAAATAACAGATGAATGCGTTACAAGTGCGTTACCTTCACGCGTGACGTTGCGTGACGTTGTGTGACTCTGCTGCGTTACAGTCACGCGTGACGTTGCGTGACAGGTCAAACGAAAGGTCAAAACCCTGGTCGGGGGGTGCTCGTTGGCTGTTCTTGCCTAGCCCCGGCTAGGACTTTTACCCGCCCCTGACAAGGGGGCTGTCGATTCCCATTTTACCTCTGGTAATAATTTCGAAAATTTAAGGTGGCTCTGAAACCGCTCCTGAGAAATTTTTTTAACTTTGCAAAAAGTTGCATCTTAACATGCCAATCATTATTCAATAATACAAAATGGGGGTCACCGGACTCGTGTTTGAGTTATAAGCACTTAAAGGGAAAATTAAGGGTGTTTTTAACAGGTAAAACTGTTGCTATAGTAACCAGTGACATCATGAAAAGGACCACAACTTATTCAGCGATGATTGGACATTTGTTCGATATCATTATTGTAGCAGCAACTGATAAAGATTTGTAGTACTGGCCCATCAAAGTTTAAGAGCTTGAAATTGCTGGAAACCGTTGTGAGCCTCCTTAAGATGTTTGCTTTAGACACTTTGGTTGCTTCGCATGTTTAATTATCTCACCTAATTCTTTGGTTTTGATTCCTTTTGATGCCAGACTTGTGACGTCGTCTCTGGCACTAACTCTGAAAATGTACACACTAGACGGCTTTAAGTTGATCACGGTGGCTCTGGGATTGTCTACCAAACAGCCTCCTACAGCAATACTTTTATTACAACGCGTGTCCTCCCAGCTTGAAGTGCCATTGTTCCATGTCTGTACAGTGAAGTTCATAGACCGTGAAGAGTTCCAAATGATGGTGATACTTCCCAGGTCATTCGCAACAAATTGCGGCTGTCCAACAAAATCTATAAATTTTGAGACATTAAATGTAAAAGTATATAAACACAGCTTACTGCGTTGAAAGCTTTTAAATAAACTATCGATCTTGTTATGAAAAGTGTATGATAGCGTCCTGGCTTTTAACGTACTAAATATGATTATCATACTAAATATGATTATCATATAGTGACAAAGAGGTTGCGCTCACTCGTGACATATTGCTTTTTCCACTTGAACATAAAATTCATATCTTCTCGCCACCGTGTAATATCCTCTATATATAATCCTTACAAACCTCGGCTTTTGCTCGGTTTCGACTCGTTTAAGCTTGGTGAATTTGACTACAGCTGTTTAGTTATCTTCTAGCAAATGTAGCAAAGCATTTATGTCGATCATCTTTGTGTACTTTGGTTTATCAAAGCAAAGTCGGGTTCTGGTAGCTCTTTCCTCCACAGAGGCCTCTTTTATTTTTTCGTTCGCTCTTCCCGTCGTCCCCCCTTTTTTCATTTTTCGTGTTTTTCACCTTTTCTACACCCGCTGAAGGAGCCTCGGCGGAAGAGAGAGTTATGGTAGCGAATTTCAAATTTTTTATAAGTATTTTCTTTCAACTGTCAAAGAAAACCATGGAACAAGCACTGAAACTAGCGCAGACCAACCCTTTTGCTTCCCTTCTGATTATTCGAAGACAGCAATTTTGCAAATGAAATCAAATCAAATCAATTGAAACCATGATTATGTTCATTAATCAATTTTAATCCTTTCAAGTCATTATCATTTACTCATAATGTTTAAGTAGATTTATTTTTTTTTTCTAACCCGCTAATTAATTTTCTCCCGCTCTCATTGGGTAAAACACATCACGTGCTACCAAATTAGGCGACGGGTATCAGAGAATACACCACGTCCGATTTTATATCCTTCGCCCTATTCTATAGAGGAGAGAAAAAATTGTCACCATTTCAGGTCTTTCTTTTTAATCCAACCACAGTATTAAAATAGTTACTTCAACCAATCAACTTCCGGATTCCCGTCAGTAGTAAAACTGATAATATCTTTCTGGCTAGATTGGCTAAAAGATTGTCCTCAAAATTTCACAGTCGCCCTAGGTGCATCATTTCTTGGCCAAATGTTTCACCTTTCAGTCCCTCAGTATCCTCCAATATACCAGCAACCTGGAGGGGTTTATTTACTAACTACATGCTATTATAACAGTTGTTATACCATTGTTAGGGTCAAACGAATTGCTGTTGTCGTTGTAATTAACAGATTTATTGGAAAGCCGTTGACATAAATGAATAAAAATAAAAATGGTTACCTAGAGCAATGCAAATGACACCAGCATCATCGTCGTGCCCACAGTTGTTTTCTCCTATTTTGGTTTGATTACACTCCAACAACGAAGTCTCGTTTCCTCTACAGTCTACATCAGCCATCCATATCGCTCCTGTGGCTTGTCCATAGATATCTGCTGCTCTACGAACTGCTGCTACGGCACCTGCATATCCCAGCTCACGACAAACAACATTAGCGTCTTGTAGGTCCCAGTTGTTATTGCACACTGTTCCCCAGATTCCCTTGTAAAGAATCTCTACACGTCCATTTACTGATGAACTCCCGACCAATCGTACTATTAAAAATATAGTTTAAAATAAAAGTTTAACTTTTCTCATCAAAGTACAGACTTTTTTCAACCAATGTTGTGAAATCAAGGTAAACAAGAAACCCTGTGGGCCTTGGAACGTTTCATAATAATTGAGATCGGTAATCTCGTTCTGATTGGGACCATTGATGGACTCAGTGGACCATCCGACTAGACCTGAACAAGGCTAACCAGGTTGGTTTTTTTTAAAAGGCAGGGGAGTGCCCAAAAATTTATAGATACTGCTTTGCTTGTTCAAAAGATTAACCTCTAACTAGCCGAGCGCGAGGGCCATTCTGGGGAATATTGGCCTGCGGTCATGGCATTATGAACCGAGCGCACTGAGTTCCCTACAAAACAACCGAGGGCCAATATTAGTACGGATCGAGCAAGTTAGTTTAGTAAGAAGTTGATTATATGGTACTCGTTTTAGCTGCAAATTTTGAATTCGCCGGCTTTCGAAAACAAAAGCCAGCGAGACATCTGCGTGAATCCCAGAGGCACTCGTTCTCGTGAAATATAATCACGTGCGAACACAATTGGAGAAAACACAAGATTCTGGTAGCTTTGTTTATCGCTTTAAGGAAGCCAGAGCTAAACAAACAGCTGCTGGCACATACAATTCATTTATTCTCCATGGGAGTGACCTAATATCATATGAATAAGAAACGACGCGGCAAATCAGCCCTGATGATGACTTTTAACCCATCTTTAAAACATTGTATCTTTCTAACAAACATTTCGTTTGACTCTACTAATTGTGTTCCACAATATGAGCTTAACAATTTTGTTACCATGGCAACATACTGGGTTCCAGATTCCCGATGCTACAAGCTTTTCTGGCTAATTTTGGCCTTCTATATTGATATTTGCCAATGATGTCTCATGACGGGGCAAACATATGAATGGGTTTGGTAGATTCTTAGCCTGGTTTCATTTTTCAGAGCTGAAAATTTCTAAAATATTGAAAACAGATTGGTGGGACTGGAAAAGAGTGAGTTTATTGCAACTGTAAGTGTGTCAAAAAATCTTTCGCGGAATTCTCTGTTACGCCTAAAATTGCAAGGGGTGAAAACCTGAGAAATTAATGTTTAAATGAAAAAAGAAAATGAAACATTAAGAAAATTACTTTCCTCGTAAGACTCATAACAGCTGCCTGTAAATCATGGAAGTGCAAGCGTGTATTTGGCTGCCATGACCGTTTTTCCAAGCCTCAGGGTGGAAAGAACGTTTTAATTGGGTCTGGGGCAAGCACAGTTATTGTTCTGGGTTAACTGGGTCCCGGGCAAAATGTTAAGCTTGAACGCTGCATTTAATTAATTTTGTCAAATTCGAATGTAAAACTTTGAAAACTCCAGGTATACTTTTAAAGCACCTTTCCAAATAAGGCCAGAAATTCCCTACGTACCCGATTATAAAGAAGATAAATATATAAAGGCAAGATAAATTGTAATTCTAGTTATTACAACGTATTTGTCTCACCTTCTAATCCGGTACACTTCACACCAGCTCTTCTGCTGTTTTTACAACTGTATTTTTTCCACCCATCATGGTTACATGAAAAAAGTGAACTTTCATTTCCAAAGCACTGCACATTGTTCATCCATATTGTCTCATTTCCATGCCTGTTTACTGCACCATTTTGAGCTGCATACCCGCCTGTGAAGCCAAGCTCTCTACAAACCACATCAGCGTCTCTTTTGTCCCACTGGTCATCACACACCCAGCCCCAAGTGTTGTTGTGGTAAACTTGTACCAGGCCTTCTCTTGCTGTGACTCCTCCAACCAAACGAACTGTTTTATTAAAATTGATTAGTATAATGTATTAATTATTTGAACTCGTAACGAATCACATTGTTTGCCGAACCATTTTGTCCGCTCACCCAATCAAGAGCTCAATTAGGCTGTTAATTGTGAGATTTGTCGAGTTTCCGAGTTCAGACATATAAGCGCTCAGTAGCCATAAACTTACCGTTGCACACATGTTGAGGAGAATCTTAAAGAAGATCTCAGAAAAGGATAATCAGTAGAATACATAAAGAACGAATCATAAGGGATAGTGACAAACGCTACTTTTAAATCAGTAACAGAATTTTTTCAAAGTAACAGAATTTTTTGTTTAAAATTTATTCGCCACCAATAATAAAGAGAGCTTTTTTTATGAAGAAATAGACATTAATAACTGTCACGTCACCTGGTGGAGTGCATACCACACTGGCATCATCACTTTCCCCACAGTACAGTTGTCTACTTTTCCAACAATCTGATAATGACGATTCGTGTCCTCCACACTGCACATTACTCATCCATAATGCTGCTGTTCCTCGTCCAAATGCAGCCTGCTTAGGAGCTGCTAACCCTCCATCGAATCCTAGCTGACGGCAAACAACCTGAGCGTCCTGTAGATCCCAACTGTCTTCACATACGCTCCCCCAAAGGCCACCAACCGATATTTCCACACGACCTCGATACGCTGCGATTCCACCGGGTACCAATCGAACTTTATCATGAAAAAAACAACAACAACAACAACAACAAACAAACAGATAAAAAAATATAACAAATGTCAGTGAGATCAGTTTACAGTGCTTCAGTTATTATGGTCACCGGTGTTTTCCTGTCGTCAAATCAGAACATAAATATTGCCTACTTTTTTTATAATCAGTTGGCAAGTCGAAAATTGGAAGAAGTAAACTATTACTAGTACCGGGAATTTTGTCAAAAACATTTCTTCCCGGTAACTGGGCTGGAGTGTTCATAAAAGAAAATTTTGATCTCAGTTACCGAGAGGGTAACTAAGATGACCAACCATCATATGAACACATCCAAATTTTCAAAGGAAATAGGAATGAGGCGAGCTCTCGGTAACCGGCCAGCAAAGTCAACCGGGCTCATAGAAGAGGCTCTGAACTTTCTCAAAATTGTCACTTCTATTTATCGAGGTTTCAAGTCTGAAAACTCAAAACGACTTATAGAATTCAATCTGGTCTAGAAATTGGAGGAAACATGCCACAATAATCTAATACTGGCCATCCTTTCACGGAAACGCTTGTGAAACATGGGAAAACTTTCCAGCCTGGTTGTCGAGACTCCGGTTGAAACGAAACCCCAATCTCGGCAACCGAGCCAGCCCACGGCACTCTCTCATATGAGCACATCGAAATTTTTACAAAGGATTTAGTGCTTTGACAAGATCTCGGAAACTGGGCCAGCCTGGTTAACCAGGCTCATATGTTAAGGCCCTGAATTGTAAAGGAAATTGCAGTCGTTGCAGACGCTGTTTTCCTGTTGTTGCTCGTGCAATAGTGCAATATACCAGAAACTTGCGGTCTCCGAGGTATACACATGCTGGGCTTGGCTATAATTCTTCCGGCGGTATTTAATTTTGATAAACATCATACACATAAATTTATTAAGTGCCATGACAGGATCAATCAGTCTTTAAAAAAAGTCCTAATTAATTATTTAATTTAAATTAAAATTAATTATTATATTATTATTATATGCACCTTCAGGAACACTGCACACTACATCAGCTTCATAACCACAGCTGTGATTCCTCAATCCACGAACACAAGAAAATAGGGAGCTTTCATTTCCAGTACACTGTACATTGTTCATCCATATCAAATCACCCGGGTTAATAGCTGAACTTTTGTAAGGAACAGATGAGGCTCCTAAAAAACCCATCATTCGACAAACTACATCAGCATCTCTTTTGTCCCACTGATCCTCACATACCCAACCCCAGGTGTTGTTATAGTAAACTTGCACTGAGCCTTTCAGGACGGATTGCCCTCCAACAAGACGAGCTACAAAAAAAAACACATAAAGAATTGACATGTAAATGCGACAAGCAAAAAAATCGAGAGCGACTGCAGTAATTGTTTTATTACAATTCTAACCATATTTCCTTTAAACCGCACATGATCGGAGTCCATTGGAAATGGGGTCTTTAACACTTTGGAGTCTATCTACGTTGAAAGAGGAAAATGCCAACATCCTCGCATGCTCAACATTTTATGTAGTTTAAACTTTACCTCGTGGTTTGCAATGTACGCTAGCATCTGACGAATGGCTACAGCTGTGGACTCCCCATCCGCCGTGACTGCATTCTGATATTGATTTCTCATTTCCTACACATCTTACGTAACTCAGCCATATCTGACCAGTCCCTTCTCCAAATGCTGCGAAACGAGGTGCTGCCAAAGCTCCATCGCATCCAAGCTGACGACAAACTACTTCAGCGTCCTGTAAGTCCCAACCGTCACTACAAATTGTCCCCCATGTGCCATTGAACAGCACTTCAACACGACCAAGAAATGAAGCATTCCCAGCATTCACTAAGCGAACTGCTGATTCTAATTAAAAAAAAACAGGCTTAGAACCCTGACTCCACGAAAAAAATCTGTTTTCCTTGCATTTAGTGCTATGTGTTACAATCCACTGAGTAGGGAAATAACCCCTTCAATCGTTCGAACCTCGTAAGATCCAAAGCTGGCAAACTCCCTGACCTGTGCAAAGTCACACAGGAACATGGGTTTACCCAGATTAGTTGGGGTCTTACTTAATTGAATGGTTGAATTCTGCGAGCATGATTTGGAGGTAAAAACTAATTAATATCGTAACACCATCTTTCAAGCAAATTGCAATAATACAGCCTAGCCCGCACTTATAACTTTTTTCTTTATTTTCCCGTCATATAGTGACGTTCCAATGACGTTTTCTTCGTCACTGAACGCGCTTCCGAGAGTGTTACAGGTTGTATTAGATCGGGAGCTCTAATGAAAGTGAGTAAGGAAATATATTTTTCGCCTACATTCCGTTAGCGGTACCCGATTCTCCGATGTCAAAGTTGTACGGCTTGTGTAAATTATTGTATTCTATAGACGAGTCGAACAGATAAAACCCATAGGACTTTCGAATGCTGAAAGTAAATCATCAGTCCCCATAGCGCCATTAGACGCAAAGGGCCTCCACAGTCCCTCTCCAGCACGCAAGTAACTCTTAATTTCTATGGTCATTTTTTGCTTGCTTGTTATTATTATTATTATTATTATTATTATTATTATTATTATTATTATTATTATTATTATTATTATTATTATTATTATTATTGTAAAAAGGATTTACACTGCGCCAAATCTTCTAATTGCCCATGGCGCTTTGCAATGAGATAAAAGAGTTGACAATAGCTACAAATAGAGCTAAAAATCTCAATCCCAATATTTTAATACAAAAGGACTAACTGTAGGCAAGCCGCAGTGCTATTTAGGCTAACATCTGTGTGAGGCTAAAAATCTACGTCCGAGATTTCAAAAACAAAGCAATCAAGCAATAACATTAAAGAAATCGAAACATACAAACCTGTCCTTTGGACTGATGGCGTGGGTGACACTTCTCCACCTGGTGAAGAAGAAGGCGATGCACTGGATAAAGCGATAGCTGAGGTAATTTGTAGGACGGGTGAAACTGAGAGAGAAAAGTTTGAAGAAGATGGTAGAATGCTGGTTTGAACTGAAGAAGCAGTGGTTTGACTAAACGCCACAGAGACAACTGACGGGGAGGGGGTGAGTGTTGCTGAAGATGTTAGACTGCTGGTCTGAGCTCTCGTGCTTGATAAAACTGTCAGAAAAAAAAAGGAAATGAACATCATCAAAATCTTTCGCAATGGAATCTAGAATACCGCAGCATTATCATTTAGGTATGCAATCAGTTATGACAGTTATTCCTAAAGGAAAACATGAATAAGGTATATATTGCGTCTGATGAGAAATTTATGCAAGGTTGCTTGCACTTCCTGTGTATGGTGAAAACGCCAACAGAGATACTTTTAGGGATAACGCTGTGGATACTTTAAGGGATAAAGAATAACTGTGAACAAAATTAAAAAATGTTCTATTTTGAATGAAAACGCACTCCCCCTCCTCACCCTACCCCCCGCCCTTCCCTTCTCGAACAAGAAGGGGCCCATCTTCACTTCAATAACTTACTCACCGTTAACAGCCAAGAGCACGGTATCAAATTTTTTCTGATCAAAACTATCAGTCGGTTCTATCAGGCATCCATATAACCTTTCATCACTCTTTCTGACTGAGCTAAGAGTGAAGATGACCTGACCAGAGGATACGTCACCACTTCCACTCACACGTCCAATGTACGCTGCAGGGACTACTACTCCTGACACTGGACCATTCCTTATAGTTACCAGTACTTCATCAATACCATCCACTCCATCTTTCTTCAGTCCCCAGTTAACTGAATAAACACCAGCAGAGAAGCTCCAGGTGAAATTAACAGACGAGCCAACAAATCCTGTTACGATCTTTCCCTGATACTTCGAAGTGAACCTAATTTGGCCTCCTGAAACAAGAAGCAGAACCAAAATCGATTACATGAATTATAAGGCCTAATTTTTAAAATCAATATGTGGGCCTTATTGGTATTCCCTGGCGGCCCTGGGGCGAGGACTTTAAACACGAATGCAAGGCTAAAGCGGATGGATTTCGCTCGAAAATTCAAAGTTAAAATTCAAGGACAATTACGGCTGGGTTGCCGGAAAACTAGAAAATTGTGATACTGAAAAGCCGCAAGCCTCTAGACCTTAAAGTGATCTGCAGGCTGGAGTGATACTAACGTTAAACACAAATATGAGAAGAACTGGTAGAACTGACCGAGAAGACTCACAAACTTAACCTTGAGTTTTTGGGAGAGTGCGAGTCAACATAAGGTAATATCCCCAACTCATAGTTTAATATTCATTCTGATTGTATATCTGACTTAACTGAAGCAGATGAACAATAGTCAAATTAAAAAAATAAAATTAAAACACTTTATACACCCGCGTATATGGAGTTAACTTATAATGAATGGTTGTACAAAATGGTCAACAATTGTTGTGTGACGTGAAAAGAGAACAATCATTTAATTATATCACGCAACGCTGTTGACACGATTGGGATACCCTAAGAGGGGGCCTGGATTTGACTTGGTAAACTAATAAACGTAACGTAACGTAAATTAATTTAAGCCGACGTTAATAGTAGATTTTACAGATATAAGTGCAAGAAAGCTTACTTGAACACAGTGTAACCTAAAGATATAAATAATTTGCCAGCATGACCAAGAACAAAATTGTGTTCGTTAAGAAAATGAAACCCCATAACAGTGCCATTCAACTCAACACAGCGCAGCGATGCTACATAAAACAAACCCGAGTCTAAACGTAGAACATGTGCTTGACATCAACGTCAACTTTAACATGCAATCAATAACGAGGCTAGAGGTTTAGCGTTTGAAATGGTGTCACTTTAAAGTCGAAATCTCCGACAGAGCGAGTTGGATTTTTCTTGTCACTTTGAACCCAAGAACTTCAACGATCCTGTCTTGAAAAGCGAGGTGCAATTCATTTTCTGCCAAAAAAAGCTATTACGCCTCATCGGCAAAACGCAAATTAAAAAAAGAAGACTTAATTTATGCAGGTAATAGAGGCAGCAGTGGACAAGAGATACGTTTGAACTTGAGCCCAGGATGAACAAGTTTAAGCATTTATAAAATGAAACGTACCTGCAGGCGGAAGTAACAGCAATGCAAGGATACAGAAAACTGTTGTTAATCGTGCCGAGTTCACAAAACACATCTTACAGATATTACAGTAAAATGCAAAGTCTTTATAAGCCAGTATCAGATCAAACACCAGCAATCAAACACGTACTGACCCGTACTTAAGATCACCCAGCGCACTGGCAACACAGAAATATTCACGTGACTAACTTAGACCGGCCTTTAAAGTAGGTCACGCTGGTCACTTCCCCGCCAAAGGACGCATAGAGCGCGCACCTAAGTACCTTAAACAAAAATTTTCGAAGGTTTTCTAGGGTACCTAACATTACTGAGATAAAGCGCTCCAGGCTTCTTCACCTGTGGTCCCTTTTAGGAGTCATAATCTTTTTTCGCTGTCATGGAAATGTCATTTCATTGAAAGGAAATAACAGAATAAAACGGATATAAGAGCCATCTTGTATCTGTCAACAGTTTTTTTTTTACCCGGACATGGCCGCAATGAATGAAACGTGTTGTGACATAAAGTCAAAACCCTATTAAGTCCCGAAACTATTGTCAGTATAATGCTGTAAATAAAACCCCTTTTAAGCGGCCACCTCTATTCAGCGGCCGTGGCCACCTTTCTGCCGTCCCGATGAGCGTTCTTCTATTGTTTTTTCCCTTATTTAGCAGTCAGTAAGAATCTAATATAGTAATACGATGTTTGGAGTATTTTCAGCAAGTTCGGACGGTGGCGGCTGATGAAATCATTCAAACAAATGTTTATTGTCGTCTTCATGTGGTTTCGTTATTCCTTTTCACAGTATTTTGCATTCAAATAACGCAACCTTTGTAAATGGCCTTACGCCACTGTTACACTAGTTTCTGACGAATCCCCATCATTAAGAGGCCAACCTCTATTAAGCGGCCAATCGCCCCTCCCCCTCCCCCTCCCCTCCCCCCCCCCCCCGAGGATCGCCGCTTAATAGAGCCACTGAGTAGCTCTACTGTACTTCTGCGTTTTCACCTCCAGCCTTTGCTATTTTGCTATTTTTCTTTTTTCCTACAATGTTATTGCATGCTTTAACTTCTCATTTTATTTTCTTGCATTTTTTTTGGCAACGACCTCTATCTCTCTTTGACAGAGGAAAGAAACATATCAAACAATCTGTTTGCGGAAAGCGAGATACCAAAACAGACAAAAGATATTGATGCTATGATGTCGCCGATCTTGTTTCTACCAAAAGCGTATTACTTTCATAACGCTTGGAAAATTCACTAAACGACGGGGTTGCGTTATTATTATTAAGAAATATTTTCGTCTACTTACTTTCTCTTTATATCATCATCGGATGATGATATGAAGAGAAAGTAAGTAGACGAAAATATTTCTTTGTAAATATTCCTCGCGTTACTTTCTCGCATTTTCTCTACTCGTTATACTTTAAGGTGGTGGCAAACGAGGACACATTGTGGCGGACACATTGTTGCTCATGATGTTTCCTTGGGCGAGCAAACGGGGAAACATTTGTTGTGGACACAAAATGTTTCTGACAGAAATCAGAAACATTTTTGTGTCTCGGACACAAATTTTGTGTCCGCAACAAATGTTGCCCGCGCGGGCAAACAGGGAAACATTTGTGTCCGCCACAATATGTCTGCAACATTGTGTCCTCGTTTGCCACCACCTTTAGGTAGCATTATTTTACTCTACAAGAGGCGACGGGTGAAGACATAATTGAAATTTATGAGCTTTTCAGGAAAGTGGAGTGACATACATTGGCATTTTGTCATGGACTGTGGAAAAATTGATTTGAAATTATTTACAACGTGATTTGATTTCTTGAAAGGACTGAGCTGGCGTAAATATTTCAACCAAGTTTGTCGGACTTTCAGGAAGAAACACCGAATTAGCTGATCGACTTTGTCCGTGTAACTGCTGTGAACGGTGGTGTCTTCTCTTGCTTTAGTTAAATGAAGTCTGTAACTGAATCCGAACCCGGAATACAATACAAATCGCTTAATGCTCCGATGGTAACCGTCAAAAATTATGGTTTGTTAAAACTTTACGTTTCTGTCTTTCTCGTATGCGTGTAACCAGCCTTGCACAGATGATTCCTTTGTAAAACCTATATAGTCAAATATAAAAGAGGTCACAACAATTCAATGTGTTGAATCTCACCCGCCAAAAGAGGAAAGACTCGTGCTACTGTTGCACGGGTGGCTACGTGTGCGAATCAGTTACTGCATGATGGGAACACCAACCTTTCTTTTCACAAAAGAATGAAAAGTCGGCTAGTAGCTAGACGCTCTAAGTACAGTGAGGGAACTTTGTCCTTCATTGTATATTTATTTGGTCATTTCAACTATATCAGATATGGGAGGAGGAGAGTATCATTTGACAATGCTCATTTGTATTAAATAACTAGTGTTACTTGTTGTCACGTAGGTCACGCACCAGGCTTCTGTTTATCTTTTTATCTTCGTGTTAGAATTTCTTCAGGAATTTGATAAGCGTTTGTGGTCCGACCGTGCAAGATATGCATGCCATCATTTCTTCGCACTACGTCATTTTCTCGCGCGCAAGGTTTGTTCTAAAAATAGTTACTCGCGCGCCCAAATGCTAGATGTCGACTTCTACTTATGAACTTCTGCAGAAACAGAATAACATTATCATAATTTTTCGTAGTTTTCGTCTTAAAAACAGCGTGTGACACCTGTATTGTCCAGGTTTACCAAATAAGGTGTCTTGTCTTCTAAAGCAAGGTACAAAGCAAGGTACGTAGCAAAATGCAGTCAGGAAATTATTAGTCGATAGAGGCCTGGGGCAGACTCACTTTTGGCTGGCTCCCACTCCTCCTCGTAATCTAATATGGCGGCTAGGGCAGTGAAGACTGTTCATATTTCTTCTGTTATTCCTGACTTAGTGAACACTCTTTCGAAACGCTGCTCACATGTAAAATTTATCAACGTTCCTGTTGGATGCAGTGGAGGTAGGTTAAGTTAAGATAATGATTTCAGCAATCCTTGGTAATTTACTGCAGACACTTCTGGTCTGAGAGTTGCAACTACATATGTATATTTTGTGCTCGGCGCGTTTTCTGCATTGGTATTTAGGTTACGCAATGCGTACAGCATTTAGGCGTGTTTATCATACTCTATTGTTTGTCATTTATTATTTAAATACGTTTACCACGTAGGTTGTTAGTAATCCGCGTAACGTCCGTAACGGCGAAACGAGGAACCGCGTAACGAGATTTTTTTTCTGTTTTTTTTTTTTTAACAAAAAAACAACAACAAACAAACAGTAAATATATCTCACAAAATAAAGGGCATGCATATATTCTTTATCCTTCGAGGTCGATCTAGAGCCAGGTTGTCAAGTTCATTTCGAGTGAAGATTTCAAGGAGAAGTGTGCTCACTCCAATCGAGACAATGAAACGTACAAAGTCGAAGCAAGTCAAAAAAGCCGTTGACAAAAAAAAAATAGAAGGGCCTGAAAAGTTACTTATTTCGTAAGAAAAAAGAAAAGAACAGAAATGAAAAGCCCACAACAAGGGGTATTTTCAGTTGGTCACCCATCCAAGTACTAACCCCGCCCAAAAGGGCTTAACTTCAGTGATCGGACAAGAACCGTTGCTTTCCATGTGGTATCAGAAAGCGTGTAAATCAGCTCATAAAAGTTAAGTCCAATTTTAGATCCATTTAAACTAGGAATTCCTTTTTCTCTATTTGCATGACTCATATAACCCTTTGTCTCGTCTGACACTGATACCACAAGGAAAGCATTGGTTTTCGTCTGATCGCTGAAGTGAAGCCCTGTTGTGCAGGGTTAGTACTTGGATGGGTGACCAACTGAAAATATCCCTTATTGTGGGCTTTTCATTTTCTTTCTTTCTTTTCTTATGAAATCAGCAAATTTTTCAGCCCTTGTATTATTTTCCAACAGCTTTGTTGCTTCCACTTTGTACGTTTCATTGTCTTGATTGGGGTGAGAAAGCCCGAAGGGCAGTCTCGCTTCTCCTTGAAATCCTCACTCAAAATGAAGTCGACAAGCTGGCTCTAGATCGACCTTGAAGGATAAAGAATATATGCATGCCCTTTATTTTGTGAGATATATTTAATCTTGTTACGCCGTTTCTCGTTCTGCTGTTCCGCGTTCCGCCGTCACACGGATTACTAACAACCTATCACGTATAATGTATTCGCTTTCACTTTAGGACAGTTCAGTGCCTATCTTTCAACCGTCAATAAGTTTTCATTGCTTCATTAGTGAGAGTTGAGAGCATATTAAATAAGTTATTTTAGGGACGGAGTTTAGAAAATAAGCATTAATATTATTTTCCAGAGTTTTGTTCAGATACATGTACAGAAAGATGATGTTTCTGCACATAGGTTTACTCATAACTGATGTGGTAAACATTTAAAAGACGTCTGTCCCATTTATTAAACTTTGAACTTTCTATGGTTGGTAATCAGTCTTGCACCCCAGTAACCATTTTTTGATACAACTTTTAAACCTTTAAATTGCCATGACCATTATTTTTTATGTTGACAAGCTCACATGGCAGAGTTCTGCAAAAGGCTGAAATTATAATAATTGCTTTAAAAATGCCTTTGCTACAGCCTGTACTGATAAAGTTAAAGCAGCTATGTCACAGAGATTTTATGGATTTTTGATCTTAAGTGTTCTGAAATAAGTGGAAGGCAACTAAATCTGTGAAAAAAATCACCTTAGTTTGCGATATTGACCTCAGTTTGCTGAGACCTTAGTTTTTGAAGACATGCAGAAACAACTTGAAAAGTTTAGCATTAATTTTGCAAGTTGCAGTCCATTACCATTGTAGCCAGCAGAAGACAAAGATGCCTGTTAACATTTCAGTGCTCTAATATGACAATTGGTTATAAAAATGGACCATTATTGTATTAGGCTTCCTACAACACAAATAAATAATATAATATGGGAATTAGCATACGGCGCCATGGCGGCCGGACGGACTTTTCCGTAGTCCGTTTCTTTATCTCCCCAATGGCCGAAAAAGATAAAAGCAAGGAAGGCCTAATCACTTCGTATCTCAGTGGCAAACGACAGGAAAGATGCAGCAGCAGCAGCTCCTCTGAATCAAAAACTCCGCCGGCTAAATCAGTTAAAATTATGCCTTCGACATTCGATAGCACCGAAATGGCGGAGATGCGTGAGATGTTGACACAAATACAAGATAACACTAACAAATTGTTAGAGGACAATCAAGCTTTACGAAAGCAGTACGCCAATTTACACGAATCGCTTAACTTTCATATAGCCAAAGTGGAAAAACTTGAGACGGAAAATCAAACGCTCAAGAAAGAAGTCAGGCTTCTGAAAACGAGCCTCGAAGAAGTCAAAGAAGATAACGACGCAATGGCCGAAGACCTTGCTACCGCTATAAACAAGATTGATGACTTGGAACAATACTCGAGAAAACATAATCTGGAGTTTCACGGCATTCCAGAAAGCTCCCAAGAAAACTTGGCCGAACAAATTATAAAGCTTGGAAATGTGCTTAACGTCCCTATTCGGAACAATGACATTGATATCTGCCACCGGTTATCCGCAAGCAAGAAATCCAACAACAAACCCAGGCCAATCATCACCAGATTCAATTCGTACGGAGCTAAGAAAGCACTATACAGCGCCCGCAAGCAGTTGAAGAATCAAAACCTAAACAATGTTTTCCCCGGAGCAAACATCGTATATATCAATGAGAACCTTACAAGAAAACGCCGCGAACTTTTCAACAAAGTCTGGAAAACCAAAAAGCTGAATCATTGGCACAGCGTGTGGACAGGTGACGGTAAAATCTTTTTCAAAATTTCTATAGATGATGCCCCGGAAAGAATCTATAGCTTAGAAGACTTAGATAATTTCTAGTTTTATTCACTTCTTTCTTTCACTTGTTTATTATCTGAGGTTATAGCTAGTTTAAATGTATTGCCTAAAACTGTGTTTCTAGATATTTTCTTTTACTAAGGCTCCGCCCTTGCACAAATTTTGTTTTTTCAATCATGTTGAACGAATCGGAATTAATAATTAGGTCCTGGGGAGGCATAGAGGGGACACCTTCAATTGTTTTCATGGGTTTTAGCCATTCTCTAGAATCCCTTCTATGCAATAAGCCGCTTGTCGGCTCATTTAGTTCCTATTGTGTGTTTAATGTTAAATTATCTTCGTTGTTAAATAGCTGTAGTCGGGCACATCTCTTGGGAAATATCCTTTTTGAGCGGTGCACATTTATTGTCCAGTAATCCTATGTCCTTAAACAAACACGAATCTTAAATGTATTTCTCTGAACATCAGAGGTATAAATAAGTCGATCAAACGAAGGAATTTATTTCGTTGGCTTCATAACGGTAAATATGACGTAATTTTCTTACAAGAAACCTATAGTGACGAAAAAATTGAAAACATATGGCGCGCGGAATGGGGTGGTGACGTTTTCTACTCCCATGGTTCAAAACACAGCAGAGGCGTGATGTTGTTAATCAATCCGACTTTCAAAATTGAAAACCCTGATATTATCCGAGACAAGAAAGGGAGGTTCCTTCTTGTTCGGGCTTCGCTATGGGATGAAGAATTTTGTTTTGCCAACATCTACGCTCCAAATGATCCAAGTCTCCAAAAAACCTTTTTTAATGAATTGTCTAATAAATTGCAACCTCACTCAAATGACAATCTCATCCTTGGTGGCGATTTCAACTGCCCACTTGAAAGTGTTGATAAGACGGGAGGAAAAGACTTAAACAACCGAAGAAGTGTTATTGATAGCATAAATGACCTTCGCAACACCTTAGGTCTCGTAGACATTTGGCGACTTCATCACCCCTCCTCCCAACGTTTCACGTGGAGCAACAGTTCTGGTAAAATACAATGCCGCCTAGATTACTGGCTTGTGTCTAAACACTTAGTGCCGCGCACCTGTAAAACGGAGGTTAAAGCATATCACGATTCGGATCACTCCCCAATTTATGTCGAAATTCAGTACGAAAATTCACAGAAAAAATCAGGTCCAGGGTTTTGGAAATTTAACAATTCCCTCCTTGAAAATGAGGAATTTGTCCTAAACTTGAAATTCTTTCTTATTCACGCAAAAGAAAAGCACAACAACACTGATGACAAAAGACTATACTGGGAAATGATTAAGATGGAAATCAGAGATTTCTGTATACGGTTTGCAAAACGCCTTAGCAAAAACAAAAAGACCAAAGAAATGGACCTACTTCGTAAATTGAATGAACTTAATGTTCTTCTCGGCAAAAACCCCAACGACGTGAATTTAACAACTGAAGCGAGAAGCGTTAAAATAGAACTGAAAAACTTATCTGAGCGCAAAACCAAAGGTGCTATAATTAGAAGCAAAGTAAGGTGGTACGAGCATGGTGAAAGGAACACCAAGTACTTCGTCAATTTGGAAAAGCGCTCGCACAATAGGAAACACATTGTTAAATTAAAAACAGATGAAAATGAGTACCTGGAGGAATCAAACGAAATTCTATTGGAGATGGAACATTTCTATAAAACATTGTACACTTCACAATTGCCCGAATTTAGCACATTTAACGAATCCAGCAAACCCTTCCTAAACCCTGAAAATGTACCCAAACTAAATCCTGAACTGCAAAACACCTGCGAAGGTCTTATTACTTCTGATGAATGTTTGTCCATTCTCAAGACTTTTGAAAAGAACAAAACCCCCGGTTCCGACGGCCTCACAGCAGAATTTTATTTATGTTTCTGGAATGATGTTGTTGGCCCTTTAATTGACTGTTATAATGATGCCTACCAAAAAGGCGAAATGTCAATCTCGCAAAGAAGAGGCGTGATTTCGCTCATACCAAAGAAAAACAAAGATAATCTTCTTCTGAAAAACTGGCGACCAATTTCCTTGCTAAACACAGATTACAAAATTGCAACCAAATGCATCGCAACGCGACTAGAGAAAGTTCTACCGACATTAATAAATAGTGACCAAACTGGATATGTTAAAAATCGCTTTATTGGAGAAAATATCCGCTTAATCTCCGATGTAATTGATGCGTACGAGAAACGAAATCTGCCCGGCATGCTCCTATTTATAGAGTTCGAAAAAGCTTTTGATTCCCTCGAATGGAAGTACCTATTCGAGACTATTGACGCCATGAACTTCGGGCCAATGTTCCAGAACTGGATTCACGTCTTTTATTCTAACATCTCCAGCTGCGTAGTTAATAACGGTTTTGCATCGAATTTCTTTTCCCTTCATAGAGGAGTCAGGCAAGAGTGTCCCTTATCAGGGCTACTATTTGTCTTAGCTGTCGAAATGCTGGCCCAATCCATCAGGCGGAATAATAACATATGTGGCCTGAGACTTAATGACACTGAAATAAAACTAAGTCTGTATGCTGATGACATCACAGCCTTCATACTTAACGACTCTTCTGCGGACCACTTATTTAACCTCCTAAGTAAATTTGGGAGTGTTCAGGTCTTAAAATAAACATTTCTAAAACAGAAGGAATGTGGCTTGGTAGCCTTATACAAAACAAAGGCAAGCGATCCCCCTTTAACATCTCGTGGCCTGAGAAATACGTAATTGCGCTAGGCGTTGCGTTCGCTTACGACCCTGCCGTTAGCTGCAGAATCAATTTCGAAGAAAAACTTGTATCTTTGAAGAAGACTTTAACCCGGTGCTCTGCGAGAAACTTGACCCTTATAGGAAGGATATGTATTGTCAAGACTCGCGCCATCTCCAAAGTAGTCTATAACACATCTGTCCTCTCAGCTTCACCCAACTTATGCAAACAAGTCAACGATATCTGCTTCAGATTTGTTTGGAAAGTGAAGCCGGATAAAATTAAACGGCACACTCTTATTGGTCCCCGTGATAAAGGTGGTCTTAATATGATCGACTTTGTTAGATGGACAAATCTCTTAAAGCTGCGTGGGCAAAGCGATTATGTGATGCTGGAGATAGTAAATGGTGCGCTGCCTTCTCCTCGGCCACAACCCACCTCGGCGGCACTTTCCTTTTTGAATGTAACTTTGATATACATGACTTAAATCTGACTTCAGAATTGCCCTCCTTCTACAAAGAAATACTTTCGGCCTGGCAAGAGATACACTCTACAAACCCCTCATCTGCCGATGAATACGGAAATGAAATCATTTGGAACAACCGTTTTATTAGAATAGATGGAAAACCGATCTTTTTTCTGTCATGGTATCAAAAAGGTGTGATTAAAATACGCGACCTTCTGAACGATGGTAGGTTCTTGTCCAGAGCCGAATTTCAAGAGAAATATGGTCTAAAAGTAAATTTCTTAAAATATTTCGGTCTCCTCTCTGCAATCCCTAGTGAGTGGAAAAACTCCCTTTTAAACTCTCCACATATACCCTCCAATAAGGCTGTCAAAGATAACCTATCACCCTCTAATGTCACTGCCAAAATGGCTCGCGAATATTTTGTTTTGAAAGTTCTTAAATCTCCAAATATAGAACTAGAACTAGTTAGAAAAAACTTATCCCCAAAAGCCATATACCAACTGCCTTTTAAAGTCACAATAGAAAACAAACTAAGATGTTTCCAATATAAAATCATTCATGGCATCCTTCCCACAAACAAACGTCTTTTTAAAATGGGACTGAAAACGTCACCTCGCTGTGATCGCTGCAACTTTTCCAACGAAACTTTGGTTCATCTTTTGTATGAATGCCCCATTATGCAAAGTTTTTGGCGTGAAATTATAAATTGGTGGAACGAGAAATGATCGGAGAATTGTACCTTAAACGCGACAGATATTCTGTACGGCTATAAACCAGACTGTACTAAGTTTTACGCTTTAAACCATGTTCTAATCATCGCGAAATATCACATTTTCCAAGCTTGGTTGGATAACAGCTCCCCAAGTTTCGAAATTTTTTATCTCGTTCTCAAAGACAAGATCCTTTGTGAAAGCAGAATTGCTTTTAAAAACAACACCTTGCCGGAATTTAGATCAAAATGGACTACATTATGCGCTTTAGCCCCTCAAAATGTTTCCCTTTAGAATGTGCCTTCCACCTTTTTTCCATACGTCTTTTGTTTTTGTTTTTTCTTTTTTCGCTAAAAAAATTGTAAAATTAAACAATCTATTGTAAACAAACTTTGTAATTAATTACTTATACGTAGTGATATGGTGTAATTGTTTCCTCTGTATTAATAATATTGTACGTCTTCTTTCAATACTGTAAAACCTTATTCTCTTCAATAAAAATAAATAAATAAATAATATTAATTATGCATTGAAGTCACTATCTGTCTTCTCATTGGCTAAGAGCCTGCAGTTAATTCTGGGAATCAGCACAACCTTTAGATTATTCACTAATCTGCTAGCAGATTAGTGAATAATCTCTAGGTGGCAAGTCACATCTTGCACTCAGCAAAGTACCGATAAAAACATGGCTTAGGCCCGGGTCGCACTAGTTAGCTGACAAAATTGTTTTTGTTGGGATAAATTTTCAGTCAAATTTCAGTTTCCGGCAGAATTTAAAATGGCGTGTATGGGTCGCACGTAATTTACATTCATGTCATCAATATGTCAACAGCAAAAGAAAAGCTTAAAAACAACTCAAAGAAACCATTGCTTTCAATGCTTAGAGACTGCAGTAGCCTACAAAAGACTTGGATCTTAGACCCTCGCAACTGTGGTAACGAAACGTTATCCAATGAACTAACCGCCACTTCAGATAAACAAGATGACGGTTGGAGATCCACTGATCTGATACACATTAACTACTACAACATTCAAATTTAAAGGCTATTGCGAATCTTTTGACAAACATGAGCCAATAAACCTAACAAAATATGCCGCAGAGCTAGTAAACACAATGGCTTATTACTGTAATGGCTCTAGAGAGCGTAAAATCCTCCATTAACAGACTGAAGGCTTACATTTAGTGACCAGTGGGAGCAGTGTTTGGCCTGTCACATTTTATATTTTCAATTTTACCGCGTTTTTCATTTACTTTTTACGTAATGATTGACAACTTAAAAGCTTTTTTGATGTTTTGTGACATTTTGGCAAGGTCCAGAGCTTGGCAATTTCAAGTGGCTGTATCTTTGAACATTTGGTGCATTCTGGTCATTTTTGAAAATGTTGGACATATCGGTCGCACGAGCAAAACCTATATGATGACAGATCTTTTTGTTAAGTTAGTTCTCTTCACGCCATGAGGCGCATAAGGCTGTAACTGTCTCTCGCCAACTAGCCCTGTCTTGCGCTGCGCCCCTGACTTCCGACCAGCTGGACCATCTCTTTTGCCTGGATTCTTTTTCCACCATCCTTCTCCATGTGGTTTTAGGTCGTCCCACTTTTCTCTTCCCTTCAGGTTGCCACTCCATTGCCACCATGCAGTCATCATTCCTCTCCTTTCTGAGCACGTGGCCAATCCAATTCCATCTTCTCCTTCGGATTTCATCACTGATCTCATTTTTGTTAAACAAACAAGTTTTTACACTTGTGTGACCCTGCCCTTAGTGCTTAGTGATTCACCTCTTCAACAGTATGTTTGTCATTATTTTCTTTAAAAAAATGTAAAATAAAACAATTATTGGATGAGGTTTTAGTGATATCTGGAATAATCAAGGTCAAGGTAAGTTTTATCAGCCTCAGCCTTTGGCTTCAATAACACCTACCTCAACCTTGATTATTGCAGATATCACAAAAACCTCATCTAATAATTGTTTATTGGCTGTTCAAAAAAACGGTTAAAATAAAAAACTTATAAAGTTAAAGCGAAGCTAACAACCACCCAAGCTTTATAGAATGTGGAACACTTTTAAAAAAGTGTTCCATATTCTATAAAGCTTGGGTGGTTGTGTGCTAGGTACTTTATTGAGGCCTTCCAAGGGGTTTTGGCGACAGGCGACATCCCTGCAAAATTGCTAAAAATGTAGCGACAATCTTGTTCCAGAACACCGACAGCCGACAGAAACTGTTGGTAAAAAAGCAACAATTTGCGACAGCAACATTTGTCTCAAGCCATATAGGCGACAGGTGGGATGGAAAATGAGCGACAAAGTAACATCAGAACCCCCCTTGGAAGGCCTCTTTATTATTGTAGCTGCTTAAGAAGAAAGTTCAAGCCCTTGATAAATTAAAGACTCTTTGTGGGAGATTGTCTAAGTAGGCACCTTGGGGAAATTCATGTACATGAATGAGGTGCCCAAAAAATAATTAAAAACGTAGAGAGGATTTCTATTTCTTTGACAAAACGGAAAATATTTTGCATGATATCCTTTTGATGCTGAGCATGCTTTTAAACTATCTTTTCAAGTAGCTCATACAGCTCCATTTGTTGGTCACTTAGTTTTTGATGCTATATTGGTTGTGGGGAGGGGGGGGGGGGGGGCAAAAAAACTTTTCCTAATGACATTGTTAATGACTACTCACTTAAAATATACTGTATGCATCTAGAGGTTGAGAAACTGCAAGAAGCCAAAGTGATATTGGCAGATCCAGACACTGCACCCAGACACCTGTCCAGTCTCCCTGGTCTAGAATGGATGCAGCTGACCTCGGCAGGAGTAGACTGTGCTGTTGAGTATGTCACACCCCAGCAAAAGAGCTCTTTGATACTAACAAGGTTTGGTGGAGTCTTTGGTCCTGCCATAGCACAATATGTTGTTGGTCACATTATCTCATGGGAGAGGGAGTTCCGAAAACAGTGGTGTGATCAACAGGAATGCAAATGGTATGTAGTTTTATTTGCCATCACTTTCCATTTAACCACTGACAGCTGAAAGAATATTGAAGTTACAGTAGATATCTTTGTTTGTAGAAATTTTTGTTCAAGATGGTAGTGGTTTGATATACAGGGGTTGGTATATAGTGATGGTACTACGTATTACTAATTTTCATGGGTACTGTCTTTTACATGTAAGAAGCATAGCCAGTCAGTAATGCCATCGTTGTGTAAGTCTGTGACATAAGGATTTTTTCCCTGAATGTTGGTGGGGACCTCAGCCATTTTTGTAGCTTAACTGCAAAATACCCCTCACCTTTTTATTTGCATCTTATCACATAACAATAGTTTCTATTGTTTTATACTAAAGTAATTCTTCAAAGAATTCTGACTTGGTGAATCTCATAAATGCAGATTATTCTGCAGTTCTGAGTTTAACTTAATCAAAGGCTGTTTACACTTGATTTAACAAATGCTATTTCATTTGTTTTAAGGGATGAAGAGTGGAGACAGGTCACCATTCAATATCGTGTGATGCCTAAACTGACAGTTGGAATCCTTGGACTTGGAGATATAGGACAGAGTGTGGCTAAGGGATGTAAAGCTCTTGGAATGACTGTCTGGGGTGTTGGACGTAAAGAAAAGTCTGACAGACAAAATTTTGTTGACCACTACACAACTTTGTCAAGACTCCCTGAAGTTCTTCAGTCATGTGATTATGTTTGCAATATTTTACCAAGCACACCTGCAACTAAATATCTCTTATCTGGAAATGTGCTAAAAAGTGGAAAAGGCAATTGCCCTGTTTTTATTAATGTTGGTCGAGGGGATGTCATAGATGAAAAAAGTCTTGTTCATGCACTAAATGAAGGTTGGATATCTGGTGCTATACTTGACGTGTTTGAGGTTGAACCATTACCAAAGGAAAGTGCTTTGTGGAAGATGCCTCAAGTAGTTATCACACCTCATGTGGCTGCAATTTCATTTCCTGAAGATGTAAGTTCCAACCTTAAAATATTGATGTTCATTAGCTATTACTTCACATCAAAGCAACCTAGTGATGTTCTTTTCTTGTGTTAGGTACATGTATCTGCTTGACTGCATAATTAGTTTTTATAGTAAATGCTGTTATTATAGTAAATTTAACAAATTGACGTCAGCTTTTTATACGTCTGTTATTGATGATAAAGTGCGTCATAACATTGTCAAAGCGGTTCGTGGATCTACAACAAACTTTGACAATGTAACAATGGTTTCGTCAGTTTCAACCCATAAGTTTTAGATGATTTCTTCATTGAAGACTATTAGATTTGAGGTATGACTCTCGCCTTATCAAGAATGCAGCGCTGAATCAGTGCTGAAAAGTTCGGCAAAACTTTTGCTCGATTGCGTCAGGTTTTCAAATTTCATCCATCTGTACTCTTATTGACAATAAAAATTTGCCAATCCAGGGTGAGATGAAAATAAAAAAATCAGCTTGCCCTTCGGTCAAGCTGTTATTCCATTGTACTAGCCCGAAGCTCTGAGGTGGTAGCCCGAAATTAATTTATTCAATAAAGACAATAAAATTTATTTACGTTGCAAACTACATGCTAATTCTACAGTACTTATATAGAAACACTTGATTTAACAAATGCTTGTTGCAGTAACAATAGACTTTGTATCAAAATTTGAACATAAATGAGAATTCCAAAACTGAAAGGCCATAATACAGCTGATAATATACTTCCATGTTCTGTAAAGCCATTGTCATTGTCATTGCTGCATTGCATTGCTCATTTCAGCTTAGAAAAAAAATTTGTACTGTTTCACTTTCCCTCACGAACTGTTTGCTCCACACTTATTTCTGAATTTGCCATAAAAAAAATTGCTTGCCGCCCGGCTTGCCCGTCGGGC